>JAPQWS010000086.1:5363959-6006112 GCA_028651295.1 Catharanthus roseus | reverse complement strand
AGCATATAACTAACAAATTATTTTTAAAATAATCTCTAAAGCTGAAAGATCTTATTGATCAATTTACAGGGGGTTGGAATAAGTTGCTCTTGGATTTTTTTTCCTTTGGCTCGAGATATTGAGCTAATTCAAAAAATACTAGTAGTGAATGGATTTCTAGTCATTGCTAATCCAAAAGAGATGGGAAGAAGAATACTCTTTTGGAGTATGCAATGAATGAGTTTCTACAAAACTATTAGTGCAAAAGGGATGAGAGGAAGATTATTCTCTTGCAGCACATAGTGGTTGTTAGGGAAATAGTTTCCTAATTAAATTAGAAGATGAGTTGGAATTATTTGAAGAAGCAAAGTTCTATTTTATTATGGAGTCCTTATCTCTTTAATATATATCCAAGATCAGTTGAAGAATATTTGAAGCAAATACAAATTAGACTTGGAGATTAACTTGAGGACTGTTGAAGCAATCAACTGAAGATAAGAATAAAACTGAAACCTTCTTCAACAAGGTTTCGGTTTGCTTATTTATTTTAGCAACCCACAAATGCTTTTCCCTCACCAAAATTAAGAGAGTAAGCTCATATACTTGAGAGATAGAAGTGTGGAAATTTTTGTGAGAAAATTCTGGTGAGGTCGGCATCTACTTGTTTCTATTAAAAAGTGCCGCAGTCCCAACACAATTATATTTGTTTCATTCATATTTCAATAGATAATTGGGTTGTGATGTTTCTTTATATTTTATTCACTTTGTGTTAGCTACCGGGGGTGTTAGATTGAATATGTCTAGTCTAACACACAACAAATTGTTCCAGCAAGCGTGTATCAATTATTGCGGTCAGGTTGATTACTAGTTAGGATTGTACAACTGTTCCTTTGTGTTTTCCTCATACAATGGATCAAATCAGTAACCATGACCCTGCAGAGGTAGGCATTGTTGGCCGAACTGCGTAAATAACTCTTGATGTCTTTGTGTTAAGTGATTTATTTTTCCCTATGTTGAATTGACAGACTACTCTTGACACAACACAAAAGTCAACCTTGAATTTGTTAGTTTTAAATAAATAAAGATAATTTAATATCGCTTTCAACCTTACAAGTGGTATCAGAGTTTGTCATCCTAGTAGGTTTGCTGGTGTTAGCAAGGTGAGATCTTGTGGAAAGGTTGACATGAATTATTAATATGAGATTAATCAAGAAAGGAGGATCCTCTAGTCACCTTCCACTGTTGGAAGGCATAAATTATGCTTATTGGAAGATGGGTATGAGAATTTTCATACAAACTTTTGATGATGAAACATTGGATATTGTTGAATCTGGATAGAAAAAGCCTACTAAGATTGATAGACAAAAGAAAGCAAGGTCTGACTGGACTCTTAAAGAAAAGAAAGGATTAATGGCTAATGCAAAGGCTCTAAACACTATCTTTGGTGGTATTGATCAAGAACGACTCAAGTTAATATCCAAATGTTAAACAACTAAAGAAGCATGGGATACTCTAGAAACAGTACATGAAGGAGCCAACAAAGTAAGGATAATAAGGCTTCAAATGTGAACAAATCAATATTAAGAATTGAGAATGAAAGAGGACAAGAACATTGAGTTGTTTAATAGCAAACTACTTGACATTGTTAATCAGGCACATCAACTTGGTGAAATCCATGATTAAGAGAAACTTGTCAGGAAAACATTGAGATGTCTTCCTGAGAGGTTCAGATCAAAAGTTACTACCATAGAGGAAGTAAAGTATGTGTTAACAATAAAACCCGATAAGTTGATTAGGTCTCTACAGGTTATGAATTGACAACCCCTAGAAGAAAACATGACAAAGGAATTGTATTTCAAGTGAATGCTAATGAATCTGATGAGGCAATAAATGATGATGAACTTATGTTGATAGCAAGGAACTTCAATAGATTGATAAAAAGAGCTGAGGTAATCAGAAAAGGTGCAACAACAACAATAGTAAAGGAGATCAATGTAACAAATTTGATCCAACAAAGAAGAAAAATGGGTAAGGACAACAACAAAGGAATCAGGTGTTTTGATTGTGGAGGTAGAGGGCATATTCAATCTGAATGTGTAAATTTATTGAAAAAGGACAAGCCATACAAAACTGTGATCAGTGATGACACAGACTATGACAACTCAACCTGAGAGTGACATGTGAAGATTCAAAAGCCAACAATGTTGCCTTTCATTCACAGTTCGAGTCAGGTAACAACTGTTCTACTTGTGTTAATTTAGTTGTTGTGACTAATAGTGAAGATGTTGAACCTGACAGAGGAACAGATGACTATAACAAGCTTGAAGAGAAGTATAATATTTTGTATACTACCTGGAAGAAGCTAGAACAAGATTATACTCTTGTTAAGGCTGAAAAAGTCAAGTTGTTGGAAGAGAACTCACTTATACTGGAGCTTCAACAAACAACAACTCAGTTTGAGAAAACGGTAGAAAAACTGGAGGAAGCTGATAAATACATGAGAGGACTTAACAAAGGCAACATAAAGCTAGATGAAATTTTAGAGAGTGGAAAAAGTTGTGGAGATCTTATTGGCTTGGGTTATGTTGACTCAACAACCAACATGCCAATATGACAGAAAATCATCAAAGAAATAGTGACTTGAGATGTGAATGTAAAGATGAAAAATGGTAAAAAGAAGAGCTTTTTTAGAAGAATGAAGCCAAAGAAACCTCTTCTAATGTGTTACTATTGTGACATTTCTGGACATGTATGGAGACGATGTATTAAATGTGTGAAAGAAGGTAAAGTTATCACTAACCCTAAACTTGTTGTTGATATGAACAGGTTTAAGAAGACATGGGTTTTAAAGAAAATTATCAAAGCTCTTATTGCTCACTTATCTTTGAAGACAAGTACATCAAGTGACTGGTACTTTAACAACGGACGTTAATATTACATGATCGGTAACAAGGACTTTCTCATTGACTATCAAAGTCGAAATGGAGATACTGTTACTTATGGTGATGGTGTTAAAAATAATGTTGTTGGTAAAGGAACCTTAAAAGTTGATGGCATGCCTAAGATTACTAACATTCTGCATGTTGATGGCTTAAGAGTATCTGATGAGTATAAGTCAGTTATGTGATGAAGATTTGATTGTTACTTTCACTAAAGCACTTTGTAGTATACGAATTAGCAATGAAAGCAAATCTTTGGCAGTTTAAGATCAGATGACAATTGCTACAAGGTGACTAAATTAATAGAAACAAATCAGTGTCATGTGAGTAGAAATACTGACATCACAACATGGCACCAAAAGCTTGGGCACATAAATTTCAAGTACTTGCAAATCCTAAGCTCAACACAAACTATGAATGACTTACCAAGATTAAAAGGTGTCAATTACTCAGTATGTGGTGCATGTCAACGAGGAAAATAGATTCACTCACCACACAAAGGTACAAATCAGGAAATAACATAAAGGTCTCTTGAGTTAATACACTTGGATTTAATGGGACCAACATAAGTTGAGAGTGTGTCTGGTAAGAAATATATGCTTATTTGTGTTGATAACTATTCTTGTTTCATAGGGTAGATTTCTTACGTGAAAATTTTGATGCTTTTGGTTGTTTTAGAAGATTATGTCTCAAATTTCAGAGGGGAAAAAATGCTCCTCTTGTCAAGATCAAGAGTGATCTTGCTAGAGAGTTTGACAATGTTCTATTCAACATGTTTTGTGAAGCATTTGGAATTCAACATGAATTTTCAGCACCTAAAACTCCATAGAAAAATGGAGTTATGGTACGTAAAATTAGGACTATCCAGGAAATGGCATATGTGTTTTTAAATGCAAAAGACTCGCCAAAACATCGGTGGGCAGAGATTGTTAACACAACAGTATGCATCATCAACAGGACGCATCTGAGACCTCACACAACAAAGATAGCATATGAGATTTAGAAGGGTAAGAAACCAAACCTTATCACTATCATATCTTTGGAAATAGATGTTACATTCTCAATCACAAAGATTGTCTAGGGAAGATTCAATCAAAAAGTGATGAAAGAGCATTCTTAGGATGCTCAATCAACAGTAGAGTTTACAGAGTATTCAACATAAGAACAAAGGTAATCATTGAATCTATTAATATTGCCGTTGATGATGATGTTGATTCTTTCAAATAAGTGAATGACAATGATGTTGTAAACAAAAAGCAACAAGGTAAGAACAATGTCTTGACAGATGTCAACAAAGCACAGGATAAAGAGAATGAGGCACTTGACTTAATCACCATTAAAATCAATGACAAAGATGATCAACCATGTGAACCATCAAGTAGTGTGAAGAAGAATCACCCAACAGATTTAATCATGGGTAATGTCAATGAAGCACGAAGGACACGATGATAAGCCAAGGGTTAATTATCGTGACATAGTGATGTATACATGCAATACTTCCACAATTGAGCCAAAAATTGTCAACGAGGCTCTAAAAGATGAGTGGTGGATTGGTGCTATGCAAGACGAGCTTTAACAATTTCAATAGAGTGAAGTATAAGAATTGGTGCAAAGACCAAAAGATGTTAATGTCATTGGAACAAAGTGGGTCTTTCGCAACAAAAAACTGATGAGTTTAGGAATATAACCAGAAACAAATCAAGATTAGTAGCACAAGATTATATCCTAGTTGAAGGAGTGGACTATGATTAGACTTTTGCCTCCGTTGCTAGGCTTGAGTCGACTCGACTGTTGTTAGATGTTGCTTGTGCTAAAGACATAAAACTTCAACACATAGATGTGAAGAGTGCGTTCTTGAATGGATTTCTTAATGAGAAAGTGTATGTTGAGAAACTAAAAGGATTTATAAATCCAAATTTCAAGGATCATGTCTAAAGGTCAAAGAAGGCTTTATATGGTTTAAAGCAAGCATCTCGTGCTTGGTATGAACGTTTGAAAGAATACTTGTCAAAACAAAGTTACACCAGAGGATGAGTTAACAAGACTTTGTTTGTCAAAAAGTCTGGTGATCATGTCATGTTAGCACATATGTTGATGACATAATTTTCGGTTCAACATCACAGAAGTTGAAAGAAGAATTCATCACTCTCATGAAAGACGAATTTGAGATGAGTATGGTTGGTGAGTTATCTTACTTTCTTAGTCTCAAAATTAAACAATTATCTGATGGTATTTTGATCACCCAATCAAAATATGCTCATAACCTTGTGAAAAAGTTTGGTTTGGATGGATCTATACAGGTTTCAATACCAATCAGTGTTAGCACTAATCTTCCTAAAGATAACAATGGAGAAGATATTGATCAACACACCTATAGAAGTATGATTGGAGGTTTGTTATATTTAAGTGCTAGTCGACCTGACATTTTCTATAGTGTTGGTGTTTATGCTAGGCTTCAAGCAACTCCAAAGAAATCGCACTTGAAGATTCTGAAAAGGATTTTCAAATATGTTGGATACATAGTTGAGTTGAGTTGAGAATTTTCTTTAACAAAAATGCTAACACAAATCTAGTTGGATATTATGATGTTGACTAGACATGCAATTGTGTTGACAGAAAGAGTAAATCTGGAGGTTGTTTCTTTGTTGGTGGAAATATTGTTTCTTGGTTCAGCAAGAAACAAAATTGTATCTCTTTGTCAACAGTTGAGGTACAGTATATAGCTGCAACGAGTTGTTGACTCAACTCTTATGGATGAAACAAATGTTAGATGATTATTGTCTAACACAGAAGGAGCTATTGATGTTTTGTAATAATCAAAGTGCAATTGATATTTCGGAAAATCCAATACAATGCTCAAGAACAAAGCACATTGACATTCGACACCATTTTATTCGTGATTTGGTTTAACAAAAAATTCTTAATCTGGATTATGTGACAACATAAGCAATCAACAGATATATTCATAAAACCTTTGGATGCTTCAAGATTTGATGAGTTGAAAAAGGCCATCGGCCTGTTCAAGGCAACTTATTGGAGTAGGATTCTAACTCCTTTAAATTCGCTGGATTTTGTTTCTCCTAAATATTGGACTTCTCAATATTGGAGTTTTCATAGTTCATCTCTTCGTCTCTTTGGCTGCTACCAGTTGAATCTTTTCATCTTTTTCAACGTAAGGCTTCAAATTTTGAGCTCTAACAATGGTGAAACCCACGAGAAGCCTCATAACTGGCTCTATTGAAACAACTTCAGTTGATACACTCTCTTACCAATGATGTAATACGACTGTTGATATTTTGGTTGAGTCGACGCCACTGCCCATTGCTCACACTCCAATAGAAGAACTTCTAGCAATACCCAAGATATCTGAATCTACTGCTGATGACACACAATCTGGTAACAACGATTTGCCCTCTTCTATGTTGAATGTTGATTTACTTGGTACTGTTGCTTTGAGTAATGAACTCTTGAATGTGAATCCAATTTCTGTTTGTTTGTCTTTGGATTTTGGGAGAGGCCTATATGTGTTAGCTAAAGCTTTAGATCATGTTGACATGCATGGTTCTACATTGTTGGGTCTGAGTAATATTGCTGTTGAGTCATCCGATCAGAAAGCTATTTTTTCTGACACCCCTAGTAAGCCTGTTGTTAGCTCATCTAATACACTTGTTGGACACTCTTGAATGATGAATTATGAAGGTCATCGGTCTGAGGATGAACTTTTTGTGTTAAAGGAAAAGGAAAAAAGAAAAAGGAAAAGTAGAGGATCTGTTAGGCTTAACGAATTAACAAGGAGCTCTAAAAAGCCTAGACTGCTGAAAGATGATTTTGGACTTATATTTGCTGAATATGCTAAAAGTAAGAGGTCATATGACTCCTCATGTGTCCAAAAGTTTGATTTGTTGAAAAGTAGAGGGTTTATTATTGAGATTTCCTTCTTGGAACAAAGTTTAATTGATCATGGTTTGCTTGAGTTGTTGGTAAACTCAAAGTTGTTAAACTCCACCAGATTTGCTAAAAGCTATAAAGTGTGCATGAGTTTTATGCAAATATGGATGAGAGTATTGTTGATGTGGGGCTAAGTTTCTATGGTGTGGCTTTTGTAAAAAGTGAAGTTGTTGATTTCAATGTTGAGGAGCTATCTGCATTTCTGGAAATCCCAAAATATCATGATGTTGTTGGAGCTGGTTTAAAAGATGACATAGATTTGGACATGGTCAGCACTGAGTTGACAGGAGGTGCTAGGACAAAATGGTCAGGAGAAGGTAAAACCCATCATTTGCCTGTCTAACATTGCAATATTTTGCTCTTACAAAATTTCTTGACTAATTTGATGCCTTCAACTAATGTTTCTATTGTGTTAAGAGATAGGACTGTCATGTTATATCTATTAGACATAGGCAAGCCAATTAGTATGGGGCAAGCCATTTATGATAGCACAGTACAACTCAACTTCGCAAAGGAGGAACCCTTCAAGAAATTAATATTTCCATTTCTTATTACTGAGTATCTTGATAGATATCAAATTAAAGTTTACTCTGATGATATTATTATTTATGAGCTTGGTGAGAAAACTGTTAGCAGGAAGCTAGATGTTGATACTAAAGACATTGTTGAGACCAACCTCCTGCTAGACAACGATAGTTGAGCTTCAAAAGAAAGCAGCTATAGCTCCTAGTATTGAAGAGACATCTTATGTTGACAGAACACAATTTCAAGAGCTTCAATAGAGGATTATTGCTCTCCAAGGTCATGTACTGACCCTGCAAGCTGAGGGTGCGGCTCTTAAAGCCTCACAAAAGTACTTTATTATTGTTTGACAGAAATGGGGAGTAAGAGTTATGGTGTTAAAGGAGAGCTTCTGTTTGTTTTGAGGGGGAGCTTTTTTGAAAACTTTTTATTTCCGCTGCTGAATATTTTCTAGATATTTCTTTTTGGTTTTCCTAGTTTTCTTTTTATTGTTTGAAGATTTGGATGTTTGTTAAGAGCCTTGCTATTGGCTCAGGATTCCTGCTATTCTGTCTTAACAAAATATTTGATTGGTCTCCTTATGTTGGTATTTCATGTTTTAAAAGTGTTAAGTGCACTATATATGTATATTTTATTATTAGAATTATTACTTGATATGTATTGGAGACTTCATGTTGTGATGGAACTTCTGGAAGCTTTCGATGTTATGTCAAAACAGTTGTTAACACACAAACAAACTTTGCTACTGCCGATAATGGAAGATAAGTTTTGAATCAAACAATGCCAAAGTGGGAGATTGTTAGGGAAATAGTTCCCTAATTAAATTAGAAGATGAGTTGGCATTATTTGAAGAAGCAAAGTTCTATTTTATTAAGGAGTCCTTATAACTTTAATATGTGTCCAAGATCTCTTGAAGATTATTTGAAACACATGCAAATTAGACTTAGAGATTAACTAGAAGACTTTGGAAGCAATCAATTGAAGATTTGGAGAAGACTTCAAGTAGGAAACCTTCTTCAACAAAGTTTTGATTTGCTTATTTATTTGAACAACCCACAAACATTTTTCTTTACCAAAATTAAGAGAGTACATTCATATACTTGAGAGATAGAAGTCTAGAAATTTTGGTGAGAAAAATTCTGATACGGCCGGAGTCAACTTGTTTCTATAAAGAAAAGCCGCAGTCCCAACACAGTTATAATTGTTTCATTCATATTGTAATAGATAATTAGGTTGGGATGTTTCTTTATATTTTATTCACTTTGTGTTAGCTGTCGGGGTATTAGATCGAGTGTGTCTAGTCTAACACGCAACAAATTATTCCAGCAAGCGTGTGTCGATTGCTGTGGTCAGGTTGATCACTAGTTAGGATTGTACAACTGTTCCTTCGTATTTTCCTCATATAGTGGATTAGATCAGTGACCATGATCCCGTAGAGGTAAGCATTATTAGCCGAACTGCGTAAACAACTCTTGGTGTCTTTGTGTTGAGTGCTTTATTTTGCACTATGTTGAATTGACAAACAACTCTTGACAAAACACAAAAGTCAAACTTAACTATTTGTTAGTGTTAAGTTAAGAAAGATAATTTAACACCACTTTCAACTTTACAGTAGTTAATTACACATAACATTTCATTGGTTGAATGGGAGTGTTGCATAATAAAGAGCATTTCACAGAGAAATTAAACATAAGTAAGGCGTATGACAAGGTAGAACCATGATATCTTTTTTGGAGTATGAAGTAATTAGGTTTTTCAGAGCAATAGGTTGGTATAGTGTATCATTTTTAGAATTTTGTATCTTTTTAGATATTGGTAAATGAAATTCCCTTTGAATATTTCAAACTGAGTACATGTATCAAATAGGGTGATCTCGTGTCAACTTTTTATATTTGTCACTTGAAAAAAAATTTCTTTAGTCTAATATGATATATATCATACATTGATTATAGATGGATAAGATTTAAGATTTGAGAAGAGGCTCTAGAACTAGCTCACTTATTATTTACAGATGACAATATACTTTTTCTATAGGCTAACAGTGAATATATTGCAGCTTTTTAGGAGGTGCTCTATGTTTATTAGCAGGTGTCGGACAAAAGTTAACTGTGAGAAATCATCCATTTTCTTCTCAAAATGCTTTGATGAGAATCCTCATTCGGAATTATTAAACATATTTAGTATGGCATTTTTCACTGGATTTGGTAAATATTTGAGTCTATCATATTTCTGCTCTATGTTTATCAGCAGGTGTCGGGCAAAAATTAACTGTGAGAAATCATCCATTTTCTTCTAAAAAGGCTTTGATAAGAAGCGTCATTCGGAATTGTTAAACATATTGAGTATGACATTTTTCATAGGATTTGTTAAATATTTGAGTTCGTCACATTTGATAGGAAGATCAAAGATGGATATTTTACATAATTTAAAGAAAGAGACGTAGAAAATAGTTACCCAATCTAATGGAAAATTATGCTCCCTACTGGTAAAGAAACTTTGACAAAATGTATTTTGCACGCTATTCTTGCTAATATCATGTCTCTGTTGGTTTATATTATGAACTTAGTGCTTTTTGTCATAATTTTTCGTGGGGAAAGAACAATGAGTCCAAGGTATGGCTTGAAAAAAAAGTGGATGGGAAACGTGTGGGAAGAAGGAGTGAGGTTCAAGATTCGCATATGTGGAGGCTTTTAATTTTATGATATTAGAAAAACAATGTTGGACAATTTTACAACCTCTAGATTTGCTTGTTGCACATGTGCTCAAAGCAACACACTTTGTACAGATATACTTTATTTCTAGCCGCCTCTGACAAGGATCGAATACCTCATTATATTTCTAGCATTCAGTATATGAAAGTCGAGCACTATTATCTGAAAGGGATCAAAAGTGAGTAGGAAATGGGAGAAACACATATGTATGGCTTCTTCAACTTTATTCTTTTAAGTATATAACTAAAAACTTGTTTTTAGAATCATCTCTAAAGGGGGAAGATCTTATTGAGAAATTTACATGGGGTTGGAATAAGCTGCTCTTGGATTTTTTTTTCTTCCTTTGGCTCGAGATATTAAGTTAGTCAAAACATACTAGCAATGAATGGACTTCTAGAAATTAGTAGTACAAAAAAGATGGGAAGAAGAATATTGTCTAGCAGTATGTGATGAATGGGTTTTGAAAAAATTATTAGTGCAAAAGAGATGAGAGGAAGAATACTCTCTTGTAGAACATAGTGGGTAATTACGCATAAAATTTTATTGATTAGACGGGAGTTTTGCATAATAAAAAGCATTTAGCGGTGAAATTAAACACGAGTAAGGCATATGACAAGGTTGAATGAGGATATTTTCATGGATTACAAAGTCATTGGGTTTTTCGGAGCAATAGGTTGGTATGGTGCATTATTCTCGACAATTCGTATCTTTTCAGTTATTGGTAAATGAAAAAATAGGGTGATCCTTTATCAACTTTTTATGTTTGTCATTTATAAAAAAGATTTTTGTAGCCTAATACGACATATGTCATATATTGATTATAGATAGATAAGATTTAAGATTTGTGCAGGGGATCAGAACTAACTCACTTATTATTCGCAGATGATAATTTACTTTTTCTATAGGTTGACTGTGAATATGTTCAACATTTTAGGAGGTGCTCTATATTTATTAGCAGGTGTTAGACAAAAGTTAACTTTGAGAAACATCCTATTTCTTCTCAAAAGGCTTTAATGAGAATCATCATCCGGAATTATTAAACATATTAAGTATGACATTTTCACTGGATCTGGTAAATATTTGAGTCTGTCATATTTCTTATCTAAGTTTATCAGCAGGTG
Organism: Catharanthus roseus; assembly: GCA_028651295.1. NCBI lineage: Eukaryota > Viridiplantae > Streptophyta > Magnoliopsida > Gentianales > Apocynaceae > Catharanthus > Catharanthus roseus. Next base: position 5,994,892 of record JAPQWS010000086.1, on the reverse strand, counting down.
TCGGGCAAAAGTTAGCTGTGTGAGAAATCATCCATTTTCTTCTCAAAAGGCTTTGATGAGAATCGTGATTTATAATTATTACACATATTGAATATGACATATTTCAACAGATTTAGTAAGTTTTGAGTATTTCTTATTTGATAGGAAGATTAAAGATGGAGATTTTTGGATATTGAAAGAACGCGATGTGAAAAATATTTACCCGAATGAAACTCTCTACTGTTAAGGAAACTCTAACAAAATGTGTTTTGCACGCTATTCTTGCTTATATCATGTCTCTATTTTTTCTTCCTAAGGCTTTATGTTATGAGCATATTTGTCATAATTTTTTTGGGGAAATAACAATGAGTTCAAGGTATAACTTGAAAGAAGTGGAGAGAAATGTGTGGGATGAAGGACCGAGGTTTGAGGTTCAAATATATAGAGGACTTTAATTTTATGATGTCAGCAAAAAAAGGTTGGACGATTTTACAATCTCTAGATTTGCCTTTTGCACGTGTGCTCAAAGCAATATACATTGCACATCTATACTTTATTTCTAGCCTCCAAACTAGGATCGAATCCTTCGTTATATTTCTAGCATTCAATATATGAAAGTCGAGCACTATTATCTGAAAGGGATCCAAAAGTGAATAGTAAATGGGAGAAACACATATATTCTCTATGCTTCCTCAATCCTATTCTTTAAGCATATAACTAACAAATTGTTTTTAAAATCTTCTCTAAGGGATGAAGATCTTATTAATCAATTTATAGGGGATGGGAATAAGCTGCACTTGGATTCATTTTTTTTTTTCAATTGGCTCAAGATATTGAGCTAATTCAAAATAATAGCAATGAATAGACTTCAAGAAATGACTACTTTAGAGGAGATTGGAAGAAGAATACTCTCTAGTAGTATGCAATGAATGGTTTTCTATAAAATTATTAGTGCAACAGAGATGGGAGGAAGAACACTCTCTTGCAGCACATAGTGGTTAATTACACATAACATTTCTTTGGTTGAACAAGTATGTTGCACAACAAAGAGCATTTAAGGGTGAAATTAAACATAAGTAAGGTGTATGACAAGCAGGAATGAGGATATTGATCTGTGCATAAATGGTTATATTTCTACATGTTAGTTTCATCTTTTTTTGATGTTCTAATATGTAAAAATATATATTAGCTTAATATCCTTTATTCTTATCTTAGGTGCCCTCCGGAAGAGAAAAAAATGAAAAAAATAAAAAATGGAAGAAAATGATGAAAACAGGCCATCAGCAACAACGGAATAGACCTACCCCGCGAGGTAGGCAAACCTATCATCGGCGGTAGGTCCAAGGATCACAAGAAATGGCTGTACTGAACCTTATCGGTGACATAGGTTACCCCTACAGTCGGCGGTAGGGTTCCCGACATAAAAAATCTTCAGAAGGCAGAGCCCTACCGTGGATGGTAGGGCTCGACCTACCATCGATGGTAGGTCACGACTGGCAAGACTCTTTAATCTAATTCAAACTCTGTTTTCTTGTAAGTTTCTCTTCTATATAAAGGCTAACTCTGCAATTAGGCAGAGATATAGAGAATAGGACTTAGAATAGCAGTAGTTAGGAGTAGCAATAGATAATTAGGGTTAGTTTTGATTAAACAATTCTTCAATTTTCAGTTTTTATACATTCAAATTAGTTAGTCAACTTTTATTTTTCTTGCAATTTTACTTCTTGGAATTCAAGAATTGAAGGACCAAATTCAAGATTTTGATCTTCAACTTGGTGATTCGAAAGACGAGCTCGGGAGACGTTCGAGATTTTATTTGCAGCTTCAATTTCAATCCAAAGCTTTCTTTTACTTCCTTGTTATTGAATTGTGTGTTGAATTTCAGTTTTTATGCAATGAACAGTGAATAATTCTTTAAGTTTAGATGAGGGTTGGATCATAATTCTTGATTATGAATATCTTGGTTTAATTTCTTGAATTCGATGTTTGTTTTTATTTAAGTTGTCTTTCAATTGAGATTATTTGCAATTTAATTGTCACAAGATTAGATTACTCGTAAGATTATTCGGAATTGAAAAAGGAAGAACAATCTAGGGCAACCAATCGGAGTTTCATTTGGGCAATTAACTAGAGATACGATTTTTTGCACTTTTAGGTCTGTTGCATCACCTAATTTTACTGCGCTCATAATTTGTTAGGGAGAAAAGAGATTTTCTTCTAAGGTTAATGAGTAAGGTGGCTTTCACCTAAGATAGGGATTGCCTGATTTGAGTGATGACCCAACTTAATTAATTCAACATTGTTTTCATAAAAGTTTTTCCAATTGAATTAGTAACAGGGATTAGGGAGATTCCATTATTCAAACTCTTGCTTTGTTGATTTTTAAAATCCTAAGTTTTCATTATTTTCTTAGTTGTTTAATTGTCTTCAGTTTTTCTTTTATTATTTCGCTTTTAAAATCATCATTTTCTTAGACTAAACATTAGAGACACGATTAGTACTTTAGCCTTTACAGTCCTCGAGAGATTTGACACTCAGGTTGAACTCACCTCTACAGTATTAGGTCCAATTGCCTTGCATTGTAGTGATTAGGAATCCTTGTTTTATGTTTTCTATCCCAAGTTCTTTTACACTGTTGCTGGGGATGAAAACTTAAGGAAATTTGTTTATTTAGTGCTTTAACCGTTCTGGTTTTGTTTTCTTTTTTTGGATTAATTTTGTTTTTGCATTATTTAGTTATTTCAGTTTATATTTTCTAATTGTGCTCTGTGTAAGGGGAATTAATCACGTTTTTCCATTTATTGTAGATCGTGTAGTATTAGTTTATGCCCTGAAAGAAAAGAGGCGAGTTAGTACCGTTTGTTCCCGAGCCTGAACGTATGCTACGGGGTGCCCATCACTCACTTCAGTTTGGAATGGCAGGCACTTGTGCAATAACACTCGCGTCTGGTGTGAGACAGGAAGGAGTACCATTCAACAATCCTTTCTTAATACCAACACCTCCAATAGAGGAACGATAGGTGGCGGAGAGAACGACAGCAGATTATGCCTGACCGTCCATCTCTGGGATGCAATCGAGTACAGCAAGGCCAAGGGTAGAGGCGAATAATTTTGAGATAAAGCCGAATATAATTCAAATGTTGCAAAATCATGTTCAACTCAATGGACTTGTGGATGAGGATTCCAAAGCTCATATCAGAAACTTCTTAGAGGTGTCTGACATCTTTAAGATAAACGGAGTATCTGAAAACGCTATCCGGCGTCACATTTTTCCATTCTCTCTAAGGGGGAAGCCGAAGTCCTGGCTCAATTCACTACAATCAAGGTCCATCACTTCATGGGACTCACTAGCAGAGAAATTCCTAGGGAGGTACTTTCCTTCGGGGCGAACAACATAATTAAGGAACGAGATCCTATCATTCAGACAAATAGACAAGAAAGCTTTTACGAGGCATGGGAAATATGGAAAGAGTTGTTAAGAAAGTGTCCCCATCATGGATTGGATCTGGGGATACAAATTCAAAGTTTCTATAATGGGGTATTGTTTTGGGCAAGACAGTTAATAGATGCCGTATCTGGAGGGTCTACAGATTATAAGACTACTAAAAAAGTATACGATTTGATATATAGATTGCTATGGACAGCTATACTTGGGCAAGGCAAAGATCAAAGCCGAAGACGGTTGGGGTACATAATATGGATGCAATCTCTGCTATGGAAGCAAGATTAATAGTGGTAATAGAATAAAAAATAGGGAATTTGGTTGGTACATCAACAAATAAAAATAATCAAACAGCCATGTTCTGTGATTTTTGCAGTAGAGGGCATCCAAATCTTGAATGCCCAAGTATAGGAGGATCAATGGAGCAAGTAGAGTTTGTGCAGGAGAATCGACCAACTAACAATCTCTACTCAAATGCATATAATCCAGGATAGAGAAACCACCCCAACTGCTCTTGGAATGGCCAAGAACAACAAAGGCCACATCAATCCCCAGGTTTCCAAAATAGGGGTCCTCCTTCGCCGTTACATTTTGAAGCGAGACCACAAAATCATCCTCCACCGGCCAAGGAAAATTTAGAAGAATTGATGGTAAAGTTTATGAGTGCAACCAACAATAGAATGAATATCATCAAGGCTGCGCAAAGGAATCAAGAAGCCTCCATTAGAAACTTGGAAAAGGAAATTGGGCAATTAGTGAAGATAGTATCCGAAAGAACTTTGGGAACTCTCCGAGTAACACCGAAATAAACTCGAAAGAGCATGTAAACGCTATTTTTGTGACCATCGTTGAGGAGATTCCAAAGAAAGAAGAGGTGATTGTAGAAGAAGAATGCTATATTGAAGAAGTAAGGTGATCATCAGAAAAAGTGGCTAAAATGGAAAACGAGTTGGGAGAAGACAAAAGGAAGTCAACAAATGCCAATGATGAACAGAAAATTCCATTCCCAAGAGCACTTGTCCAAGACCACAATCAAGATGAAATGAGGGAGTTTATTAAAATATTTCATCAATTAAAAATAAACTTACCCTTGTGTGATCTTTTACCACAGATTCCAGCATATGCAAGGTATTTAAAGGACACGCTCATGAAGAAGGGCAAGCTTCGGGAAGCATCAACACACATACTTGGTGAAAAATGTTTAGCCCTCTTCATTAAAAAGGACACACTACCAAAAAAATTAGAAGATACATGGAGTTTTTTCTCCCTTGCACTATTGGTAGTATTAATGTTAATAGGGCTTTAGCGGATTTAGGTACAAGTGTTAATTTTATTTCTTCTTCTTTGTGTAAGCGTCTAGGTCTAGGTACTTCAAAACCCATAACAATGTCGATTAATATGGCCGATAAGAGTGTCAAATATCCTCAAGGGATAATAGAGGATGTGTTGGTCAAAGTTAAGGATTTAGTCTTTCCTATTGACTTTGTAGTTTTCAACATGAAGGAAGATGTTGATTTCTTCATACTATTAGGTCGCCCTTTTCTACGTACTTCAAGGGCGTTAATAGATATGGAAAAGGGGAAATTGGTGCTAAGTGTCGGAGGAAAAGAAGTAGCATTCAAGTTCCCTTTGCTTTTTACCCCTACGTTTAAAACTCAAGATACTTTGTACGTTATAGGTCATAAAACTAATAAAGTATCTTTGAATGTGTAAGACACCCCAAAAAGGAAGGGCAAAAAGAAGCCAAGAAAGAAGCTTAGGGAAAAAGAAAGGCAAATCGCCTCCAATTTGAAGGCTAGTTTAATGCAATGGGTGCTGGTATGGAAGAAGAAGACTAAGAGGCCTATGGAAAACCCGGATTTCCATGATCCAGGAAGTGCAGTTCGTGCCTAAATGGGAGTACTCTCTATCCCCTTGAATGTTGTAATTGTAAAATTGTATTGTGAATTTCTCATTTATATTTTGTTTTTCTGCTTTGATTGTTCATCATTTGTATGTTGCAAAGTCGTTTTAGAGAGAATAAGTGATTGCTTAAGGACCTGCAATGAAGATTGATTGAGTTCATACGGTAGGTGGCTTGAGTTCAAAAATTGCAGAAAAAGAAGGGAATCGATGTCCCAGCAGAACCCTACCGCGGACGGTAGGGTACCCTACTGCCAGCGCTACGTCCAAGGTACAATCGGCATACATCGACAGAGATCTACTGCGGATAGTAGGTCCAACCTACCGCCAACGGTAGGCTCGTTCAGTTATTCTCGGCATACACATACCGAGATATATCGCCCGACCTACTGTGCGTGCTAGGGTCCCAAATAGGCAGCGGTTTGAATGTGTCCAAAGGGAAGCAAGTCAAGTCGACACGAATTGAACCAAATTCTAGCTTTCGTTTAAAACTTTTTGCAAATTCCCCCTCTTTCTCTTCCAACATCCTTAAGTTTCTCCCTCTTCATCCTTTCTCTCTCAACATCCGACTCCTCTCCCACTCATTCTCACACCCTCTTGGTCATCCATCTCTCTCTTCCTCCATCTTTTCCGGCAGTTTCTTCCCACATCCAGCGAGCAGCAATCCCTCTTCATCTCTGTTGGTTTGTATTCTGTTCTTATTCTTCTTTTACTTCTTCTCTTTCTCCCTTTCTTCTAACCCTCCTACCTCTTCCATCCTTCTCTTTTCTCTAATCTCCACAAATTCTATACCAAAACCTTCTTCTTCTTCCACCTTTCTTCCAAAAGACTCCACCTTTCCATTCAATTTCTTCTCTTAGTAAACCCTCTTTCTTTAATTTCTATGTCTTCCAGTCTCTTGTAATTTCGCTATTTTTTTTTGTTAATCTTTGTTATTTACTAACTCTATTTTATGTTTTATTTTGCTTCCTAACAAAATTTGGCAGAAAAAAGTCAAAGAAATTTTCCAGCAAAATTTCGGCGAAAACTTTCGGGAAAACTTTGGCGGTGGCCCGTTTGAGGCATAAAAACAAATAATTCGTTGTCATAATTTGTTTCTTCAAACAAACATAGGCTAATTCTTCAATTCTTTGCCTCCGTTTCATTATAGCTCACCTATATTTATATTTCTTGTTTTATTTCAGGCTTTATTGTGCTTTTCGTTTTGTTGGAAGCATTGTCTTTAGTATTTTGTTAGTTTTTAGTTTCTTATTTTTGTTACACTGTAGCACACACGGGCAATGTTAGATCACTCTAGCATACACGGTCTATGTTAGCATTTTTTTCTTTTGTACGTTCTCTATGCTCTATTGTTTTTGTTGTGTTGGTGCTGTTGTGTTACGTTGTTGTACTCTTTCTCCTTATTCTTCTCTTCCATTTATTTTTCCTCCACTCTCCCAATGGCACCCAAGAAAGCAGTTGCTTCCTCTTCAAAATCCAAACGGGCTCGTGTTGAGGGGGCCTTGCCTGACCCCAACACTCCAGATATTTTACCTTTTCCAGAGCGTCACTCTGCGGCAGCATGTAAATGGGTGACCGATAAGGAGTCGCTGAAAATAGTTATTGAAAAATCATTTGATGAGGCGGTCATCGACCATCTCAAGTTTGAACAACATTTTAGGGGGTTAGTTTTGATGCCTCTTCTTTGCCTTTCTGGCCATTTTTATCCCGACCTTGTTCGTGAATACTATGCCATTATGACCTACAAAACGGACAAGGATCTTAAAAAAATCATCTCTACAGTCAAAGAGGTTCGAATCATTCTGACTAGGAAATGTCTGACATCCATTCTTGGGATTCTAGAAGGCAAATACAATCACTGCAAACTCAAATAGAAAAACTATCTACGAGGACCCGAACTAGAACTTTGATGCAGCATGTGGCTGTTTCAATAACTGGCTAGCGGGTAATGGATTGTTGCCGAATGCTCCACGGGGGTGATTTCCCAACCCTTCTTCCTCATGCCCTTTTATATTTCTTTGGGCACACACTTGTTCAAAAAGTGGGTGAACTTAGTGAAGCCGTATTCTTGATATGTATATGCTTGACAAACTCTACAATCGATCCCCTTTTTCCCTTGCTACCTTGATGATCCACACAATGCGTAATACTGGGTGTGACGCCACAAAAAAACGTGTGTATTGTTATCTTATAATTTTATCTCGAATTTTTTCTAATTTCAATGTCAATTTTGTAGGAGAACAAAGATCATCAACTGCACCGTAGCAGGTTATCAAATTTACAACCTTCAATAACTATGGCTATTCCTGGGATGAGAAGAACAAAGTGTGAATACCCCCATCTGAGGAAGATCGGCTGCGAGAACGGAACCCTGCTGAATTTTGCTCAATTAAGAAAACCACACAAACCGGCATGGGGCATCATCCTCGCAGTTAGATGACGAGGATGATAAGGTCGATGAATCCTATAACCCCTCAGATGATGAGGATGATGAGATCGATGCCCCAACAATCCCGATGGAGGCATTCTAAGCTGAGATGCAGAATGTCTTTGAGCAACTTTGGAGCACTCAAGATATCCACAGGACCCAACTGGTGGAAATAGTAGAATCAACTCGCCGATATGCGGACAAGTTGGCCCATCAGAGAGCATCTATAGATCGCCAGGAGGTGACGCTAGCCCGGCTGTGCAGCAGATTCTTGCCCGATCAGAGCAGTAGCAGAGGTGGCACCGCGGACTTTGATCTGCAATAGGGAGTTTCTCTTTCCCTTTCTTTTTCTTTCTTTCCTTTTAATTTTGTTTCTTTTTTTGTTCTTTTATTTCTTTTAGTCTTTCTATTTTCTTTAGTTTATTTTTCGCATATTATTTCTTTTACTTATTTTGTTTTTATGTTGGGATGGCTTCCTGATATGCTTTATTGCTTTATACTTGTGGGATTTCTTCCCATGTATACAACCCCCACATTGAGGATAATGTTTTTTAAGTGCAGGGGGAGGGGTATTTTCATCTTTTATTCCTTTTTCCTTCTTTCTTATTATTTTACTTTTAGTCTCTTATTTGAAAAATTCCAAAAACACCAGAAAGTTTAAAAATCCAAAAAATTTTATTTCATTTTCTTTTTCCTTTTCTTATAAAAATCCAAAAATATTTTTATTTTGCCACTTTTAGTAGAGTACTCAACTGCAAAATTCTTTAGGTCTTTCGAAAAAAGGAAAATTACTTAATATCTTTGAAAGACGAAATTACTAATTTTCTTGCATGATCGATGGTTTTCATGCACTTGTGAATGTTGTTTAAGTAATAGAAGCCTTGGAATCTTGAGTAATTAGCATAATGATAATAATTTTTGGGTCTCTACCTATAATTTCATGATTTTTCTGTCCTTAAAAGCAAAGAATTCTAGTCTGGTCCCGGAAACGATGGTCTTTAGGCCTTCTTTGTACCACTTGTGCCTTTCTTACCAAATCCTTTATGAAATCAATCCCTCGTTCCCTTTTTGTGCCTTCATTCAAAGAGTTTCAATCCCTTCTTGTCTTTGTTCTTTTAATCTCACAATACATAAAAACCTCAATTCATGGAGCTAATGGACTTTTGGCTGTTTTGAGTGAGGGAAACGAATAATTGCGGGGGTGAAAGAGAAAGAAAGAAAGAAAGAAAAACCTTTCAAAAAGGACCAGGGTATTTTGGATATTTTAGTTGTTAGGGTACTTATGGCTATTGAAAAGAGAGATAAGAAAAATAAAAATCGATGCTTGACAAGAAAAAAAGTTATAGAAAAAGCGAAAAGGTACAAAAAAATGAAACAATAGCAAAAGACAAAGAAAAAATGTGTTTATGTTATAGTTAAATTCTTGAAAAATATCAAGCATCTCTCTCTTGTATTGTTTATTCATGAAAAATCTTAATCGAAAGATGTTGTTAGGTGGGGTGTGCACTAAAAGGAACGAAGTTAGTTGTTCAAGGGTGAATGAGAAGAGTGAAAAAGATGGCTAGAAAGTGGCTCTTTAATTTTGCTATCTTTTCCTTTCATTTGCGTTAGCTCTATCTCATTTGTTTTTGTCTTCTTTTACCTTCGTTTGTTACCATATTTATGTCCCTAGCCTAATATTACAAGCCAAAAAGTCCTACCTTATTTGGGAAAGACCTAGAATAGACTTTAGAGTGGATAAGTGTTAGAGAAGCATGAATTTGTGTGCATTGTCTTTTCAAATATTTCTCTTTATAGATTTTGTAGTTCGTCTATTTTTTATTTATTTTTAGAAGTTGGGTAGTGAAGTATCCTATTGAAGTGGTTTCGTTTTTAGTTTTTCTAAGTTTTGTTTATTTTTATTTTTGCTTTTGTTGAGTTGTTTTTTATTAATTCTCCTATAATTGGTTGTAGCCTTTTTATGATTTCAATTGTTTTATTCGGTTTGTGTCGTTTTCATGTTTTGTATTTCTAAAATAAAAAGTTTTTTAACTTCTTTGTTTTGTCTGTTTACTTTGTCTTGCTTGAGGGTAAGCAAAGGATAAATATGGAGGTATATGATATGTGCATAATTAGTTATATTTCTATATATGTTAATTTCATCATTTTTTCGATGTTTTAATATGTAAAAATGTATATTTTAGCTTAATAACCTTTATTTTTATCTTAGGTGTCTTCTGGAAGAGAAAACGATGAAAAGAAACAAAAACGGCCAAAAACAGAGTGGAGCTGTCGGCTACAATGGAACTAACCTACCACGCAAAGTAGGCCAACCTACTATCGGCGGTTGGTCTGAGGATCACAAGCAATAGCTTGACAGAACCTTGCCGGTGACGGTAGGTCACCCCTACCGTCGGCGGTAAGTCCTGGTTGGCAAGGCGGTTTAATCCAATTTAAACTCTATTTTCTTGTAATTTTCTCTTCTATATAAAAGCTAACTTTGCAATTAGGCACAGCTATAGAGAATAGGACTTAGAATAGCAGCAGTTAGGAGTAGTAACAAATAATTAAGTTTAGTTTTGATTAAACAATTCTTCAATTTTCAATTTTTATACATTCAAGTTAGTAAGTCAAGTTTTATTTTTCTGCAATTATACTTCTTGGAATTCAAGAATTTGAGGACCAAATTCAAGATTTCGATCTTCAACTTGGCAATTCGAAAGACGAGCTCAGGAGACATTCGAGATTTTATTTGCATCTTTAATTTCAATCCTAAGCTTTCTTTTACTTTCTTGTTATTGAATTTTATGTTGAATTTCAGTTTTTGTGTAATGAATATTGAGTAATTCCTTATGTTTGGATGAGGGTGGGCTGAACCCTAATTCTTGATTATGAATTTCTTGAATTTGATATTTGTTTTTATTTAAGTTATCTTCTAATTGTGATTGTTTAAAATTTAATTGTCGCGAGATTAATCACAAGATTGTTCGGAATTGAGAAAGGAAGAACGATCTAGGGCAACCAATTGGGGGTTCATGGGGGCAATTGACTAGAGATACAATTTTTCACTTTTAGGTCCATTACATCACCTAATTTTATTGCTCTCATAATTTGTTAGGGAGAAAAGATATTTTCCTCTAAGAGTTAATGAGTAGGGTGGCTTTCGCCTAGAGATAAGGATTGCCTGATTTTAGTGATGACCCAACTTCATTAATTCAACATCGTTTTTATAAAAGTTTTTCCAATTGAATTAAAACAAGGATTAGGGGGATTACGTTATCCAAACTCTTGCTTTATTGATTTTTAAAATCCTAAGTTTTCATTACTTTCTCAGTTGTTTAATTGTTTTCAGTTTTTCATTTATTAATCATGATTTTCTTAGACTAAACATTAGACACACGATTGTACTTTAGACTTTACCGTCCTCGAGAGATTCGACACTCGGTTTGAACTCACCTCGATATTGTTAGGTCCACTTGCCTTGTATTGTAGTGATTAGGAATCCCCATTTTATAATTTCTACCCGCTAGATATCTTTCATGGATTGCGAATTAATTGGTCTTTTCAGAGCAATAGGTTGGTATGGTTCATCATTTTCAGTAATTTGTATTTTTTTAGATATTGGTAAATGATTTTCCCTTTAAATGTTTCAAACTGAGTACATGTATCAAATAGGGTTATCCCCTATCAAATTTTTATGTTTGTCATTTATAAAGAAGATTTCTCTAGTCTAATATGACATATGTCATATATTGATTATAGATGGACAAGATTTAAAATTTGTGTAGGGGATCCATAATTAACTCACTTATTATTTGTAGATGACAATTTACTTTCTCTATAGGATAGCAATGAAAATGTTTTAGTGTTTCTTAGAGGTGCTCTATTTTTATCAGCAGGTGTCAGGCAAAAGCTAACTGTGAGAATCATCCATTTTCTTGTTAACAGGCTTTGTTGAGAATCGTCATTCGGAATTATTCAACATATTGAGTATGACATTTGTCACTAGATCTGGTAAATATTTGAGTCTGTTATATTTTATAGGAAGATCAAAGATTGAGATTTTTGGATATTTAAAGAATGAAATGTGAAAATAGTTACCAGATTGAAAGGAAAATTACTTACCTTGGTAAGGAAACTCTAACAAAATGTGTTTTACATGTTATTCTTGCTTATATCATGTTTCTGTTTTTGCTTCCTAAGGGTTTATGTTATGAACTTATAGCTGTTTGTCATAATTTTTTGTGGGGAAAGAACAATGAGTCCAAGGTATGGCTTGAAAGAAGTGGAGTGAAATGTGTCGGATGAAGGAGCGAGGTTCGAGATTCAGATATATGGAGGCCTTTAATTTATGATGTGAGCAAAAGAAGGTTGGACAATTTTTCAATCTGTAGATTTGCTTGTTGCACTTGTGCTCAAAGCCACATACTTTGCTCACATAAGACATAAATCAATCCATGACCTATCTAACTTGAAGAGTCTAATCTCTAAACATAGTAAAACAACAAAAAAGATTGAGTTAGGAGGAAACTCATAATTGAGAGCTGAAATTTTTTATCTTCTCTTCTTTATTTCGCCCTTTTTTGGTGCCGAAAGCCCTCAACTTTGGTGCCCAGGACGACCTAAGATGGTCCCTTATGTTTCTCTTGTCCCTTTTAAATAGCCCTTCAAAAACCCTAATTTGCGACCAAAATTTTATTTTCCGCCAACATGCACACCTTGTTGCACATGGTGTAAAAACATTATGTGCATCAAGCAAGAAAAAACCAACTTCTGTAGTTCTACTTCAACACAACTTCTTGCACATAGTGTGCAACATCCTGTGTAAATCTCATGAAAAACCTTAGAGGCGGGGAGTGAATAAGGTTTTTGGCTAATTTTAGAAAATATTTTGTGTGATTAAAAGTTAAACCTCCAATTTTATTTGAGAAAGAATTCGAAAACTCCTTTTTAATAAAATTCCAAACCAAACAAAATCTTATAGTTTGTTACAACTAAGCAATAAGCATAGAATCAAACTTTAAAGAATAAAGAGGCACAACAATTTATAATGATTTACTCTCTCAAAGAGCTACATCTACTACCTTGAGTCAACACCCAAAGATTTACCAAATAAACTAAAATCAAAGTCTACAACATTCACAAGTATGAGGATCACCCACCAAGGCTTTTGCAAGCAACCTCAATCCACAACACAATTACAATCACAGAATAACCCAAGGGGTTTTTCAGCGCAAACCTTTGATATCAACCGAAAAAGTAGAGAAGAGTAAGGAAGAATGTTACCAAATGAGCTTGAGAAGGGAAAGATACAACACAATCATTGTTTCTACAAGCTCCTCTTTTCCTTTCTTTGATGAATGATCAACAGCTCCAAGAAGATTTTTCCTTTTAGTTTTTGTGAGATAAAGATGTTTGAAGAATAGAATTTAAAGCTCTCAAATGTTCTTAAATGATCTCAATTTTGTTTTCAAGAACTTAGCATTTACTGCTGATCAAGAGCTCTATTTATATAAGAAGGAAAAAACTAACTGTTACTGTTTGTGTAACGGTATATTTTTAATAGTAAAAATGGAAAATTGGATGACCAGTTTCTAAACACGGACGTCCGATTTAGAAAAAATTGGATGACCCTTTTTTAAAAAATGGATGACTGATTTTAAAATAGGACGACCGATTTTTCTTTTTCTTTGGAAAAATCGGATGACCCTTTTTTGAGAAAGATTTGATAACCAGTTTTCCTTAACAAAAAAAGATTTCTTTCACATTTCAATACCATGTATTCTTGGTATTTTTTAGAAAAAGAAAACATTTAAAAATATCAAAAACTTTATCAAGAATACTTAAGTTTTTCAAGTATAGTTTGTAAAAGATATTTTATCCTAGGAGCTTCTATACTTGATAAAAAATCAAAGATAAAAAGTTAGGGAGTTTTGCAAAATACCTTAGCATATCCCCAACTAAGACATAAGTCTTCATGGTCTTCAATGGCTTGAACTTTTCTTCTTCATTATGCCTTGATCTTGGAATGGCTTGATCTTTTCTTCTTCATTATGCCCTGATCACCAAGTTCTTTTGCTTCTATGTAGTGTAGCCTTGAGATTCCGAAGATGCTTCTTTTATTCTATAGAAACTAAGCTGAATAATCATCACACAAACATATGTTAATCATAATAAAATCATATGCAATAATGCTCTTCGGACTAACATCTCGTAATTGAACTTCTTCATTTTTTTTTCATCCTTAAAGCCAAAAAATTCTCTCACTCTGATTCTAAGCACCTAAAACACCAAATAATATAAAATGAGTAGATCCCGTACCAATACCACACAAATGCATCAAAACACTAAGTATAAAAGGTTTAAAAACATAATATCCACACTTAACAAATTCCCCCATACTTAGTTTTTGCACGTCCTCGGGAATAACAAGTAAAGAAACAAGACTAACTTCAGAAGCATAATGCAAACTTATCCAAGAAAATATCAACAAGCTTGTTGATTTTGTGGTTTCTTAAACTAGAAACTATCACTGTGGGAATTTGTACCAATCATTCTAGTAGGACTAGAAAAGTACATGCATGTCGATCTCTCGGGATGGAAAAGTACTATTAATCGCTAATCCTCTACTGTTTAATCAAATAAATTGGTTTTCAAAAAGAGTTTAAAACTAAATTATTAAAGCTGTAAAATTATATGAAAACCTAAACTAATGATCCAATCACATACAAAGGTCAATTTGGATAAGTTTCTTGAAGGTGTGCTTAAATGGAATAATCCCCCTAGTTTCCTTTAGCTGATTAGCGGAAAACATTAGAAAAAAGTTGAATTGTTAATTGTGTCTCACTCGATTATTAGGATTAACTATATCACTAGGCGAAAACCAACTATCCCTTAATTGATTAAAGAACAATCTCTTGTCTCTCTAACTCAATTATGAATAATTAGAGGCAACAGAGTGAATTAGATTTTCGTTATAGACCTAGAAACTGTAGTTATTATCTCTCATCAATTATCAATTTCTAACATTCAATTAATGCCCTAGAATGTTCTTCCTTTCTCAATTCCAAACAATCGAGAAAAAGTACTAATTACACATAAAATTCATAACACAATAAAAAAATTTAAACAACAATCAACTTGCAATTCAACCATTTACATAGAATCCATAAAAATCAAACCAAAGTTATCTAGTGTTCAACCCTATTCAAACAAAAAATAATCCTAGCTACTCATACTCCAATTACTATACTGAAATCAATGAAATCCATAAGTAAAAGAGAATAAGAAAGCTTAGGAGTTGATCGTAGAGTTTTCACAATTTCGAAACTAGGCCAAATGATCCTCTCGAATCGTCGTTCTTCATCTTTGAAATTTGCACTGGTTGAACTCATTGAATCTCCTTCAAAACCCTTAATATAATCTTCAAATTGTAAATTGAAAGGGAATAGTAGTGTTTCTTATGGAGATTCAAGGAAGCAATCACCCCAAAGTCACACTATAAGAAACCTAGGTCGGGATACCAAGAAAAATCGAGAAAAAATCTGTTTAAAGAGTTGAAAAAAAAAACATAATTTTGTTAATTTTGAGACTTCCCTAGCCGAGATAGCTATTACTTGCCCAGCCGGGTAGCAACTGCCTAGGAATGCTTTGAGTTCTCAGGCACTTGCTGGGCTGGGGTGACTTGCTAGGCTAGGTTAGTATTTTTCATGTCTTGAATATTTTTTAGCACTTTAATAGACAATTCAAATCTTAGAGTCTTCATATGATTTGTGGATACGATTCTTAAGTTTCTGAAAAATCTTTAATCATATCCATTGGAGCTCTACATCTCGAGTTATGACATTTTTTCTAAAATGTGTCAACCTGTCACGTCATTTGAGAAAGCTAATTTTTGCATTATACTTTGGATAAATAAATGAACTTCAATTAAGACAAACTGTAGTTTTCTGGAAACCTCATGAAGTCTTATACAAAATCTAAGAAGTAAACTTCTTCAATTAAGGTCATTAAAGAGGTAAAAAATCCATTGGAAATAGATTTGTTGGTCCATTAGAAGACTGTTTTGGGCAGCTTTGCATTTCTTCTCTATTTTTCTTCTGTTCTTGCTCCATAGGTTCCTGTTTTGATTTTTTTTAACTCCAAAATCCAACATGATGTACCTATAAAAATAATAAAAGATTTTGAGGGTAATTAGTCCATTGTTTTTCATAAAATACTTCAAAAACTGAAATATAAGCAATCCAAAACAAACATAAAATAGACTTATCAAACTCCTCCACACTTAAGCGTATCTTGCCCTGAAGCAACAAGCCCAAGCAACAATGAAGACAACATATTAGCTAAAACACAAACTCTTCTACAAACAATAAAATGTTTCAAAACCATAAGATAAACAAAAGAAAAACTAACTTTTGTAAACTTTGAAAGAAAGACAACATCACCATATTGACCAATTCTAGAATTCACAAATGTCACACAATACTCATCAGAGAGCAAGTTACAAAGTTCAAGCACTCCTCAAAACATCTCATGTTTGCAATTATGAATCAAAGGTGTGTGTGCAACTACTCATGCCAAGTTTCAATAATTGCAAAGAGTGTCACGATATTAACAAAATGATTCGATTTATTTGTATTGCTGCAACTTCAATCTTTCCACTACCTCTCTACTAGTTGACCTAACTAAAGTCATTCCCGGATTAGACTTTTAAGCTTGTAACATTAGGCTTAGGACATAAGTATGTGCCAAAAAAAGGAAAAGGAAAAACAAACGTAATGAAAAGAGTGCTAATGTAACCAAATGAAAAACAAAGTTAAAAAGCTATTCTAACCTTCAAGTCACCCCTCACTCATTTTTTCGTTTACCCCGAAACACTTTACTTTCTAAATTTGGTGCAATTTTCTCAAAAAGCAAACCACCTAGAAATTCTCAACTCTTCTCAATCATGGATAAACTACAAGGAAGTTTCATTTGTAAGAGAAGAAGAAATACAAACAAATTTTCGAGAAAGAGGCTCAAACTAATGTATTTCTCAATGAATTCACACACACACGCTCTCTCTCTCTCTCTCTCTCTCTCTCTCTCTCTCTCTCTCTCTCTCTCTCTCTTTCTCTCTCTTTTTGCTTTTCCTCACCTTCGTATTCTCTTTTTCTCAGTTTTTCAACTTCCTCATTTTTTCACTTTTTCTTTCTTTTTCAATCACACATGATTGAGAAGTTCACAAGCTTTCTTCAATGCATAGTATTTTTTTACTTTTTTCACTTCACTCCTTTTCATGCCCCTCATTTGAATTCTTCCTGACAAAGTTCCCAAAATACACCTTTTTGTACATCACTCTTCTTCATTTTCCCCCATACTTATCTATGTACCTCACTCAAAAGCGACTTAAAGATATAATCTCATTAGCTATCAGAATTAAGGGTTTATATGTATTGTGTGAGTTTAACAACAAAGAGAAGAATGGCTAAGAACCTGACACAATATAGGCTAGAAAAGGGTACTAATGATTTAACATTAAATTGGTAGGCTTGAAAGGTTTAAATGGGTCAAATAAGGGCTAAGACCATCATTTGTGAGATCAACCTAAGCTAGACACAACATTGCCTCAAGGCGTGGAAAGGCAATCTTATGGCATACGTAAAAGCAACTCACCAAGCCACTATCCTAAGATTATAAAAACATTCATATGCTCCAAGAAACTTTCATGTGTATAAAAGATCACAAAAGTGCCAGGTGTCACACCTTAACCAAGTAAACATGTTTTTATCAAAGTTCCATATGACAAATGCAAATTCTATTCAAGGGCTCACATATATGACTTTAAAATGAAACATCTTTTTTGTTTTTTTTTTAATAAAAAAGCAAGAAACAAACTACAAAATAAAACCAAAATATTTTTTATTTTTTCAATTAGAACAAGGAAAAACAAAAACCAAAGGAAGGGATATTTTAAGTTATTTGGATCTTCAATTTATTGAAAGCAGAATTCTTTTTTGGGATTTTTCAAGTATGTGAAGTAAAACCACTAAAAATGATAGTACTTGAAGAAAAACAAAAATCTGTTTGGATTTTTGCAAAATTTTCAATTCTTAGGGTTTTCATCTAAGAAAAACGAAAGCAACTAAAAGAATAAAGCAAAACTAAAACATCTCCCCACACTTTAAACCACATTATCCTCAATCTGGGGTCAAACCAAAGCAACAAGCAAACAAAAGTAAACAACACAAATAAACGAGAAACTAAAAAAAATAAAAGACAACTAAAATGCATGCAAACAAAACAAAAAACACACAAAGCAATCAACATTACATTAACAGGGGTGAAAGAGGTGAGAAAGAGGAAAGAGAAAACTCCCTCATTGTGGTTTGGGGCGGCATTTTAAAACGATTTTAAAACTCTTACCAGAAAGACTCTCTCAACACAAACCTCAATCACTCACTTCTCCTCCTTTCCCAACTAAGAACACAATATACCACGTAAGATAATCCAAACAAATTCAAACACAAAACAAGACTCACAGAAAAAGTAAAGAACAAGACAAACGTAGTTTAGAGCAACAAAAAATGGCACCCAAAAAATAACTCTAAGCTGTCCAAGGATAAAGTTAACCATAAGGATAAAAGAAAAACTTGAAAAAGATGACACACAACAGGACAAATTGAAAAGAATAGAAGGAAAATGAAAGGAGACAAATAAGAACGGTTTTGCTGGTTGAAAAGGTCACTCCGTGTGTGCAATGTATAAGAGAGAAAATCGAAAACTTGAACAGAAGACACCGAAAAGAAGCAAAAGAAGCTACAACCAAACAAGCACCCATAACCAAGTTTAAGAAAACAAAAGACTAAGGAAAAAAAATAAAGTTAGGGAAACTTAGTCTCGTTTGATTTCTTGAAGAACCAAGGTTTGAGAAGAGTACTTCGTGCAAGAAAGTTGGCCTCCATATGATTCTTGCAGGTGAAGAACAATAGACGTTTGGACGAGATTTAGTGGACTTCTGGAGGAGATTAGAGGAAGAAGATGATCCTTGGTAGTGTTGGGGAAAAGTCCCAGGAAGTTTTAGTTTCAGCCTCTTTTGATGGAGATCTCTAGTTGTTGTCTAATTGGGGCATGCAGAAAAAGTATGTTACTTGTCAAAAGCTCAATAGTTCACTTTAAGACTTCTAAACTCATCTCAAAGACAAAGAACAAAGCAGGTAAAAAAAATTAAAAATAATGAAAGAAAAAGCAAAAGAAAAGACACTAACATAACTAAAAAAAACTTAAAACCAACAAAATAAAATGTAAGACTCTAAAACACCACAAAAAATGATACAAAAACTTTAAACTGGGAAACAAAAAGACTTAACAAAACCAAATATGACTCCAACAAACAAAAATAACAAACAACAAATGAGAAACAAGCAATTAATCAAATAAAACAAATTGAAGAAAAAAGATTAAAGCAGTAAAATCCTGGCTTTCTTAACGTTGTCGTCCTCGGCAACGGAGCCAAAAACTTGATGTGTTGTTTCTTTAACTGGAAACTATCAATCTAGGCAAATGTATCTATCGTTCTAGTGAGACTAGAAAAGTACCTGGATGTCAATCTCTCTTGACAGGAAAGCACTAGTATCGCTAATCCTCTATTGTTTAATCAAATAAATTGGTTTTTGAAAGACTTTAAAACTGAATTACAAAAGCTGTAAAATTATATAAAAACCTAAACTAATGATCCAATCAAATACAAATATTGAGTTAGATAAGTTTCTTGAAGGCTTGCTTAAATGGACGAATCCCTCTAGTTTTCTTTATCTAATTCCTTGGAAAACATTGGAAAAACATTGAATTGTTAATTGGGTCTCACTTGATTATTAGGATTAACCATATCTCTATGTGAAAACCAATTGTTCCCCTAATACGTTAGAGAGGCTCTTCTCTCCCTAACTCAATTATGAATGTTTAAAGGTAGCGGGGTGAATTAGATTGCTCTTATAGACCAAGAAACCGTAATTGTAAGCCCTAAGGGAATATTTATAATGTTTTGATTATGACTAACTTGTGCTTTGTGATAAGTAAAAATAGCTTTATATAGAAGAACAAAAGATGCACAAGAGAAGTCTCAAGGGTAATCTACAAAGAAGCAAAAGATCACACAAGACAACAAGAGTCTATGAAGATAAAGTGATCAAGTTGAATACCTTGAAGACAAGAAGATTAGTTAGGGATACCTTATAAGGTAACTTTGTGAAACTCCCTAACTTGTCTCTTTGATTGTTGATCAATATATTAGCTCCTAAGAAGAAATATTTTTGGACAACTATCGTTGAAAAAAACTGAGTGATCTTGATAAAGTTTTGATGTTTACACATTTCTTAAAGAGTATCAAGAATACATGTTTTAAAATATGAAGGAAAATGTATATTTGAAAGGAAAATCGGTTGTCTAATTTTCTATCAAGTCTAAAACTGGCCATCCGATTTTCTTTTACTAAGAAAATCGGACGTCCGATTTTCGTTTTTCAAAATAAAAAAAGTGTCATCTATTTTTTAAATCGGGCATCCAATTTTTCAAGGATATTAAAAATCGCTCGTCCGCTTTTAAAAAGGGTCATCCAATTTTCTGTTCATAAGAAAAATTGAACGTCCTATTTTGAAAATCGGTCGTCCGGTTTTCACTTTTACTATCGAAAAATGACTGTTGCTCTGACAGTAACGACAAGATTTTACCTTCATATATAAAATGGTATTTTGATCCTCCATAAAGGCTAAGTAGTTGAGAAACGTTTATTAACAATTTCAAGATCATTAAAGAACACATTTTTCTAAACTTCTTTATCCTACAAAAACAAAAAGAAAAATCTCTTTGGAGCTTCATCATTGATCATCTTTCAAAGGAGAAAAAAGGAGCTTGTAGAAACAGTAATTCAAGTTGTATCTTTCCCTTTTCAAGCTTCTTTGGTAACATCGTTCCATCCCTACTCTTTCATATTATCTTGTGATCAAAGGTTTTGTGAAAAGCCCTTTCGATGATCCTTTGATAATTGTTATATTGTTTTGTTTTGTAAACTTAAGGTTTGTGTGCAAAACCCTTGAAGGATGATCCTCATTGTGGCTTCTTTGTAAAAGCTTATGTTTTAGTAAATTTGTGAAATCCTTGAGTTGAATCTCAAGGTAGTGGATGTAGCTCTATTGAGAGAGTGAACCACTATAAATCAATGGGCAACACATCACATAGTATCTCCTCTTTGTAACCTCCCATTTCTATTGGTACCACTACTTGTCTCAACACTTTAATTTCTCCACTATCATTTAGCCAATGGAGTTTGTAGGGTTTATCATGTTTTGTAGTAGATAGTTTCAACTTCTCAACAAAATAATCACTAGCCACATTTACACAACTACACCTATCAATGATAAGGTTAGCAATCCTTCTCTTAACTTTACATTTAGAACGGAAGATGTTTTCTCTTTGTTCAATCATGTTATCATCAAAATCTTGAGCACTTAGTGCTCTTATGGTAACTAAGCTCAAGACATCGTGATCACTTTTAAAAGGGTTTAAATCAACATGTTCATCATCCTCACCATTTTCTTCACCCTCAACACATTCGCCACTTTCATCCTCCTCCTTCTCAATCCAACCATTCAAATCCTCCCTAAAGATCAAAGCTCTCTTTGTCGGACAACTACTTGTATAGTGTCCTACACCATTACGTTTAAAGCACTTTGGAGGGTTAGAAATGATTTTACCTCTCTCTTCCATCTTTGGTTTGGTTGGAGGTGGAAATACTTCTAAGAGCCTCCTTTTTTGGCCGTGGCTTGAAGTTTGAAGTAGGTGGTTTTGTTGTTGCAACTTGTCTTTGGTTGGAAAATGAGGGTCGCATCATCACACTTCTTTTCCTTTGTGATTCGATCTTGTTGGCAAGGTGACACATGTCTTCATAAGTTGTACGTGGATACAACTCAAGTTGGTTGGCTATCTCCCTATTGAGACCACTAAGGAACCTAGCCATTGAAGCATCATTGTCTTCTTTCCAAGTTCAACCTCAAAATATAGAGGTCAAGCTCTTGTCTATACTCTTCTACACTTTTTGAACCTTGTTTTAAAGTCATGAGCTTATAATGAAGCTCTCTGTAGTAGTGCTCGACCATAAATATTTCTCTCATCAAAGCTTTTAACTCTCTCCAAGTATCAATCGGTGGTCTACCACTTCTAACTCTTTGGTTTACTGCCTTTTCCCACCAATGTAAAGCATAGTTGGAAAATTCGGCTATTACAAGTCTAGCTTTTAAGAACTCATTACAATTGTTCAACATAAACATGTTTTCTACTTGCCACTCCCAATCCAAGAAAATGTTAGGGTCATTCTCACCCTTAAAACTATGGAGCTTCCACTTCATTCGGTCCACAGTTTGGTTACCTTGGTCTCTTCCACGGTTGGCAATAAATGGAACATGTTCATGATCATCATATAATGTCTCTCCACGGTTAGCTTGTTGTCTTGGAACTTCTTCAGAGGGTCTAGGCATGCCTCTTCCTCCAAAAACACCTCTTCTACCACTGTAAGGAGGTGGATGAAGTTCTTCATCAAAATGCAGAGGTTGGTGGAACTCGGTTGTCCTAGAGCAATTGAATGGTCCATTGCTCCTTAGGGTAGTAGCATTGAGACTACCATGAGGACTAACCTCCCTTTGTTGATTAGAGAGATTAGTGACATCCCTTCTAATATCCCTCATCTCATCTCTTAGGGATTGTCACTCTTGCATTATGAGCCTCAAAGGGTCATCATGTTGGTAGTTGCTAGACTCTTCTCCAAAAGGAGTTGGTGCTTGAGCTTGGGTTGATATCTTGATAGTGTTTACCTCACAAAACTCTCTTTGGATTTTTTTGAGGATATTCTCACAACTCTTGCCTTTTCCTAAGGTTCAAGTCTCAAAGAGTTCTATGAGATCTTAACAAAGATTTAACACCTCTACTCAAGTTTAAAATAACAAAAATAAAAAAATCACAAACAAAAACTAGTTGAGAAATATGAGAAGCAAGGAAAATGATAGTGAGTCATCCATTCATTTTAAGGAAGTTCAACAACATTTCCAAGAGCATTTGAGTCAATAACGGTAGATTGACCAAATGAAGAAATATGAAAAAGGAAAGAAATTCGACCACAAATACAAACACAAAGCTAGGATACTTCACGAACACAAAAGAATACACAACAAAAGTTTCCAGCAAGCTGAGTTGATGACATACTCTGCTTGTTTTGAAAACTGGTATTGAAACACAAGTCTAAATTGAATAAAGTATGTCTAGAAAGAATCATTACTCAAAATTCTTGAGTTTAGGCTCAAGAATCAAAGAAAAAGGATTAGTAAAATAGAAGATATGCTCAGATCATTTCTGTACTTTTTTGTCCGTGGAAAAGCCGATGCACCTTCAATTTTTTGACTATTTTGAGAAATCAAATGAAGTTGAAATTAGAAGAGACTTGTTTCATTTGTTTCCCAGGTCAATATAGTATAACTCCCTGAAAAAATATTGCAAAGTTTTAGTCATATTCCAGGTCGTTCAAGCACTCTATTTTTGTGTTGCTATTTTCCAGTAACCTCCTCTTTTCTCTCTATTTTTTTTTGTCTTCATTTTTAAGATATCTCAAAAACACTTACTTGAAGGTGTCTCTGATACCAAATGATGCGGGATGATCTTCAAGATCATAAAATTTCGTCCAAGAAGTGACGGAGAGAACAAACAAAGTAAGTGTAACAAGTAGAAGAGAGAAAGTGCCTTTGAAAGGACTTAAAAGTATTAAACTCCTAGCAACCTTTGATATATCCAAGACCTCAAGAAGTTTTAAACAAAATATATTTTCTTCAAAGTTCAAGCAACCTAAGGTATTTTGAACCTTAGACCTCAATAAAACAAGAAGAAGACCTCAAGACTAGTTTTCTAAAAGAGTGTAGTAACTAGTATAAAGGAATTTTGATGATCAACCTTGAAGTTCTTGGAACTTTCAACAAGTCTTCAAAGTGATTTTTCTTTCAAGGAAGTTCACCCTTGAAATAGATAGAAAAACTAAGCTATGAACTAAGAATACTAAGAGAAGAACCTTTATCTTGAAAAATTTCTTGGTTGCTTTTTCAAAATGGAAGACTACATATTGATAGAGACTTGAGGGAGAAAATAAGAATTTTCCCTTTCATATATTCAGCCCAAAGGATAGAAATAACCTATACATACACTTGAAAGGACAATAGAAGTGTTTTAATTGCATTTGGACTATTATAGAGCATTAGTCAACACATTGCCAAAAATAGGAGGTAATTTTTCAGCTTGGGCAAAAGGGCTTCCAACCATCTACCAAGGTGAATTTTCAATTTCTAACTTATTCAAAACTTTAGGATATTTCTCCATAAAGTATTGGACATCAAAATTTATGCCCCATAAAGTCTTGGACATCAAAATTTAAGCCTTGAAACTTCTCTTGCTCAATTTGATCCTTGTGACTCTTTAGTTGTTTTGCCTTGGCTCTTGTCATAAATCCTAGATGTTCTTGCATGTCTAACTAGTTCACATCATCCTCACCCTCTTGAAAAGGATTTGTCCTCGAATCTCCAATACCTATATCAAATAAAGAGAGATCGGAAATATTAAAAGTGGCACTAACATTATATTGTCCTGGAAGATCAACTTTATAGCATTGTCATTAATTTTCTCAAGGATTTGAAATGGCCCATCTCCACTTTCATCAATCTTAGACTTGCTTTGTTGGAAAAATATTTCCTTTCTAAAATGCAGCCAAACCCAACTACCGGGTTTGAATACAACTTTTCTTTTTCCCACATTTCTTTTCTCTACAAGCGTTTTGTTGGAGTTGACAATGGCTTTGTGGACCTTTGTATGAATTTCTGTCACAAAATCAGCCTTCTTTCTTGCATCCTTGCTTACTGATTGATCTATAGGCAAAAGAACCAAATCAAAGGGAGTTAGAGGGTTAAAACCATAAACAACTTGAAATATGAGAATGAGAAGTAGTAGAGTGAGGTGCCCTATTATAGGCAAATTCAATGTGTGGCAAACACTCCTCCCACTGCCACAAGTTCTTCTTCGAAATAGCCCTTAGAAGTTGGCCAATTGTTCTATATCACTTCGGTTTGTCCATCTGTTTGTGGATGGCAAGCTGTAGAATAAAGCAAGTTAGTACCAAGTTTCTTCCAAAGAACTCTCCAAAAATGGCTCAAGAATTTGGTATCCCTATCCGATACAATAGACCTTGGAATTCCATGGAGTCTAACTATCCAAGTAAATAACAAACTAGCTACATGACTAGCGTCATTAGATTTCCTACAAGGAATAAATTGTGTCATTTTAGAGAACGTATTCACAAAACAAAAATAGAATCCATACCTCTAGAGGTCCTTGGTAAACCAAGAATAAAATCCATAGAAATATCAACCCAATGTTCTTTAGGAAATTCTAATGGTGCGTAAAGTCCACGTGGAAGAGATCTAGATTTAGCTTTCTTGCATTCAATACAACTTCCTATAAATCTTTCTACATCTCTTTTTAAATGTAGAAAAAACAAAATGTTCACGAAGAATTTCATAGGTTTTAGTGACACCAAAATGTCCCATTAAACTCTCACAATGTGCTTCTTTTACAAGTAGAATTCTAGTAGAACAAGATGGTATGAACAATCTACCTTCACAATAAAAAAATCCTTCATGCAAACAATATTTTCCAAAAGGTGCTAACAAGCATTTCTCAAAAATTTCCTTAAAGTCATGATCACTAGAATACATTTCTTTAAGCATTTCAAAACCCAAAATTTTTGTTTGAAAGGTGGATAAGAGAGTATACTTTCTAGATAGAGCATCGGCCACCATATTCTCCTTTGTTTGAAAGATGGATAAGAGAGTATACTTTCTAGATAGAGCATCGGCCACCACATTCTCCTTACTTTTCTTGTAACGGATGACATATGGAAATGTTTCAATGAACTCCATCCATCTTGCATTTCTCTTAATAAGTTTATGTTGGCCCTTGAGAAACTTCAAAGCCTCATGATCGGTGTGCACAACAAACTCCTTTGCCCATAGGTAGTGGTGCCAATGCTTTAATGTTCTTATCAAAGGATAAAGCTCCTTGTCATAAGTTAAGTACCTCACGACTGCCCCATTAAGTTTCTCACTAAAATAGGCCAAGGGCTTTCCATCTTGCATAAGTACACCACCTATACCAATGCCGGATGCATCACACTCCACTTGAAAAGTTTTCTCAAAGTTTGGTAGTGACAAAAGGGGTGCACCACACAACTTTTCCTTCAACAATTGAAATGCTTGTTCTTGCTTTTTTTCCCCACTTAAATCCTTCGATTTTCTTGATCACATCGGTCAAAGGGCTAGTAAATGTGCTGAAATTTTTTATGAACCGCCTATAGAAACTTGCTAGGCCATGGAAACTCCTCACTTCCAATGCGTTTCTTGGTGTTGGCCATTCCTTAATTGCTTGGACCTTATCCTCATCTACTTGAAGCCCTAGTGAGCTCACCACATAACCTAGAAATGTAACTTTCTGCAAACAAAACTCACATTTGTCAAGGTTAGCAAAAAGTTTTTCAATTCTCAAGACATTTAGTACTTCCCTAAGATGTTGAACATGCATTTCATATGTCTTGCTATAGACCAAAATGTCATCAACGTATAAAACAACAAATTTCCCAATAAAATTCCCCAGCACATGATTCATAAATCTCATAAATGTACTAGGAGCATTAGTTAATCCAAAGGGCATAACCATCCATTCATACAAACCAAAGTTAGACTTAAAAGAGGTTTTCCACTCATCCCCTTCTCTCATTCTAATTTGATGGTATCCGGATTTCAACTCAATTTTAGAAAAAAGATTAGAACCATGCAACTCATCAAGTAAATTATCAAGTCTAGGTATGGGATGCCTATACTTAATAGTAATATTGTTTATGGCTCTACAATCTATACACATTCTCCATGTACTATCTTTTTTTGGAACAAGTAAAACCGGAACCGCACAAAGACTCATGGACTCATGCATATACCCTTTTTGAAATTAGATCATGAACTTGCCTTTTCAGCTCCTTAGTCTCTTCCGGTGGACTCCTATAGGCTGGTCGGTTTGGCAAGACCGCCCCGAGAACAAAATCGATTTGGTGTTTGATTCCTCTAATTGGTGGAAGACCTCTGGGCATCTCATCGGGAAATACATCTTTGTAATCTTCAATAACCTGCAAAATTTCACTTGAACAAGAGGGTGAGTGTTCTTTAGATGAAGTAAAAGATTCCTGACAATACAAGAGCAACACCACTTCTTTTCTTTCAATTGCTCCAATCACCGCACTAGGTTTTGCAAAGAAACAATTCTTTTCTTTCATCTCACTCTCTTTTTTTTGGTCACTCTTTTTCTTTTCACTCTTGTTTTTCATCACTTTTTCTTCACTCTTTTCTTTTTCCTCAACTCTCTTTCCCTCCTTGATTTTTTTCTTTTGAGCTCACTTTCGGCCCTCTCTTTCTCCCTTATTTTTTTGTTCATATCTCACTTGTTAGGGTGTAAGAGGATTCATCGTGAATGTTCTTCTATCCTTCACAAAAGAACAAGTATTTTTCTCCCCATTGTGGAGGGACTTTCTATCAAATTGCCGAGGTCTTTCCAAGAGTAGATGGCATGCTTGCATGGGCACCACATCACATAGTATCTCCTCTTTGTAACCTCCCATTTCTATTGGTACCACTACTTGTCTCAACACTTTAATTTCTCCACTATCATTAGGCAATGGAGTTTGTAGGGTTTATCATGTTTTGTAGTAGGTAGTTTCAACTTCTCAACAAAATAATCACTAGCCACATTTACACAACTACCACTATCAATGATAAGGTTAGCAATCCTTCTCTTAACTTTACATTTAGAAAGGAAGATGTTTTCTCTTTGTTCAATCATGTTATCATCAAAATCTTGAGCACTTAGTGCTCTTATGGTAACTAAGCTCAAGACATCGTGATCACTTTTTAAAGGGTTTAAATCAACATGTTCATCATCCTCACCATTTTCTTCACCCTCAACACATTCGCCACTTTCATCCTCCTCCTTCTCAATCCAACCATTCAAATCCTCCCTAAAGATCAAAGCTCTCTTTGTCGGACAACTACTTGTATAGTGTCCTGCACCGTTACGTTTAAAGCACTTTGGAGGGTTATAAATGATTTTACCTCTCTCTTCCATCTTTGGTTTGGTTGGAGGTGGAAATACTTCTAGGAGCCTCCTTTTTTGGCCGTGGCTTGAAGTTGGAAGTAGGTGGTTTTGTTGTTGCAACTTGTCTTTGGTTGGAAAATGAGGGTCGCATCATCACACTTCTTTTCCTTTGTGATTCGATCTTGTTGGCAAGGTGACACATGTCTTCATAAGTTGTACGTGGATACAACTCAAGTTGGTTGGCTATCTCCCTATTGAGACCACTAAGGAACCTAGCCATTGAAGCATCCTTGTCTTCTTTCCAAGTTCAACCTCAAGATATAGAGGTCAAGCACTTGTCCATACTCTTCTACACTTTTTGCACCTTGTTTTAAAGTCATGAGCTTATAATGAAGCTCTCTGTAGTAGTGCTGGAGCATAAATCTTTCTCTCATCAAAGCTTTAACTCTCTCCAAGTATCAATCGGTGGTCTACCACTTCTAACTCTTTGGTTTACTGCCCTTTCCCACCAATGTCAAACATAGCTGGAAAATTCGGCTATTACAAGTCTAGCTTTCAAGAACTCATTACAATTGTTCAACATAAACATGTTTTCTACTTGCCACTCCCAATATACAAAAATGTTAGGGTCATTCTCACCCTTAAAACTATGGAGCTTACACTTCATTCGGTCCACGGTTTGGTTACCTTGGTCCCTTCCACGGTTGGTAATAAATGGAACATGTTCATGATCATCATATAATGTCTCTCCACGCTTAGCTTGTGGTCTTGGAACTTCTTCAAAGGGTCTAGGCATGCCTCTTCCTCCAAAAACACCTCTTCTACCACTGTAAGGAGGTGGATGAAGTTCTTCACCAAAATGCAGAGGTTGGTGGAACTCGGTTGTCCTAGAGCAATTGAATGGTCCATTGCTCCTTAGGGTAGTAGCATTGAAACTACCATGAGGACTAACCTCCCTTTGTTGATTAGAGAGATTAGTGACATCCCTTCTAATATCCCTCATCTCATCTCTTAGGGATTGTCACTCTTGCATTATGAGCCTCAAAGGGTCATCATGTTGGGAGTTGCTAGACTCTTCTCCAAAAGGAGTTGGTGCTTGAGCTTGGGTTGATATCTTGATAGTGTTTACCTCACAAAACTCTCTTTGGCTTTTTTTGAGGATATTCTCACAACTCTTGCCTTTTCCTAAGGTTCAAGTCTCAAAGAATTTTATGAGTTCTTAACAAAGATTTAACACCTCTACTCAAGTTTAAAACAACCAAAATAAAAAAATCACAAACAAAAACTAGTTGAGAAATATGAGAAGCAAGGAAAATGATAGTGAGTCATCCATTCATTTTAAGGAAGTTCAACAACATTTCCAAGAGCATTTGAGTCAATAACGGTAGATTGACCAAATGAAGAAATATGAAAAAGGAAAGAAATTCGACCACAAATACAAACACAAAGCTAGGATACTTCACGAACACAAAAGAATACACAACAAAAGTTTCCAGCAAGCTGAGTAGATGACATACTCTGCTTGTTTTGAAAACTGGTATTGAAACACAAGTCTAAATTGAATAAAGTATGTCTAGAAAGAATCATTACTCAAAATTCTTGAGTTTAGGCTCAAGAATCAAAGAAAAAGGATTAGTAAAATAGAAGATATGCTCAGATCATTTCTGTACTTTTTGTCTGTGGAAAAGCCAGTGCACCTTCAATTTTTGACTATTTTGAGAAATCAAATGAAGTTGAAATTAGAAGAGACTTGTTTCATTTGTTTCCCAGGTCAATATAGTATAACTCCATGTAAAAATATTGCAAAGTTTTAGTCATATTCCAGGTCGTTCAAGCACTCTATTTTTGTGTTGCTATTTTCCAGCAACCTCCTCTTTTCTCTCTCTTTTTTTTTGTCTTCATTTTTAAGATATCTCAAAAACACTTACTTGAAGGTGTCTTTGATACCAAATGATGCGGGATGATCTTCAAGATCATAAAATTTCGTCCAAGAAGTGACGGAGAGAACAAACAAAGTAAGTGTAACAAGTAGAAGAGAGAAAGTGCCGTTGAAAGGACTTAAAAATATTAAACTCCTAGCAACCTTTGATATATCCAAGACCTCAAGAAGTTTTAAACAAAATATATTTTCTTCAAAGTTCAAGCAACCTAAGGTATTTTGAACCTTAGACCTCAATAAAACAAGAAGAAGACCTCAAGACTAGTTTTCTAAAAGAGTGTAGTAACTAGTATAAAGGAATTTTGATGATCAACCTTGAAGTTCTTGAAACTTTCAACAAGTCTTCAAAGTGATTTTTCTTTCAAGGAAGTTCACCCTTGAAATAGATAGAAAAACTAAGCTATGAACTAAGAATACTAAGAGAAGAACCTTTATCTTGAAAAATTTCTTGATTGCTTTTTCAAAATGGAAGACTACATATTGATAGAGACTTGAGGGAGAAAATAAGAATTTTCCCTTTCATATTTTCAGCCCAAGGGATAGAAATAACCTATACATACACTTGAAAAGACAATAGAAGTGTTTTAATTGAAT
This sequence comes from Catharanthus roseus, assembly GCA_028651295.1. NCBI lineage: Eukaryota > Viridiplantae > Streptophyta > Magnoliopsida > Gentianales > Apocynaceae > Catharanthus > Catharanthus roseus. The sequence goes on along the minus strand of JAPQWS010000086.1, from coordinate 5,964,430 downwards.
TTGGACTATTATAGAGCATTAGTCAACACATTGCCAAAAATAGGAGGCAATTTTTCAGCTTGGGCAAAAGGGCTTCCAACCATCTACCAAGGTGAATTTTCAATTTCTAACTTATTCAAAACTTTAGGATATTGCTCCATAAAGTATTGGACATCAAAATTTATGCCCCATAAAGTCTTGGACATCAAAATTTAAGCCTTGAAACTTCTCTTGCTCAATTTGATCCTTGTGACTCTTTAGTTGTTTTGCCTTGGCTCTTGTCATAAATCCTGGATGTTCTTGCATGTCTAACTAGTTCACATCATAAACTCAATGATGTAAAGAAAACAAGTTCAAATAAAAGAGACACAAGTCATAAACAAAATACCCTTTGCTTATATATACATTGATGAAATGTAGAGCAACCAAGCTATCTATTACAAAAAAAAAAAAAAAAGAAAAAAAAACCAATTGCCTAAAAATAAAGACAGAGGGGCCGTTATTATATGATCCACCTACAGGGTGGCCAACCCGATAGTTTTAAAACCAAAAGCTCCGTGGTCCCGATGAACAGGGATCACGGAGTACATAGTTGCCCCCACTCGACAGGGGGCCTTCCCTTAACAGAAAATTAATTTTTTAAGGGAAGACACCATCGTCACTCTAGGAACGCCTCTGATCTCTTCCTCTTCCTTGTTAGCTCCTTCTCGTGAATAAGAGTATCTAGGGCCAAAAAGGATTCCATCATCAGAGAACACCTGCGAGTACACAGAAACGCCTCCTCAAAAATGATGAAAGAGGTCCATAGCATACTGAGAAGCTAGAGTCACCCTAACTATCTCTTTAAACTAACCATTGACTGTATTCATTTTATGGCAGTGCTCGTAGACATTCAATTCCAACTCCACAGCCCCATCTCGGAGTCCCAAATACACCTTCAACAATGATACAAATCGCTCAAAGGAGTAGCATCAATGGTTCTTGAGAACAACCATTAGAGGAATGTTTGGATACTCCTTGTTTTAATGAAAATGGGTGTGGCATAGGTGCAACTCTCGAAAATAAGTCACGGAAGTAGAGAGCAAGAGGCGGTACATAAGGGACCTCAGTCCCATCGATGGCAACAGAATGATGGCTCATACTCTCAAGCACAAAAACAAACTAAAAAAACAGAATACAAAAGAAGGACAAATGCAGCTATTTATACATACAACTTGAAAAGGTAAGTTTGCTTTTTACGGCTGTGACTATAATTACTACCCTCTGAAACCCAACCGAGGGCCAATTCAATTTCTCTACATGGATGAAACAGAACAATTTTTATTTAAATGCTTCGGAAAAGGAAAAGTCACAACTCATCCTTCCATCATGGCTTTTCAAAATTTATCACAGCTAACTTTACCAGGGTTACTAAAATAAAATGCATAATACCCGAACAAGTGCACTATAAAATCAAGATTCATAACAGTAAATGAGAGTAGAAGCCCCGACATGTCCATTACAAAGAAAGGCCTAAAGAACTACTATAAAGTTCAAAATTAGAGTGGCTGCAGCTTCACCCTAAATACAGGTCAAACCATGACCTACCGTGGAATATCTCTACTTAAGTTTTTGTTATATCCACGTGGGATCTTCCTGCACATCGTACAGAGAAGCAGCCACATCAAAACGGATAACACGCTCCGATTTCTGCCCCAGCCCTAAAACGACACCAAAAGTTTTCAATGGACGTATAATGCCAACGCCAGTGGATACCTCTGCATCAGGAACCTGAGCACTTCCTGACACTCTAGGTCCTAAACTAATGGTACAATTTCCAGAACCATGAGCAGTCATAGATGGGGCATTGGGAAGGTTGAGTCTAGACTTATCTCCCGATATACCCTCATTTCGTTCTGCATCAGGTTCTTCAAGATTTAGTACCGCCACATCATCATAATAGAAAAACAGAGACTGGTCACCCTCCCTCCACATGGAGGCCTCAGTCATATACTTACTAGGAACACCCTGGCTACCTACAAAGGAGGATGCACTCTCCTCACTGTCTCCATCAGCTGATTCACCACATAAGCCCATCGTAGACCTATCCACCTTAATCTCCTTACTAACTTCCCATGGTGGACATTTAGCCTCTTTATTGTAGTATATATCTATAACAGACAGCATCGTCACACCAGGATTGTCATTACCGATAGCATCAACAAGCTCAGTCAGAGCATAACTCACCATAGGCATAGTCAACGAATAAAACCAATTACTACCAGCCGGAGATTCAGAAAATTCGTTGATAATACTCTCCTTCACATTAGGACGCACATTGCCCTCACTATCTACAAGGTCAGTTAACTCCGTTGTCATTGCCCCAACCTCCTGCTCCTTTCGCATCAACGCCTCTTTATATTCAGCAAAGTTTTGTTGAGTCTGAACCAATGACTCATTCAAACTCTGTAACTCACCATCCTTGACAATACATTCATCTGTCAATTGTTCGTTGATCTCCGTTAAAGCCACATTCACCCTTCTAACTCAAAAACTTTCTTCTCCAACTCCTTCATTCAATTCATAACAACTACTCGTTCCCAATTACTCTCCTCAAGACTCTTCTTATACTTCTTAGCATTTCACTTTTCAATCTTCCAATTATGTATCATTTATTGTGTAGCCCGATTCAAAATGTTAACACTCTGTAAATAAAGCACACATACATCACAAATATTACCTTTACAAGCCATATCGTTCGACACATTATATATTGAACATACAGGACACTGTTTATGATAAATGCCTCCACCATGTCTTCAGGAGTCATGTCTAGCGTTGGCCTTGACCAAAACGGTTCACCGTCGGGTCCCCTATAGTCAATCCTCTTATCTCGATGAGATCTCTTATTTTTTAAACTAACGGTCTAGGTCAGAAAATCCATCAGACAACTTTCAAAGTTTTCTTCCTCCACCTCTTCAGGCGCCAAAGGACCCTCCTCATCTTCCCTAACTCCAGGAGCTTTGAAATCCCAACTACCCGGTATCACTTGTTTCTTTAGGGTCAAAGGCATATTCACCTTTTTCTTCCTCAAATCACTCATCTTTCACTTCTTTGAAAGCGAAGGATCCACCTCCACAAACCTGATTCATTTGTTAGAAGCGAATCCCCAACCGATAGACCCGCTTTCTTTTTCTTTCTCTCCTCCCCCTTCTGCTCCAATAGGGTAATGGATGGACAATCCCCTACTACAAAACAAATAATATTTTATTATTGCATACATAAACAAACAAAGACATCAACGACAGTTACTTTTACCATCTTCCCCAGATCAACTTTCAGGGGTGGAACTTTCAATTTCACAAATGCTTCCGTCATGTTCAGCACAGCAACCTCCTGCCAAAATCATAAAGTCACAAATTCAAAACCACAATTGATACAACATAAAGTATGTTGATAGTCTTACAAATAGCCTTGTTTAACCAATATAGCATCCTAATACTAACTTAATTCATGAAGGTTGCACCCTTTCTAATCATAAAACTAGCATCAGCTCCTCGCCCCAGTTTCCTTCTCTAGGGAGCATCCCAAAACCGTATCCTTGAATAGTTTTCACACAATATTCTATAAGCGGGTGCTTAGAATTGATAGACAGATCTGATATCTTCTTCATTCTATTCCAAGGTTTCTCAGGACTATCCCTAGAAACATAAAACCATTGTTTCTTCCATCCATGGATAGATTGTGGCAACCTTTCCAAGAGCTCAACTGCGCTACTCTTTCTCTGGAACGTTTGCCACATGGACCCATCTCTAACCGGTTTTATATAAAAAAATTCTTGTGAAAAGTTCCAGACTAGTAAGCACCCCGAAAGATTTACACATTCAAATGAAGGCCACGATAACCATTATCCCATTAGGGTCTATTTGACCTATGTCAATTCCCTAGTAACTGGTCACATCCAGAAACATATTATGCAAGGGCAAAATTAAACCGGCTTTCAACTGATCCTGATAAATTGCCATCCATCCTTTCGGGGGTATACGTGCTCTTTCCTTGGCACTCGGTGCCCTAACTCGAAAATCATCAGGGATCACGAATTCCTTCCTTATAGCTCCAAAGTGGCCATAGCGAATCTCGGAAGGTTTATTGGCAGCAGTTGGCTCACAAATATCCTCTTCATCCTAAGGGTTGTAAGAATAAAGCATTCCTGAAGCTCGATAATATTTTTTTTATACGGTTCATGTAGTCGGCCTTATTCACTTCAAGGAACAAAATAGAAATCTCCCAAGGTGTACAACTAACTACCTAAAACAACATAATCTTGGGGGTGAATGATTTTAACATTAAGGCCAAAGGAACAACCTTGCTCAAAAGCGCTTGTTTTTTAACCCTTCTTCGAAAGTGACTTAGAAGTAATAGCCATAGAGGTCGATATCATGGTGAATAGCATATTTGCTGGAGACAAAAATAGATCTACGAAGAGGAAATGAGAACTGTAAGTTGAAATTGGAAATTAGGAGTTCTTATACACCGACTGAAATGACAGTACCTAAAACGATGTCGGTCAAGTCTCTCATCGGGAAGCTTTATGTAACATTTCTCCCACGATGAGAATTTAAAATAAAAAAACCATAACCCATTTGTGGATTCTTTTCAGGGGGCTTATGATGGAGGCAACACGTTATGCCACTTCATTTGGGCTCAACTCCTTTCGCCCAATGCCCTTTTACACTGAAAATATGTTTTGGTCTGCCTACTAGAATATATATCTGCCCTGTCTATTTAGGAGTAGTTCCAGAATCGCCCTTAGACCATTGCTATAAGGTTTCCTTGTGATATTAGGAGATCTTTCCGAAAGCTGCAATGAGATGTACCTTATGTATAAAAGATATCAATCATAGACGAAGAGAGGTCAAATTCTCTTACTTCTCCATTACTCTTTGTTCTTTAATAGTAGCATGTATGAGGTTTGGTCTGACTTAAGCATCAGATGTGAAACGGGGGTAAAGCCCCTCTCTGGACATCTTTTCTCTTCTGAGTGCAGGTTCGCTAGTGAAGAGCATTCTTTTGAGATTCATTAATTTCATTAGCTACTTCTACCTAATAATTTTTTTTTGGGGCCAAAAATACCCTTACACAGCGGAGATGGGTGGTTTCTGGTTAATTTTTGTCATGTGACATGTACATGGGATTTTTAATGAAGGTAAAATTGTCCAACACCTATTCAAAGTAAACTGGAACTTAAATGAATAATTCAAATCTTATAAGGGTTGATATATAATTTCAATATTTACTAAAAAAATAAGAAGGTTTTAATTGAAAACCCTTATTCTCCGCCTTCCCTATTTGTAAAAAAGATCTCCCTCAGTTCTTTCCCTTTTCCACACTAGCGTCCTCACTTACGGTGCATTTGCTTGCCATGGGTTGTTATACTATGGACCCGAACACACAATGCAAGTGTGCCCAATGCAAAAATTATGTAATTTCATTTAATTTCAACAAAAAACAAAATCAATGTTATTCCCAAGAGAGTGAAATCACGAGCAAAATCTGCGCACCGTTGATTTTCTTCTGTCACTGTCAACTAATCCAATAAAAAACCAAAGCGGATGATGAGAAACATGAATTGATGTTCAAGGGAGACAGTCAGGAATATGCATAAATTGTTCAAATGTTAGGAAACCATGTCCAATGTATAAAGAAGTGGCTTTAGCGAAATAAAGCTTCTCCATCAAAGATTTTAAGATCTGATTAGAGGTTGAGTTGAGCTTCAAAAGGAATTTGTAATGGCGGCCCACATAATCAGAAACATGGAAGGCATGGCAAATTTCATTGAAAAAAGAATAGAACAAAGGTTTAGGATGAGTGGAAATTGTTTGTAATTAAAGAATTTTTGTATATCATCAATATTATTCTTTAAAGCATAATCATAAGTAAATTCTTGAATATCTCTTTTTCTGTTTTGGGTCCTTATGTTCCTCTTTTTGTTTTAATGTTTTTGAGTGAAAAAAATGCCATATTTAATCAAATTTTATAGATTTTCAAGTAAATTTTCATAAAATCTAAAGTAGTAGTTTGCATGATATTCTAGGATGAAGGATTTATTAAAATATTGGGTTTGGTTCTAACTCACCTTTAAAAGGTATCGAATCGTTCTAATTGGGCTATTCTCACTTCATTACAACTCAACTTTCTCTTAATCATTGTATATAAAAATTAGCATCCATAGTTATAAAAAAAAGACACTGCTGTAAAAAGTAATTCATCATGCACATTATACATTGTAAACACATACAATTATTAAAATTAGGCACAAATATTTATAAAAGTAGGCACTACAAGTTATAAAAGTAGGCACATCTACTTACAGTCACACATTTTACATATTTTATATTATAATCATCCTTGGTTATAAAAAAATAAGTACCTATACTTGTAAGAATAGGCATCCGTATTTATTAAAAAATGCATCACTGCAAAAAGTAACACATGATGCATGTTATACATTGTAAGCATACGCAGATATAAAAGTAGGCACACTTACTTATAGTCACCCATTTTGCATGTTTTATAATCACCATAGGTTATAAAAATAAGCACTCATAGTTATAAAAAAATAGGCATCCATAGTTATTAAAAAAAGGCACCACTGCAGAAAGTAACTCATCAACCATGTTATACATTTTAGGCACACACAGTAATAAGAATAGGCACATAAAGTTATAAAAGCAGGCACACATAATTATAAAAATAGGCACACCTATTTACAGTCACCTATTTTGCATGTTTTATATCAAAATCACCATTGGTTATTAAAAATAGGCACTTATAGTTTTAAAAATAGACATCTATATTTATTAAATAATGCATCACTGCAAAAAGTAACCCATCATACATGTTATACAGTGTAGGCACACATAGTTATAAAAATAGGTACATAGTTATACGAGTATGCACACCTACTTAGAGTCATCCATTTTGCATGTTTTATATCATAATTACCCTTGGTTATGAAAAATAAGCACCTCTAGTATAAAAAATAGGCCTCCATAGTTATAAAAAGGGACCACTGCAAAAATAAACTTATCATGCATGTTATACATTTTAGGCACACACAGTTATAAAACTAGGTATACACAGTTATATAAGTAGGCACACAGTTATAAAAGTAGGCACACCTACTTATAGTCACCCATTTTGCATGTTTTATATTATAATCACCCTTGCTTATGAAAAAATAAGCATCCACAGTTATAAAAAATAGGCATTCATAGTTACAAAAAAAAAAAAAAGTAGCACTAGAAAAAGTAACACATCATGCATGTTATACATTTTAGGCACTCCAAGTTATAAAAGTAGGCACACCTACTAACAGTCACCTATTTTGCATGTTTTACACTATAATCACTATTAGTTATGAAAAATAAGCACCCCTAGTTATAAAAAATGAGCATATGTAGATATAAAAAGGCACCACTGAAAAAGGAAACCCATCATGCATGTTATATATTTTAGGCATACACAGTTAAAAGGAAATTGGCCCTCCTAGTTATAAAAGCAGGCACACATGCTTACAGTTATCCATTTTGTATGTTTTATATCATAATCACTATTAGTTATGAAATATAGGCACTACTTTAAATTTATAAAAAAATTAAACTATTTGAACATCTTAAAATATAAAAGTAGGCACTTCTACTTATAACAACTCATATTGCATATTATATATAATATGCAACCCTGATTATATAAATAGGCATATATAATTAGTTTAGTGATCACGTTGCATAGTTCTCTACTATATTGATATTAGCGTACACAAGAAGAGGCTAGTTATTTTAGTTATTATAGCTTGTCAACTTCCTATAAAGGCATTAAACAAACAAAAGAAAACCAAAAATCTAGAGAGACCAAATATAATTCGTCAATATTCATTTGTGAATGTCATGGAGGTATTTAGAAGGGTCACATTCAAAGTCATCCCTAAAGATTCTATAACCCTTTCAAGGTGCTGCATTATTTTCCTCTCATATCGACTGCTGCTGAAACCGAAAAGTTTAAAGGAACACCAAGCTCCAATCCTCCAGGTGCAACAACATAATTGCCTTGACAATTTCTATAGTACCAAATTCCTCCTCCTCCATTTTATATGAGGATGAACAATTTTTCAGCATGCTATATATCTCGTTATTTTTCTTAGAAGAGGACATCTTAATTTTTCATTCCAGATTTCTATTGCTATGGTTTTTCTAGCTGTGGTGGAAGAGAAATTCAGTTCATGCTGCCCTTATATATTATTAGACAGGCTATGAATGATTAATAAAGTTAATATTGATATTAATATGCCGCAGAAGGAAAAGAAGAAGAAGAAGCGTATAGAAGGTAAGTTTCAAATTCTAATTTTAATTTATTTTATGAAAATAAATTCTAAATTTGATTAAAATTATGTAGTTTCAGTGATTAAGTACACCTAGCTAGATGTTCCCGAGTCCATTGTATAATTTGTTGTCGTCCTCATCAGCAGTGTACTGTGAAAATAGAAGAAGAAGAAATAAAATGAGAAAGATTTATATGTTGGTAAAGCAACCAATAATATCTTCATCTTCATTGTCACAATTGTTATTGTGAATGGATTTTTCTTGGGATTTAGTCTCCTCAGACCTAGTATTCACCACAAATCTCACAACAACTGATCTCGTGGTAAAGCTCCAATAGTTGGAAACATCTCTTTAACCTTTAATAATATCCTCAATCTTTACTCTGTGTTTATTGTATCATCCTTAGATTATAATCTTTTGCTAGTTTCTCAAATCATGAAATCCTTATCTTGTGTTATTATTTTTGTAACCTAACCATTGTATATTTAAGGATATTCAAACAAAGAGGACAATAGGTTGTGGTATTAAGAAAAGAAAGCACTATTTATACCTGACAATAGAAAACTTGGACCTGATACTACACACTTTGATAGTAGACAGTCGTGAAGGGGAGAAGAAAAGTTCTGAAATTTTGCTATGTATCGGCGATTGGACATGCATCTTTTGGGTATCTTAAAAAGTTGGTTCCTACTTTGTTTAAAGACATTGATGTTTCTTGTTTTCATTATGAAGTTTGTGAACTTTCTAAGAGTGACTGTGTCTTTTATCAATTAATTATAAATAAAAGTCTCACTCCTTTTATAATTATTCATTCAGATGTATGGGGTCTGATATGTGCATAATGTCTACATCTTTTATCTGTTAATTTCATCGTTTTTGGTGTTTTTAATATATAAAAGTATATATTTTAGCTTAATATCTCTTACTCGTCTTAGGTGCCCTTCGAAAGACAAAATGATGAAAGAAAATGAAAATAGAGTGAAAACGATGAAAACGGAGCTATCGGCAATGAAACAACTGGCCTAATGCGTGAGGTAGGCTAACCTACCGTCAGTGGTAAGTCTGGGTGGCAAGGGCGGTTGAATCAAACTTAAACTCGATTGTCTTGTATTTAAACCAATTCAAACTATGTATTCTTGTATTTTTCACCTCTATATAAGGGGTTTTTATGTAGCTACCAGAAAAAGGGCGATAGTTAGATTGATATACTTACATAGATTAATTTAGGATTTAGAATAGGAGTAGTAAGGTTAGAATTAGATTAAACACTTTTCAAAATTTAAGATTTTGCACATTTAATTAGTTAGTAAAGTTTCAAGATTTCTACAATTTAGTTTCTTAGATTCAAAAATTGAAGAATTACTTTCAAGATTTAGATCTTCAACTTGACGACTCAAAAGACGAGCTTGGAAGACGTTCTGGACTTCAATTGCAGCTTCAATTTTAATCCTAAGCTTTCTTTTTCCTTTCTTGTTATTGAATTTTATGTTGATTTAAAGTTTTATTATAATGAATAGTGAGTAGGCCTTTATTGTGTGGATTGGGGTTGAACCCTAATTCTTGATTTTGGAGTTCTTGGTTTAAATTCTTGAATTCGATGTTTGTTTTAATTTAAGTTGCTTGCAATTGTGTTTGTTTGTATTTTAATTATCACAAGATTAGATTAATCGCAAAGTTGTTCTGAATTTAAAAAGGAACAATGATCTAGGGCAACTAATTGGGGGTTACTTGAGGCAATTGACTAGAGATACGATATTGCAATCTTAGGTCTTTTTAAATGACCTAATTTTATTACGCTCAAAATTTGTTACGGAGAAAAGAGATTTTTCTCTAAGGGTTAGTGAGTAGGGTGGCTTTCGCCTAGGGATAGGAATTTCCCAATTTAAGTGATGACTCAACTTAATTAATTCAACATCGTTTACATTAAAGTTTTTTTCCAACTGAATTATTAACAAGGATTAGGGGGATTCTACCACCCAAACTCTTGCTTTATTAATTTTTAAAACCGTTTTTATGTTGATTTCTTTCTTATAATTGATTTAATTATTTCCAGTTTTTATTATTTTAGTTTTTCATCAACAACCATCTTTTCTTTGACTAAACATTAGAGACATGATTAGTACTTTCACCTTTACCATCCTCGAGAGATTCGACACTCAGGTTGAACTCACTTCTGTTGTGTTAGGTCCACTTGCCCTTGCATTGTAGTGATTAGGACTTCCCCCGTTTTATTTTAGGTACATCAAGTTTTTGACGCCGTTGCCGTAGAACGGCAGATTAGGGAATATCGTTTATTTTAGTGCTTTAGTCATTTGTTCTTATTTTTTTTCCTATTCGAATTGTTTTTTTGTTTTTGCATCATTCCATTACTTTCTGTTTATATTCGTGAATTGTGCTGGGTGTTCATGGAATTAATCACTTTTACTATTTACTACAGATAATGTGGTATTAGTTTATGCTCTGAAAGAAAAGGGGCAAGTTAGTATCATTTGATCCCGAGCTCGAACGTACGCTGCAGGATGATGGTCGCGCTCTTCAGTCCAGAATAGCAGGCACTAGTGCAATAATGCCCAAAGTTAAGGCGAAAGAAGAACCAAAAGAACTACCCTACAACAATCCTCTTTTCATACTAACACCTTCAATGGCGGAACAACAAGTGGCGGAAAGAAAAATGGTAGATTATGCTCGACCATCCATCCTAGGGACGCAATTGTGTATAGCAAGGCCAAGAATAGAGGCAACAATTTCGAGATTAAACCGAATATAATTCAAATATTGCAGAACCATGTTCAGTTCGATCGACTTCCTGATGAAGATCCCAACACGCATATTAGTAATTTGCTAGAGGTGTATGATACCTTTAAGATAAACATAATATCTAAAGATGCTATTCGACTTCGTCTTTTTTCATTCTCTCTAAGGGGAAAGGCGAAGTCCTAGTTAAAGTCGTTACCATCGGGGTCCATTATTTCATGGGACTCCTAAGCAGATAAATTTTTTGGGAGGTACTTTCCTCCGGGGCCGACAGCACGACTAGAAATGAAATTCTATCGTTTTGGCAAATAGATAGAGAAAACCTCTACGAGGCATGGAAACGATGGAAGGAGTTGTTAAGGAAGTGTCCCCACCATAGATTGGATTTGGGGATACAAGTACAAAGTTTCTACAATGGAGTTTCATTTAGGGCTAGACAATTAATAGACGCCTCAACTGGAAGGTATATAGACCGTAAACCCCTCAACAACTGTATGATTTAATAGAGCATATTGCAATGAATAGTTATGCTTTGGGAGGACAAAAGCAAAGCCAAAGACGGCTAGGATACATAATATATATGCTATCTTTGCTATGGAAGCAAGATTGACGTTGGTAATTGAATAGAAAATAGGGAACTTGGCCAATACGTCAACAAGTAAGAATAATTAAACGATCATTTTTTTGTGATTTTTGTAATTCAAGGCATCTAAATCAGGAATGCCCAAGTATGATAGGATAAATGGAGCAAGTGGATTTTGTACAAGGGAATAGAAAAAATAACCCCTACTCAAACACATATAATCCGAGATAGAGAAACCAACCCAACTTTTCTTGGGTGGTCAAGGACAACAAAGACCAATTCAACCTCTGGATTTTCGGAATAGAGGTCCTCCACCGCCTTTGCCTTATGAAGCGGGTCCACAAAATCTTCCTCCACCCAGTAAGACACATTTGGAGGACTTGATGGTAAAATTTATGAATGCAACGGATAACAGAATAAACACCATCAAGGCAGCCCAAAGGAATCAAGAAGCCTTCATTAGAAACTTGGAGAAGCAAATTGGGCAATTAGTAAAGATAGTATATGAGAGAACTCCGAGGGCTCTCTTGAGTAACACTGAGGTAAACTCGAGAAAGCGTAGGTAACACTGAGATTCCAAATAAAGAAGGGATGACCATAGAAGAAAGAATCCATATGAAAGAAGAAAAGCAATCATCAGAAAAAGTGGTTGAAAAATGAGTTGGGAGAAGACAAAAGGAAGTTGACAATGTTGAACGAAAGATTCCATTCACAAAAGCACTTGTTCCCAAGTATGCGAGATATTTGAAGGACATGCTCACAAAGAAGGGAAAACTTCGGGAAGCGTCGACACGCATACTTGGTAAAGAAAGTTTAGCCCTCCTAACCAAAAAGGACACGCCACCACAAAAACTAGAATGCACAGGGAGTTTTTCCTTTCCTTGCACTACTAGTAGTGTTAATGTTGGCATTAGTGGATTTAGGCGCGAGTATTAATGTTATTTCATCTCCTATATGTAAGCATCTAGGTGTTGGTACCCCAAAACCTATACGGATGTCGATTAGTCTAGCAAATAAGAATATTAGATACCTAAAAGAGATAATTGAGGATGTGTTAGTCAAAGTCAAGGATTTGGTCTTCCCCGTTGCCTTTGTAGTTTTGGACTTGGAGGAAGACGTTGATTTCCCTATTATATTAGGTTGCCTTTTTCTACGTACTTCTAGGGCATTAATAGATATGGAAAAAAAAGGGAAATTAGTGCTAAGGGTCGAAGGAAACAAGATAGTATTCAAGTTTCCTTTACTCGCGATCCTTACCTTCAAAAATCACAAAAACTGGTGCAAGATATCGTTCAATCGTCGGTACCTATAGGTTAGAAGGGTTGTACCTGGGGCGATGTGCACAGGAACGAGCATTCACACCAGACAAGAAGGCAAGGATTGGCATTTCTCATTGGAGGAACTAAAAACTCGGCTCATGGGGGTGTCGCCAAGGGATGCCATGGGTCATACTAACCGGTGTCCGAATTGAAGATACTTGATATGTTATAGCTCATAAAACTAATGAAGTATCTTCAAACGTGCAAGAACCCACTAGAGAGGAAAGCAACGAAAACCCAAGAAAGAAGCAAAAGAAAAGAAGGCAAATTGCCCCCAATTTAAAGATTGGCATAATAGAATGGGTACCAGTATGGAAGAAAGACATGAAGAAAAATCTAGATTTCCATGATCCTAGAGGTGCAATTAGAACCTAAAAAAAGGGGAGTATTATTTAAGCCTTTTCGAATTGTAATTATAAAATCGTACTTTTAAGTTCTGCGTTTTTATTTTCTACTTTGATTGTTTGTTGATGTTGTGATACAAGGTTATTTTGGAGAGGAAAAGTGATGGCCTGAAGGCCTACATGAAGATTATTTGAGTTCATAAGGTAGGTGGCTTGAACAGGGATCCAAAACTGTTGAAAACAAAGCAAGACAGTAGGCTCAATCTACCGCCAGCGGTAGGTTCTCGGTGCTTCTCAGCTTCAAGCAGACAGAGGTAGGTCTCACCCTACCATCGGTGGTAGGGTCCTATCGCAGCTCCGGGTCAGTTTTTCAAGGCAAAATGGGTCGGGTCGACCCGATTGGGTACCAAATTTCAGCTCTCAATTGAAATTTCTGCACTGCTTTCCCCCTATTCTCCTCCAAAATCCTTTAAAATTTTCTTTCCCTCTTCCTATTCTCTTAAACCTCGATAACCTCTCCACACTCCTCAAACTTCTCCAAGCATTCCCCTCATCTTACTTCTTCAACTCCGGCAGCTTCCTCTCTAAATTCCAGCGAGCTTTATTGGTGACACCTCTCTTTTCATCTTCTTGGTTTGTATTTCTCCTCCTTTTCTTCTTTTCTTTCTTCTCTTCTTCTAACCTTCCTATCATCGCCATTATTATTCTTCAACCTTTCACACAATTTCCACACCAAAATCATCCTTTTTTTCAACCTTTTCTTCAAAAGAACCCATCTTTCCACTTAATTTCTTCTCCCCCTTTGCCTCCTTTTTTAATTTCTTTCTCTTATAGTTTCTTTAATTTCAGGTCTTTTTGTTAATTTTTGTTATATTCTAACTTTGTTTTGTGTTTATTGTGCCTCTTAACAAAATTTTGAAGAAAATAGTCCAATAAATTTTTCGGCGAACTTCGGGTGGATACAAAATTGAGGCAAAAAATGAGCAACTTTTCGTAGTCATAGTTTGTTTATTCAAAAAACCCAGGCTATTTCTTAAAAACTTTGTGTCTCCTTCTCATTATAGTTTTCCTATGCTTAATTAATTCTTGTGTTTTAGGTCTTATTCTATGTTTTTTGCTTTGTTAGAAGCTTTGTTTTTAGTAAAAAAGTTTCCATTTTCTTGTGTTTTCCACACTTTAACACACACGGGCAACGTTAGATCACTATAACACACAGGGGCTATGCTAGTTTTTTATTCAGTTGTGCATTTTGGTGTTCTTTTATTTTTACTGTGTTGGTGCTGCAGTGTTGCACTTGTTTTACTTTCTTTTCCTTTTCTATCGTTTCATCCCCCAAATCTAAACGGGCTCGTGATGAGGGGACCTCCCTAGACCTTGATATTCTTCCGTTTCCAAAGCATCTCTCTCAAGCTGCCCGTCAATGTGTAACCGATTGAGCGTCGCTCAAAATAACTGTTGAAAAATCATTTGATGAGTCGGTCATCGAACATTTTAATCTTGAAAATCTGTTTAGAGGGTTGGGTTGGGTTCCTCTCCCTCATATTTCTAGCAATTACGATGCCGAACTTGTCCTAGAATTCTATGCCAACATGACCAACAAAATGGACAAGGATCTTCCAACAATTATTTCTACGGTCAAAGGGGTTAGGATCGTCCACATAAAAAGACCGTCTGGTATCCATTCTTGGGGTTCCAGACACCGGGAAGTCAGTCGTCATGGATTCAAATAGAAAAACAATTGACGAGGACCCGGATTGGAATTTCGATGCGGCATGTAGTTGTTTTGATGTTCGGCCACAGGTAATGGTTCGTCGCCGAATCATCAATGGGGCAATTTCTCAAATCTTCTTCCATGCCCTTGCTTATTTCTTTGGGCACATACTTGTTCAAAAGGGTGGCGGACTTAGTGAAGTCCGTATTATTGATATTTATTTCCTAGACAAACTCCACAACCGATCCCCCCTTTCTCTCTCTTCCTTGATAATCCAAACAATGCACAATATTGGTTGTGACACTACCAAAAAGCATGTTTTTCGTTATCATGTAATTTTATCTAGAATTTTTGTTGCTTTTCATGTCAATTTTGCAGGAGAACGAAGATTATCAATAGGACCGCAGCAGGTTATTAAATTCACAACCTTTAATAACTACGGGTACTCATGGGATGAGGAGAAACAAGTGTGGATCCCACCATCAAAGAAAGATAGGCTGCGGGACCACAGTCCTGCCAGTTTTCTCTAAATAAAAAAAACTACCCAAACTGGCTTGGGGACATCTTCCTTATAGACAGTTGAGGATGATGATGAGGCCGATGAGTCCTATAACCCCTTAAATGATGAGGATGATGAGGCCAATGCCCAAACCACGATCCTGAGAGATGCATTCCCTACGGAGATGCAGACTACCTTCGAGCAGCTCCGTATCACCCAGGAGTTTCATGGGGTGCAGTTTGTGGAAATAGTAGAGTCCACTCGCCACCATGCAGACGAGTTGGCACAATCAATTGATTTCCAAGAAGTAATGCTAGCCCAGCTGTGCAATAGAATCATGCCTGATCAAGGCAGCAGTGGAGGAGGTGGCACAAACTTTAGTCCACAATAGGGAGTTTCCTTGTCTTTTCTTTTATTTTCTATTCTTTTGTTTTGTTTCTTTTCCTTATAGATTTATTGTTTTCGTTGAATTTTTTTGTTTTTCTTCTCTTTATTTTATATTTTTGTGGGGATGGCTTCACGATATTCTTTATCGCTTTGTTGCTTCCCGTGTATGTGTTTGTTTTTGTTTTTCCTTTGGTCTAACCCCCTCGTTTTGGACATTGTGATTTTAAGTGTTGGGGGGGGGGTATCTTTCGTTCTTTTTAAAGTTTTTTCCTGTTAGTCACTTTTGTTCTTTTAAGTTTTTTTTTCCGTTAGTCTCTTATTCGAAAATTCTAGAAATCAGAAAGTTTAAAAAATTCCAAAAAACTTTTATTTCTTTTGTTTTTCTTATAAAAATTCAAAAATATTTTATTTTTATCACCTTTGGTAGAGTATTAAATTGTAAACTTTTTAGGTTTTTTGAAAAAGACGTATTACTTAATTACTTTGAAAACTATATTTACTACATTTTTTACATGATCAACGGTTTTTTTATGCACTTGTCAATGTTGCTTAAGTAATAGAAGCTTAGGAATCTGTGGTAATTAGCATAATGATAATAATTTTTTAACCTTTTCCTATAATTTCATATCTTCTCTGTCTTTAAAAGCAAAGAAGTCCAATCTGGGATGGTCCCAGAGATGATGGTCTTAGGGCTTCTTCGAACCATTTGTGCCTTTCTTTCTATTATCCTAAATGAAATCAATCCCTAGTGTCCTTTTAGTGCCTTTATGTTAAGGATTTTAATCCCTTCTTCTCTTTGTTCTGATAACCTTACTATATGAAACCTCAATTCGTGGAGTTAAGTGTTATTATATCTTTATAGCCGTTTTAAGAGTAGGAAACAAGTAAGTGTGGGGGTAAAAGGGTGAAGAAAAAAGGACAGAAAAACCCTCTTCAAAAGAAAGGAGTATTATGGTTAATTTCATGCGTTCGGTGCTTTTGGCTATTGAAAAGAGAGAAAGAAAGAAAAAATTGATGCTTGAAAAAAATATATATGTAAAATAGAGAAAAAGCCGAAAAAATGGTAGAAAACGAAGAAAAAATATGTGTTTTTATTTCGTAGTAAATTCTTGAAAGAAAAAAAATTCAAGCATCTCTCTCTCTCTCTCTCTCTCTCTTATTTTTGGTTATCCTTGAAAAAAATTCTTGAGAAAGTATGTTGTTAGATGTGATATGCATCAAAGAAGAATGAAGTAAGTCGTCCAAGGGTGAGTGAGAAGAGTAAAAACGGAGGCTAGAAAGTGGTTCATTTATTTTGTTATATTTTCCTTTCGGTTGCGCTAGCTCTGTCTCATTTGTTTTTGTCTCCTTTTTCCTTCATTTGTAATCTACTTATTTCCCTAGCCTAACGTTACAAGCCAAAAAGTCCTACCTAATCCATGAACGACCTAAAATAGACTTTAGAGTGGCTAAGTGATAGAAAAAATATTAGTTGCATGGTATTTGAAAATATTTCTCTTTGCTAATCAATTAAAATTCCTCTTTTTTTGGGTGAAAAATCGCATGAGCAAATCACACATGCACACCCTTGATCATTAATGATTTTTAGTAACTTATAGTGGACATAGTGATTTTTCGTTCGTCTATTTTTTATTTATCTTTAGAGTTAGGCAGGGAATACTCTATTGAAGAGGTTTTATCTTTAATTTTTCTTAGTAGTTGTTTTTGTTTTTGATGAGTTTGTTTTAATTATTTTCGGCTACCAATGCTTGTGACCGTTTTGAGATTTTAATTGTTTATATGTTTGGCTTCTATCATATTCGTGTTGGGTCATTCAAAAGTATAAAAGTTTTTAACCCCTTCGTTTTGCCTATTTAGTTTGTGTTGCTTGAGGGCAAGCAAAAGATAAGTGTGGGGGTTTTGATACGTGCATAATTGTCTATATTTTCTATATGTTAATTTCATCATTTTCGGTGTTTTTAATGTGTAAAAGTATATATTTTAGCTTAATATCTCTTGTTTTTATCTTAGGTGCCCTTCGAAAGAGAAAACGATGAAAAGAAACGAAAACAGAGCGAGAACGACGAAAACGGAACCGTCGGCAACGAAGCAGCCGACCTCTCCGCGAGGTAGGCTAACCTACTATTGATGGTAGTTCCTTGGGCATAATGGCATTGGCAAGGAAAAAGCCTACCGTGTATGGTAGGGTCCGACCTACTGTCGGTGGTAGGTCCGGCTAGCAAGGGTAGTTGAATCAAACTAAAACTTGGTTTTCTTGTATTTTAACCCAATTTAAACTAGGTTTTCTTGTATTTTTCACCTCTATATAAGGGGTTTTTATGCAGCTACTAGAGAAAGGGCGATAGTTACCTAGATAGATATACTTACATAGATTAATTTAGGATTTAGAATAGGAGTAGTTAGGTTAAAATTAGATTAATTAGGTTAGATTAGATTAAACACTTTTCAAATTTTAGTTTTTATAATTCAATTAATTAGTAAAGTTTTAAGATTTCTGCAATTTAGTTTCTTCGATTCAAGAATTGAAGAATCAGTTTCAAGATTTCGATCTTCAACTTGGTGACTCGAAATATGAGCTTGGAAGACGTTCGGGACTTCAATTGCTGCTTCCATTTTAATCCTAATCTTTCTTTTTCCTTTCTTGTTATTAAATTATGTTGATTTACAGTTTTATTATAATGAATAGTGAGTAGTTCTTTATTGTTTGGATTGGGATTGAACACTAATTCTTGATTATGGAGTTCTTGGTTTAAATTCTTGAATTCGATATTTGTTTTGATTTAAGTTGTTTCCAATTGCGTTTGTTTGAATTTTAATTGTTGCAAGATTAGATTAATCGCAAAGTTGTTCAGAATTGAAAAAGGAAAGACGATCTAGGGCAACCAATTGGGGGTTAATTGTGGCAATTTACTAGAGATACGATATTGCACTTTTAGGTCTTTTTAAATCACCTAATTTTATTGCGCTCATAATTTGTTAGGGATAAAAGAGATTTTTCTCTAAGGGTTAGTGAGTAGGCTGGCTTTAGCCTAGAGATAGGGATTTCTCGATTTAAGTGATGACCCAACTTAACTAATTCAACATCATTTTTATTAAAAAAAATTTCCAACTGAATTAGTAACAGGATTAGGGGGATTCCACCATCTAAACTCTTGTTTTATTAATTTTTAAAACTGTTTTTACATTGCTTGCTTTCTTTTAATTGACTTAATTATTTTCAGTGTTTATTTTAGTTTTTCATCAACGACCATCTGTTCTTAGACTAAACATTAGAGACACGATTAGTACTTTCACCTTTATATTGCTAGAGAGATTCGACGCTTGTGTTGAACTCACCTCTGAGTGTTAGGTCCACTTACCTTGCATTATAGTGATTAGGACTTCCCCCATTTTGTTTAGGTACATAGGGTCTCTCAAAAGTTTCTACTCTAGGAGGATCTCATTGGTTTCTTTATTGATGACAACACTAGGATGACTTAGTTGTGATTATGAAGTCTAAGGAAGAAGTAAGTTTGTTGTTCCAAATATTTCATAAAATGGTTGAAACTCAATATAATGCATAGATCCGAGTTCTTCGTAGTGACAATTGGGAGGGAGGGAGGGAAGGGAAGAATATAATAGTTTTGAACTTAAGCATTTTTTGAGAAAGAATGAAAACAACTTGTCCAGATACACCTCAACAGAATGAGGTTGCTAATAGAAAAAATCGTCATCTTTTAGAACTGGTGCGTGCTTCATTGTTTGATGACTGTATGTCATTATCCTACTGGGATAAAGCTCTTACCTCTGCAGTATATTTGATCAATCAAGAATCGCCTCTCGTTCTATTGATTTTCAAACTCCACTTTAGGCTCTTAACAAATGTGTAAGTGCTCCTTTTGTTCCAAATTTACAGTCTTATGTCTTTGGATGTGTTTTCTTTGTTCACTTACATAAACACCAATTTCACAACTTAGTCCCATGAGGATTGAAGTTTTTGTTTCTTGGATGAGATATGTACCAAAAGGGTTATAGGTGTTATCATCTTTCTACTGGACGAATGTTTGTCATAATAGATGTCACTTTTTATGAGACTTTGATGTATTTTTCTTTGGAGTCTGAACTTCAGGGAAGAATCATAAGGAAATTCAGACACTCGACTATACTCAATTTGAACTCGAATTGGTTAAAGGACTTGATCTAGAAGTCCACGAATCGATAGGTATGAGTCCATTATTTAAAGAATCTGGCTCAAGTACAATTGTTCAAGAAGCCAGTCCATTGGATAAAGGAATTGGTTCATCTAACTCTCTTTTTGAAATATCACACCAATCAGCCCTATTAAAGAAATTGCCAGAACATATTAATAGAGGTATTCCTAGACAAATTTATGAACCTAAAATATCCAATAAAGTAAATACCCTATGAGCCATTTTATGTCTAACTAAAACTTATCTGAATCAAATAGATCATTTGTGAATCAATTATCTATTGTATCTATCCCTAACAGTATGGAGGAAGCCTTAGCTGAAACAAAGTGAAAAGTTTCCATGAATGAGGAAATGAGGTCCTTACAAAAGAATGAAACATAGAATGAACATCTACCTGAAAAGAAGCCAATGGGATGCAGATGGGTCTATTCAGTGAAATATAAAGTTGATGGTACCATTGAATGTATTAAGGCGAGACTAATAGCAAAAGGGTACACCTAAACTTATGGGGTTTATTACCTCGAGACTTTTGCTCCTGTAGCTAAGATCAATAGTGTCCAGGTATTGTTATCATTAGTTGCAAATCTGGATTGGCCTTTGAGACAGTTTGATATGAAGAATGATTTCTTAGATGGAGAGCTGACACAAGAAATATGTATATATACATATATATACGGATCCCCACCAGGATATACTGTGCCAAAAAAAGAGAAGGGAAAGGTATGTAGATTGAAGAAGTCATTATATGGACTGAAAAAATCTCCAAGAGCCTAGTTTGGAAGATTCACAAAGTACATGAGAGTGTTCAGATATCGTCAAAGCAACTTAGATCATACCTTATTCTTCAAAAGGTATCAAGGTAAAATCACTGCTCTCATTGTCTATGTTGATGATATAGTGCTCACTAGAAATGACATAGAAGAAATAAAGTTACTACATGAATACTTGTCGAAGGAGTTTGAAATGAAAGATCTTGGCTCCTTAAAGTATTTTCTTGGGATGGAAGTATCTCGATCCAAAAAGGGAATCTTTCTATCCCAAAGAACGTATACGCTTGACTTGTTGAAAGAAACAAGAATGTTTGCATTTCAACAGATTGATACACCAATGGAGGAAGGATAGAAATTGTGTGTTGAATCAAATCAAGTACCGGTTGATAAAAGGAGATATCAGAGGCTTATTGGAAGCTTGATGTATTTAGCACACATAAGACCGAATCTTGCTTATGTTTTAAGTGTTGTGAGTCAGTTTATGCATAACCCGGAAGAAAAACATATGAATGCAGTCATGCGAATTTTAAGATAATTAAAGTCTGCTCAAGGAAAAGGGATAATGTTCACTAAGAAGGAGGATCGGAAAAATATAAGTGTAAGTGTTTATACAGATACTGATTGGGCCAGAGCAAAAGATGATAAAAGATCCACTTCTGGTTACTTCATTTTTGTAGGAGGCAATATTGTCATATGGAGAAGTAAGAAGCACAATTTGTTGCTCGATCAAGGGTAAAAGCTGAATTTAGAGGAATGGCACTTGAAATTTGTGAAGTTTTATGGCTAAGAATTCTGTTATAGGATTTGGGTTACCCGCCTAAAGATCTGATTAAGTTATTTTGTGACAATAAAGCAACATGTGATATTTCTCACAATCCTGTGTAACACAATCGAACAAAGCATCGTGATGTAGATAGATTTTTCATCAAAGAGAAGTTGGACGACAAGGTTATTAATTTGCCAAAGATTTTCTAAGAAGATCAATTAGGTGATGTTCTTAGCAAGGTGGTCCCAAAACAAATCGTCAAGTGCCTTAGCAAGTTATGCATCTACAACATCTACACACCAACTTGAGAAGAAGTGTTGAGATTTATTTCCTATTCTGTTTTTATAATCGAGGGGATTTCTTCCTGGATTTTTAAGATTGCATATAATTGATAGTTTCCTAAATTGTAAATTTAATTCCCTAATAACTGTAAATGTCCATAATGATATGCTAGTGTATGTCTCTATATTTGTACAAAACCATTCATTATGATTGTTATGAATAGAATCAAAGAAGGTTTTGTTCTAATTTCTTTCAAGTTTAGATATCATTAGAGTGAGGGTAAATCGAAAGAGGACAACTTGGTGAAAATCCAGGAATGATTGGAGTGAGAGGCAAATGATTGAGAGGTCTAATACAAATTCCAAGCAAGTTATCAGCATTCAATCTACTCTTTTTCTCCTTTTTATATTTTAATTATCAGATGTTCTGCTCTAAAATATGGGTTTTGTTTCCAAGCATTCAATTTCTCTGTCTAATGGAGACTAGATGAAGATTAGAGCAGAAAATGAGTTTTCTATTTAAGCTAGAAATTGTATATTAAACCTCACAAGATTTGTGTTATTCATTTCATTTCCAATTTTGTTTGATTAGTTAATGGACGATTTTATCCTTATTTCATTTCCAATTTTGTTTGATTAGTTAATGGACGATTTTATCCTTATTTTAAAGGTCACGTGAGTGACATGTGCCTAAATTCTTTTTATCGAAAACCACCCATCTCCGCCATGTAAGAATACTTTTGGCTATCATAAAAAGTTATTGGACAGAAATGACTAATGAAATAAGAAATGTGCTCACTTGGTAAAATGTAAATTTATCAGGGGAATTTTTTTGTCCTATATATATAAATATATGTATATATATGTGTATATATATAGGTATATAAATATATCTATATATCTATATATCTATATATATCTATATATATCTATATATGTGTATATATACATGTATATATATATATACATATGTATATATATACATATATATATACATTGATGGGACCAGAGTTAAAAGATTAGGGGGTAAAATTACTTTATAGGAAAAATAAACAATCTCCCGTTCCATTTTGGGTACCAATGAAATACACCTACTCAGCACGCACTCACACACTCACATATATATATATATATATAGTGCAATGAAGTAACCCTATGTAAGAAATTTGAAAGACTTAAAAGAGAAATCACTATGTTGCTATAATACTATATTGTTCACTATGATAGGACGTGACCCATCGTATTATTAACAAAAGATAAAAAAATAGACATAAAAAGAGAAGGTATCCAAGAAGAGGTATTTTAGGAAACGAAAAGCTAAATACTATAAACAAAAAACGAGACTACCTCAAAAAAAGATTTATAGAAGAAGACACAAGAAGAGAATAAATGGATATCAGTGCTATTATTGCAAAGAAAATGACACTATGATAATGAATGCCCAAAAAGATTTAATAAAAGGAAAATAGAAATCGATGAGGATATAGAGGAACTAATACATAATGAAGACTTCATTCTGGTAAATAGATTGGAAGATTTTGAAATGATATCATCAGATGAAGAAATTTTCATAGAAACAGAAATAGAATACTACAATAATACTAAATCATGCTAATGATAGAGCAAGTGGAAAATTCTAGAAGAACATAATAGATGTGTTGTAATAGGAAGGAGAATATAACAAAGACACCATAATAGATAGAAGACTGTTATCCAAAATACCAAAAAACCACTTATATTATATATTCCTATTCTGGATTTGAGGTATCTACTTCAGAAAGACTTAGAATTTCTACCAGAAAATACCATATTGTATTATAGAAATAGTATAAAAGAAAGAGCCTCGGAGAATAGACTAACCAATAATAAAATAATGATACATCTATTATCTAAGAAAGATTTACAACAAAATTTAAAAAAAAAAAATCGAGAAGATGCTAGAGACAAAATGGGATGGGTTCATATAGGAGTTATTCAAATGATAATAAAAGCTACATTTCGGAAAGGATTAAATACTCTTCTAGATTAGCAATTGTAGATAACATAATTAAAATTTGACAAGAAGCTAGCCTAGAAATTTTAAGAGGAAATTTAAAATATCAAAAATGGATATTCAACTAATATCCTAAAATTTCTTATAATTTAGGGGATAAAGACTTTGATAAAGGTTTATCTTTAATACAAGATTTTAAAAGAAAATATTTTTTCTATGATGGAAATAAACCTTACTCTATAACTTATATGATATCATATGCTCTATCTAATACTCATAATGTAACATATTTTAAAGATAACGAATACGATGATTTACCAAAATTATTTTATAATATAGGAAGGATATACCCTTTTAAATTGTAGATATATCTATACCAGATGATCTTGAGATAGATGTAGCTCCCAAACCATTAATTGATGTAAGACAAAGTTACCCAATATTAGCCTATTTTGATAATAAAGTTGGCATTAGCTTAAAGCACGATAATATATTTATGGATTTAGATTAAAAAAAAGTATGAAATTATAAAATACAAGGAGAATATTTTAATGGTCAAATTTTTTGCCCGTGTCAAATCCTTATAAATACTGGAGCAAGTGAAAATTTTATTTCCTATAGATTTATTAGAAATCTAACTTCTTACAAAATATATACTGCATATCAATATACCAATTTTAATGGAGCAATCCATGAGATGAATATGGCAATAGAAACTGAACTTAAATTTAATGGAACCCGAATTCCAATTCAATTATTCATAAGAATAAAGGATACAATGATACCTTAGAGATAATACTAGGAGTAAACCTTTTAGACAAAGTATCTCCTTTTAATATTACTAAACATGGGATACCTTTCACTCATAATGATAAGTCTATTTATATCCCAAGATGACCAATCCTTGTAGTATTTATAAACCAATAGGATTAACTTATCCTCAATTTAAAGTTGAATACTTTGTAGCCTATATAGATAGTAGATCTAGTTGTCGCCTATGCAGACCTACATGGTTCCCTAAACAATAATATGAAAAAAAAAACTTTCCCTCGAATATGTTTAGGTATTCTCATAGTAAAATCTACCTCTCCAAAGGAATCAGTAAAACAAGGATATTGATAGGATCCTATCTTGCAAAATGTCCACCTTTTTACTTCCATGACACTGGTTTCGATATTTTACTTGGTAATAATGTTTTGCAATTATTTCATAAAGTTCCTTTTGATACTCTTAATAATCAAATTAGATTAAAACTCCTTGTAAACATTGGATTGTACTTACTAAACTTAAAACTGCCTTTGCCTGAACAACCCTAATTTCATTTCACCTCGCACATCCTAATGTCGTATCCATGACAGGCTCCTCAAATGAAGACTGTTTAGCAGGTGAATCACAAGATCCAGATATGGATGATTTCTCCGAAGCGGATATTGACCACATGGTCAAAGACATAGAAGATGCCGCAAGAAAGGAAATAAAGTAAGCATGCGGAAATACATTATTGTAATAGCCATTATTGTATACCAATAATTGTCCTTAAAGGGACCCATGTAATAGTGATAGCATTATATGCAATAGTGATAGGCACTATACGGATTCAAAATCCTCTTGTAAAATAGAATAGATAAGTTAGATGGAGTCCCCCCCTCTTATTGTCTATAAAAGGATGGGAATTCATCCCAAAGGAGGCAGGACCTCAATAACAGAAGTTAGACATCTCTCCCTCTCTCCCTCATTGTAAAAATTTTCATTAATAAGAAGTTTCGAAGATTTCTTCTCTTTTCCCTGGTAAGTCTTAAAGACTCTTTTCTTTTAATTTTCTTGTTATAAAATTTTATACTTTTGTTTTAGGTTTAGCCTAATGGCAGGCTAAATCTTTCCATGTTAAACTATGCAATCATATACATCACTGTAATTATGTTGTGAAGATCCTTATTTTGTCTGGTTGGATAGTAGTCTTATGTAAGGATTAAAGGTTTAGGTTATGAGATCTGGAACTGGCCATAATTATTGAAAGATGAGGGTTAGCCTGTTTAAAGCCGTTGTGAAGGCATGTTAAGACGTTGATCCTGGTTTCATCTTTGGTAATTATGCTGACGGGTCTGGATTTCATGTAAAATCAGTACCTTGTAACCTTAGTTCTTACGTGGAAGACTACCACCGGACCTATTTGGTATCAGAGACATGTAATTCTGTGATATATGTGATTCATAGTTTAACATGTACTTAAATTCAAATGAATTTCTTAAAAGAGAAAAGAAAAATAAAAAATGCTAATCAGCAAGAGATGGATATTCCAGAAAACATAGAAGAACTTAATAAGTGGACAATCCCTAGGATTGATTTGAGATCTGTATATCAGTTAGGAACTTTTGAAAAACTAGGCTTAAAGCAAGTAGTCAAAACTACTGAAGAATCAGTTTCTTTAGATAATGAAGAAATTGAAATTAAATTATTATCTTCATATGATATTAATCGTTATAAAGATCTATATAACTTTATTCATATTGGACTTGTGCAAATTGCATTTAAACTTTTAACATTGGAAGGTTTACTATAAAGTTTTATTGCATGTCTAAGAGATGCAAGAAATTTAAATTGGAAGCAATCACTTATAGGTGTAATTCAATCTAGTTTGGCCCATGGCCCAGTATATTTCAATGTTTATCCTAACCTTTCCCTTTCTTTAAGTGATATCAATATACTTGATGCTCTAACATTAAATGTTAAAACTCATGGATATAATTATATTTCTGGATTAGAACTGATCTGTATCTGTTACAGAATTTATTATAAACCATTATTTACATTAAATCCTAATTGTAAAATAATGGATAAAAGGATTAATGAAACTGTTTTAATAGAAACTAATTTTCATAGATCTAAGATCTCAACTAGAAGAATTATAAAATGAGATGAAATCCCTATGCCTCAACAATGGAAACTGGAACGAACTGGTCACATCCAGTCAAGAACTGAAAAAAATATAGACCATATTGAACAGACTCCGGAAGGAATTGTTTATATACAGATGGATAATACTCCATCCAGATTGGGTCGTATCCCAAGGACTTATTCTACCAGATCTGAACATTCTTTTATTTCACCTCTTATAGAGGAAAAGGATTATGTTCCTTACAGAGATTCTACTTCACAGGTAAGTGAACGTGATGAGCATAATCATCATGTAGAAAGAGATCATATTGAACCTTATATTGCTGTGCTAGAAAGAGATTATAAACTCTTAAATGGACATATTATAAAAGGCATATTGCCTCCTCAACAACCTTTTTATATAGTAAAAGAAAATCATATTGTGAGTTTTACAGCATTTTCAAAGATATTTGAAAATGATACTTTAAATATTACTGTAAAACTAATCAATCAGATAATAGAACAACAAAATTATTCAAACATTTATTTAAATGTTTTAGGAGAACAAATTATATCTCTCCATAAAAGAATAGATATATTATTACAAAAATTAGAAAAATCCCCTATAGAATCTTCAGGAAAAAAGGCCCTTCTCGTTAAACCACCTTTGCAGCCTCCTCCTGAAATAAAAGATTATAAGTTAAAGACTATGTCTGATCTTGAAATGAAGCTAGATCATAAATTTAAAAAATTAAATATTAATACTTTAGAAAATGAATTTTCTGCAAGATTAGCAGAAACTAAGGATTATAAACCAATTATAAATGATGAAATTAATAAATTATATAAGTTTGCTGATAGACCAACCCAGAGAATAAATTATTATAGTTGACCTTCTCCTGTAGATATTCTACATGAAGAACAGGAATACATAGGTAACAATAGTTACAATGGAAAAAGCATTTATTAATGGAATCTAGATGGTTATACAGAAAAACAGATTTATAATCTGACTCATAGAATGTTAATGTATAGTACAATCAGTAAGATGATTGGAAATAGTGATAGTAATATTGCGAAAATGATCACCGCTGGTTTTACTAGCCAGCTTAAAGTTTGGTGGGATCATTATCTATCTACTTAGGATAGAGAAGAAGTATATCGTAGTGTTAAACAAGAAGAAGATGGTCGCCATAGTGAAACAGCAGTTTATACACTGGTAGTTACTATATTAGAACATTTTATAGGAAGAATATCTGATAATAATGAGACTATTCGGTCCTTATTACAAAATTTAAGGTGTAAAACACTGACTGAATTTCGATGGTATAAGGATGCTTTCCGTAATAGGGTTATGGAATTACCTGAGAGTAATAGTACTCATTGGAAGTCCAAATTTACAGATGGACTACCACATCTATTTGCTGAAAGAGTTAGAAAAACTCTTAGGAAAGATCAAATCTCTATTCCTTATGAAAGTTATACTTATGGAAACCTCATCGGTACTGGTATACAAGAAGGTATAGCTTTATGTAATGAAATTAAATTAAATCAACAGATTAAAAGGCAGAAACTAACTGAAGGGAATCAGTTAGGTCAATTCTGTAGTCAATTTGGGATGGAAATTCCATCACAAAGATAAATAGTTCATAACTATAGGAAAGATGACAAATATGTTAAAAAGAAAAGGAGAAAATATTCTCAAGAAAAATTAGCTAAAAAATTTAAAACAAAATCTGATAGATTTGAAAAAGAAAAGACAAAAATAATATTGTTTGCTATAAATGCAAAAGAATAGGACATTACGCTAGTAAGTGTAAGATGAAAAAGAAGATTAATAGTCTAGATATTAGTGAAGAATTAAAAGATTTTTTAGAAAAATTATTTATAGAATCTGATGAATCTGAACAAATTGATCAGATAACTGATCATTCTGAAGATTCAGAAAGTAATACATGCCCTTGTAAACAAGGAAATAGTAATTCTGAGAATGATACTCAGGAAGAAGATTATTATAAGCTAATCTCTCAATTTAGAGACTATGATATTAATGTTTTAAGTAACAATAACATTTTAGAATTTTTAAAATTGATAAAAGACCAAGAATTAAGGTCTAGGATAATTGAACAAATAGATGATAATCCATCTACTAGTAATACTAGTAAAACTTCAGAAGATGTAGAGTTAATAACAAACAATAATCCATAATACCATGACAGAAGTTTATAAGCTTATGAAACAGAGAAATATGAATTCTCAAACAATAATCCAGGGACTTATTCTACCAGATCTGACATTCTTTTATTTCACCTCTTATAGAGGAAAAGGATTATGTTCCTTACAGAGTTTCTACTTCACAGGTAAGTGAACGTGATGAGCATAATCATCATGTAGAAAAAGTATTTAAAAATAAAGAAAATATTCTAAAAGGTATTTATAATACTAAAGATGCGGAAATAACCGAATCGGAAATGAAATTTTCATTATGAATAAACCAAAAATTGATTTTAGTCCTGGATCTACGGCCAGGTAAAAGGTTAAAGCAGAATTTGATTTACCGCGATGGGAACAATTTAGAAAGTGGTTTTTTCCAAATTTTGATAATAAATTAAAAGCTTATATTTCTGATGAATTTTATAAATTCCTGTCTTACCATAATATTTTATTCCCTTTTGTTCCCTGGTTCATGTCTCATTATATTGAACCTTATATTGCTGTGCTAGAAAGAGATTATAAACTCTTAAATGGACATATTATAAAAGGCATATTGCCTCCTCAACAACCTTTTTATATAGAAAAAGAAAATCATATTGTGAGTTTTACAGCATTTTCAAAGATACTTGAAAATGATACTTTAAGTATTGCTGTAAAACAAATCAATCAGATAATAGAACAACAAAATTATACAAACATTTATTCAAATGTTTTAGGAGAACAAATTATATCTCTCCATAAAAGAATAGATATATTATTACAAAAATTAGAAAAATCCCCTATAGAATCTTCAGGAAAAAAGGCCCTTCTCGTTAAACCACCTTTGCAGCTTCCTCCTGAAATAAAAGATTATAAGTTAAAGACTATGTCTGATCTTGAAATGATGCTAGATCATAAATTTAAAAAATTAAATATTAATACTTTAGAAAATGAATTTTCTACAAGATTAGCAGAAACTAAGGATTATAAACCAATTATAAATGATGAAATTAATAAATTATATAAGTTTGCTGATAGACCAACCCAGAGAATAAATTATTATAGTAGACCTTCTCCTGTAGATATTCTACATGAAGAACAAGAATACATAGGTAACAATAGTTACAATGGAAAAAGCATTTATGAATGGAATCTAGATGGTTATACAGAAAAACAGATTTATAATCTGACTCATAGAATGTTAATGTATAGTACAATCAGTAAGATGATTGGAAATAGTGATAGTAATATTGCGAAAATGATCACCGCTGGTTTTACTGGCCAACTTAAAGGTTGGTGGGATCATTATCTATCTACTCAGGATAGAGAAGAAGTATATCGTAGTGTTAAACAAGAAGAAGATGGTCGCCATAGTGAAACAGCAGTTTATACACTGGTAGTTACTATATTAGAACATTTTACAGGAAGAATATCTGATAATAATGAGACTATTCGGTCCTTATTACAAAATTTAAGGTGTAAAACACTGACTGAATTTCGATGGTATAAGGATGCTTTCCTTAATATAGTTATGGAATTACCTGAGAGTAATAGTACTCATTGGAAGTCCAAATTTATAGATGGACTACCACATCTATTTGCTGAAAGAGTTAGAAAAACTCTTAGGAAAGATCAAATCTCTATTCCTTATGAAAGTTATACTTATGGAAACCTCATAGGTACTTGTATACAAGAAGGTATAGCTTTATGTAATGAAATTAAATTAAATCAACAGATTAAAAGGCAGAAACCAACTGAAAGAAATCAGTTAGGTTAATTCTGTAGTCAATTTGGGATGGAAATTCCATCACAAAGAAAAATAGTTCATAACTATAGGAAAGATGACAAATATGTTAAAAAGAAAAGGAGAAAATATTCTCAAGAAAAATTAGCTAAAAAATTTATAGAGAAAATCTGATAGATTAGAAAAAAAGAAAAGATAAAAATAATATTGTTTGCTATAAATGCCAAAGAATAGGACATTACGCTAGTAAGTGTAAGATGAAAAAGAAGATTAATAGTCTAGATATTAGTGAAGAATTAAAAGATTTTTTAGAAAAATTATTTATAGAATCTGATGAATCTGAAGAAATTACTTCAGAATCAGAAATTGATCAGATAACTGATCATTCTGAAGATTCAGAAAATAATACATGCCCTTGTAAACAAGGACATAGTAATTCTGAGAATGATACCCAGGAAGAAGATTATTATAAGCTAATCTCTCAATTTAGAGATTCCGATATTAATGTTTTAAGTAACAATAACATTTTAGAATTTTTAAAATTGATAAAAGACCAAGAATTAAGGTCTAGGATAATTGAACAAATAGATGATAACCCATCTACTAGTAATACTAGTAAAACTTCAGAAGATGTAAAGTTAATAACAAACAATAATCCATATACCATGACAGAAGTTTATAAGCTTATGAAACAGAGAAATATGAATTCTCAAAAATCTCCTACTACACTCCAAGATTTATATTGAGAAATTAATACTCTTAAAAATAAAATTAAATTGTTAAAACAAATTAATAAAAATTTGTATAAACGAATTTCTAATTTAGAAATTCAAAAAGATAATACTTTGGTAACACAAAATCCTTTTGAAAATCTTAATAAGATTGGCGAAGAAAACTTTTTAACTGTTTTAGATGTTATCACATCTTTTAAGTTTTATGTTAAAATTATATTATTAATAAATCATGATGAAATCAGAGAATTTACTTCATTAATAGATACTGGTGCAGATATTAGTGTTATACAAGAAGGATTAATTCCTACTAAATATTTTCAAAAAACAACTCATAGCTTAAGACATGCATGTGGACAGAAATTACAAATTAATTTTAAACTGCCACGTGCATATATTTGTAACAATAAGGTTTGTATTCCTTAAAGCTTTTTATTAGCAAAAAATATAACTAACCAAGTTATACTTTGAAATCCTTTTATAAAAAAGATTTTTCCTATTACTCATATAGGAACAGATTGCCTTATAGGTACTTATGCAAACACTTCCGTTTCTTTTCAGTTTATAACCGAACCTAATACTAGATTTGTAAATGAAATTAAAGATTTCATTCTTAGAAAACAGAATCAAATTTCTTTTCTTACTTATGAAATAAATTCTTTAAATATTGAAGAAGTTTTGCAAAATCCTAAATTACAGGAAAAAATTAAAAACATTCATAATTATACTTCCTTAGAAATACGTAATGATCATCCTAATGCCTTTTGGGATAGAAAAAAGCATATAGTAAGTTTTCCTTATATTGATGGCTTTCATGAAAGTCATATACCGACAAAGGCAAGACCTTGTCAAATGAATTCCCAATACTTGGAATTATGTAAGGAAGAAATAGCTTCTTTATTAAGGAAAGGATTAATAAAAGAATCCGATTCACCCTGGTCTTGTACAGGCTTTTATGTTAATAAACATAGTGAAATTGAAAGAGGGGTACCAAGATTGGTTATAAACTATAAACCTCTCAATAAAGTATTAAAATGGATTAGACATCCAATCCCTAATAAGAAGGATTTATTAGATAGATTATATGAGGCAATAATAATTTTTAAATTTGATTTAAAATCAGGATATTGGCAGATTCAGATAGCTGAAACTGCTCAATATAAAACAACCTTTATTGTTCCAATTTGACACTTTGAATGGAAAGTGATGCCATTTGGTTTAAAGAATGCACCTTCTGAATTTCAGAAGATTATGAATGATATTTTCATTCCCTATAGCGCATTCATATTAGTTTACATAGATGATATTCTAGTCTTTTCTAAAACTGTTCAACAACATTTTGAACATCTTGATATATTCAAGAAACTAGTTATACAAAACGGTTTAGTTATATCAAAACTGAAAATAATTTTATTTCAGACTAATATTAGATTTTTAGGACATAATATTGAAAAGGGAAAAATAATTCCTATAAATAGAAGTATTGACGTTGCTTCTAAATTTCCAGATGAAATACTGGATAAAACTCAATTACAGAGATTTTTAGGAAGTTTAAATTATATTTCACCGTATTATAAAAATTTAGCCTATGATACCGCTATTTTATATGAAAGATTAAAAAAGAATCCTAAACCTTGGACTTCTCAGCATACTGAGATAGTCAAGAAAATAAAAGAAAAAGAGAAAACTTTGCCCTGCTGAATACTAGCATATCTTCATTGGCAGAAAGTGATACAAAAAGATGCCTCTGATATAGGCTATGGAGGAATTTTATCTCAGATTTGTCCTGTTAATAACAGAGAAAGTTTAGTAAGATATCACTCAGGTAAATGGACTAATAGTCAAAAGAATTATGCCACTATTGCTAAAGAAATTTTAGCCATAGTGAAATGTATTTTAAAATTTCAAGATGATTTATATAATCAGAAATTTATTATTAAAACGGACTGCCAAGCAGTCAAATTTATGTTCAACAAAGATTTTAACCATGACGTCTCTAAGCAGATGTTTGCAAGGTGGCAGGCTCATTTAGCCCCGTTTAATTTTGAAATTGTTTATAAAAAAGGTGAAGAGAATAGTCTTCCTGATTTTCTAACAAGGGAATTTTTGCAGCATGATACCGCGGGGACAATGAGCTAATGCCCGAGGCCGTGGGAGAGGTAATACCTCTCAACACAAAGGAAAAAATGTGATTGTCCAAATGGGCAATAAACAGCTTATAGCTGAAAAAATCGTTAATACCGATGAAGATGCCCTCTTATATGAGGAATTCAAGCAATATATTGCTAATAAAAAGAAGCAGGCAGGTGAAACCTCCTCTTCTGGGTCATATTCCTAGGTCTTATCGGAAGAGGATAATACAACCTCTTACCGTAATAATACCCACAAAGAAATTATATTTCCTTTAGAAAATAAAGATTTACAATGGAAACATGATCCATGGTTATTAATGCACAGATACATGGATACAGCATCATATGCTGCTACCTCTAATAAACAGAGGCAATATTATGAGAAAATACTTAAAGTAAGCTCTTGTGATATCACACATTTTTTCCTGGTGGTACTAGAACTGCTAATGTTTATAATTTTAGCAAAATTATAATTAAAAGGATTATATCCATTGAAGAGTGGGGTATCTCTCCTCGCAGAGAAAAGGAATTTACAATTCCTGAATCTAAAGTATCTTTAAAATATAATTATTGGGATTATATCGATGCATTTTATAAAGCATTCTTATATGAAAATCCAACCAAAAAACATACTTGGTTAATAAAAGTATGAGGGAATGTTTATAACAGCCCCTTACCAAATTGCTTTATACAATGGTGGACCATATATGGCACCTCTGGGAAAATACTCCCTGATAAATTCAAAACATTATATGGCGATTGGATTAATATATCCCCTAAGGTCTCTGATTATATCAGTTTAGATCAGTATTCGGAGGAAATAGCCTCTATGTTTTTTTTTATAGAATTTTCCATACCATGGGTGTGGAAATGGACTCCTGAAGTGGGTTATACCCAACAGAATATTCCATGTCTCAGAAGAGCTACTCATAGTAGATTTTGGGACAGGTTGATTAAAGTCGACCCTGAAACTAAAGAAATTCATGGCAAAAATATTTTGGATGATATCCAGCAAAAAATTGAATTATACAAAAGAATGAAAGACACCGGTGAGATTAAATCTACCAGCCCTTTTCATCATTTAAGAACCAGATTAAAACTTCAAAAAGATGTTATATCAAAAGAAGATCTTATCAGATCCTATATGGAAGAATTAAAGAAGGAGCTTGTAAAAAATTTGCTCCCTGAAGATAAAACAGATGTATCCATGACAGGCTCCTCAAATGAAGACGGTTTAGCAGGTGAATCACAAGATCCAGATATGGATGATTTCTCCGAAGCGGATATTGACCACATGATCAAAGACATAGAAGATGCCGCAAGAAAGGAAATAAAGTAAGCATGCGGAAATACATTATTGTAATAGCCATTATTGTATACCAGTAATTGTCCTTAAAGGGACCCATGTAATAGTGATAGCATTATATGCAATAGTGATAGGCACTATACGGATTCAAAATCCTCTTGTAAAATAGAATAGATAAGTTAAGATAGAGTCCGCCCCTCTTATTGTCTATAAAAGGATGGGAATTAATCCCAAAGGAGGCAGGACCTCAATAACAAAAGTTAGACATCTCTCCCTCTCTCCCTCATTGTAAAAATTTTCATTAATAAGAAGTTTTGAAGATTTCTTCTCTTTTCCCTGGTAAGTCTTAAAGACTCTTTTCTTTTAATTTTCTTGCTATAAAATTTTATACTTTTGTTTTAGGTTTAGCCTAATGACAGGCTAAATCTTTCCATGTTAAACTATGCAATCATATACATCACTGTAGTTAAGTTGTGAAGATCCTTATTTTGTCTGGTTGGATAGTAATCTTATGTAAGAACTAAGGTTACAAGGTACTGATTTTACATGAAATCCAGACCCGTTTGCATAATTACAAAAGATGAAACCGGGATCAACGCCTTAACACGCCTTCACAACGGCTTTAAACAGGCTAACCCTCATCTTTCAATAATTATGGCCAGTTCTAGATTTCATAACCCAAACCTTTAATCCTTACATAAGACTACTATCCAACCAGACAAAATAAGGATCTTCACAACATAATTACAGTGATGTATATGATTGCATAGTTTAACATGGAAAGATTTAGGCTATCATTAGGCTAAACCTAAAACAAAAGTATAAAATTTTATAACAAGAAAATTAAAGGAAAAGAGTCTTTAAGACTTACCAG
Source organism: Catharanthus roseus (assembly GCA_028651295.1). Lineage (NCBI taxonomy): Eukaryota > Viridiplantae > Streptophyta > Magnoliopsida > Gentianales > Apocynaceae > Catharanthus > Catharanthus roseus. Next base: position 5,928,640 of record JAPQWS010000086.1, on the reverse strand, counting down.
GGAAAAGAGAAGAAATCTTCAAAACTTCTTATTAATGAAAATTTTTACAATGAGGGAGAGAGGGAGAGATGTCTAACTTCTGTTATTGAGGTCCTGCCTCCTTTGGGATGAATTCCCATCCTTTTATAGACAATAAGAGGGGCGGACTCTATCTAACTTATCTATTCTATTTTACAAGAGGATTTTGAATCCGTATAGTGCCTATCACTATTACATGGGTCCCTTTAAGTACAATTACTGGTATACAATAATGGCTATTACAATAATATATTTCCGCATGCTTACTTTATTTCCTTTCTTGCGGCATCTTCTATGTCTTTGATCATGTGGTCAATATCCGCTTCGGAGAAATCATCCATATCGTGATCTTGTGATTCACCTGCTAAACAGTCTTCATTTGAGGAGCCTATCATGGATACATCTGTTTTATCTTCAGGGTGCAAATTTTTTACAAGCTCCTTCTTTAATTTTTCCATATAGGATCTGATAAGATCTTCTTTTGATATAACATCTTTTTGAAGTTTTAATCTGGTTGTTAAATGATGAAAAGGGCTGGTAGATTTAATCTCACCGGTGTCTTTCATTCTTTTGTATAATTCAATTTTTCGCTGGATATCATCCAAAATATTTTTGCCATGAATTTCTTTAGTTTCAGGGTCGACTTTAATCAACCTATCCCAAAATCTACTATGAGTAGCTCTTCTGAGACATGGAATATTCTGTTGGGTATAACCCACTTCAGGAGTCCATTTCCACACCCATGGTATGGAAAATTCTATAAAAAAGAACATAGAGGCTATTTCCTCCGAATACTGATCTAAACTGATATAATCAGAGATCTTAGGGGATATATTAATCTAATCGCCATATAACGTTTTGAATTTATCTGGGAGTATTTTCCCAGAGGTGCCATATATGGTCCACCATTATATAAACCAATTTGGTAAGGGGCTGTTTTAAACATTCCCACATGCTTTTATTAACCAAGTTTTTTTTTGGTTGGATTTTCATATAAGAATGCTTTATAAAATGCATCGATATAATTCCAATAATTATATTTTAAAGATACTTTAGATTCAGGAATTGTTAATTCCTTTTCTCTGAGAGGAGAGATACCCCACTCTTCAATGGATATAATCCTTTTAATTATAATTTTGCTAAAATTATAAACATTAGCAGTTCTAGTACCACCAGGATAAAAATGTGTGATATCACAAGAGCTTACTTTAAGTATTTGCTCATAATATTGCCTCTGCTTATAAGAGGTAGCAGCATATGATGCTGTATCCAGGTATCTGTGTATTAATAACCATGGATCATGTTTCCATTGTAAATCTTTATTTTCCAAAAGAAATATAATTTCTTTGTCGGTATTATTATGGTAAGAGGTTGTATTATCCTCTTCAGATAAGACCTGGGAATATGACCCAGAAGAGGAGGTTTCACCTGCCTGCTTCTTTTATTAGCAATATATTGCTTGAATTCCACATATAAGAGGGCATCTTCATCGGTATTAACAATTTTTTCAGCTATAAGTTGTTTATTGCCCATTTGGACAATCACATTTTTTCCTTTGTGTTGAGAGGTATTACCTCTCCCATGGCCTCGGGCATTAGCTCCTTGTCCCTGCGGTATCATGCTGCAAAAATTCTCTTGTTAGAAAATGAGGAAGACTATTCTCTTCACCCTTTTTATAAACAATTTCAAAATCAAATGGGGCTAAATGAGCCTGCCACCTTGCAATGGACACTTTGAATGGAAAGTGATGCCATTTGGAACATTAAAGAACTGAACAAAATAAAGACCATATTGAATAGACTCCGGAAGGCATTGTTTATAAACAGATGGATAATACTCCATCCAGTTTGGGTCATATCCCAAGGACTTATTCTACCAGATCTGAACATTCTTTTATTTCACCTCTTATAGAGGAAAAGGATTATGTTCCTTACAAAGTTTCTACTTCACAGGTAAGTGAACGTGATGAGCATAATCATCATGTAGAAAAAGTATTTAAAAATAAAGAAAATATTGTAAAAGGTATTTATAATACTAAAGATGCGGAAATAACCGAATCGGAAATGAATTTTTCATTATGAATAAACCAAAAATTGAATTTAGTCCTGGATCTACGGCCAGGCAAAAGGTTAAAGCAGAATTTGATTTACTGCGATGGGAACCATTTAGAAAGTGGTTTTTTTCAAATTTTGATGATAAATTAAAAGCTTATATTTCTGATGAATTTTATAAATTCCTGTCTTACCATAATATTTTATTCCCTTTTGTTCCCTGGTTCATGTCTAATTATATTGAACCTTATATAACCTTAGTTCTTACATGGAAGACTACCACCGGACCTATTTGGTATCAGAGCCATGTAATTTTGTGATATATGTGATTCATAGTTAAGATGTACTTAAATTCAAATGAATTTCTTAAAAGATAAAAGAAAAATAAAAAATGCTAATAAGCAAGAGATGGATATTCCAGAAAATATAGAAGAACTTAATAAGTGGACAATCCCTAGGATTGATTTGAGATCTGTATATCAGTTAGGAACTTTTGAAAAACTAGGCTTAAAGCAAGTAGTCAAAACTACTGAAGCATCAGTTTCTTTAGATAATGAAGAAATTGAAATTAAATTATTATCTTCATATGATATTAATCGTTGTAAAGATCTATATAACTTTATTCATATTGGACTTGTGCAAATTGCATTTAAACCTTTAACATTGGAAGGTTTACCAGAAAGTTTTATTGCATGTCTAAGAGATGCAAGAAATTTAAATTGGAAGCAATCACTTATAGGTGTAATTCAATCTAGTTTGGCACATGGCCCAGTATATTTCAATGTTTATCCTAACCTTTCCCTTTCTTTAAGTGATATAAATATACTTGATGCTCTAACATTAAATGTTAAAACTCATGGATATAATTATATTTTTGGATCAGAACTAATCTGTATCTGTTACAGAATTTATTATAAACCATTATTTACATTAAATCCTAATTGTAAAATAATGGATAAAAAGATTAATGAAACTGTTTTAATAGAAACTAATTTTCATAGATCTAAGATCTCAACTAGAAGAATTATAAAATGGGATGAAATCCCTATGCCTCAACAATGGAAACTGGAACGAGCTGGTCATATCCAGTCAAGAACTGAACAAAATATAGACGATATTGAACAGACTCTGGAAGGAATTGTTTATATACCGATGGATAATACTCCATCCAGATTGGGTCATATCCCAAAGACTTATTCTACCAGATCTGAATATTCTTTTATTTCACCTCTTATAGAGGAAAAGGATTATGTTCCTTACAGACTTTCTACTTCACAGGTAAGTGAACGTGACGAGCATAATCATCATGTAGAAAAAGTATTTAAAAATAAAGAAAATATTGTAAAAGGTATTTATAATATTAAAGATGCAGAAATAACCGAATCGGAAATGAATTTTTCATTATGAATAAACCAAAAATTGATTTTAGTCCTGGATCTACGGCCAGGCAAAAGGTTAAAGCAGAATTTGATTTACCGCAATGGGAACCATTTAGAAAGTGGTTTTTTCCAAATTTTGATGATAAATTAAAAGCTTATATTTCTGATGAATTTTATAAATTCCTGTCTTACCATAATATTTTATTCCCTTTTGTTCCCTGGTTCATGTCTAATTATATTGAACCTTATATTGCTGTGCTAGAAAGAGATTATAAACTCTTAAATGGACATATTATAAAAGGCATATTGCCTCCTCAACCACCTTTTTATATAGGAAAAGAAAATCATATTGTGAGTTTTACAGCATTTTCAAAGATATTTGAAAATGATACTTTAAGTATTACTGTAAAACAAATCAATCAGATAATAAAACAACAAAATTATACAAACATTTATTTAAATGTTTTAGGAGAACAAATTATATCTCTCCATAAAAGAATAGATCTATTATTACAAAAATTAGAAAAATCCCCTATAGAATCTTCAGGAAAAAAGGCCCTTCTCGTTAAACCACCTTTGCAGCCTCCTCCTGAAATAAAAGATTATAAGTTAAAGACTATGTCTGATCTTGAAATGATGCTAGATCATAAATTTAAAAAATTAAATATTAATACTTTAGAAAATGAATTTTCTGCAAGATTAGCCGAAACTAAGGATTATAAACCAATTATAAATGATGAAATTAATAAATTATATATAAGTTTGCTGATAGACCAACCCAGAGAATAAATTGTTAGAGTAGACCTTCTCCTGTAGATATTCTACATGAAGAACAGGAATACATAGGTAACAATAGTTACAATGGAAAAAGCATTTATGAATGGAATCTAGATGGTTATACAGAAAAACAGATTTATAATCTGACGCATAGAATGTCAATGTATAGTACAATCAGTAAGATGATTGGAAATAGTGATAGTAATATTGCGAAAATGATCACCGCTGGTTTTACTGGCCAACTTAAAGGTTGGTGGGATCATTATCTATCTACTCAGGATAGAGAAGAAGTATATCATTGTGTTAAACAAGAAGAAGATGGTCGCCATAGTGAAACAGCCGTTTATACACTGGTAGTTACTATATTAGAACATTTTACAGGAAGAATATCTGATAATAATGAGACTATTCGGTCCTTATTACAAAATTTAAGGTGTAAAACACTGACTGAATTTCGATGGTATAAGGATGCTTTCCTTAATAGGGTTATGGAATTACCTGAGAGTAATAGTACTCATTGGAAGTCCGAATTTATAGATGGACTACCACATCTATTTGCGGAAAGAGTTAGAAAAACTCTTAGGGAAGATCAAATCTCTATTCCTTATGAAAGTTATACTTATGGAAACCTCATAGGTACTTGTATACAAGAAGGTATAGCTTTATGTAATGAAATTAAATTAAATCAACAGATTAAAAGGCAGAAACTAACTGAAAGAAATCAGTTAGGTCAATTCTGTAGTCAATTTGGGATGGAAATTCCATCACAAAGAAAAATAGTTCATAACTATAGGAAAGATGACAAATATGTTAAAAAGAAAAGGAGAAAATATTCTCAAGAAAAATTAGCTAAAAAATTTAAAAGAAAATCTGATAGATTAGAAAAAAGAAAAGATAAAAATAATATTGTTTGCTATAAATGCAAAAGAATAGGACATTACGCTAACAAGTGTAAGATGAAAAAGAAGATTAATAGTCTAGATATTAGTGAAGAATTAAAAGATTTTTTAGAAAAATTATTTATAGAATCTGATGAATCTGAAGAAATTACTTCAGAATCAGAAATTGATCAGATAACTGATCATTCTGAAGATTCAGAAAATAATACATGCCCTTGTAAACAAGGACATAGTAATTCTGAGAATGATACTCAGGAAGAAGATTATTATAAGCTAATCTCTCAATCTACAGATTCTGATATTAATGTTTTAAGTAACAATAATATTTTAGAATTTTTAAAATTGATAAAAGACCAAGAATTAAGGTCTAGGATAATTGAACAAATAGATGATAACCCATCTACTAGTAATACTAGTAAAACTTCAGAAGATGTAGAGTTAATAACAAATAATAATCCATATACCATGACAGAAGTTTATAAGTTTATGAAACAGAGAAATATGAATTCTCAAAAATCTCCGACTACACTCCAAGATTTATATGGAGAAATTAATACTCTTAAAAATGAAATTAAATTGTTAAAACAAATTAATAAAAATTTTGATATACGAATTTCTAATTTAGAAATTCAAAAAGATAATACTTTGGCAACACAAAATCCTTTTAAAATCTTAATAAGATTGGCGAAGAAAACTTTTTAACTGTTTTAGATGTTATCACATCTTTTGAGTTTTATGTTAAAATTACATTATTAATAAATCATGATGAAATCAGAGAATTTACTGCATTAATAGATACTGGTGCAGATATTAGTGTTATACAAGAAGGATTAATTCCTACTAAATATTTTGAAAAAACAACTCATAGCTTAAGACATGCAGGTGGACAGAAATTACAAATTAATTTTAAACTGCCACGTGCATATATTTGTAATAATAAGGTTTGTATTCGTGAAAGCTTTTTATTAGCAAAAAATATAACTAACCAAGTTATAATTGGAACTCCTTTTATAAAAAAGAATTTTCCTATTACTCATATAGGAACAGATTGCCTTATAGGTACTTATGCAAACACTTCCGTTTCTTTTCAATTTATAACTGAACCTAATACTAGATTTGTAAATGAAATTAAAGATTTCATTCTTAGAAAACAGAATCAAATTTCTTTTCTTACTTATGAAATAAATTCTTTAAATATTGAAGAAGTTTTGCAAAATCCTAAATTACAGGATAAAATTAAAAACATTCATAATTATATTTCCTTAGAAATATGTAATGATCATCCTAATGCTTTTTGGGATAGAAAAAAGCATATAGTAAGTCTTCCTTATATTGATGACTTTCATGAAAGTCATATACCGACAAAGGCAAGACCTTGTCAAATGAATTCCCAATATTTGGAATTATGTAAGGAAGAAATAGCTTCTTTATTAAGGAAAGCATTAATAAAAGAATCCGATTCACCCTGGTCTTGTACAGGCTTTTATGTTAATAAACATAGTGAAATTGAAAGAGGGGTACCAAAATTGGTTATAAACTATAAACCTCTCAATAAAGTATTAAAATGGATTAGACATCCAATCCCTAATAAGAAGGATTTATTAGATAGATTATATGAGGCAATAATATTTTCTAAATTTGATTCAAAATCAGGATATTGGCAGATTTAGATAGCTGAAACTGATCAATATAAAACAGCCTTTAATGTTCCAATTGGACACTTTGAATGGAAAGTGATGCCATTTGGATTAAAGAATGCACCTTCTAAATTTAAAAAGATTATGAATGATATTTTCATTCCTTATAGTGCATTCATATTAGTTTACATAGATGATATTCTAGTCTTTTCTAAAACTGTTCAACAACATTTTGAACATCTTGATATATTCAAGAAACTAGTTATACAAAACGGTTTAGTTATATCAAAACCGAAAATGATTTTATTTCAGACTAATATTAGATTTTTAGGACATAATATTGAAAAGGGAAAAATAATTCCTATAAATAGAAGTATTGACTTTGCTTCTAAATTTCCTGATGAAATACTGGATAAAACTCAATTACAGAGATTTTTAGGAAGTTTAAATTATATTTCACCATATTATAAAAATTTAGCCTGTGATACCGCTATTTTATATGAAAGATTAAAAAAGAATCCTAAACCTTGGACTTCTTAGCATACTGAGTTAGTCAAGAAAATAAAAGAAAAAGTGAAAACTTTGCCCTGCTTAATACTAGCAAATCCACATTGGCAGAAAGTGATACAAAAAGATGCCTCTGATATAGGCTATGGAGGAATTTTATCTCAGATTTGTCCTGTTAATAACAGAGAAAGTTTAGTAAGATATCACTCAGGTAAATGGACTAATAGTCAAAAGGATTATGCCACTATTGCTAAAGAAATTTTAGCCATAGTGAAATGTATTTTAAAATTTCAAGATGATTTATATAATCAGAAATTTATTATTAAAACGGACTGCCAAGCAGCAAAATTTATGTTCAATAAAGATTTTAAACATGACGTCTCTAAGAAGATGTTTGCCCCATTTGATTTTGAAATTGTTTATAAAAAAGGTGAAGAGAATAGTCTTCCTGATTTTCTAACAAGAGAATTTTTGCATCATGATACCGCGGGGATAAGGAGCTAATGCCCGAGGCTGTGGGAGAGGTAATACCTCTCAACACAAAGGGAAAAATGTGATTGTCCAAATGGGCAATAAACATCTTATAGCTGAAAAAATTGTTAATACCGATGAAGATGCCCTCTTATATGAGGAATTCAAGCAATATATTGCTAATAAAAAGAAGCAGGCAGGTGAAACCTCCTCTTCTGGGTCATATTCCCAGGTCTTATCTGAAGAGGATAATACAACCTCTTACCATAATAATACCCACAAAGAAATTATATTTCTTTTAGAAAATAAAGATTTACAATGGAAACATGATCCATGGTTATTAATGCACAGATACCTGGATACAGCATCATATGCTGCTACCTCTTATAAACAGAGGCAATATTATGAGCAAATACTTAAAGTAAGCTCTTGTGATATCACACATTTTTATCCTGGTGGTACTAGAACTGCTAATGTTTATAATTTTAGCAAAATTATAATTAAAAGGATTATATCCATTGAAGAGTGGGGTATCTCTCCTCTCAGAGAAAAGGAATTTACAATTCCTAAATCTAAAGTATCTTTAAAATATGATTATTGGGATTATATCGATGCATTTTATAAAGCATTCTTATATGAAAATCCAACCAATACATACTTGGTTAATAAAAGTATGTGGGAATGTTTATAATAGCCCCTTACCAAATTGGTTTATACAATGGTGGACCATATATGGCACCTCTGGGAAAATACTCCCTGATAAATTCAAAACATTATATTGCGATTGGATTAATATATTCCCTAAGATCTCTGATTATATGAGTTTAGATCAGTATTCGGAGGAAATAGCCTCTATGTTCTTTTTTATAGAATTTTCCATACCATGGGTATGGAAATGGACTCCTGAAGTGGGTTATACCGAACAGAATATTCCATGTCTCAGAAGAGCTACTCATAGTAGATTTTGGGATAGGTTGATTAAAGTCGACCCTGAAACTAAAGAAATTCATGGCAAAAATATTTTGGATGATATGCAGCAAAAAATGTAATTATACAAAAGAATGAAAGACACCGGTGAGATTAAATCTACCAGCCCTTTTCATCATTTAACAACCAGATTAAAACTTCAAAAAGATGTTATATCAAAAGAAGATCTTATCAGATCCTATATAGAAGAATTAAAGAAGGAGCTTGTAAAAAATTTGCACCCTGAAGATAAAACAGATGTATCCATGATATGCTCCTCAAATGAAGACTGTTTAGCAGGTGAATCACAAGATCACGATATGGATGATTTCTCCGAAGCGGATATTGACCACATGATCAAAGACATAGAAGATGCCGCAAGAAAGGAAATAAAGTAAGCATGCGGAAATATATTATTGTAATAGCCGTTATTGTATACCAGTAATTGTCCTTAAAGGGACCCATGTAATAGTGATAGCATTATATGCAATAGTGATAGGCACTATACGGATTCAAAATCCTCTTGTAAAATAGAATAGATAAGTTAGATGGAGGCCGCCCCTCTTATTGTCTATAAAAAGATGGGAATTCATCTCAAAGGAGGCAGGACCTCAATAAAAAAAGTTAGACATCTCTCCCTCTCTCCCTCATTGTAAAAATTTTCATTAATAAGAAGTTTTGAAGATTTATTCTCTTTTCCCTGGTAAGTCTTAAAGACTCTTTTCTTTTAATTTTCTTGTTATAAAATTTTATACTTTTGTTTTAGGTTTAGCCTAATGACAGGCTAAATCTTTCCATGTTAAACTATGCAATCATATACATCACTGTAGTTAAGTTGTGAAGATCCTTATTTTGTCTGGTTGGATAGTAGTCTTATGTAAGGATTAGAGGTTTGGGTTATGAGATCTGGAACTGGCCATAATTATTGAAAGATGAGGGTTAGCCTGTTTAAAGCCGTTGTGAAGGCGTGTTAAGGCGTTGATCCCGGTTTCATCTTTTGTAATTATGCTGACGGGTCTGGATTTCATGTAAAATCAGTACCTTGTAACCTTAGTTCTTACATGGAAGACTACCACCGGACCTATTATATATCTGTATATGTATATATATATATATATATTTATTTATATAGTATATATTTATATATATACGTATATCTATATATAGATATTAGTCAAGAATTAGAAGATTCTTTAGAAAAATTATTTTTAGAATCAGAGGATTTTGAAAGCATTAGTTCAGAATCAGAAATAGATCAGATAACTTATCATTCTAATACTTCTGAAGATAATGCATGTTGCATTCCTTGTAGAAAGGAAATTTGATCTGATACGGATGATAATGAAGATCATTATTATAAAATCATTTCTCAATTTAGAGAATTAGGTATAAATGTTTTAAGTAATAATAATATCTTAGAATTTTTAAGATCAATAAAAGACCAAGAATTAAGGTCCAGAATAATTGAACAAATGGATTATACTCCATCTTCTAGTAATAATAGAGAAGAATTAGAAATAATAGTAAATAATAATCCATATACAACGTCGGAAGTTTATAAAATGATGAAAGAAAAGAATAATAATTCTCAAAAATCACCAAGTACAATAAATGATTTATATGAAGAAATTAATACTCCTAAAAATGAAATTAAATTATTAAAACAATTTAATAAAAATTTAGATACTAGAATTTCTAATTTAGAAATAAATAGAGAAACTGCTTTAATAAAACACAAAGTACATTAGACGATATTAATAATATTGGAGAAGAGAATTTTCTGTCTGTTTTAGATATCATAACATCTTTTAAGTTTTATGTTAAAATAACATTATTAATAAATCATGATGAAATAATGGAATTAACTGCATTAATAGATACAGGAGCAGATATTAGTGTTATACAAGAAGGAATAATTCCTACTAAATATTGTGAAAAAACTACTCATAGTTTAAGACATGCAGGTGGACAAAAATTACAAATTAATTTTAAATTACCCCGTGCATATATATGTAATAATAATGTTTGCATTCCTAAAAGTTTTTTATTAGCAAAAAATATAACTAATCAAGTTATACTTGGTACTCCTTTTATAAAGAAGATTTTCCCTATTACTCATATGGGAACAGATTGCATTATAGGCACTTATGAAAAAACTCCGGTATCTTTTCAATTTATAACTGAACCAAATACCAGATTTGTTAATGAAATCAAAGATGTTATTCTTAGAAAACAAAATCAAATTAATTTTCTTAATTTTGAAATAAATTCTTTAAATATTGATGAAGTTCTACAAAATCCTAAATTACAGGATAAGATTAAGAAAATTCAAAATAATATTTCAATAGAAATTTGCAATGATCATCCAAATGCTTTTTGGAATAGGAAAAAACATATTGTTAATCTTCCATATATAGATAATTTAGATGAAAATAATATACCGAAGGCAAGACCTTGCCAAATGAATTCAAAATATTTAGAATTATGTAAAGAAGAAATAACTTCTTTTTTAATGAAAGAATTAATTAAAGAATCAAACTCTCCCTGGTCATGTACAGGATTTTATGTTAATAAACATAGTGAAATAGAAAGAGGGGCACCAAGATTAGTAATAAATTATAAACTCCTGAATAAAGTATTAAAATGGATTAGACATCCAATCCCTAATAAAAAGGATTTGTTAGATAGATTATATGAGGCAATAATATTTTCTAAATTTGATTTAAAATCAGGATATTGGCAGATTCAGATAGCTGAAAATGACCAATATAAAACAGCTTTTAATGTTCCAATAGGACATTTTGAATGGAAGGTTATGCCATTTGGATTAAAAAATGCACCTTCAGAATTTCAGAAGATAATGAATGATATTTTTATTCCTTATAGTGAATTCATAATAGTTTATATAGATGATATATTAGTATTTTCCAAAAATATTCAACAACATTTTGAACATTTGGATATATTTAAAAAATTAGTCATACAAAATGGTTTAGTCATTTCGAAACCAAAGATGATTTTATTTCAGACTAATATAAGATTTTTAGGTCATAATATTGAAAAAGGAAAAATCATTCCTATTAATAGAAGTATAGATTTTGCATCAAAATTCCCAGATGAAATTTTAGACAAATCTCAGTTACAAAGATTTTTAGGAAGTTTAAATTATATTTTACCATATTATAAAAATTTAGCTTATGATACAACTATTTTATATGATAGATTAAAAAATAATCCTAAACCCTGGACAGAACAACATACTACAATAGTCCAGAAAATAAAAGCAAAAATAAAAACATTACCTGTTTAATATTGGCTAATCCTAATTGGCAGAAAATTATTGAAACAGATGCCTCAGATATAGGATATGGTGGCATTTTAACACAAATTTGTCCTAATGATAAAAAGGAAAGATTAATTAGATATCATTCTGGAAAATGGACTGATAGTCAAAAAAATTATGCAACTATTGCCAAAGAAATTCTAGCAATAGTAAAATGTATTTCAAAATTTCAAGATGATTTATATAATCAGAAGTTTATAGTCAAAACTGATTACCAAGCAGCAAAATTCATGTTTAATAAAGATTTTAAGCACAATGTTTCTAAGCAAATGTTTGCAAGATGGCAGGCTCATTTAGCTCCGTTTGATTTTGAAATCATATATAAAAAAGGTGAAGAAAATAGTCTTCCTGATTTTCTAACTCGTGAGTTTTTGCAGCATGATACCGCGGGGAAGAGATAATCATTTCCGTGGACGAGGTGGAAGAGGTAATACCTCTCACAATCATGGAAAAAATATACTTGTTCAAATGGGCAATAAAAAGCTAATAGCTGAAAATATTACTGATAAGGATGCCTCATTATATGAGGAATTTAAAAATTTATTGCTGATAAAAAGAAAGAGGAAAGTGAAACCTCCTCATCCGGATCATATTCCCAAATTATATCAGAAGAGGATAATATGGCCTCATATCATACTAATACTCACAAAGAAATTATATTTCTTTTGGATAATAAAGATCTTCAATGGAAGAATGATCCATGGATACTAATGAATAGGTATCTTGATACAGCATCATATGCTGCCACATCGTATAAGCAAAGACCTTATTATGAGAGTATACTTAAAGTAAACTCCTGTGATATAATACATTTTTATCCTAATACAAAAGTTACTAATATTTATAATTTTAGTAAAATCATAATCAAACGGATTATATCTGTTGAAGAATGGGGATTATCTCCTCTTAAAGAGAAGGAATTTATACTTTCCGACTCTAAATTATCATTTAAATATAATTATTGGGATTATATCGATGCTTTTCATAAAGCATTTTTGTATGAAAATCCTAATAGGAAACATACATGGCTAATAAAAGTTTGTGGGGATGTTTATAACAATCCCTTACCAAATTGGTTTATACAATGGTGGAATATTTATGGCACCTAGGGGAAAATACTCCCTGACAGATTTAAGTGAATGGGTGAATATTTTTCCAAAAATAGCTGATTATATCGCTGCTAATCAATATTCAGAGGAAATAGCCTCAATGTTATTCTTTATTGAATTTTCCATACCATGGGTGTGGAAATGGACACCAGAAGTGGGTTATACCCAAGAGAATATGCCATGTCTCAAAAGAGTTACTCATAGTAGATTTTGGGACAGGTTGATTAAAATCAACCCAGAAACAAATCAAATTTATGGACAGAATATACTGGATGAAATCCATGAGAAAAATGATACATATCATACAATGAAAGAAAAAGGAGAGATAAAGGAAATGAGTCCTTTCCATCAAATTGCCACAAAATTAAAATTACAAAAAGAAGTCATAACTAAAGAAGATTTAATCCGATCTTATAAAGAGGAATTGAAGAAAGATCTGGTCAAGAATCTGATTGAAGATAATAAATCAGATGTGTCGATGACAGGCTCTTCAAATGAAGATTGTTTAGCTGGAGAATCTCAAGACCCTAATATGGAGGATATTTCAGAAGAAGACATTGACCAAATGGTCAGAGATATGGAAGCACAGGCAAGGAAAGAAATTTCCAAATAAAATGATAATATGACAAGATTTTGAACAGTTCCCATCGGAACTATTGTAATAGCAATTATTGTACTCTCATAGGGTCCACCTCAATAATGTAATAGTAGTAGTACTATTCGGACTTAAAATCCGAAAGTAAATTAGAATAGATAGAATAGATGGAGTCCGGTCCTTTCTATGCCTATAAAAAGGATGGTAACTCATTCAGAAAGGCAGGACCTAGTTAGTATCAGTTAAAAAAAAAAAAAACTCTCCCTCTCACTTTGTAAAAATTTTATTTCTTAAATAAAAGAAGATTGAAGTTTTTCTATTCATCATCCCTGGTAAGTTTTATTAAGCTTTCTTATTATAAATTTCTTATTATAAGTTTCTTTAATTTTATTCTTATCAGATTTAGCCTAATGGCAGGCTAAATCAATTCATGTTAAGCTATGACATCACATGTATCATCGTAACTATATTGTGAAGATCCTATTTTGTCTGGTTGGATAGTTTAATGTAGGAATTCAAGGTTTGGGTTAGGAGATCTAGAACTGGTCGCAATTACTCAAAGATGAGGGTTAGCCTATTTAAAAGCTGTTGGAAGGCGTATTAAGGCGTTGATCCCGGTTTCATCTTTCTTTAATTGTGTTGACGAATCTGGATCCCCTGTAAAAAGATCCTTCTAACCTGAATTCTTACATGAATGACTACCACCAGATATATTTATATATATATATATATATGTATATCTATATATATTTATGTATATATATGTATATGTTTATATATATGTATATATATGTATATATATGTGTGTACACACACAGATATATATGTATAATATATGTAGATATTTATATTTATATGTGTGTGTGTGTGTGCATATATATAAATATTAGGCTCTAGTACTAATTTTTTAGCTTAATCTGCTACTTTTTGTGCCTAATCTGATTTTGCAATCTATGTCATGGTACTTGTTTTCTTAAAATGCATATCTAAGATATCTGAATAGCAACAGAATATTATCATTTTCAGGCTTAGAATATAGTCTAAACTGAAATTTGTTTTCATTATCATGTATTTTAAATAATTAAAAATAGTTGTAGTAGATGAGGTGGAGATTATACGTGTTAATATCCCTCATAGAAACAATAATCCTTTGTAAAATACTTTTTAAGTAAAAGGCCTGACCACACTTCCATACCTATTTGCCTCCTTTTTTACGTCTAATAACTAGGTATTATGTGATACTTTTATTGAGTATTCCAGTTCCAACCTAGTGATCCTAGGTAACTTCCTTGGAGTCCCCATCATCAATAGCAACACAACTCTAATTCGGTTCCTACGTTAGGGTATATAGACTGAAAATTTTGAAATATGAAACGGCTTTTTATTGAAAGAGAAATATTTTACCATAGGATCTCTTGCTTTCATAAGAGATCAGAAGTTCTTAGCCTAAATACATAATTTTCTCTTCTTTTTTTCGATAACTTTCTACATCTATTACATAGTCTTTTATACGCAATTCTTCGTTTGATTTCTGGATTTGTTTCATCCTTCATAGCGGATTTCAAGTACTTTGGAATTCATCCTCTTATCACTTTGGTTTCTCCACCTTGGAGCTTTTCTCCTTTGTTTGTTGACTGACCTTGAAATTGTGTCTTTTTTCTTTATGTCTGCAGCTTTGAAACTTATATATTTTGTCTCAATGTCTAAAGCCTTAGAAATCTTGATGTTTTGTGTTTATCTTGAGGTAGGTGTATCGCGATCACTTTTGTCTTCCCTGAAATATAGCTAGGACATGTATCTTTTGCATGCTTACGGAATGGACAATATCTTTGCGTGGAATCATAGCTAGATTTATGTTTTTGGTCTCAATTATTTTTATTTTATAATTAATTAAATTTGAGGCAGCTGCTAGAGTTACTCAAGCTGGAGTAGTCATTACCAGGGAGAATGATCCATTTTTTGTATAGGTTCTGAATCCCTTTTTTGGATGATCTCCATGGTAGATATTACCGTTCTCATACCTATTGCTCTTCTGTAATGAATATCCTTCTCGGTGAATCTTATCATACATTTCCTTTCAAAGGGAAACCTTACATCAGTACTTTTAGCTATTATCAATTGCATAAAATGATAGGTATCGTACCTTTCACTTTCATGGAAATCCGATCCTACTGATAAAACTTGAGCAATAAAAGATCTTTATGTCAGATGGTAGGGTTGTGTTAATAGCAATCTTTGACTCATTCTTGTATCAATTTAGGCAATTCCATTATCTTATCAAAACTTCCATTTATCATATAAATCATTTTTATGCCTCCAAAATTGTACCATTTTCTTATTTTTTTGAGGTTAGTTCCTTGAAGAAAGTTTAACCTAGAATAAATTCCCAAAAAATCTATATTCAAAGTATCCATTTTTTTGGAAGGAATATAGTTCCTGCATTATCGTGTATTGTTCCATCGTGGGAATTGGCAACTTTCGTATATTTAAATATATATATATTTTTTAGATATATTCGTTTGTGGTCTTAGTGATATAATTTCAGAAGAAGTTTTAGAGTTATCTAAAATAGAAGATGTGTCAGAATTGTCTTTTATCTCTTCATCTTCAGAAGCTGGAGTTGATGGACTAAGTACAATTATTCTAGTCTGCTTCAAAATTGTAGCCAATTAATTTCCTAAAATACCATATTTCTAAATAATTTCCTTTCAAACATGGCTTGAGTTATTAATATTGGTGAAACTTCTTCAAATACTAAACTAAAGTTAGCCATTTCAATAATTTCTTCAGCGCAAAGCTGAAGCTTATCCACTATTTCTCCCATTTGTCCTAGGATATCATGAACTTTTTACCTTCTGTTTTCCATCTCTAGTTAGAAAATCTACACAAACATTTTTGTCAAATTTTATTACAATTATATCAAAAAAAATTCAGCTAAATATGTTTTCCATCAAATCAATCGCTTGTACTCTAGTTTTGATGATAGATTATTTTCAATAAAGGTTTTGACTTGCGTATTTTCAGTACGTAGTAAAAATCTTTTAGGTAATTAAAAATAATAAAATTTACTATAAGCTTACAATAGAAAGTAATTCTTTTATATATATATATTATCGTGTTTCAATGTCAGAAAACGTCCCCAAGGCATATCTACATACCTCTTCAGAAGATTGTTTCAAAATGTCTCCACAACATTCTTTAAAGGCGTTTGTTCTAAAATTAAATTATCTTCATCACTTGGAAAATGGTGGAAGTTTTTCACATAATACTTTTATCTTTATTACTTGATTGATTAACTCTTCAGAAAATGAAAATATCTAATCTTTCTTCAAAAATAATTTTTTAAATAGTTTTCTAATTTCTGCTAGTTGAGGAATAAAATCAGAAGCATAGTTTAATATCCTTAAAAAGCTTTGAAACTATTTTTCATCGAGAAGTTTATCAGGAAATTTTTTCTACAATATGTGGTTGTAATTCTATTACTTGAGAACTTATTTTAAATTCTAAAACCTCTATTTCTGATGTTCCAATTTTTGTCTCTTTTGGGGATAAACATAATCCATATTGTAGACAAAATTTTGCAAATATATCTAGATGACTTATATGTTCAGCTATCAAGTCACTAGCTACTTTTTTTTTTAGAGTTACTATATGATACCCCCAACCCCTTCGCTAGGTTAACTCTAGCTTAATAAAGTGCCAGTGTGCCGCTCGGCACTAGACTACAAACATCTAAACTAATGCAAAACCTAAATAACTTAGAAACTTATACATATACTATGCAGCGAAAAAAGAAACTAAATACAGATAAGGTGACCATTATATAAGATCCAGGGAAACTTCTTATCACATCCATAACATAGGAAATACTTTACAAAACTAAAACGAAGAGTCGCAAACTAGTTGACCATAAAAGTACCAAACATCTTTCCCAGAATGACTATACCTAGTTGTCCTGGCCCCAAAAACTTCGAGCAAAATACTCTAAAAGCTTACTGTGTCGTCTCTCATCCCAGGTCATATGGAAAACATGATATTTAAAGACGTGAACAAGAACACTCAGTGAGTCCATATGAGTGTGTGCTCTAGTGTTTTTCTAGAAAATACTGATGCAAGTGAACAGATCATGTAATGTTAAATGAAAAAACATTTCTTATTTACTTTTGAAAGTGCAGATAAATAAACCTACACGAGGGATTCGAGCACAACTGGGAAGTCTGAGCAAATCAAAACAGATCAGTGCAGCTACTTCCCTCGAATTCAAAAAACATGCCATGCAAAATGTTAGGCTCCATGGACAGAATCCGAAACCCATAACGAGGTCATAAAAGACAAGTTTCGGCATCTTGTAGTCAGTACCAGCCAAACACCATACGAGCCCTCCGTTTCCATATCAATCGCACTCTCCAAGCACATAAAACTAGGCTATGGATCCTGGGGCACCTGCCAGGTCCGCCCTGAGACCAACCTTAGTTTTGAGCCTCTCCTACCTCTCCACTCAGCAGTCGTCCCTCCATTGAGCATGATGCGATGTCCAACGTAGTACCGATTGGGCCAAACCCTCAACATATTATGCCCCCTTTCAAGTGGATCCACTCTCCAGATTCTGCAACCATCCACGTCATCGGAAGAGGCCCTAGTACGAGGGACTAGCCAAGTACAATGTAATCCTCTGGTTCTTCCGAACATATGATCATATCAAGAACTTTGTCCCTGGTCAGAATGGGGTTTTCATATATATATATATATATATTTACAACCCACAAGGCCACTACTTAGCTGTCCAAACATATTCAAGTCATAAGCGTTTTAGAAAAAAAAAATTTTCATTCGCCAGTCAAGTCAAGCTTATGCAGGTTTTACAAATATGCCAAGTTTATATTTATGTATGTTAAACCATGCAACTAGGCAACACTAGAGCATTTCTGACTCATAATTCTTCAAGTAAACTTGTGTATAATAATATTCTCTTAGAAACAATAATAACTCCTTTTCAAAACAATAATAACTCGTTTGCAAAAGAATAATAATTATTTCGAAATAGAAACACATATATACAAAGCACTGCTCCTACGCATTTCTAATGTACAAGTTAAACATGTTATGGGGAACATCTCTAATTTAAAGGAAACAAATATTATATCGCCTCAAAAGCAGTAAACATTTATATAAATCTTAACTAGACAACATATCAAAAAATACAATCACTTAAGGAAATACTTGTAAAATCTTTAAAATATTTAGGTTGGGGTAGTGGACTCACCTAAGTGTCTAAATATCTAATTTTCGAATTACAAACTTCTTAAACCAACTTAGACCTATAAGAGATCTCAATATTTGCAACAGGAATTGGAGTCTTGATCCTCTGTGGTATAAATTCCACAAGAAAATGGTACGAAAGTTTGGAAAGATATAGTAGCCAAGAAATAGAAGAGATAGAAGAAATGGAAAGAGAGGATCACCCTTCAAAGGTTTTACACAATGAAGATCACCCTTCAAGGATTTTACACAAAAACCCCAATGTTTACACAACACAACAATACAACAAATTTATCAAAGGATCACCCAAAGGGTTTTCCACAAATCTTTGATCACAATAAAAGAATAAGAAGAGTAAGGAACAATGTTACCAAATGAGCTTGAGAAGAGGAAAATACAAATCAATTGAATGCTTCTACAAGCTCCTCTTTACTTCTTCTTTGAAGCTCCAAGAAGAATTTTTCTATTTGTTTTTATGAGATGAAGATATTTGAAAGAATGTACTTTTAAAGCTCTTTAAATGTTCTAAAATGATCTCAATAAATTTTTCAACCAACCACCTTTTTTTTCAGCTGATCAAAAATTAATATATATATAGGGAAGAAAAAAGGTAGTTGTTACTCTATATAACTGTAATATTTTTCACCATAAAAAGGAAAACCGGATGATCAGTTTCTAAAAACGGACGTCTGATTTCCTTATATAGGAAAATCGGATGAGCTCTTTTCTAAAATAAGACGACCGATATTGAAACAGAAAGATTCGGACGCATCCTACAAAAATCGGATGATCCCTCTTAAAAATCGAACGACCGATTTTTCTAAAGCTAGAAAAA
This sequence comes from Catharanthus roseus, assembly GCA_028651295.1. NCBI lineage: Eukaryota > Viridiplantae > Streptophyta > Magnoliopsida > Gentianales > Apocynaceae > Catharanthus > Catharanthus roseus. The sequence continues at coordinate 5,908,794 of JAPQWS010000086.1, read as the reverse complement.
CCAGACGAGCAATTTTAAAATAGGACGTTCGATTTTTCTCCCTTGGAATAAATCGAATGACCAGTTTTAAAATCGAATGACCAACTTTGAAAAACATATGACCAATTCTGAAAATCGGATGACCCTTTTTCAAGAAGGATTTAAAAGCTAGTTTTCCTGAAACAAAAAGAACTTTCCTTCACATTTTAAAAACACTTCAAAACATGTATTCTTGATACTCTTTTAGAGATAAGAAAACTTTCGAAAGCATCAAAAACTCTATCAAGAATACTTGGATTTTTTAAGAATAGTTTATAGAAAGAAATTCATCCAAGGCGCTTCATACATGATCAACAATCAAAGATGTGAGTTAGGGAGTTTTACAAAGAAATACCTTAGCACATCCCTAACTAAGACATAAGTCTTCAAGGTCTTCAATGCCTTGATAATCTTGGAATGGCTTGATCTCTCCTTCTTCATTATGCTTTAATTGCCAAGATCTTTTACTTCTTATGTAGTGTAGCCTTGAGACTCCAAAAATGCTTCTTTTGTTCTATAGAGATTAACCTATACTCATCACACAAACATATGTTAATCATAATTAAAAAAACATATACAATAATGCCCTTAGGGCTAACAATCTCCCCCCTTTTTTATTATGACAATTACATAAGCAAGAAGAACAAAAGAGTAAGTATAAAAACATGGTGACGCTTCAAGAAGATCATCAATAAGAGTAAAGCATACCAAGTATAAAAACATGGTGACGCTTCAAGAAGATCATCAATAAGAGTAAAGCATACCAAAACACCATAAGAGAGATAACTCCCCCTATTAATTTGAAAACATGCCAATGTTTTAGAAAAAAAAATAAGCTCATCTTAAAAGCATGCTTCACACAAAGAATGGCATTAAACAATTATCAAGGTAACTCCATAAGATATGTAGCCAACCAAAAGAAAGCATGAAACTTGAAAGCAACACAATGAGCATCTTGCATCTATTTCTCCCCCTTAGTTCTTGCACATATTTTTCCCCCTTTTGTCATAAATCAAAAAGATATTTGAGAGAGACTTCAAGGGATAATAGAAAGGGTAACTACAATAGGACTTTCAACATTAAAGATCATCATGAAGTCTATAAAAAAACATGGCATCAAGATAACATAATACCAATTAGAAAATCGCTTAATTTCTCATACCAAGCTCTTGGAGCTTGTTTAAACCATAGAGTGCTTTTGAAAGTTTGTAAAAATAATTTGAAAATTTTTCATGCACAAAATCGGGAGGTTGTTCAACATAAATTTCCTCCTCAATATCACCATTTAGAAAAGCACTCTTAACATCCATTTGAAAAGGCTTGAATCCTTTTAAAACAAGTAAAATCTAAAAGCATCGTAATGGATTCAAGTCTAGCAACCGGAGCAAAAGTTTCATCAAAATCTATGCCCTCTTCTTGATTGAATCCTTAGGTAACAAGTCTAGCTTTGTTTCTAATAACTTCTCCGGAATCATTTAGTTTATTTCGAAAAACTCATTTTATGCCAATGGTGGGGTGATCACGTGGTCTGGGGCTAAAGTCCAAACTTTGTTTCTTTCAAATTGATTTAATTCTGCTTGTATAGCAATAATTCAAAACTCATCACACAAAGCATTATATATAAACTTAGGCTCAATTGAGTTAATAGGGCAAAGTTGTAAATAAAGTACCTTCTTGTTCTTACCCCTTGTGATACATCACCAATGATTTCATCCTTGGAGTGTCGCTTTGGATATATCACAACTTGAGGAGGACTTTGAGCTTCTTGATCATTTTCTTGTTTTACTTCAATCTCTTCTTCCTCCATAAGCATGTTCTTCCATTGCTTGAGTGTACAAAGGTTGGTAGCTTAGAGTGTTATCTATGTCATCATCATCTTTCTTATCAAAAATGTTAGTTTCATCAAAATATACATGAATAGACTCTTCAACACATAACGTTCTTTTGTTATAAATTCTATAGGCCTTTTTTGTTTGAAGAGTAACCAAGAAAAATTCCCTCCTCGGATTTTTTTTTTAATAAAATTTTCCAAGATTATCCTTGGTGTTTAAGATAAACCATTTGCATCCAAAAACTTTGAAGTAGCCAATTGAGGGGGTTTTGTTGAAAATAAGTTCAAAAAGAGTTTTCCCTTTTTTAAAAAAAATGGTCTCAAGAAACACGATTCATAATGTAGCATGCGGTGTAAATGGCCTCGGCCCAAAATATTTAGGAAGAGAACTTTCACAAAGCATTGACACTGCCATTTCTTGTAAAGTTCTATTTTTCCTTTTCACAAATCCATTTTGTTGAGGAGTTTTGGATACCCAAAAGTTACGTAAAATACCAAAATCATCACAAAGTTTTGTAAAATCTTGGTTGTTGAATTCTCTCCCATTATCACTTCTTATAGAAATCAATTTGCAATCAAGGGAGGTTTGGAATCTTTTGAATAATTTAACAAATTCATGAAATGCTTAATCCTTTTGTCTTAAAAACAAAGTCCAAGTGAATCTTAGAAAAATCATCCACAATAACAAAGGCATACCTCTTATCACCAAGACTAGTGGTCCTCATTGGTCCAAATAAATCTATGTACATGAGTTCTAAAGGTTTTAAAGTTGAAATAGTTTTCTTTGGTATAATAGAAGATTTTATTTGTTTTCCAAATTGGCAAGCATCACAAAGTTTGGTTTTCTCAAAAGTAAGTTTTGGTAATCCTCTAACAAGTTCTTTAGAAGAAAGTTGGTTTAGCAAATCAATACTAACATGGCCAAGCCTTCTATGCCACAAAAATGCATCGTCACCATGAACCGAGAGACACTATAAGTTTTGAGAAATGAGAACTTCAAGATAAAAGACATAGACATATACCAACTCTTCTTGCAATAAAAATAGTTTTGTTCACAAGCTTGTTTATGATAGAAGAAGATTCACTTTCAAAAACAACTTTGTACCCATAATCACACAGTTGACAAATACTAGATAAATTAAACTTCAAACCATCAACTAAAAGAACTTCCTTAATTAAAGAAGATGAAATATATCCAATGTTACCTATACCGATGATCCTTCAAAAAGTAACAAAGCCACCTTCGGTTTCTCCTATCTCATTCATGAGGGATGCGTATCCGGTCATGTGTCTTAAGCATCCGCTATCCAAATACCACTTACATGACCTTGACTTGTGTTCCTACAAACGAAGAAGTAGAAAAGACTTTTGGTACCCATATCTTTTTGGATCCATGAATGTTAGTTGGATTTTCTTTTATTTTCCAAATAATTTTTACTCCCTTTTCAATCTTTCTTTTTATAAAACATTTTGTGGCTTTATGACCACTCTTTTCACAATAGTTGCAACAAAAAATGGGAGAAGGATTAAGAAGATTTAACAAAATATGTTTGCTTTGAAGAAGCATTAGAGTGATTGTATCCAATGCCATATTTATTATAAGGAGATCTTTGCGAACTAAGAAGTTTTTCAAAATTTTCTTTTCCTTGAGTAAATCTTTCAATGCACAAAGTGAGATCATTCATTTTCTTTAAAGATTCATAATCAATCAAACATTTTTCAAGAGAGGAAACCTTCTCACAAAGGTTCTTGTTTTCTAAAACAAGTTTTTGAAAATTTTTGTTTGAACACTCTTTTTCATTTTTCAAGATTTCTAAAGACTCAAGGAGAGATTTATTTTCACAAATATGTTTTGAGTTTTCATCAAGCAAAACTCGAGTTTTGTTTTTAAAGTCTTTGTTTCTTTTCGAAACCTTTTTGCATTCACCATACATTTCAATAAGTAAAGAATTAAGATCATCATCATTATCATCAACATGATTAGATAGATTTGTGGGTGTTGATTGTACCTCATTTTCTATTGCCATGAAGCATAGGTTGGCTTTTTCTTCTCCTTCACTTTCGCTTGAATCTTGATCCCAAGCACCTATTAGTCCCTTGACTTTCTTCTTTTTCTTTAATGCCTCAAGTTTTGCTTCCAACGCTCCTTTCTCTTTTTCAATAGCTTTGGAACAATCGGCTACAAGATGGTCGGTGCTATTGCATTCAAAGCACCTACCCTTAAAGAGTGATGAACTTTGTCCTCCTTTCTTGAATGGAGGATTCTTTCCTCTTGTGTTGAAGTTTTTCTTGTAAAATCTTTTACATTTCCTCATTACTAAGGCCATATCCTCAATCTCATCTTCATTGTTTGACGAGCATGTATGATCATCCTCATTCACTTTGAGTACTATGCTTTTTCTTCGTTTGTCTTCATCTTCTATTTCATCTAATCTTTTTATTTTCATCTCATGGGTGAGGAGAGATCCTATGAGTTCTTCAATAAGAAGTTGTCTTAAATCTTTTGATTCTTCAATGGCAAGAGTTTTTGGTTGCCATGCCTTTGGGAGTGCATCAAGAATCTTTCTATTTACTTCTCCCCTTGTGTACTCTTTCCCATATGCCTTTAGGCCATTTATGATGTTGGTGAACCTTGTGAACATGTCACTAATGCTTTCATATTATTTCATCATGAATAGCTCATAATCTCTCACTAACATAGCCAACTTAGACTCCTTCACTTGATTGGTGCCTTCGTGAGTTACTTCAAGTAACTTCCACATTTCATGAGCCGAGTCGCATCCGCTCATCTATTGCATTAATCAACATCCAAGGCACAGCTCAATATGTTCATAGCTTGAAAGTTTAGAGTCATCTTCTTTGAGCCAAGTTCATCATATTCTTCAACCTTCTTGACTATTCCATCCTTTTTAGGAACATAAGGTCCTTTCTCTACAATGCTCCAAAGATTAAAGTTAATAGAGCAAATATATATTTTGATTCTAGATTTCCAAAAAGTATAATTTGTACCATCGAAAAGAAGTGGTCTATTTGTAGAAGAGCCTTCTACATATGTTAAACTAGAAACATTAGATATAGTAAAAGAAAGATCTTTTGCTTCAAGGATGTTAGTCCTTTTTTAGAGAAGCCCTGCTCTGATACCAATTGAAAAACCTTAAAGGGAAGAATAAGGTTTTCGGCTAATTTTAAAAAATCTTTTGTGTGATTAGAAAGATAAACCTCCAATTTGCTTGTGAAAGAATTCTAAAACTCTTTTTGACAAGAATCCACACCAAACAGAATCTTATAGTTTTGGTAATCAAGCAATGACATAGAATTAAACTTTAAAGAACATGCACAACAATTTATAGCGGTTCACTCTCTCAAAGAGGTACATCCACTACCTTGAGACTCAACCCAAGGATTTCACAAATCCACAATCTTCAAAGTTAGTTACACAACAACACAATGAGGATCACCCTTCAAGGGTTTTATACAAAACCTCAAAGTTTACACAACACAACAATACAACAAATTAATCAAATGATCACCCAAAGGGTTTTCCACAAATCTTTGATCACAATAAAAGAATAAGAAGAGTAAGGAACAATGTTACCAAATGAGCTTGCGAAGAGGAAAATACAACTCAATTGAATGCTTCTACAAGCTCCTCTTTACTTCTTCTTTGATGGATGATCACAAATGAAGCTCCAAGAAGAATTTTTCTATTTATTTTTACGAGATGAAGATATTTGAAAGAATGTAGTTTTAAAGCTCTTTAATATTCTTAAATGATCTCAATAAATTTTTCAACCAACCTCTTTTTTTTTTAGCTGATCAAAAATCAATATATATAGGGAAGAAAAAAAGTAGTCGTTACTTTGTGTAACGATAATATTTTTCACAGTGAAAAGGAAAATCGGACGATCGGTTTCTAAAAACGGACGTCCGATTTCCTTATACAAGAAAATCGGATGAGCCCTTTTTCTAAAATAGGACGACCGATATTGAAAAAGAAAGATTCAAATGCATCCTACAAAAATCGGATGATCCCTCTTAAAAATCAGACGACCGATTTTTCTAAAGTTAGAAAAATCGGACGACCAATTTTAAAATAGGACGTCCGATTTTTCTCCCTTGGAAAAAATCGAATGATTAGCTTTGAAAAACGGATGACCATTTATGAGAATCGGATGACCAGTTTTGAAAATCGAATGACCCTTTTTTTAGAAGGATTTAAAAGCCAATTTTCCTGAAACAAAAAGAACTTTCCTTCACACTTCAAAAACACTTCAAAACATGTATTCTTGATACTCTTTTAGAGATAAGAAAACTTTCGAAAGCATCAAAAACTCTATCAAGAATACTTAGATTTTTTAAGAATAGTTTATAGAAAGAAATTCATCCAAGGAGCTTCATACATGATCAACAATCAAAGATGAGAGTTAGGGAGTTTTACAAAGAAATACCTCAGCACATCCTTACTAAGACATAAGTCTTCAAGGTCTTCAATGCCTTGATGATCTTGGAATGGCTTGATCTCTCCTTCTTCATTATGCTTTACTTGCCAAGATCTTTTACTTCCTATGTAGTGTAGCCTTGAGACTCCAAAAATACTTCTTTTGTTCTATAGAGACTAAGCTATACTCATCACACAAACATACATTAATCATAATAAAAAACATATACAATAATGCCCTTAGGGCTAACACTTTTTTATACCCTTCTTTGATATTAAGTGATTTTGACTTTTTCTCTTGAAACTTTACAAATGTAGACATGAAATTATTGGACTAGTGGGTGTTTAATTAATATTTCTTTGAAAATGGAGAGTAAAAATGTATAATGAGGGGTATAATGGGAAACTAAAAGTTTAACTACCATTCATAAAAGGAAACTGGACCATAATTTGGGATGAAAGAAAAAGGAAAGTGAGACTAAAGATTTGGGATGGAGGGAGTATATTTTAATCTAAATTTAGAAATATATTATCGCGCATTAAGCTAGTGCCTACTTTGTTATCAAGATAAGTTAATCTTGGGTACTTTTGTCTTTCACCAGTTAATGGTTTGGGAGCTATATCTATCTTAAAATCATTGATTATAGACATATCTGTAGTTTTAGGAGGGCATATTTTTCCGATATTATAAAATAATTTTGGTAAATCAATATATTCATTATCTTTAAAATACTCTATATTATGAGTATTAGATAAAGTATATGATATCATGTAAGTTATAGATAAGGTTTATTTCCATCATGGTAAAATATTTTCTTTTAAAATCTTGTATTAAAGATAAAGCTTTATCAAAGTCTTTGTCCCCTAAATTATGAGAAATTTTAAGATATACATTGAATATCAATTTTTGGTATTTTAAATTTCTTCTTAAAATCTCAAGAGTAACTTCTTTGAAATTTTTAATTTTGTTATCTACAACTGCTAAATTTAAAGGAATGTTTAACCCATCCCAAAATATAGTTTTTATTATCATCTGGATAGCTCTTATATGAACCCAACCCATTTTATCTCTAGGATCTTCTGGAATTTTCTGTAATCTTTATTGTAAATCTTTCTTAGATAATAGAGGTATCATTATTTTATTATTGGTTAGTCGGTTAGTTAAGGCTTTTTTCTTTTATACTAATTCCATAATGCATATGGTGCTTTCTGGCAAGAACTTTACATCTTTCTAAAACAGATATCTAAAATCCATATAGGACTCTATAGTATATATGGATTTTTGAATTATGGATAATATCTTCTATCTATTATCATGTTTTAGCTATATTCTCCTTCCTGTTCAAATATATTTATTATGGGTTATCCAGAAGTTTATGCTTGTTTTGTCATTACCCTCATTCAGTATTACTGTAGTAATCGGTTTTTGTTTTTATTAAAATTTATTCATCAGATGATATCATTTAAAAGTCTTCCAATCTATTTACCAAGATGAAGTTTTTATTATATATGATTTCCTCTATATCTTCATCTATTTCCATTCTCTTATTATTAATCGTTTTGGGCATTCATTCGCATAATTTCCTTTTTCCTTGGAACAATAGCACTGACATTCATTTATTCTTTTCTTGCGTCTTTTTCTATATATCTTTTTCTAAGGTAGCACTGTCTTTGGTTACTAGTAATTAGTGTTTCCTAAAATACCTCTTCTTGGGAGACCTTCTCTATTTAATGTCTATTTTTTGTCTTTTGAAAAATATGATGATAACATCCTATCATAGTGGGCAATATAGTATTATCGAAAAAGAGACTAATATCTTTTTTTAGCCTTTTAACCATTTATATAGAGTTGCTTCATCCATCATGCACTTAATTTTTCCTGAAGAAAGCTTATCCTTTTCTCTAAAGTATCTTGAATTTCAGGATTATAGCTATCTATCAATTTTTTACCCCATGGGTAAGGTAATTTAGCGTAAAATATAGTTAAATAAAATTGAGGATAATTTGATGCACATCTATAACAATAATCTAGGAAAACACTTATATATTTCTTGACTTCACACATATCACAAAGATGTAATTTTATTAAAGCATTTGAATATTTTTTTTGCAAATTGGGATCTCTTTAATATTGTCCTTCTCCTGCAATTTCAGTTCTAATAGCTTTGACTGTTCCAGATTTATATTTCCTGTGACAAAATCGGAAAATATTTTGTTTTTAGTTTGTTCACCAAGATTTCTCAAACATCTACTAATACTACTAACTAGAGTTTTCTCTAGAAAGCTTTTGTTGTTTCATAATCCATTTTATTAATTGCGACTGCTAATTCCCATTTATCAATAACTTCTTCGACATGTGTGACAAAATCTAAATTTAAATATATCCCAAATGGGTTAATTGATTCAAGTTTCATTTTATCAATTGGAGTATAGCCTTACTCATCATGGTTTTTTTATTTGTATTTGTCACTTCAGCATAGCTTCTAGGTGTACGTCTAGAAGAAGGATGTCTAGAACTTCAGGGATATCATTACTATTAGTATTTTCTGGAAGAGTATCATATTTAAAATCTGAAAAACCTTAGGAGGGTGAATAAGGTTTTTGGCTAATTTGAAAACTTTTTTAACAATTTTTAATATAAATCTCCGATTTTGTTTGAAGAAGAATTTAATAACCATTTTTAATAAAATGCTTAGTCAAACAAAATTTCTTTTATAAACAAGCATTAAACTTTAAACATGGAAGTAAAAGGCAAACCATAAGGAAAAGAGAAAGAATTTATAGTGGTTCACTCTCTCAATAGAGCTACATCCACTACCTTGAGACTCAACTCAAGGATTTCACAAATCCACTAATTTCAAGCTTTTACACAACACACAATGAGGATAACCCTTCAAGGGTTTTGCACTCAAACCTTAATGTTTACACAACACAACAACACAATAATTATCGAAGGATCATCCAAAGGGTTTTTCACAAACCTTTGATCAATAGATAAAATAGAAGAGTAAGGATGGAACAATGTTACCAAATGAGCTTCAGAAGAGAAAGATACAACAAAATATTTATTTCTACAAGCTATTCCTTTTCTCCTTCTTTGAAAGATGACAAAAAATTTAGCTCCAAGGAGATTTTCTTTTTGTAATTGTAGGATAAAGAGGATTAGAAAAGTGCTCTTTAAAGCTCTTTAAATGTTCTTTAAATGATCTTCAACTTCTTATCATTCATGTCTGATCAAAATCTCAATTTACATGTGAAGGTAAAAACTAGTCGTTACTGTCAGAGCAATGGTCATTTTTTTTACAGGTAAAAGCGAAAACCGGATGAGCGGTTTTCAAAATCGGACGTCCAATTTTTTATAAACAGAAAATCGGATGACTCTTTTTAAAATAGGAAGACCGGTTTTTAATTTACCTAAAAAATCGGATGACCCTTTTTAAAAATGGACGACTGATTATTTTATATCTCGAAAAATCGGACAACCGATTTTTTTCATTCCCTTGAAAAAATCGAATTAGCGATTTTAAAATAGGATGGCCCTTGTTCAGTTTTAGAAATCAAAAATTGGACAACTGGTTTTCCTTAAAATTTGGACTTTCCTTCACAATTCAAGACATGTATTCTTGATACTCTTTAAAATAAATGATCCATTAAAAACATCAAACACTCTATTAAGAATACTTAGTTTTTTAAGTATAGTTTGTAAAAGATATTTCTTCCAAGGAGCTACCATACTTATCAAAAATCAAAAGATGAGTTAGGGAGTCTTACAAAGTTACCTTAAGGATACCCCTAACTAATCTTCTTGTCTTCAAGGTGTTCAACTTGATCACATCATCTTCATAAACTCTTGTTGTCTTGAGTAATCTTTTGCTTCTATGTAGATTCCCTTGAGAATTCTCTTGTGCATCTTTTGTTCTTCTATATAAAACTATTTCTACTTAACACAAAGCACAAGTTAATCGTAATCAAAACATTATAAGTGTGCCCTTAGGGCTTACAATCTTCCCTTTTTTGATTATGACAAACAAAGATGCAAGATAGTGATTATATAGAACAAGAGATTAAGTTTTTATCCAAGAGAATGCCTTAAAAGATCAATCATTTAAAGCCTAGCATAAAAATGAGAGAGAAAGAACTCCCCCTTTCATTTTAAAACCAAGTCAAGGTTTGAAAAAAAGTTCAGAAAGTTAAAGCTCTCCCTAAAAGCATGCTTCGCAACAACTATGGTACCAAAAATATTGTCAAGAGAACTCAAGCCCATATAAGCCATAAGACATAATGTGTAACACTTTATGCAACTCATGGCATAAAAAATGTTGTCAAGAGAACTCACATCCACATAAGCAATAAGATGTGATGCATAACACTTTATGCAACTAGAGCATGTTGCCAACAAATTTTAAAAACATCAAGGCAACACAAATTTTAAAAACATCAAGGCAACACAACTCAAGTTATCAAAACAATCAAAACATATGCATCATAAGGCAACATCAAGTTATTATCAACCATCTCAACCATATAAAGCATCACCAATCCTTATAAAGCAACATCAAATATCTAAAACATATACATATCATAACCATCATATATACCATCAATATATATCCATATTATATCATAAAACAATATCAATCAACCAATGCATCGTATATTTTCTCCCCCTTTGTCATAAATCAAAAAGTACAAGGATTATAAGGGATCATTGAAACACAAATATCAAAAAGATCAAAAGAACTCATCATTAAGATTTCATCATGGAGTTCCTAAATAAGCAAAGAAGACAAAATGGTTAAAAGAAACTTCATAAGCACAAAAATTATAAGCAAATGTAGTTCAAAACAAAAGAAATAAAAGAAGTTCATGAGTAAGAGTTTGAAACTAAACAAAATAAACAAAGACCAATAAATTTAGCATGTTACTCCCTTTTCATCATCTCTTCAATGTCCTTCACCTCTATCCCTTGCTTCCAATCTCATAACCCTCTCTTGGATGTCGAATATTTTTCCATCTAATGCATCGAACCGACTGTTCATGGATGCTTGCAAGGAAGCTATCATATCCATGATTTGACTCATGCCTCTGGATGATGAACCTTCTTCAGCTCTTTCTTGTCTTTTCTTTTGCCTTATTTTCCTTTCTATGAGTCTCTTCCTCTAGTTCTGTCTCACCATCCTGTTCATCAACACTCATTTCCTTTTGTTCCTCATTTTCTTCATTGTCTTCATCACTTTCATCTTGTCTACCTCTAACTAACATCCCTTCCTCATTTCTATCAAATCCCATCCTCTTGAATGTATGCTTGTTGTAGATTTTTCCAGCTCCAATGGGATCACCAACTCCAACCAAGTTAACTACAAAGTATTGAAAGATATTTGTAAGGAAGCAACCATATGGCAAACATTTGGTGGAAGATGATTGAGTAGCTAGCATATGTTCTATGTCCATAAAACTAAAGTTCATTCTTCTATGCTCATGAAGTGTTAGCATGACAAAGGAATGCATGTTTGTGACGGATAACTTAAGAACAATATTGGGGATTATGATGTTTGAGATCATATGATGGAGTGATCTACCATAGGTATCAAGCTTGTTCATATTTCTATCATCATGCATTTTGAGTACCTCTCCCTTTATGAATATTGTTAGTATATGCCCTAAGACCAATTGACTCACATTTATGATTTATGAAGCATGTATTTTTGAATTGTATTTTATGCTCTTGGTCATCAAGTATGTGACTTGATAGTAAAACCCTTATAGCTAATAAAATACTATTCTTATTTGTCCCTAGTTTATTACATCTTGTAAACTAGTGTGAAGTTGATTGATGGTCAAGTTTTACTGATCATGAATATGAGATATAAAATCAATTCATAAATACATATTGAGAATATTGTATTGGACATGACCCAAAGTGAAGAAGAAATATTGCATGGGTTTAAGTTATAAGTATTTCTTCTCAGTTTTATATTTGGTGTCATCCGACCTAATGTTTCTTGCATGGGGAGAAAAATATGTTTTGACATAGTCAAACATCACTTTTAATTAGGTGATCATTATGATTATTGGTTGGCTTATTTTCTCGTCATGGCTTGAATATTGGAGATAGTGAAAGAGATTTGTCCCTCTCTTTTTAGAGAGAGATATAAATGGGCCCCTTGATAAGGAAGACTGGAAAATATGCATGGCCATGCTCAAATAAGTATTAATAAGGTGTTATTAATATTATTTGTTGGAACAGTCTGCCCGGTGATCAAGTAAATGGTTAATTAAGCTTTATAAGGATGACTTGATCCATGCCTTATACTTAATTAGGATATCGTGTGACAAAAAGACTAAATATTAAATCTGATGCTAGGTTATTATTACATTTACTTAACTTGGGTAAGCATAATGTCTTGCTAGAGGCCACTTATATTTTGTGAATAAATGTCTAGGACATTTTTTCATTCATTGCCAACATTAAGTGAACCTACAGGGTCACACGCATAGACGATCTTGTGAGCATAATGTCCACGTTCAATGCATCTAGATTGTGTCCAGATTCGTTGAACGTATACAAAAGGGGAATCAGATTCCATATTGTATTTTTTGGTAGGTTAATAAGTAATTAATTTTATTTAATCGAATAAATGAAATTAATTACTTAATATTACTCATCCAACCGTTGGATGATTATAGGAATAGACGGACGAGATTAAACTGTCATTAGATGACAGTTAGGGTTTTGATATTGATAGCTATAAAAGGTTATGTTAACCTTTTCTTGGTAGCCGTCCTTTATCTGATTAAAGAAAAACAAAACCCTAAACCCTAGAACGGCGATATAGTATCTAGCCTCTTCTCTCCGAAATAAGACCGATTACCAGATAGTCAGGATCAGTTCTGAACAGTTTTAGAACACAGAAGGGGCTAGCATCCCGATCGCTTGCAGAGGAGTTCGTCGCGTGGATACCAGTAGAGGGCGAAGCGTACAAAGCAGCGCCTCCACAATGAACAATCAAAACATTGAGGTAATTTCTATCCAATCGGTTTTTCTAGTATGTGCAGATCCTGTTGGTGGATTTTCGTAATTTTATTTTACTTTGTTTTTGCCTACGGATTCCAACAGTGGTATCAGAGCCTCGTGCATACTAGTTTTACTGATTTTATCTGCTACCGCTTTGATTACATGTGTTGTTTTCAATCGGCGTTATAGTAAGGTTTATGATTAGTGTAATAATCAGAGTAAATTGAATTATAGGATTCGCATATATCATATTATGTTTTACTTATTAATGCGATTAATTAAACAGAATGTTGTTACTGCCAAATTGTTTGGCGTACAGTTTGTAATCTGTGCAATTTAATTGTTAAACTAATATGCAGAATCACATTATTTAATGTTTAACTGTTAAATAAAATTTCTGGCGGCATGATTTTAGGGTTTATGACCCACTTGTTGTTTTTTGGCATGTTTCTTCCTATCTTTAGATGCATGGTGCATAGCATGGCCCTTTACCTCTTGTGATTGATTGGTTTATTTTGTTAATGGGTTGTATGTTTTTAAATACGGCCTGCGTGTCGTTGTTTTCGTTGATGTAATATTATCAAGCTTTACTAGAATAGGTTAAATTTATTTCCTATTCCTATGTATGTTTTCTGTCCTACGTAACAAGATTAGAAGGCCAAGACATTGGAGGCAAGCTCATGGAGATGAAGACTTACCTAGATTGACCTTTGACTTCCATGAGGCTCGTGGAAGTCAATATAGGATTGGGGCCATGCTATGACACGTTTTATTTGATGTACATATATTATGCATGTGATGTTTAGTTTATTTCCTTTTATTTTTTATACATGTTTTGTGAAATAATATACAAATAAAAAGGAAGAAGGTTTTTGAAACCATGTAAAAAAAAAAAAAATTAAGTCGTAAAATGCCTTCCATGAACATAAGCACTTCTCCATGCTTGGATCATCATTTTGTCTCATTGCCAAAGCAAGAGATAAATGGTTACCTAAGTAGGGGAAGATGGAAAATGGTGATTTCCATATGCTTGGAATGGTTTGGCTTAACTAGGCTATCAAAACGGTTTTGAGCCTAGGAGATCATACGGGATTTTGCCGGTACATGTAGATGTAACTCCCATTAATACATTTTTCTCTAATTATGGGTGTTAAGCCAAAGCTTACTTATGATTAGAATAAAATGAATTTTTATACCCATGATTTATATCAAGTATTGAATATTTTAGGGAAAATTTAATGCTCCATTTATTTAATTTTACTTTGCAAATTCTATGTATATAATGGCCTCAAATAATTCAAACACATCGTTGCGATCCGTGCTTGAAAAGAATAAGCTTAGTGGGACTAACTTTCTTGATTGGGCACGAAATTTAAGAATTGTCCTTAAACAAGAAAAAAAGCTATATGTACTTAAGAACCCTATCCCTAATCAACCAGCTATCGAAAAGAATGCTTATAGTAAGCACAAGGATGATTCTAACAATGTGACATGTCTCATGTTGGCTACGATGGAATCTGAGTTGCAAAAGCAATTCGAGGAAGTTGAGGCTTATGAGATGATAAAAGAGCTCAAGGAAATGTTCCAAGAGCAGGCACGTCAAGAGAGATATCTTACCACTAAGGCGTTGAATAGCTGCAAAATGACCCCTGGCACTTCAGTTAGTGCTCATGTCCTTAAGATGAAAGGGTATTTTGATTAGCTTGAAAAACTTGGAGCACCTGTAAGTCATGACTTGGCTACTGATATGATCTTGGCCTCTTTGACCTCTGACTATGATCAGTTTGTCATGAACTTCAATATGCATAATATGGAAAAGTCCATAAATGAATAGCACGGGATGCTCAAGCAGGCTGAACAAAACATTAGGAAGTCTACTCCTAATGTTCTGATGGTTCAGAAGGGGCAGTTCAAGAAGAACAAGGGAAAGGGAAAGGGAAAGGATATGGCCAAAAAGGGTAAAGGCAAGCAGAGGCCCAAGCCCAAGGTTAAACCACCAAAGGAAGGGACTTGCTTCCACTGCAATGAACCTGGTCATTGGAAGAGGAATTGCAAGCTCTACTTGGAAGAAAAAAAGAAGCGAAAGGCCAGTGAGACTGCCGCTTCATGTATTTTCGTTATAGAAATTAATATGTCTACTCCTACTTCATGGGTATTAGATACCAGATGTGGAGCTCACATTTGTGTAAATGTGCAGGGACTCAAAAAGAGTAGATCTTTGGCAAAGGGAGAGGTGGACCTACGAGTTGCAAATGGAGCAAAAGTTGCTGCTGTAGCTGTAGGGACATTTGATTTACTTTTGCCTACTGGGCTTATAATTGAACTTAAAGATTGTCATTATGTTCCTGCTATGAGTAGGAACATCATTTCAGTTTCTTGTTTGGATATTGATGGTTTTGAGTTTAATACTAAGAATGGTAAAAGTTCTATTTATAAAAATGGTATTTTCTATGGGGATGCCTCTTTATTTAATGGACTTTACATTCTTAACCTACATGATTCCATTAGTAAGCCCATCTATAACATAAATACAAAGAAATTTAAATCTAATGATTTAAATCAAACTTACTTCTGGCATTGTCGTTTGGGCCATATAAATGAGAAACGCATATCAAAACTCCATCAAGATGGACTTTTATCTTCATTCGACCTTGAGTCTTATGAAAAATGTGATTCTTGTTTATTGGAAAAAATGACTAAAAGTCCATTTACAGGGTAAAGTGAAAGGGCTACCGATTTATTGGAACTTATACATACTGATGTATGTGGGCCAATGAACACACAAGCCAGAGGAGGTTTTCAGTATTTCATTACATTCACAGATGATTTCAGTAGATATGGTTATATATATCTAATGAAACATAAATCTGATTCCTTTCAAAAGTTTAAGGAATTTCAAAATGAAGTACAGAATCAACTTGGAAGGAGTATCAAACTACTTCGATCAGATCGAGGTGGTGAATACTTAGGCCAAGAGTTTGATGAACATCTAAAAAATTGTGGGATATTATCATAATTAACTCCACCAGGAACACCACAATGGAATGGTGTGTCTGAACGCAGAAATCGAACTCTATTGGATATGGTTCGATCTATGATGAGTCAAAAGATCTTCCAATTTCTTTTTGGGGTTATGCTCTAGAAACTGCTGCATTCATATTAAATAGAGTTCCATCTAAAGCTGTTCAGAAGACACCATATGAGATATGGATCGGGAAACAACCTAGTTTAGCATTTCTCAAAATTTAGGGATGTGATGCTTATGTGAAGCGATCATTATCTAAAAAACTAGCACCCAAATCTGATAAGTGTCTGTTTGTGGGATATCCTAAGGAAACTAAAGGATACTACTTTTATCTTCCATCTGAAAACAAAGTGTTTGTTGCTCGGAACGGAATTTTCCTTGAAAGGGAATTCATTTCCAAAAGAGTCAGTGGGAGTAGAATCCATCTTGAAGAAGTTCAAGGACAGCAGACCATTTCTGAACCGAGTATGGATACTTAGTTGGACTCACGTATTCATACTGAGCCTGAACCTTTGACACAAGGGCCAAGAAGGTCTAGCAGGATTTCTCAGATACCACAGAGATATAGATTTCTTGTGACTGAGGATCATAATATTGATCTTATTGATCAAGATGAACCTAATTCCTACCAAGATGCTATTCATAGTCCTAAATCTAGCAAATGGCTAGAGGCTATGAAATCAGAAATGCAATCCATGCATGATAATCAAGTTTGGACTTTGATTGATCCACCTGAAGGTTGTAAGACCATAGGGTGTAAATCGGTTTTCAAAAAGAAAACTGACATGGATGGCAATGTGCACACTTACAAAGCACGATTGGTAGCAAAAGGGTATATACAAACTCATGGTATAGACTATGATGAAACCTTTTCTCCAGTTGTAATGCTTAAGTCAATTAGAATTCTACTTGCCATTACAGCATATTATGAATATGAAATATGGCAAATGGATGTTAAAACTGCTTTTCTTAATGGAAATCTACTAGAGGATGTGTATATGACACAACCTGAAGGTTTTATTCATCCTTTGAATTCTAGTAAAGTGTGTAAACTTCAAAGATCCATTTATGGCTTGAAGCAAGCATCTCGAAGTTGTAATCTTCGTTTTGATGAAGCAATTAAAGAATTCAATTTCATCAAGAATGATGATGAACCTTGTGTCTACAAAAGGGGTTACGTGAAAAATGCTCGTAGTCTTCTTAGTACTCTATGTCGATGACATCTTGTTAATTGGGAATGACATCCCCACTTTGCAAAGTGTAAAAACTTGGTTGGGGAAGTGTTTTTCAATGAAAGATTTAGGCAAAGCAGCCTATATTCTAGGCATTAGGATCTATCGAGATAGATCTAAAAAGCTTATTAGCCTAAGTCAGAGTGGATATATTGACAAGGTACTGAAAAGGTTCAGTATGCAAGATTCTAAGAGAGGATTCTTGCCAATGCCACAGGGCGCTAAACTCAGTAAGTTTCAAAGTCCTACCACAAGGGAGGATACAGAACGCATGAGTAAGATTCCTTACGCTTCCGCAATTGGATCTATCATGTACGCCATGTTATGCACTCGCCCAGATATCTCGTATGCATTAAGCATGACTAGCAGATTCCAGTCAAATCTCGGTGAACCGCATTGGGATCGCAGTAGAAAAAACATTCTCAAGTACTTAAGAAGGACTAAAGAGATGTTTTTGATCTACTGAGGTCGGGGAAGGAGAGCTCGTTGTAAATGGTTACACTGGATGCTAGCTTTTAGATCGATGTAGATGATTTTAGATCGCAACTGGATTTGTGTTTTGTTTGAATGGAGGTGCCCGTGAGTCGGAAGAGTTCAAAGCAAGATACCGTGGCCGATTCTACTACAGAGGTCGAGTATGTGGTCGCTTCGATGCAGCCCAAGGAGGCGCTTTGGATCGGAAAGTTCATCACGTAACTAGGTGTAATTCCTAGCATTGTGAACCCAGTGGACCTATATTGTGATAATACAGGAGCCATTGCACAAGCTAAGGAACCTAGATCTCATCAACGATCCAAACATATTCTCAGGCGTTTCCATCTCATTCGAGAAATTATTGAGCGTGGAGATGTTAAAATTTGCAACGTAGACACCAATGACAATGTCGCAGATCCATTGACAAAGCCACTCCCACAACTTAAGCATGAGAGTCATACTAGGTCAATGGGTTTGAGAGTCATGTCAAATTAGTGGTAAGACAAGTGGGAGATTGTTAGTATATGCCCTAAAACCAATTGACTCACATTTATGATTTATGAAGCATGTATTTTTGAATTGTATTTTATGCTCTTGGTCATCAAGTATGTGACTTGATAGTAAAACCCTTATAGCTAATAAAATACTATTCTTATTTGTCCCTAGTTTATTACATCTTGTAAACTAGTGTGAAGTTGATTGATGGTCAAGTTTTACTGATCATGAATATGAGATATAAAATCAATTCATAAATACATATTGAGAATATTGTATTGGACATGACCCAAAGTGAAGAAGAAATATTGCATGGGTTTAAGTTATAAGTATTTCTTCTCAGTTTTATATTTGGTGTCATCCAACCTAATGTTTCTTGCATGGGGAGAAAAATATGTTTTGACATAGTCAAACATCACTTTTAATTAGGTGATCATTATGATTATTGGTTGGCTTATTTTCTCGTCATGGCTTGAATATTGGAGATAGTGAAAGGGATTTGTCCCTCTCTTTTTAGAGAGAGATATCCATGGGCCCCATGATAAGGAAGACTGGAAAATATGCATGGCCATGCTCAAATAAGTATTAATAAGGTGTTATTAATATTATTTGTTGGAACAGTCTGCCTGGTGATCAAGTAAATGGTTAATTAAGCTTTATAAGGATGACTTGATCCATGCCTTATACTTAATTAGGATATCGTGTGACAAAAGGACTAAATATTAAATCTGATGCTAGGTTATTATTACATTTACTTAACTTGGGTAAGCATAATGTCTTGCTAGAGGCCGCTTATGTTTTGTGAATAAATGTCTAGGACATTTTTTTCATTCATCGCCAACGTTAAGTGAACCTACAGGGTCACACGCATAGACGATCTTGTGAGCATAATGTCCACGTTCAATGAATCTAGATTGTGTCTAGATTCGTTGAACGTATACAAAAGGGGAATCAAATTCCATATTATATCTTCTAGTAGGTTAATAAGTAATTAATTTTATTTAATCGAATAAATGAAATTAATTACTTAATATTACTCATCCAACCGTTGGATGATTATAGGAATAGACGGACGAGATTAAACTGTCATTAGATGACAGTTAGGGTTTTGATATTGACAGCTATAAAAGGTTATGTTAACCTTTTCTTGGTAGCCGTCCTTTATCTGATTAAAGAAAAACAAAACCCTAAACCCTAGAACGGCGATATAGTATCTAGCCTCCTCTCTCCGAAATACGACCGATTACTAGATAGTCAGGATCAGTTCTGAACAGTTTTCAGAACACAAAAGGGGCTAGCATCCCGATCGCTTGTAGAGGAGTTCGTCGCGTGGATAACAGTAGAGGGCGAAGCGTACGAAGCAGCGCCTCTACAACAAACAATCAAAACATTGAGGTAATTTCTATCCAATCGGTTTTTCTAGTATGTGCAGATCATCAAATCTTCTTTCACTATATAGGTTAGGGTCATAACACTTCTTATTCTTTGTGTGAAATCCAATGCCATCATCAAATGTTTCTAAGTTAGCGTTAAACAACCTATTATCAAATGAAATGTCTCTACCACCACTAAAGAGTACCCATTAATGGGTTATATTTCCAACTCTTTGAACTCTACCCTTATATAGGTTAGCATAAAACTCATAAATCAACTCAGGGTAAAACAGTTCATTGACAGTGAGCAGAGGTACCAAACCAATTTCATTAAAGAGATTAGGAATGATTTCTATACCTTCTATGTTATTCAAGTCCACTCTATGACCTGGAGCAATTTTACTTCTCTTCCTTGTCCATTCTTCGAAATTGGATGCTTCTTTCACAGAGATAAACCTCACTGGAGCCCTTACTCCAGATGGCACTCTTTTCCGTTTACCAGTTCTTCCTCTGCTGCTTCCTCCTTCTTCAATATTCTCACCTCTACCAAGGTTGGAAATCTTCACTTTCACCATTTTGAGGTCTTTGAAAGTAGGGTTTTTGATAGAGAAAATAAGAGAAAGAGAGAGAGAGAGAGAGAGAGAATTTGATCGATGAAGATTCAGAGAGAGGGTTGGAACCATTTTCTTTTGATTGAGAAAGAGAGTGATTGTTGATTTTTTACTTACTCGGTTTTATTCTAAAGCCACAGCTGAATGCCGTACTTGCCTTTCTTTAGAAAGTCCCGATAAGTTAAGGGAGAAAAGAACCATTTGGCTTTCTAGAGAGAGAAATTTCGCACTTAAAGAGAGAGTGTGGGTGTTAGAACAAATGAGAGGATTCAAGGTTTTTCTAATTTTTTAAAAGCGTAGAAACCGTCAAAAAGTTGAAAAATGGTCGACGGGTTTTAAAAGCAGTCGTTCAGTTTTTATTTAACAAAAGAAATCGGACGTCTGATTTTTGTTTGGAGGCATCCGATTTGGTCATCCAAAAGTCTCGGTATTTTTTGTGAACAAAATTTTTGAAACCTTTTTAATGAAAGCAGACATTTGGTTTTTGATAGTCGTCCGATTTTATAGTCCGATTTTCTGGGCTTAAAAATATAAAAGAAGAGGAAATCTGAAAACTCAAAAAACACACATTAGTCATGGAATTTATCAATATCAAGTAATTCCCTCATCATGCTCATTTTCCTCATCATGCTCATTTAATAATATCATCAACATAAATTTAGACACGAAGAAGATCAAATTATTACAAAAGGCTTTTGTAAAAAGAGTAGTATCAACCAAATTACTTAGAAAATTGTTTGAAAGAAGAAAACCACTTAATTTTTCATACCAAGCTCTTGGAGCTTGTTTTAAACCATAGAGTGCTTTTCAAAGTTTCTAAACATAGTATGGAAATGTTTTCATGTACAAAACTGGGAGATTATTCAACTTAAACTTCCTCCTCAATGTCACCATTTAAAAACGAAAGCACTCTTAATATCCATTTGAAAAAGCTTGAATCCTTTAAAACAAGAAAAAGCTAAAAGTATTCTTATGGATTCAAGTGTAGCAACCGGAGCAAAAGTTTCATTAAAATCTATGCCCTCTTCTTGACTGAATCCGTGGGCAACAAATCTAGCTTTGTTTCTAATAACTTCTCCCGATTCATTTATTTTATTTCTAAAAACCATTTTGTACCAATTGTGGGGTGATCACGAGGTCTTGGGACCAAGGTCCAAACTTTGTTTCTTTCAATTTGATTTAGTTCATCTTGCATAGCAATAATCCAAAACTCATTCACATAAGGCATCATTTATAAATATAGGTTCAATTTGAGATAATAAGGCAAAGTTGTCAATAAAGTACCTTCTTTTTCTTACCCCTTGTGATATATCACCAATGATTTCATCCTTGGAATGTCCATTTGGATATATCACATGTTGAGGAAGATTTTGAACTTCTTGATCATTTTCTTGTTTCTCTTCAATCTCTTCCTCCTCCTTAGCATGTTCCTCCATTGCTTGAGTATACAATGGTTGGTAGCTCAAATAGTTATCTATGTCATCATCATCATCCTTCTTTACAAAAATGTTAGATTCATTGAAGTTTACATGAATTGACTCTTCAACACCCAAAGTTCTTTTACTGTAAATTGTATATGCCTTTTTGTTTAAAGAGTAACGTAGAAAAATTCCCTCATCGGATTTTCTATAAAACTTACCGAGATTGTCCTTGGTGTTTAAGATAAAGCATTTACGTCCAAAAACTTTAAAATAGCCAATTGAGGGGGTTTTGTTGAAAATAAGTTCAAAAGGAGTTTTCTTTAAAAAAGGTCTCAAAAGAACACGATTCATCATGTAGCATGTGGTGTTAATGGCTTTGGCCCAAAAATATTTTGGTAGGGAGTTTTTACAAATCATTGATCTTGCCATTTCTTGTAAAGTATGATTTTTCCTTTCCACAACACCATTTTGTTGTAGGGTTTTAGCGGCCGAAAGATTGTGTGTTATTCCAAAATCATCACAAAGTTTTGTAAAGTCTTGGTTGTTAAGTTCTCTCCCATTATCACTTCTCATAGAGATCAATTTACAATCAAAGGAGGTTTGAACCTTTTTGAAAAGTTTGACAAATTCTTGAAATGCCTCATCCTTTTGACTTAAAAATAAGGTCTAAGTAAATCTTGAGAAATCATCCACTATAACAAAAGTATACCCCTTACCACCAAGACTAGTGGTCCTCATTGGTCCAAATAAATCCATGTGAATGAGTTCTAAAGGTTTTGAAGTAGAAATCATTTTCTTTGGTTTAAAAGAGGTATATATTTGTTTTCCAAATTTGCAAGCATCACAAAGTTTAGTTTTCTCAAAATGTAGTTTTGGTAATCCTCTAACAAGTTCTTTTGAAGAAAGTTGTTTTAGTAAATCCATACTAACATGGCCAAGCCTTCTATGGCACAAAAATGCATCATCATCATCATGAACCGAGAGACACTACAAATTTTGAGAAATAAGATCTTCAGGATGAAAGACATAAACATTTCCAACTCTTTTTGCAACAAAAATAGTTTTGTTTCATGCTTATCAATGATAGAAGAGGAATCACTTTCAAAGACAACTTTATATCCATTATCACGCAATTGACTAATACTAAGCAAATTAAACTTTAAACCATCAATTAAAAGAACATCTTATAAAAAGAAGAGGAGTCATAACCAATGTTACCTATACCAATGATCTTTCCTTTCTTCTTATCTCCAAAGGTAACGAAGCCACTTTCAGTCTTCTTAAGCTCACTAATAAAGGACTCATTGCCGGTCATGTGTCTTGAGCATCCACTATCCAAATACCACTTAGTTGAGCTTGATTGGTGTACCTACAATAGAGGAGGTAGAAATGACTTTTGGTACCTATATCTTTTTGGGTCCATGAACATTAGTTGATTTTTGTTTTACTTTCCAAATGGTTTTTACATCCCTTTCAAATTTTCTTTTTATAAAACATTTTGTGGCTTTATGACCACTCTTTTCACAATAAGAGCAACAAAGATGTGAGTGGGATGAGGAAGCTTTTACAAAACGTGTTTGGTTAGAAAAAAATATTGGAATAGTTATATCCATATTTCTTAAAAGGTGATCTTTGAGAACCAAGAAGCTTTTCAAAATTTTCTTTTCCTTTTGTAAAATTTTCAATACATGTGGTGAGATCACTCACCTTTCTTCAAATCACTGTAACCTTCCATGCATTTTTCAAGAGAGAGAATTTTTTCACAAAGATTTTTGTTTTCTATGAAGAGTTCTGAAATTCTATGTTTGAGAGGTTCTTTTCCTTTTTCAAAACTTCTAAGGATTTATGAAGAGTTTTGTTTTCACAAACAAGTTTTGAATTATCACTTAATAAATTGTCAATCTTATCTTTTAACTCCTTGTTCTTTTTGGAAATCTTTTTCAATTCATCATACATTTTAATGAGCATATAGTTAGGATCATCATCATCATCAACAAAATTAGATAAATTTGAGGGTGAAGATTTTACCTCATTTTCTTGTGCCATGGAGCACATGTTAGCATTTTCTTCTTCTTCACTTTCACTTGAGTCTTGATCCTAAGCTCCTATTAGACCTTTGCCTTTCTTCTTTATCTTTAATTCCTCATGAGTGACTTCAAGTAATTTCCACATTTCATGAGCCGAATCGCATCCGCTCACTCTATTGTACTCGTTTACATCTAAGCCACAACTTAATATGTTCATAGCTTGAAAATTTAGAGTCATCTTTCTTGAGTTAAATTCGTCAAATTCTTTAACCTTCTTGACTCTTCCATCCTTTTGAGGAACAAAAGGTCCTTTCTCTATAATACTCCAAAGATCAAAGTTAATAGAGCAAATATAAATTATAATTCTTGACTTCCAAAAAGTATAATTAGTGCCATTAAAAAGTGGAGGTCTATTTGTAGAAGAGCCTTCTAAATAATGTTGGTTTGAAATACTAGCCATTTTATAAAGATCGTTTGCTTCTTAGGATGTTAAGCCTTTGAAAGAAGACCCGCTCTAATACCAATTGAAAAACCTTAGGGGAGGGGTGAATAAGGTTTTTGGCTAAGTTGAAAACTTTTTGAACAATTTTTAATATGAACCTCCAATTTTGTTTGAAGAAGAATTTAATAACCCTTTTTAATAAAATGCTTAGTGAATTAAAATCTCTTTTATAAACAAGTATTAAACTTTAAACATGGAATTAAAAGCCAAAACACAAGGAAAAGAGACAAAGATTTTATAGTGGTTCACTCTCTTAATAGAGCTACATCCACTACCTTGAGACTCAACTCAAGGATTTCACAAATCCACTAATTTCAAGTTTTTACGCAACACACAATGAGGATCGCTCTTCAAGCGTTTTGCACTCAAACCTCAATGTTTACACAACACAACTACACAATAATTATCAAAGGATCACACAAAGGGTTTTTCACAAACCTTTGATCACAAGATAAAATAGAAGAGTAAGGATAAAACAATGTTACCAAATGAGCTTCAGAAGAAAACGATACAACACAATATTTATTTCTACAAGCTCCTCTTTTTCTCCTTCTTTGAAAGATGATAAAAAATTTAGCTCGTAGGAGATTCTCTTTTTGTAATTGTAGGATAAAGAAGATTTAAAGTGTTCTTTAAAGCTCTTTAAATGTTCTTTAAATGATCTTCAACTTCTTAGCATTCATGTCTGATCAAAATCTCAATTTATATGTGAAGGTAAAAAGTAGTCGTTACTATCAGAGTAACGGTCATCTTTTTTACAGTAAAAGTGAAAACTAGACGTCTGATTTTCTTATAAACAGAAATCGGATGACCCTTTCTAAAATAGGAAGACTGGTTTTTAGTAACCTAAAAAAATTGGATAACCCTTTTTAAAAGTGAACGACCGATTTTTTTATACCTTGAAAAATCGGATGACCGATTTTTTTCATTCCCTTGAAAACATCAAATGACCAATTTTAAAATTGGATGACCCTTTTTCATTTTGAGAAATCAAAAATTGGACAACCGGTTTTCCTTAAAATTTGGACTTTCCTTCACATTTCAAGACATATATTCTTGATACTCTTAAAATAAATGAGCCATTAAAACATCAAAAACTTTATCAAGAATACTTAGTTTTTCTAGTATAGTTTGTGAAAGATATTTCTTCTAGCTACCATACTTGATCAAAATCAAAGAGATGAGTTAGGGATTTTTACAAAGTTACCTTAAGGATACCCCTAACTATTATTCTTGTCTTCAAGGTGTTCAACTTGATCACATCATCTTCATAAGCTCTTGTTGTCTTGAGTGATCTTTTGCTTCTATGTAGATTTTCCTTGAGACTTCTCTTGTCTATCTTTTGTTCTTCTATATTAAACTATTTCTACTTAACACAAAGCACAAGTTAATCATAATCAAAACATTATAAGTGCACCCTTAGGGCTTATAATATCAGTTTTAATATTGACAAGATCTAACTAAGATATTTGTATAGTTATTCTATCTATATCAGAGTCTGAAGTTGATTCAAAGTCACTCATCTTATTTTAGATAGATGTTCAATAAGGGTTTTTTCCTTGTTCAGAATCTTATTCAGATCTTCTTTTGCTTTAGGTATTATTTTATCTTCACATAATAGTTTTTCTTCTATTCGTTTTAGTCTTACAAATAAGGAATGATGTATCCATAACATACTTTGCTGGAGTTCATACATATCTTTTTCTAATTTTAAATATCCAGATTCAATAAGTTAATATTGATTATCCATTTCTAAGCAGATTATTTTTTTGTTATACAAGTAGTAGTTATATTAGACATACATTATCTTTAAAGTTTCTTAAATTCATGAGTGTTCGTAATTCTTCTTGATATCTTTCTTCTAAAATACATTGTCCCAAGAGTTAGGATCTGTATTTATCTAAATCCATACCAAAATTGTCATTAATATTTCTTGCTTTTTTATCTCATAATTTTGTAGCTACAACCGTTAGTTTAGACTTAAAACTTGTCCTCTAATTATGATATCATACAAACACTAGCTTATGAATAAATCTTTGTCCAGATTTATATTTTTTCTCTATGCATATCTTCGTTTCATATCACTATACAGGTCTATTTTTCCTTCTAGTGAGAGGAGATTAATGTTTTATGTGATTTTCATAATACTATAAGGTCGAGTCATCCATTTAAAATAGTTTTTAGTATCAGCTGTTTAAGACAAATATTCTTAGTCTAAATAGACTATGTAAATCTTTTCTTAAAATCTTTTCTTCTAACTAACTTTTACTTTTTTCATAGACCTAGCTACTGGCTCTGATACCAAATTTCAAGTCTATCTACTGTAGTTTTATGTACTTATCTTTATATATATATATATATATACATACATATGTACATATATTATACATGTATATATACAAATGTATATATATACATGTCTATATATAAATGCATATATACACATGTATACATACATAATTATATATACATGTATTTATATATGTATATATATTTATAAGAGGCTTAGTGATTGACCGATAACTTCTTGAATATGAAATTAATTAACTATAAAAATAGCTCGCTAATATGTCTATTTTTACCCTTTTTGGGTGTTATTGTTTTCCTCCATTTTTTAGTTTAATTGCTTATAAAATGGACTAATCAAACCTCGTTTCTTCTTTTATTGTTATAGGTACGTTCGGAATGAAGATATGTTGAGAACAAGTCAAAACGAAGGCCCTTGGAAAAACTAAGCGAAAAAGGAGAAGAAATAACAAGCTGCCCAAAACAATATCCATTGCCGAGTAATGCAGCTTCTAGTGGATTTTTTACCTTCTTAATGATCTTAATTTAAGACGTGTCCTTCTTGAAGATTTTACAGGACTTCATGACGTAAAGCTAAAGTTTGTCTCAATCGGAGTTTATTTGCTCATCTAAAGTATAGTGCAAAAATTCGATTTCTCACATGACATTCCAGTTTGACGCCTTTCGGTAAAACAATCATAACTCCAGATATACAACTCCAATCGATCTAATTTAAGATATTTCTGAAAGCCAACAGATATATTTACAAATCATATGAAGACTCCAAGACCTAAATCGTCCATTGAAGGACTCAAAAAGACTCAAGAAGCATAACATACTTACCAAATCCAAAAAATAGAACAAAGAAGAAATTTTTGGGCAGAGGGACTAAAATGCAATTTTTTGCGTTCACTATGTAGAATCTTATTCCTTTCTATTTTGTAATTTTATTCCAAACATTTTTAGGATAGGTTTAGGGAGAAATTAGCTGAAAATTTCTCAATTTAAACATCTCATTAGCAACATTAATCTTCAGCTAGGGTTCTAGATTCAATTCCATATTTTTTAAGAAGACTTTGAAGACCTAAATTTTGAGAGTTCTTCGGGCGACTCGAGAGACAAGCTTGGATGTTCACCGGAAGTACGGAATCTTCAAGACTTCCCCTTAGCTCCCCTAAACTCTTCCTATTTCATAAATTTATCTATGAGTTTATGTTTTAGAATTATGTTTAGTGGCTAATTCTTCTTATGTTTGGATGGGGATGAACCCTAGAATTCTTGGTTAATATTTTACATATTGTTTTAGTTATTTAAATCTTGTTTGGTTGTTATTCAATTGTTGTGTTTGTTTATTGATTTACTCGTGATTGATAATTTTGCAAGATTAATTTGAATTGACAAATGAAGGTTAATCTAGGACATAAATTGAATAACAGGACTTGGTAATTGAATAGACATGCTAACTACAGTTCTTAGATCATGAATTAGTTAATCACTATTATCTATATTCGTTCATTATCGGGTTAGGGTTAAAACACATTCTTCTCTAACCTGTTAAGTTGAATAGGAGGATATTTGCCTAGATATAGGGTTTATTTGAATTTTTAGTGAGATCCAACTACCGGGTTTTAATAATTAATTACAACAATTTTATAAATAAAATTAACTTAAGGTTCTAGAGGTATTCTACCATTTAAACACTCTTTTCCAAACTTGCTTAGAAACCTGTAATTGTTTTCTTAGTTGTTAATTGTCTTTTAATTGTTTTTAGTTTAAATATCTTTTCAAACCATTTATTTAATTAAATAGTAGAAACATAGTTAGTACTAGTGCTTGGCCGTCCTAAGAGTTTGACAATCTGGAGACTTTCCTCACCTTATTACACCGATAGGTACTCTTGCCTAAAAGTGAAATTTTGTTAAGATAGAAACCACACATCACTTGCCTCACAAGGAGGTTATTATTTTGATTAGATTTATTGAAATAAGATTATAATTAGACTTAAAAATTATCCCATGCCCACAATTATGGATGATTTGTCTTACCGATTTAGTTTATTAGTCTTATTAAAAAGTTCTTAACTTGGGTGAATTCTATTTAGTTTCAGCATTTCTTTTAACATAATAAAGAAAGTATTTGCCTCTAAATTAACATTTTCATTACGTGATGGTTTGAGTTCAAGCATTATAGTTTTTATCCTTGGTAATTATGATTTTCTTTTTTTTTTTTGCTTTGAAAGTCCTTATTTTATATTTCAATGCTATTGTACTACATCTTTTCCAACTAGAAAACATTGGACATGCACAAGGAGTGTTTTGCAAGTAAGGACATTGGTTTTATAATTTGTTCCTTACACTTATGAATTGAGTCATTATTCATATCTTATTTTAGTCTCTTTTCTTGCATCAAAACATTTACAGGTATTTTACACACATAAAATTATATGGTCATGCTTTGACTACTTTGTGCATTAAAGGAAAGAGTTAGAATATAAGATACATAAAGACATTACTCGTGTCTTGTGAAAAATGAAATATTTGTGAATGGGTAAAAGTGTGCTACATAAGAAAATATCAATTTGGTTTAATGGTATTTTATATACATAATATTGGATACCAAAGGAAAATTTACCCTTATTTTGAATTACTCGTAAAGAGATGATCTCATTTTCTTTGTTTATTTTTTATTTTTGATAACACATGGGAAATTCTTTGCCTCTAATTCACATGTGTCATTTCATGCAAGATTTGGTAAAATAAAACTCATGTTATTAAATAAAGCATCCATTAAGATTTTGGATGTTGATGGAAGAGTGGAAGTTCAAACGCATTTTAAATTCTTATTTTTCAAATTAAGTTTGAAATAAATATTCAATTTTAAAGTTAAATCTGTTAACTTTGTTATTAGTTTTGAATTCCGAGAATATTTTCTTCTAATATTCAAGCTACATCCACTCGTTAATAAATTTTAAACCCTACATAATATAGTAATTGGAAAGTATTATGTTATCATCATGAACTCATTTAGTTTGATATATACATAGGAAGATTAAATAAATGCCTCCATAAAGATTATTAATAAGGGAAGATATCTTTATACTTCATAGTTTTTTTTTTTTTTTTTTTCAGTTTTTAGTGTTTGGGATTGCATAAAGTAAATACAAAACCATCAAGTTTTTTTAGAGTCAAATGAGTTATGTGTTATTTGAGATCATAAGTACTTTGAAATTTTTCTTCCTTTTTGTGAATAGTGAGATAGCGTATCTCATTAGTTGGCAAATATTCACAATAATGTATTTTCTTATCCTTTTTTTATGAAGATAAAGTACTTGATACTTTGAAAATTTTCAAACTAGGGGAAGAAATTAGTAAAAGAAATAAAGATGGAAAGCAATATTTCATAACTTTTGTCACTTAAGCTCCTATTGTTTTCACCATAAAGCATTTGGTGAGATTAAGAAAGGGACTAAATATTAGGAATAAAATTATAGATTTTTTAAGTTACCTTTACGTTTGAAAAGTCTTAAAATTACTTTTTGTGTATTAGATGAGGTTTTATTTTCTTCATACATTAAGTTCTGGAAACTGATCTTTTAAGACTACACATATGAGAGTTTCCAACTAAGGTGGGGAATTTGAAAACCTTTAACCAATGAAGTTGGATAAAGATAATAATTAGTAGTATTTAATTATTTGAGACTATTTTGAATTCCAAAGGATTTAGATTTATTATGTCCTTAATTTTTACACTCCATATAGTTTTTTAATTAGAAATGATAATTTTCTTAAGGAACATAAAGAGAGTGAAAGTAGTACTCTTGTCTCATATAATGGGAATTAAGTGTAAAGGAATCTATTGTGATGACTTTACATACAGATAATTTTAATGTCTTGAAGGAGTTTTCTTTCATAACACTAACCAAAGTTTGAAATTACCATTTTTGTGGAATCACATGAAGGCCACTCATTTTGTTTCTCTCATTGAATAAGGATATACTAAAACAGCAAGAGTTATAATGAAGTTCCTTATGAAATCTAGAATTCAATCATTTCTACTGAATGTACTTGATATATTAAATATCAATATTAAGATGGAGATTATATAATTATATGTTTTCATAAGTCATGTATAGATTATATTTCATGCTTTGATTTGATGTCATAAAGAAATGATAGAGTTGTGGTTATAGATAAGTCTACATCTTGATTTAGTTACTAGAGTAAACCTCTATTAGTTCATGCTAATATAGGTCACAAGATTAATATAGTTTATCTAATAATGTCAAACAATAAAGTTAAGAGGTATTTCTAAATATTTCATTTGAGAGGGCATCTACTTAGATACATATACATATATAGGGATTAATTCTAGTTTACTACACTTTAGTTTGATCATGTGCCAATTTAGTACAACATTTTAGTTTATTGACAATCAAGTGACCAATTCCCACATGTCAGGTGTGTTGAAATTTTTAATTCCTATTTTACCCCTGATACTCTCTTCTCTTTTTTTTTTTTTTTTAATTTTATCTTCCTCTCACTCACGAAGAAAGCTTTTTCTTTTTCTCTTTCTACAAATATTAAACTCTCAATTGTCTTCTTCTATGCTAACTCAAACAAAAAAAAACTCAAGCATATCCTTCTATTCGTCAACATACCAGATACATCTTTAAAAGATTTATATTTTCTGCCAAAAAAACTTAGAAAACAACATAAGAGGAGGAAAGAAAAGAATCTTGACAAGTAGCAGAAGCTCTAATCGCTTGAACACACTATGAGGAGGATGAATTAGAAGATGTAGTGGACGATGAATTTGAAACATCACTGTCATCATCACTGTGACGCTGATAAATCTCTTCCTTGAAAGTAGATGCCCGTTGGATCCCATGTCTTCATACGTATGCCATTTTGCATAAACAACGTGTTTTTTTTTTTTCCGAAGAACCCTTTTATGGTAGATCAACATCAGACCAGACTTCTTACCACCGTTGCAATGCATGTCCAATCAATCACTAAAAGTTTTATTTTATTTGGAAGAAAAGAAAGAGGGGATAAGATAGGTTGAAGGAGAGATAAATTGATTGATTGAGAATATGGGATAGTGGGTGGGTAGACTAGTGTAATTTTTTATTATTGTCTCCAAAAAGTCCACTCCCTTATACCCCATTGAAGGATAAATTTGGGTATCAACAAATTATAAAGGTATATAAGACATTTCAAAAATTCAAGTCACTTTATTGTCAATTAGTTAAGATGTGGTACTAACTGGAAAAGGCCAAACTAAATGGAAGTAAAATGGAATTAACCCTATACATAGAAACCTTCTTTTTTGAAATTTCAAAGAACGATAAATGTTGAAGTATTCATGGCCTTGTAAATCATTTTGATTTAGAGTTACTCTCACTGGATATGAAAATATTGTTTTGAAATGAATCATACATAAGGATACATGTGCATGTCTAAATGTTTCAAATGATCTACTTTAGCAAGATTATAAAGTCTATATATGACTAAAGTTGCTTCCTGTAACAGTACATTTAAAGTTCAATAATATTTTTCTTCATTTCTTCAAAGTGTAATATTATTAATTTTAAAATATATATACCTCAGGATTAGCGGTAGAAATTAAAGTTTCAACTCTAATATATAAATATTTATTTTCAAACTTTGCAATGCATGTGATTATTACGCAATTTTATATTTTGAATTCGCACACGGCGAAGATGTATCATGGTAGGGACGGCAAGAACTTGATCGGCATGTGACTTCTCCATATGAAGGTTTTTTTATTGTAATCTCTTGTTTTCATCAATATTTTGTGACTCGATCGAGTTATGGTATACTTATAAAGTGATACAAAATGGGGCATGTTTTTATACTCATGCATGTTATTTTAAAATCATTATACTTCATTATCACAACTTGCCACCTCTATCAGGAGGTGAGAGAAGGGGATAACATACCATGAATAAAATTTTTATTTAATTAGGAAAGTTTCTTAACTTTTCCCACTTACATTATGTTCCATGTATTACAAATTTAGTTGTATAACTTTTGAAGACACTTTACTTTTACACTCTTAGGTCTTGAATCACAATTACAAAAAACAGTTCTCTAACACGAGCCTCCAATCCAAAACAGAGAAAATTACTTATCAGGGATAGAAAGAAGTTGATGAAAATATATAAAACATTGTAATTAATTATTTAAATGTATGTTATTATGTTCCTTTATATTACTTATTTCAAGAGAGTTCATTAATATTAGTTATTTAAAGAATTAAGACGATTATAGTTATTTTATTCATGAACTCATATTTGTTTATTGTATGGCATCACAAGTATGACTCAAGGAGTGAAGAGGGCATATTCAAAGGTGTTGCAAGAGGATATCGAGACTTCCACACAAGGGGATTGGGCCCTAGACTTCGGCTCTTCCACTGCCACAGCTCCTGCACCTCTACCATTGTCGCCGCCATCATAGTCACCCCCTCTTACAAGGTCTTCACAAACTGTCCCTCCTATATGGGGCCTTCATAGTCACCTGTTCCCATGTAGACTGAGGCTCCTTTACAGCATGCTCCCATTTAAGCTACACCTCCCATCAAGATTGGATGCAACCTGATAACCCATCCAAGCCCATTGATGTGGTTGTCAATATGTAAGTGTTAATAAGATTTTAAATTTTGTATTAATATTTATTTTATTACCTCATATATGTACGAATGTTATTGTTGATTAATAATTTATATGCATCATCATTGTGCAATAAAATATCTCGGCTATCATGTAAGATTGCCATATTGATGACTTTTATGAGTTCAAGAACATGGACAATGCCACTCGAGACATGTGATTCAGGGAATTCAAGGTAAACATTTTGCATTCACTTTATAGTAGTTTATAGTTTTTTACGACATGTAACCAATGTTTTCTATTCTTATACATGTTTAAATGCCGAAAGAGTTTGCATGGCCCTTAACATTGGTTAGTCATGTCCAGCGTGCCTTGGGGAACTCTTGTGGTAACTGTCTTCTGGACATGATGTGTAGTGTTCAAAAGGAACACTACAAGAAAAGAGCTAATCTGCTATTGTCTAATCGGTCTAGACTCCAGAGTTTGCGATCAATTGGTGACATAATGAGACAGTTGTAGTTCCGTGGTCGAGAACAAGAGTTTGAGACCCTTCCACTAATTTTGAACTTAGTTCGCTGTCAGAAGTCACAAACTTTAGGTCCGATTAATTGTCGACTCAGTTTACAACTATTGGTTGCAAACCTTTGGTCCTAAAAATTCGTTACCATTGCTCTGGAGCCAAAAATTCTGCGACCGACATATAGGTCGAAAGTCGATCACGAACTTATCTTCTTTTTTTTAGGTGACCAGTTTTGGTGCCTAATTGGCCATGAATTATTTAATTTTTTTAATATTAAATCTAAATATTCAATAAATCAACCTAAAAGTTTTTTAAAATACCTAAAAAATGTATACTTAAATTACCGATGATATCTATAGGAAGTTGACAAAATATTGGGATTAAGAAGAGTACAAGAAGAAATCAACAGTAGGGCAGAAAAATCGAGCAGAGGGACGTGGTAGAAAGGGACCAAAGAAGTACACCTAGGTCCTTCTCTTTCACCGAGATGCTCGCTAAGAAGGTAAGACATTTTATTAGTTCTTCACTTGAATTAAAACCAAAATCTAAGAAATGTATTGTTTTGAAGCAATAGGAGTTAGGCGATACCTTCGAGATAAGTACATGGTTGTTGGACTTCTCATGGGCACCACCATGTGAGTAAAAGAAGGAGTTCGTTCACTATTAGTCCAAGCAATTTTAGGTAGCTATTACATTTAATACCTTACAATTCCACACTAATGATTGAAAACTTATAAAAGTTCACAACTAACGCTTATATTGTAGGGAAAATTTCACGATGTGAAGAGCAAGGTTGAGGAGTATGCTCGTGCAATGGGTACTAAAGTTCCCAATAACGTCTAGCTCATGTGCTAGGCAGTTGGTGGCCTGCTGAGAGGCCATTTGTATGGTTCAGAGTCATCCTTTTTTAGAGCCAAGAGCTTGGTAGCCATGTCTAGGACCTTCAAGACAGCCCGCTTAAGCAGTCGAAGATGTGTATAGCTATTTAGGAGAAGATAATCCTATGGTGAAGAGAGTCCAAATGATCTTAGATGAATTTGAGAAAACAGTTCGAGAAAGACAATCTGATGTTTAGGTATTCCTCAACCGAGACCCGCATCAGAACAACTGTAGTTGCCACCAGTCAAATATCATCACCAGTACCTGTAGCTACTTTGTCGGATGCCGCTACATCGGTTCAAGTCTTCTCTGCCCCTCCCCTTATTGTTGTATTGAGTAGTTTGAAGGAAGAAGAGCCCAAGAAGAAGGCAGTTGAGGCATTCAAGCCAAATATTCCATACCATGCAGCGTTTGTTAGAGAAAGGAGTAAATATGAGATGAGGATATTTTTAGAAACTTTTCAAACAATTGTGCATTAACTTACCTCTTTGTGAACTTCTTTTACAGGTACCAAGATATGCAAGATTCTTGAAGGAGATGCTTAGCAAGAAGAGGAGGTTGGATAAAGAGGCCACCATCTCGGCTATTCTTCTAAGGAAAGAAAAACCAAGTACAAAGATGAACGATCCAAGGAGTTTTTCTATACCTTGTGTAATTGGGTATTTATCTTTTGAAAAAGCTTTAGCTTACCTAGGAGATAGCATAAATGTAATATCTTATCATGTGGTTAAAAATCTAGGTCTAGGAGAACAAAAATCCACTAGGATGTGCATAAGTTTGACTGATATAAGTGTTAGATATCCTTGGGTGATTGTGGAAAACATGTTAGTTAAAGTTAAGAATCTGGTGCTTTTTGTAGATTTTGTTGTCCTCGACATGGAAGAGGATGTTAATATTCCACTGATTTTGGGGCCTTCTTTGTTAGCTACATCTAGAGCACTAATCAACATGCAGAAGGAAAATTGATTCTTAGAGTAGGAGATAATGAAATATTCTTTAAGTTTTCTAATTCTCGTATTGACTCTTTGAACCTTAATGACACTATATCCTATGTAGATTATACTAATTATGCGGGGTCTTTCCCTTTGCAGGAAAGCAAGTCCAAAGAGCCATTGGAAGATTCTAAGGCTCAAGGGCTAAAGGAGGAAAATTCAACAATAAAAGATGCAAGAGTTGGCAAGGACGTAAAGGGCTTCAAGGTGAAGAAAAAAGTGTGAAGGAGAAGAAAGTCACAGAGGATGGAAGTTTGAAAGAAGTGCCTGATGAAGATCATGTTTCACCCCATTCCATTAAGGAGTCATTGAAGAAATGAGTGGTTAAAAGAAAGAAGAAAAAGGAGGATAGGTGGAACTGGCCTCAGATTTTGATGATCCAGAAGGAGTTTTACACCTCTGAGAGGGAGTTTCTTCTTACTCTTGCTTGTACTATTTTGTATCATTAAGTTTGATTGAGTTTGCATGTGTCTGCCTTTTAGCTCAGTTTTTCGATTTTTAAAGTTTTCGATGTTTAAATATTTTTTAGTAGTTTTATTTCTTTTCCGACTTGTTTTTGAAAGAACTTAAGAGGAAAATGAATTAAGTTCTATAGCAAACTTTAAAAACTTTCCGGCTAAAACTCTTGTCACTTTAGGAGAATGTTTATTTTATAAACACATAAACGCAGCAAGAACAATAAAAGAAACTTAAAGGACAAAAGCAGTAGCAAAATAACAATAAACAAAGGTAGAAGAACAAAACGACTTATAGTAATTCGACACTACCAAAAGTCTACATCCGAACCTTGAACTACACCCAAGGATTTGCCAATCTCACACTAACTCTCTTTCTCACAAAGATGGCAAGGAAACCAATCCTTACAAAAGTGAATCACCTCAAGTGGATTTTACATCTAACAATCCATCAGTCTTACACAACTACAAGGATCACCATATACACTTGGGTTTTACAACTCCTAAACTTCACATTATGATATGATAGAATAAGAGATGAAGGACACACTATCTGTGATGGATTACAACCAGATGAAGCACCACAATCTCTTATCACTATTTTAATCAACAATCATCAATAAAGCCTATAAAGATGAACGATTTTGACTTTTGAAAGCTTAGGAAATTTTAGGCACAAAATGTAAGTTGCTACATTTCAAAATTGAGGTCTGATATTTATAGAGAAGCTTCCAACGTTGAGAAAAAAGCTAAAAACGGCTAGTTTTGACTTGGTCCCATTAGGTTTAAACGTCCGGACCTTCAAGGTGATGTCCAAACTTGTCATCCGAACCTTCAAACCTTTGCCTAGAAAAATCAACTTCGGACGTCCGGAACTTTAAGGTATTATTCAAACCTGTCATCCTACCTCAGTTTCGAACTTCCAAACACACACTTGATACCATTTTTGAAGTCTAAATCAAACAGTCACTCTAAGTGTCTTAAGTACTCACTTATATACTTTTCAAATGCAAGATTAATACAACTAAACCTTTAATAAAGAACATCTAATCATAAAACACTTCAACTCAAAGGATAATCATTCAATCTAAACATCTTTAAAAGATTTTGGCTCGGATCAAAACCTTTTTTATAAAAACAATTTTGACTCTAAAACAAAATATAGGTTTTGAAAATTGTTCCTCCCTTTTTGAAAACCTTTTAGATTGAGTTTTATCAATAGATATTAATGTAAAGAGGATTGAGATAAGAGTTTACAAAATATATCTTTCTAAACATAAACCCTATTCTAAGTCCTCAATACTTCATTCTTGGCATGCTTAAATCCATTCTTTGAATCTTCGTACATTTGACACTTTAGATCTCGTGTGAAAACTTCATCTTCCAATCCAAAAGTTCCTATTACATCAAACATGAAACAATTAGTGCATATCAATATTTGTCAATTAACTAAAACAAGAATTGTCACCTTTAGAGCTAACCGTTTTTGTTTATTTGACTTTTTGGTTATTTAGTTATTTTCTTGTTTTCTTTAATGTTTTCGTTGTTTAAGTTTTTAGTGTGTTTATATTTCTTTATTTTAAGTTCTTTGTGTTTAGGTTTGGCCCCCACATTGAGGACAATGTGATTTTAAGTGTGGGAGAATATTTAGTTATTTAGATAGTTCTATTTATTTTGATTGGTTTGGTGTATTTGGCTTATTAAGAAATTTTGAAAATTTTGAAAATTGACAACTTTGAAAAAATATGAGGAAATTTGAAAAAATTTGAGAAATATGTTGGTTTTTCTTTTGCGTTTTAGTTTTCATTTTGAAAAAATCCAAAATATATTTTTTTGGCTTATGGCCATGTAATAGTTGAATAAGGCATACATGAGCTATTTTTAGTTTTGAAGGATGAAGTTACACATTGTTTAGGCATAGCATCTTTATGTTGTTTTTGCTTTTTTGAGTTTATGGTTCATGTGTACACTGAAAGTGTCTTACGGATAAATACTTTGTGAATTTTTAGTCATTAGCTAGGTGATTTTCTTTTGGCTTATGCTAGAACTTGTCCTTCCGCACCTCAAGGAGATTTTGTCTTTAATTTTAATTAATCCCATAAATCATAGTAAAAGGCATTCTTTGATCTGTTTGAGCATTTCTATGCTTAATACCCTTTTTCTGCTTTTTGTAAAGAATTGCATTCTAATTTTTTCATCGATTTGAGTCACACACTTTATATAAAATCTCAATTATGAGATCTAATGAGGCTTTACCTTTAAGTTGCTTTTGAATGAAGTTATTGAATAAATATAGGGAAAGTTGTTGGAGAAGTTTTATAGAAAAGATGGACATTTTCGGAACTTTGATTAAGTTTGGGGGTTCAAGAGACGAATGAAAAGAAGTGAGGGAAAAAGAAAAAAAAATGATGAAAAATATTATCATTCATGATTGTGGTGAAAAGCAATGTTGCTAAAATCGGGTTGATATCGACTGGTTGGACTAGCAACCAGTCATTTGTCTGGCTGGTTAGTAATGTAATGAAAACCGCTTTAGATGTAAACTTGTCAAACTCAATCGAAACTGTCTGGTTCAACTGATCAAACCACAAACCAGTTGAACCCGGTTATTAATTTTTACTTTTTTGCCTAAGAAATGGCCACTCTCTCTTCTCAAACGTCTCCACTTCAGCCCAAATCTATTTACTACTTTGCTTCCGCCGCTGCACCTGTCTCCGCTGACGCCTTCCTCCCCAACTCTCCTGCGCCGGCGCCGACCTTACACGTTATAGGGCAGGTTTGTCTAATTAAGCTGCATGTGAGAAGAAAACGAAAGCTAGAAGATCGAAGATGTTATTGTTTCCATTGATTGTCCCCTAACCAAAAAAGTGCAAAAGATAACCACTCTTCAAGAAGGGAGGGAAAAAAAAAGAGTGAGAGGAGAAAGCTGGAGACAGACAACAGCTGTTGCTGCTGTTTTTTTTTTTTTTTTTTAGTTCTCTTGATTTTGAACGGGAAATGAAATTCCAATTGAATTACTACTGCTGCTGTTGTTATTGATTAATAATTGCCAGTTTCAAGAGCACCATTCCTCGGCGGGCTGTTTTGTCTATTACGGCGCCGGAAGTTGAACAGAAGGGGAATGCAGTTTGGGGATTAATAAAGCTTTAGGATTCCACATTAATTTGGGCCTTTTTTTCCTTTGAGAACCACTAATTTGGACCTTTTCTTTAGGACTAATTTTGGACCTAGATGGCCCAAGATATGTTCTTTTGGGTAAATAAAGAAAAAAAGTAGGGCCAAAAGGTTAGTTTATTCTTTCTTTTATATATATATATAGTGATTCGACACTAGTTAAATCGGTTGAATCAATAAATTAGTAAATTAGTAATTTGAGCGTTTCGATTTCTGGTTTAGTTTTAGCATATATTAATGAAAAGAAAAAAAACAGAGCGAAGTAGAAAAAAAAAAAAAAGAAAGGCAGAGAAATTAAAGAAAGAAAGAGGAAGAAAGTTTGAAAAAAAAATAGTTATACTTTACGTCTCTTTCATGATTTGTTGTATTGTCTTTCCAATTGAGATATCCTTTGTTTTTTCGATTTCATTGTAAATGAGAAAAGGGTGAAGATGTTAGGAGAGTTTTGTAAAATGAGAGGGTGTGCAAAGTGAGAGGGAGTAGAGTTTAGTTGTGTAAGAGAGAGTGAATGAGTGACTTGAAAGATTATCTCTTCTATGATGTTAGATCTCTTTTATTTTGATTTGATATCTTTGTCGTATGGTACTAATGATTTCACGAACTTAACATTATAAATTTGAAAGTCCTACCTAATCTGGTATAGACTTTAACTAGGACTATTAATGAGAGGTGTTGGAAGAGGTAAGCATATGGGGTGTCTAATGTTAGTGGATCGTTTGGTCAATTACTTGACGTTCCTTTTGCATTTTTGTACATTTACAAGAGTAAGACATACACATACTGATGATTAATATTTTCTTAATATGACCATGGATATGCATGAATTCTTAGAAGATTCTAGAATTAGAATTAGAATAATGGTAGAAATAAAGGCAAGCTAGAATTTCTAAACCAGATTTGAAAAAAACTCTATTTTAGTGATTTTACAGACTTCAAATGAACTAGTGGTCTTCATGAAGATGGTAGAAGACTTCTTGAAGTTTCTAAAATGGTATAGCTCATTTCTATATGAGTTCATTTGGATATCCTATGACTAGTTTTAATTTAGACTTTCTACCTTCGATTTTCAAGATGACACATTCTGGTAAAATTGCCATAACTTGAGCTAAAGGAGTCCAATTGAGGTGATTCAAGTTGAATTGGAAAGATCAGAGAAAAGATATACAATTTTTTAATACCACGAGATAATTCAAAAGAATTCAAGGTCAAAACAAGGCAAAGCCGTCCCTGGAAGTTTTCTAGAAAATTTGGTGTCGAGCAAATAGACTCGGCCAGACTCGGCCACCTCCTCAACCGGACCCGGCTGAATAGGGCATTTGGTTAACCATTTTCCTAATGTATTTTGGACTTATTTTAATTCTGGGTTCTTTGATTTTTGACTTCAATTATGGGGTTGTATGGTCTTTTATGACCTTTTAGATTTAACTCAAAGCAAAGGATTAACGAAAATACTGGTAGGTGCTTTAAATACTCTTATGCTCCCATTTTTACCATAATCCGATCATAGCTGCTAAAAAAAAAGCAAGATGGAATGCTTTCTTCCCTCCACCTCCTGAGCGATCCACTGTTAAGTTGAGGTTAAGGGGCGAGAGCGGGACAAGATAGGCCACAACTCCTCATTGGTTGGTTGTGTCTGCCTTAGAGGATATACCTTCTGTCTCTGGCCACTTGCGTTCTACATGAGTTAAGAGTAGAGGAATCCCCGATGCTGTTGATAGATGTGTCTGGTCTAGTGACTCTCGAAATAGTGAATTGAGGTAGAGTAGACTGAGGTAGTGGAAATTTCCTCCAATCAGAAGACTTTCTTTTCCATAGGGATTGAAGCACCTTTGCCAGACTTTCCAATTGAACACGCTGCTCTTATTCTCTTTGCAAGAACTTCCAGATCAGTCGGATCTCACACTTTCCACCAACCTAGCTTCCCACCTAATTTCTTCTCTTAGTTTGACAGGTTAGGGTTAAAAGGCTGCAAGCAAAAATAGGGAAAATGACAACAAGCCCCCCGGCTTCTCTCTTGATCTAGATCCCGCCAACTGAATACAGGGGAACTGGCCTTTTCCGACAGCAATTGGAAGAAGGGTCACCTGTGGGAACATCTCTAAGGAAATGAAGGAAAAGAGATTAAGAGAATCATCTTACGCTAGTCCGTTGGTTCACTCATGAACCTAGACACCGGTGGTTCTTTCTTGTTGTAAATGAATGCAATATGAAATGAGAAATTGAGAGATTCCTATCTAGGGTTCTTCAACCTCTTTAGCTAGTCTCTAGGGATTTTTTTTCTTAGTAGGTTGATCAATTGTTGTTCTTAGATTGAAGGTCTAGAGAATACAATTGATCATCTAAATCCTCTTACAATTAATTCTAGAAGTTTATGTTTCTTTGGTTAATTGGATTAGGTCTTCTAGTTTGTGTAGCTTGGATTTTAGAGACTTTAGGTCTCTAAAGTTCTTGTTATCAAATTAAGAAAGAAATTCACCTCTCATTATGGGGTTTAAGGAGCTTTGATCTCCATAGGTTTTATGATGGAGTGTTGAGTTTTCAATTAACAATAAGATCTTCTAAAGTGGGGTGATCCTAGGGTGATGATGGAATCCAAATTCACATTAAATTGAAGATTGACTGTAATGCTCTACACCGTAAGCATTTCACATATGATCCAAAAATACAGGAAAAATGATCATAAAGTATGGGGTCTAATTTATTGAAATAAAGTATTTGGGGCATTATGGTAATTTTAGAGATACTTACGAAAGAAAGTTAAATTTTAATAAGATAAATGTTTGTGTGGGAGTCTTCAAATATTTTTTAAGTTGATTATATTTATTATTCCTTTCATGCATAGTTTAGGGATTTAAAATATATTTGTATTAGGTTTATTGAGTGGAGAATTTTAAAAGAAAATACATTAGGTTTAGAAAAGAATATTTTGGAAGAATACTTTTAGGATCCAATTATAATTTTTGTGAGAGAACATAAATATGCTACACATTCTTACTTGGATTAAGTTTAAAGTAAAATATTAATATTATTATTATTATTACTATTATTGCTAATATTTATAGATTATTCATGACCATAATAACATTAGTACTATTGTAAACAAAAGGCAAAATCTTTCGCACTCAAATCTCTATCAGACTACTCAATACTCATATAAAGAATGTAAATCATGGTGCTTCAGTAATCCAACAGATTGGAGGCCAAGTTTCAGTACTTATTTTTTATTATTAATTCTGTAATTTTAAAATCAATTGAGTTTATGCCAATGCGAACCATATTATTGTTATTATTATTGCTACTGCTAGCGTACTACCTTTACCATTATTTCTATTTCTTAGATATTCACTCAATTAGGGATAAACATAGACTAAGGTAACTTGGTTTCCAAGTACATGCGACCCAATCTAGTGTATTTCTCCCATTGGATCACCGCTTTACCCCCTTTGACCGACTCTCTCACCTCTATAAATAAGGAAAGTTGGCTTCATTTTCCTCAATTTTTCCTCACCTAGCTCTTCTCTGCGTAGCTTCAAGAGACCAAGGTAAGTTTGCTTTTCCTTTTCTTCTTCTTTTAGTAATTAGCTTATCATTATCTAAGCTAATTGGTTTTCTTCCCTTTATTGACTAATTTATTAAGTGAGCTAGTCTAATCTTCTTCTACGACTGAGCCAAGGTGATTTAATTGTACATGGAATTCTTCATTGTTTCTTCTCTCTCTTTATCTTCAAAGTTTAAACTACTTTCAGTATCCTTATTTTTCTCTAAAAATTTTAAAAAATCAAAATGAATATTTAATTCATAATTTATTTTTGGAGTTAATTTCTAATTTTAATTTAAACCATTTAGGTGCTTGGGTAAGTGGCTAAATTAAAAATTCTTAAAGGTATAAGATTTTGAGTCTACTTTAAGAATTAATATGTTTATATATCTTGAAATCATTTAAGAAGATATGGGTAAGTGGCTAAATTAAAAATCCTTAAAGGTATAAGATTTTGAGCCTTCTTTAGAAATTAATATATTTATATATTCTAAGATCATTTAAGAAGATATTTATATTCTATTAATAATAGAAATATTGAATTGTTAATAATAGAAATATTGAATTATGATTGAAAGTGAAGTACTTTTATTACTCTATTTGTAACTCTATTACTCTATTTGTAACTCTATTTGTAAGATCATAACACTATTCAAGTGTGTCCCCAAACTTAACCTAAATATGTTTAAAAGTGATGTTAGAGTTTCCTCAAGTAAATCAATTTTCAAATATGTTGTTTAGTAAGATTTAAGATTTTTATAAAAATGTTTATTACTTCTCGGTTTGATATAACATTCTATTCTTTTAAATTGGAGACTTTCTTCATAATGAGACTTTCTTTTAAATTGAAAAGAATTAATATCTTATGCAAGTTTTCCTAAAAATTATGAGTGGGAAATGCTTAGCTATTATATTATTGCACTGCCGATCAGCGGAATGTAATACGGTTGTGGAAAAGGTAAAAAGCTTTTCACATATCTTAAATATCTTATAAAACCATAAAAATATGATAAAACAGTACTAAAAGAAAATCCATAAATTACTACATTGTTTTTGCACTATGGAAAGAACTAAAATATTCAAATGAAAAAATTATAAACTTTACCATATTTAGGATATTTAGGACTTAATCATCAAAAGAGAATACCTCACCCTTATTTCAGGCGTCTTCCTTAGAACACTTACTATCTGTATAAGGGAGTGAAAGTGATTGAACATCCAACTCAGTAAGCAATACTAAACCCTATCCAAGAGTCATAAACTCATTCTCTCAAATTTTTAGAAAATATTTGGATCTTTTATTAAAAAACTTTGGAATATTTAGGGTTAATTTGTAATTTGTCAAAATTTATGGGTTCAAATTGTAATTTTTAGACTTTTCTTCCTGGATTTTGAAGCAACACACGAACAATGTGCAAAACTTCCTTTTTCAAATTCAAATCAAACCTAAACTTTTGATCATTAACCCATAGTTTTTTCATTAAAAC
The DNA here is from genome assembly GCA_028651295.1 of Catharanthus roseus. NCBI lineage: Eukaryota > Viridiplantae > Streptophyta > Magnoliopsida > Gentianales > Apocynaceae > Catharanthus > Catharanthus roseus. The sequence continues at coordinate 5,864,367 of JAPQWS010000086.1, read as the reverse complement.
TCTTCTAAAACAACAAAATCATCATATAATCAAACATTAATATGACCCAATCATGATATGATGATAGAAAACATTGATTCCGGAAAAACCATAACTTCTTCTGAACATAGTTCGTCTGAATATTTAATTCACCATCTGAATATTAACTTTGGTTGAACATAAAATATTACACATATCACGTTTCGGTGGTCATTGGGTCTTGAAAATATCATAAATCATTCTAATTTATAACTTTTATATACCTTAAAAATTCATCTAATCACAATTCTTGCAAAATAGATGATCAGAGAACATAGATCATGACTTTATAATCGAGAATTTGTCATTATGTACCTTAAAACTATAACTTTTTCCTAATCTCTTGAAACCCTAGCCTCCTTCTTCTTCTTCTCCCCTGGTGTCTAACCAACTCTCTGTTTTAGAAAGTCTTTTAATAGGTAGGTTTAGTTAACATTTATCAATATTTCACTTTAAATCCTCAAGCTTTTCTTAAACATTTTCCTAATAAATTTAACCCACAATTAATCCTATTAGCATTAGGAACCGCAAATAAAAATTAATTACTTGAAGGGCAAGGTATTTACATATGTAATAGCATAATTTGACATACATGATCGTAGACATGACATATTTGTAAAACTTGTATGAGCATAAATTGACTGGTGGATGAAAATTTTGTTGTTATGAAAAGGTTATAACTTGAACTTTTGTGAACGGTACACTAAGCACCCTATTGATTTGTGTATGTACTAGCAAGTAACTCCACGCCAGGCGCATATCCTTAATCAATGGTCAAATTGATGCTTTGACGTATTTTAGTTTATTTTGAAGGTTGGTTTTGTATGTTTTAACTTTGTAAAACAAACACATAATCTTATTTTTGATGATTGAATAAGTATACAAATATAATTTAAATAATTACATAATTTTGCATTAAATAAATAGCAAGGTTTTAGTTATTTAGCCGAAAAAAAAAAAGAAGCAAGGTTTTAGTTTAAGTTGATTGGAAAGCAAATTTGATTCACATTAGTCAAGTCCAAAAGGTAAATACCACAATGTTGAAGAAAAGAATAAGTTTAAGTTCATAGAATTGTTTATAAGGAAGTCTTGGAGCATGCTTTCTTCATATGGTTACATTAGTGACTGCTTTTAAAGAAGTCTTGGAACATGCTCTCTTCGTATGGTTACATCAGTGATTCTTTTTTTTGTTGAAGCTTCTGCTTTTTGCTTCAACTTAACAGTTTGTGGTAGCTTTGTCATTCTCCTTTCACCAATGTTTTTTTATCTGCAATCCATTGTTCTGGTTTTCACAATATTTGCATTGCTGCTCTCTGTGTTCGCTGCTAATTTCTAGCGTTGCTTTTGCTTTACTTGCTGCATCTTTTCTATTCAACAGAATAATAATTAACATTGGATGGCCTACCTGATAAAAGCTTTCATGTTATTGTATATGGATGAATTGCAACATCACCAACTATTGTATTATCTTTTGCAAGAACATATCTGATGCTTCTTTCGCCATCTAAAAGTTTTATTCCATGGAAACAAAAGAGAAAATTATCTTAGGGAGTATAGGATTGGTGTTGAAGTCTAAAACATGATTAAGGGAAATTAAGAAGCTACCCTTTTTGTTAGCAAAGAAAATGTTTCCTAGGTGCATCATCAAAAGTCTAAAACACAACATGAACCTCCAAAAGCTATCAATTTTTTTTACTTAAAGAAATGGTCTAGCATAAAGATAACAGTTGGGACTCACAAATTGTTTAGCAATCCCTAAAAAATATTATTCGTGGCCTTATTTGTTATGGTTTATGTAATAACTTTAATGTTACATTCTACGTGTGTAGTATTGTTTAAATTAAACAACATATTTAAGATATCATAAGTTTATCGAATATTATCATTTTTAGATTTAGTATATAAATTATTATGAAAAACATTGTCATTGTCATGTATATCAAATAATTAAGAAAAAGATGATATGGTGATTAAAAATGTTGATATTTTTCATAGAAACAATAATTCTTTATAAAAATCTTCTTGATTAAAAGGCTCAATCACACTTTCGTACTTTTTTACCTTCTTTTTTATCGTCTAATTACCAAGTATTACTCGAGACTTTTATTAAGTATTTCAGCTCTAACTCAAAGAACTTAGGTAACTTCCTTGGAGTCTCCTTCAGCAATTAGCAGCACAATTATAATTCGTTTTTTACTTTAGGGTGTATAGAGTAGAAGAGTGGAAATATGAAAAAAGGCCTTTATTTAAAGAGAAATATTTAGGATATCTTGCTTCTATAAGAGATCAGAAGTTCTTAGTCTAAATACATAAGAGAGGATTTTGTTCTTTCTTTTTGTTTGATGGATTCTTTTATCTACTAGATAGTTCTTTTATAGGCAATTTCGAATGTGATTCTTGGATTTATTACACCTTCATAGAGAATTTTAAATGTGTTGGAGTCCATCCTCTTATCACCTTGGTTTCTCTACTTTGGAGTTTTCATTCTTGAAACTTATTTAATTTGGCTTTACTTTAGCAGCCTCGAAATTTGTAGTTTTGTTTTTTATATCTTCAGCCTTGAAAATCTAATGTTTTGGTATTTATCTTTAGGCGGGTGGTTTTTGCCTTCCTTGAAATATAATTGAGACACGTATCTTTTAAATGTTTTCAGAATAGACAAAATCAATGCGCAGCGTCAAGACTTGACTTTATTTTTCAGTTGTAATTAGTTTTATTTTTCAATTAATTAGATTTGAGGCGGCAACTAGAGTGGCTCAGGCCGGAGTAGTTATTACCGGGTTGAATGGGTCATTATCAGTATAGGTGTTGAATCCTTCTTTTGGATGACCTTCATGGTAGTTATAATCGTCCTCACATTTATAACTCTTCTATAATGAATATCTTTTTTAGAGAACCATATCATTTCCTTCCTTTCAAGGGAACACATGATATCAGTACTTTCTGCTTTTATTAATTAAATAAAATAGTAAGCATCATACCTTTTAGTATCATAGAAGTTTGGTCCTGTTAATACAAATTTAAAACAATAATATATCTTTAGGCAAGATGGCGGGATTGCGTTGATAATAATCCCTAACTCCTTGTATCCATTTTCGTGATTCCGTTTTTTTATCAAAACTTCCGGTAGCTATATAAATCGTACTTATGGCTCCAAAATTGTACTATTTTCTTATGTCTTTGGGGTTAGCCTCTTGAAGAAAATTTAACCTAGGATAGATTCTCGAAAAATTTCTATAAAGAGTATTTGTTCTATGCAAGGAATATAATTTCTGCATTATCGTGTATTGTTCCATTACGAGAACTAGTAATTCTGGTATATATAAAAATATCTATTTTTGGGATATGTTTGTCTGGGGTCTTAGTAGTACGTCTTCAGAAGAAGTTTTGGAATTATCTAAAATCAAGGCTGTGTCAGAAGTTTCTTTTGTTTCTTCCTCATCGGATGCTGGAGTTGATAGACTTAGTGCAATTATTTTACTCTGTTTCAAATTCATTTTCCAAAGCGTTGTATTTTTTAATATTTTCCTTTTCAAATTTAGCTTGATTTATCAGTATTTATGAAACTTCTTTAGATATTGAGTCCAAAATTTCAGATTATTCAACCGGATCTCTATAGATAATATATCTTTCGAAATTTCCGATCTTATCTCAGTCTACTACCCATCCCCTAAATGGCCTGACTGGAAGGACTTCGTGATTAAAGAAACTGGCGATCTATGCCTCACCTAGGTTGCTCTAAAATCCTATCCCAGAACCAACCCTTGAGTCGAATGAGCTGCTTCATAACCATATTCTTTCAAGGAAAAATCAGGTTTAAGGCAGTCATTTCTTTGACAGGGAGTCCCCAAGGTCCTCAACAAAGACAGAAAAGTTAGCACTTGATGCAGAGTGGGAGAAGGAAGACCATACCACTCGCTCCTGACACAGGCATGAGAGGGGACGGATGGTCAGAGGCCGCTTGGACATTTTGGCGTAGGTTGGAGCCCCTTCATGAAATCAAAGAGCCAACCACACCACATTGTTCTCCTCGAGCATCTCCCATCCTTTCTATCTTTCTTAAAGGGAGAACAATATAGTATTTCAAAGCAAAGAAATAGGCGCCTTGTGCAAAGCGAGTTCCCGAGTAAGTAGCTAAAGCAAGACTGGGGATCACTCCTTTCCTGGCCCGGTCAAGAAGAGATTCAGTGCTTGATCCCCCTAAGATGGGCTATTCGTCCTCTCAAGCACCAAGGTCTTTCCACTTCTCACAGTACCAATTTGGTCTTGTAGTTTGATAAAGAGTCGAAATATAGGCTGCCAGTTGCAGTAGGATTACCGGATTCCGCTTTATGTCTTTCTTTCTAACTTAGTCGAGATAAGTGGATAGAACAGCCTCAGTAACCGCTGGTGATCCAAGCGATTCAATCAATCCAGCAAGCTTTCTGTTTTTCCAAGATTTGCTTGTGCCCTGGGTAGATAGTAACCATTGACCGGCTGCATCTCGTTTAGTTCGTGCAGTTCTCCCGTCAGGGGTTAGGATGGCAAGACGCTGAGTGGAGTTCTTACCTTCTTTGGACTTCATGGACCAAGATTTGTTAGCTTTCGGGATGAAACTGGACTTACTTTTCGGCAAAAAGGCTCTTTGTACGACCACGATGGGGTCTTCGACTAGAGTGAACTCGTAACAAGGTAGCCGTAGGGGAACCTGTGGCCGGATTGAATCCTTCACAATGGAAATACCTTAGCTATTTTAATAATTTCTTCAGTGTAAAGCTGAAGCTTATCTACTATTTCTCCCATTTATCCTATGATATCATTAATTTGTGCTTTCGGTTCTCCATCCTTGATTAAAAAATCTACACAGATATTTTATGACAAATATATCAAAAGAAAATTCATCTAAATATGTCTGTCATCTAATCAATCCTTGTATGTTCGTTTTGATGGAAAGTTGTTCCTAGTAAAAGTATTAACCTGCGTATTGTCAATACGTAATAAAAAAATTTTTGGTAATAGAAAATAATAAAATTTACTACAACCTTTAATAACAGCAAGTAATTCCTTTTCCTTTGTATAGTATTGTGTTTCAATATCAGAAAATGTCCCTGATACATATATTTACATACCTTTTCAGAGGACTCGTTGAAAAAATTTTTCAAAATAGCTCCCAACATTCTTCAGAGGCGTCTGTTTTTTAAATTAAATTATCTTCATCACTGGGCAAAGATTGAGGTGGGAGTTTCTCACATAATACTTTTATCCTTTTTACCTAATCAACAAGCTCTTTAGAGAATAAAAATATCTGATCTTTCTTTAATAATTTTTTAAATGGTTTCCTAATTTTCGCTAGTTGAGGGATAAAATCAGAAGCATATTTTAGTATGCATAAAAACCTTTGAAGTTGTTTTTTATCAAGAAGCTTATCAGGAAATTGATTAATCTTTTCTATAATATGTGGTTGTAATTCTATTCCTTGGGAATTTTATTTTAAATCCTAAAAACTCTATTTCTGATGTTCCTATTTTTGCTTTTTTTTGAGATAAAAAATAGCTCATGTTGCAGACAAAGTTTTGTAAATCTATCTAGGTGACTTAAATGTTCAGCTATCGAGTTACTAGCTACTAATATATCATCTACATATACATAGCAAAAAAAATAGGGTTTCAATATATTATCTATTTTTCTCTGAAATTATTTGGATGCATTTTTCAGTTCAAAAGGCATTACTAACCATTCATGTGGGCCTTGTGGAGTAGAAAATATTATTAAGGGTGTATTATCTTTATGCATTTTTATTTGCCAAAATCAACTTTTATAAAAGAATTTAGAAAAATCTTTTTACTATGTATTTGATTTATCAAGCTTTTTTTATGTGGCAAAAAATACCCATCAAAGATAGTAGCATCATTTAACTGTTTGTAGTTTACTATCATTCTTGCTTTTCCCTTAATTTGTTCTGCATGGTTTCTAATCATGAAAGTTGGCGATGAATGAGGAGACTTACTATCCCGAAATAATCTTAAATATAATAGTTCTTTTATCTGTTTCTTAAATTCATCCTAATCTTGAGGGTTGTATCTCATAGGTTTAACCCTTATGACTTTATGTTTATCTTTAACTCTATTTTGGCTTCATACTTGTTTTTCTCCCAAAATTCTAATGGATTTTTGGAGTAACAAAAACTAATTTTATGCGTTTTCTTTTCTAATTGGTCTTGGTATTGTTTTATTAGTATAATATTTGTATCTAATAATGTTTCTAATTTTAAGATCATTCTACCTTTTGGTATATTGGGACATTTTTTATATCCAATATCACCATGTTGGGTGTGTGTGTGTGTGTTGAGTGTGTGTGCATGTGTGTATATATATATGTATGTAAATCTCACTCCGACCAAGGATGAAGTTTTGTATATTATCATGTCTCGAAAATATCAGAGGATTGCAGTACGTGACTAGTCCCTCGTACTAGGGCCTCTTCCGATGACCTTGACGGTTTCAGACTCTGGATGGTGGATCCACTTGAAAGGAGGTGTACTATCGTTGATATTTGGAGCCAACCAGTACTGTGTTTGACACACATCATGCTCTATGGTAGGACGACTGCCTAGTGGAGAGTTAGGAGGGGCTCGAAAATAAGGTGAATCTTAAGGTAGACCTGATACGTGCCCCATAATCCATAGCCTGGTTTTATATGTGCTTGGAGAGTGCAGTTGATACTGAAACTGAGCACTCGTATGGTGTGTTTGGCTGGTGTTGACTAACAGACGGTTTCCCTATTTGAGTTCCAAACTATGTCCGTGAATATGACATGATTTTAGAACTTGGGTTTAGAGATTGCACTGATGTGTCCTAATTCGCTCAGATTTCCCAGTTTTGCTCGAATCTATTATATAGGTTTATGTATTTGTACTTTTAAAGTTGTTAAGAAAATGTCTTCTTTGACATTACATGAACTATTTTATGTAAACCACACCATTATTTTAAAAAAGCTACACACTCATGTGGACTCATTGAGTGTATTTGCTCACTCCTCTAAATGTCATGCTTTTGAGATGACTTAGGACAAGAGGGGGTGCAGTAAGCTACAATAGTATTTTGAATGGAGATTTTTGGACCAGGGAATATTGTGTATAATTGACTTGCGGAAATGAGTTTTGTTATTTCTTATCCTTAAATAGTTCGAAGCTATGGTGGTTTGTAAAAATAATTTATGTTAGGTTCGTTATAAAAGAGATTTCTGGAACTTAGGTTGAACAAGACAACATATGAAATCTGGAAAGGCAGGAAACCTAAGCTAAGTTGTCTGCATGTATTTGGAAGTAAATGCTACATTTTGAAGGACCGATCATTTAGGAAAATCCAATACTAGAAGTGATGAGGGAATATTTATGGAATACTCCACAAATAGTCATTCATACTATCTGTTTAACAGACGCACATAAGTATTCATGGAATCAGTAAATGTGACTGTTGAGGATGTTGACACCAAGAGACTAAGTGTTAATGATCAGGCTCTTGAAGATGAAGACAACATACCTAGATTGACATCGACTCAAGAAGATCAAGGCAATGTTGAAGATTCTTCAAACTTGCCAGTTCATGGGAGTGTGCCTCACACTCCAGATAATGAAATCATAAGAAGAAAGAATATAAGATTTATGAATAATCATCCCACAGATGCCATCATAAGTGACATCACAGAAGGTAGAAGAACTAGAAGCAAGAAAGGTGTAGACTACAATTAGATGGTAGTGATGATCAGTATAACATGCTACACCTCTACCCTTGAACCCAAGAATGTCAAGAAGGCTCTAATTGATGAATACCAAATTAAAGCAATGTAAGAAGAGTTGCAACAGTTTGAGAAAAACAATGTACGGGAATTTGTCACAATACCAGAAGGTGTGAATGTGATCAGTATCAAGTGGATATTAAAGAATAAAATTAATGAGGAAGGTAACATCACACGCAATAAGGCAAGGTTAGTTACACAAGGGTATACTCAAGTTGAGGGACTGGACTTTGATGAAACATTCGCCCTAGTCACACAACTTGAATTTATAAGACTGTTGATCTCCATTGCATGTGCCAAGAACTTCACACTTCAGCAGATGGATGTTGAAAGTGCCTTCTTCGACGGAATATTACAAGAAGAAGAATTTGTTGAACAAAAAAAAGGATTTGTGAATCCAAAGTATCCAGATCATGTTTACAAGTTGAAAAAGGCTCTTTATGGATTAAAGCAGGCTCAAGAGCATGGTACGAAAGGCTTAAAAATTATTTACTTAACAAAGGATACATTAGAGGGAGTATGGATAAAACTATGTTCATCAAAAGAAGTGCACAACATGTGCTTATTGTGCAAATATATCTTGATGCATAATGTTTGGATCCACTTCAAAAGAGCTCACTGAGGAGTTCATCACATCCATGAGAACTGAATTTGAGATGAGTATGATGGGTGAACTAACATTTTTTCTTGGATTGCAAGTAAGATAGATGAAGGAAGGCGCATTCCTCTCTTAAGCAAAATATGCAAAAAATTTAGTGAAGAAGTTTAGTTTGGAGAATAGAAAGATAGTAAGAACATCCATGAGTACCACATTCAGAATCAACAAGGATGAGATGGGAACTAGTGTAGATCAGTATGAGTACAGGAGCATGATCGGTAGATTACTCTACTTAACAGCCAGTAGACCTGATATATCATATAGTGCTGGAGTGTGTACAAGATATCAAGCAGATCCTAAGGAGTCGCATAAGAAAGCAGTAAAATACATCCTGAGATATGTATATGGCACTACTGAATATAGGTTGTTCTACAACAAAGATATCACCACTCATCTTGTTGGCTATAGGATACAAATTAGGTTGGGAACAATGATGATAGAAAAAGCACATCTGCAGGGTGCTTCTATATTGGAAATAATCTGGTCTCTTGGTATAGCAAGATACAAAACTGTATTTCATTATCCACTACAGAAGTAGAGTATATCGTAGCCAGTAGTTGTTGTATGCAACTCCTTTGGATGAAACAGATGGTAAGTGACTATGTGATTACACAGGAGCTGCTCATGTATTGTGACAACACTAGTGCAATTAACATCACCAAAAATCATGTGCAACATAGCAAGACCAAGCACATTGACATAAGACAACACTTTATTCGAGAATTGGTCGAGCAACAGATTGTGAGTTTGGAGTATGTGAATACATAGAAACAATTGGTTGACATCCTCACTAAGTCCCTGGATGCCATGAGATTCGAAGAACTCAGACATGCATTAGGGATTTGTGTGGTCAACTAGTATATGAGATGCCTGTCTAACAATGCTCTTATTTCACACCCTCATAAATGTTAGACAGGTACGTCCAGTGTGAGAACTAAATAAATATTCTCGTCTCACACTCAAAATACCCCTTGTCACACCATTTACATCAGCTAGCAACACACAGTTCTGTTCACACATAAAAGACGTTGGAAGTAGAGTCCATTATTAATCCTAACACGAAAAATGAGGGATTTTCTCTTTCATCAAATCGACTCAACAAATGTTCCCAAGCTTTCAAACCAGACCTGTTTTGCCTCCATCCTCAGCGATTCTCTCTCTACATTTCTTGGGGTTGTCTCTCCAAGTTTTTCTTCTTCGAGATATATTCACCATTTCTACATATTACATATTACGACAACAACAATGGCAGTAAAAAACTGATTAGGCCCAGGAAGTCTCTAGCTCTTGGACACGACAATTGTACTCTCTCTCTCTCTTGGCGAGGACTAGATACTCCTCCTCCGGGTCATCATTCACAGCAACATCGTCTCCTATGCCAACCACTCCAGTAATCAGGTCGATAACCTCTCTGTCTCTTGGACATTATTTAGGTTTTCCAAATGAAGTTTTACTCATGTGTAAGCTGAGACTATCAGGCACTTAAATCTCGTTTATGCTGAATCCTTTGTTATTTCTTATTTTGTCTATTCTCGATTTTTATTTGATTATACATGCACATGTGCTTAGATATTTTCTAGAAAATATTTTGTGTCTGCCTGTTGTTGAAAATTTTGGTACTAAGGCGTTGTCTGCTGATGCGCACCCTGTGCACAATTTTATTAATGAATTGTCTTCTATTGTTGCACTTCCACATTTACCTAGTTCAATAAATTTGTCCATGGGAGATATTGATGAAGGAATTGAGGAATGCTCTAAGCGGGAGCATAATGCTGAAGAAAAGGAAGTCTGGGTCAGACCTAGAGGTTGTGGTGTAACCCTGGCCCTCGACAAAATCAGGAGAGAACATACCGGAGCAGCTAAAAAAGGAGCTTCATCTTCAAAAAACTAGTGCTAAAAAGGCACGTGCTGCCACTCCTCTTCCCCCTGCTCCTCTTATAGCCAAAAATGCACTCAACAAATACTTTTACACAGACTGCTAAATTGAGAATGGTGGAACTAATTGAAAAACCAATTATAGCTGAGAAAAGGATTAGTCAAGAGATTCTAGAACAGTGCAATGTGATGGATTTGCTGCTTGGAATGTTCTGTGTGGAATTAACTCTATTTCTTGAATAGTACAATGAGAACTTAGTCAAGGAGTTCTATGGTAACCTGTGTAAAGATTTTGGCAACCTTGAGAGCCTAGCTTATGGTCAAGTCTATGTGAGGGGACATGTTATTTACTTCTCCCCTGCCAATAGTGCACACTACCTAAGCTGCACACACTTTAGTGACATTGAAGGAACTAGTCTGGAGGAGGAAGCTGACTTCGATGAGGTGACAAAGGTCCTAACTAAAGATACAGGGGCTGTCTGGACAGAAACTAATAAACTCAATTCAAACCTAATGAAAATGCCATACAGAGCCCTGTTTAGAGTATTTTCTGGAAATTGGTTGCCCGCTACAAATGTCACTATTGTTCTAAAGGAAATGGCTCATCTGTTCTATGCCTTTGCTACCAGGAAGAGGATCAACATATGCACTGTTATCTTCAGAAACATCCTCAGGTAGATAGACCAAAAGAAGGCCAGTAAAATTGCTCTTCCCTATCCCTGTTTGATTTCTGATATATAATGGGTTGCATGGACCTTTCTTTGCCTTTTGATTCTTAGGTGAGGGCACTGAACCCTTTGGTGATGCCAAAGATTGTAGCTCCTAGTATGGTTTCACCTTCTCCAATTCCATCCACACCAAGACACACTGGTCTAGGAAGGTCTATAAGGAAGCAGGCATCTAAAAGGAAGCAGATCGCACAAAAATGGCCTCCTCTTCTCTTCTAGCTCCCAGTGTTGAATCCTTATAAGTGACACAGTCTAGACCTCCCAAATCAACAACTTTCAATTGTTATGGCCTTTGTTCTTTAAATACAGCAAGACTTACAGAATCTAACGGATAAGCTTCCCTGAGCATTATTTAAGATCAATAGGGAAGAGCATCAGACTGCAGATTTTATTTATGAAAATTATCTTGGTTGACCCTGTGTGGTCTTTGCTTGGACGAGTGTGGCCTTGAACTGAATATTTTGATTTCTATTTTTATTGGCATGTGGGGCCTCAGGATATTTTTGGATTGCTTTATGCGGTAGCCCATGAACTATTTGTTTTAGCCTGTGTGGCACCAAAACTAGGACAACAATTCACTTAGTTTTTTTTCTAATTCATGCCTATGGTTTAATATGTACGCTATAGGTTTCTTATGAAGCATAAAGGTCTGTGCAGTTCACTGGTGTTTGATCTAAAACAATGCCAAAGGGGGAGCTTGCAGAAACCTATCACACAGCTTGAGGGTCGCCACACAGGTTAGTTATGTGACGGTACAAAGCTCCAGGTTTTCAGCGGCAATATGTATTGACATCATTTTAGGAGACTTGGTGGATCTCGAAGAATTTGTGATCTTGAGTTGTAATATTGAAGTCTAGTTAAGGAGATTTGATAGAATAAGGAAATGTCAAAATCCTAAGTAAGATAGGACTTTGAGGGAAATTAAAACTAGAAGTCTTTTTCAGAAACAAAGTCCTTGGTCAAAATTCATATTGGAAAAGGATTAGAAATTCAAGACCAACCAATCAGACTCAACATCTATAAATAGAGGAACATAACTGAACGTTGGGGTCAGTCGTTCTGCAATTTTACAAAGACATTCTACAAGAGAGAAGACGACGGTTCATGGGGGTTGAGTTTGTGCAGTCACAAACTTCAAACACTGTGATTCTCTATTGATGCTTGTTGTTCATCCTTCATAATTCAATGGAGTTCTTGTTTTGAAAACTATAGCATCTAGGGATAGAAGTTGTGCTGCAGTTCAATAGTGTTGAAGACTTGAAGGGATTCAAGATCAAGCAGCTTGTTTCGAGGGTGAGCCTTGAAGAGTTGAAGGAATTCAATTGTGCAGTGTACAAAGGGACACTGATTCCACTAGGAAAACACTAGATGTGTAAAAGAGCTATGTCTTTCTTGTACTCTGTTGACAGTTATTAGTTGATTTCTTTTTGGGCGTGGCCCTGCAGACGTAGGCTTTCCCAAACTGAGTTACTAATTGTCGTGTCTTATTTGTTTGTGCTGTTTATCGCTTTTCACACTGTGTATCACACTACTCCTCGCATAGCAAAATTAGTCACACTACATGAACAAAGTACTAACTTACAAGTATTTCGCCTCTCGTTTCTTCGCGATTAATTATAAAATCATGCATAAAGTGATCAAGTCTACACAAACATTAAGAATAATATAACAATAATTAACTATTTAGAGATAAGAGAATAATGAACACAATAAAATAAGAGAATTAATAAATTAAAATAAGCCTCAAACTAAGTCTTCATAAACCCTAATCAACCAAACATTTAGCTTTGCATAAATAAAATTACAACCACGAAAACTATTAAAAGCAAGGAATAATTACAAGAAAATGGATTAGGAAAGATTAGAGAACAAGCCTAGGCCAAAGCTGAATTCCAAAACCCTTGAAAGCTCAACTCTTTATCTTACAATTATTCACTGTAACTCAGCTGTTGTACGGCTGAACAAAGAACAGAAGAAAATCCTCTATTTTGATGTTAAGAAGAGGGCAAAAGGCCCTCTCTGCGGCTCCCTTTTACGCTATTTAGCTTGTATATATATATATATATATATAGGGAAGAGAATATATGGTAATCAATTCTAATATCAAGTTCTAGTCTATTTGGATTAGAAATAAAAATGAAAAAAGTGAAGTTTTTTAACTCGAATTGCATAAAAGATAAATTATTTGTGAGAGAAGAAGTGGGATCCAAAGTAAAAAAGTGTAAAAAAGTAAATGAATTTTTAAATTGAAATCTAATCCAAATGAACTCTAGAATTGGATGAAGTCCCCACGTGATGGTTGATTACAATTAAGGGAGAAAAACAAACGAAGTCTTTCCTTTTACTTCTCAAGTCCCAAGATTTAGCATTACATGTCTTTTGTCATAATATTACGGTGGAATTCGAATTGGAGTTTAAAGTCCATGATGCTTGATGCTACTCTTGTTTGCACTTTTAATTTTGTATCTTTTTTGCTTTTCAATCTCAATGTTCTGCAAAATAATTTAAAATAAAAGCATGTAACAAATCCACAAAAGAGTTATCGATAAAAATAATTGATATAACCCATTCAACTCTCAAAATTCTTAATATTATATATATATATTGAGAGAGAGAGAGAGAGAGAGAGAGAGAGAGAAAATAATTTATGAATTTAAAACCAGTTTGACTCTAAGTTTCCTACCTGTATTAGAAGTTGTGGATCGGTATTATTTGGATAAGAAGAAGCAAAGTTCAAATAAAATAAAGAGTTCTATCTCTTTAATATATTCAAGTTATGTGGAGAAGATTTGAGTATATGGTATACAAGACTAGGTGACAAATTGAAGTCTTTTGGTGCTAATCAAGCTACACATGAGAAAAAGTTGATTTTGAGTAGAATACTTCTACCGATAAGGTCTCTATTAGATATTTAGGTGAGGTTATGTGTTGGTCACATGTGACCAATTTCTTTTGAGATATTTGGTTTTATTCTTATGATGGTTTTTTTAGCTTTCTAGTTTTCAGGTTCATTTTATCTGGGCTGCATATTCTATAAATCTTGTGAAGCATGCTTTTGATCTTAATGTGTCTATGTGATGTTGTTATGTAAGTTTAAGTTTGGTAAAAAACAACGCCAAAGGGTGATATTGTAGAATATCGTCACACAGGTGTGTGGCTACATGGTCTTGTTGTGTGAGCCAGATGAGTGTGTACTAAGTCAACACAACAGCACACACGTGGGTCCACTTGAAGATATTGTCATTGTTTTAGAAGTCTTAAAGATCCACCGCATATCCACATAGATCACAAGACTTGAACTTCCTTATATGTTGCATGTTTAATTAGGATACAAATCCCAGTGTATCTTATTGTATAAGGAAGTTCAAGTAAATTAGGAATCTAAGTCTTTGAGGAATCAAAGAAGAATATGAAGTTGATCAAATCTTTGAAGATTGAGCAAAATCCAAGTTTCCTTATTCGCCTATACAATATATATATATATGGTAGGAAATCACCACACTGGCGTGTAATGTGAGCTATGACTATGTGAACTGAAGTCGACAAACCTACATGCATATGGGGTCTATCTGAAGATTGCTTACAATTGTTGGTATTGTTTTAGAAGTCTTGAAGATCCGCTGCGTATTCTATGAAGATCTCAAGACTCCTACTTCCTTATGGATCATGTTTATTAAGGACACAAATCATGTGCTATAAGAAGTATAAGAGGAATAGGAAACTAAATCCTTATAATATCAAGAAAGTTCATATGACATGAAGGATTTAGGATTTGTTAACAAGTTAAACAACTCTAAGTACTTAAAAACTTTTTTGCTAAAGTTTTAGGGTTAGCCATTCATAATTCAAGTTCCATTATTCAAGCATCCAAACGGTGATTCATGGGATTCAAGTCTATGCATCCATATGCTTTGAAGACTATGATAATCTTCCAGTGCTAAGTATTGTTCTACCGGCGTTAAACATTGGAGTTTTATTTATAAGACAATCTTGATTCTTGGGAAAGAAGTTGTGATGCGTTTCAACGGTTGAGGGATTGAAGGGAGTTCAAGCCCAAGAAGTTACATACTAAGGGGGAGTCTTGAAGAGTTAAAGGGATTTCAAATGTGTTGCGGTTCAATGCTGTTGATGATTGAAGTGAGTTCAAGTCCAACAGCCACACACCAAGGGGGAGCCTTGAAGAGTTGAAGGGAGTTCAACTGTGCAGTGTGCAAAGAGAGTTTGTATATTTCCATTAAAGAAACACTTAGATGTATAAAAGAGTTAAGTGTTTCTTGTACTGTGCTATCAGTTCATAGTGGATTGCTTTTCTAAGTGTGGCCTGACAGATGTAGGTTTAAGTAGATTTGTTACCATTCTTGTGTGTTGACTTATTTAAGTTATTTATGTGTTGTAACAATGCAAACCAGACACGACACACTACTAAATTGAATAGTTAACACAACAAACCTAAGACTCTCACACTGCAATTTAGTCACACTACATGGTAGACCCAAGTAGTAACTTACAAGTTGAATCATTGTTTTATGAACATAACATCAAGGAGGAAGAGAAGTTGCAGTGGCCCTAAAATCTTTCACTCATGTGGCCCTTGATTGGTGGGATTCTACTTGTGAATTTAGAAGGAAATGAGGTTTGAAACTCATCCAAATTTCGAAAGGATTGAAAAAAGACATGAGAGGATATTTTGAAGTTAATTGCTTTGAGGTTCTAAGAAGATGAATGCAAAAGTGAGGTCTAAGAAGGAAAAGAAACTCTTAGTTCCATCTCAAGGAGTTACAAAGTTAAAATCCATGGAACCATCAATGGTTGATGAATTTCTAAGAGTAAAGGAGCTTCCACAAGCTAAAATTGAAGAAAGTGTTGAACCAAATTTGAAGAAGATATTTCCAATGAGAAACCTTGTGATATCATGAATGAAAAGAAAATTGACAAAGAAGAGAGCATTGAGTTTAAAGAAAAAGAAAGACTGGAAGAAAAAGAGAGATTAGTTAAAGAACTAAGTATCTTTAATTCCACCTCTACTTTTTCAGAAGAGAGTGAAAAAGATCAATGCTCTAAAGAAAAAGAGTATGAGCTTGAGAAAAATAAGAGAACAAAAGAAAATGAGTGTTTCATTGAAAAACAAGAGAGTATCAAAGAAGAGTAAAGTGAAAAGGAGCAAGTTGAGCTTGAAAGAGTGAGAAAGTGAATTTTTATGCTAAGCAAACTAACTCTTTCTTGTTAGTGATTTCTCAATTGTGCAAGATATTGGAGCACCAAGCAAGGATGAAGAGAGAAGACTTGTCTATCAAAACAATAAGCTTTTTTCCTTCTAATTTCTACTTGTATTTTAAGATTTGTTTTAAGGAAATTAAATTATTTCACTTGTTTTCACGAAAAATAGAGATCATTTTACGTTCCTTAAAACTCTTGGAATTTCTCTTGAAAAGAGACATTTCATAGATTTTAGTTCCTCACCCTGTGTCATTCCTGGAGTTGATGAATATTATGTTAATGTGTGCATGGAGAAAGAGTTTGTCATTATCTATGACAAATTACCAATAAGACTTTCTCTTGAACTTTCTTTTTTATCTCATGAATTACCTTTGTGGAATTAAAGTTGTTTTTAGAATCTTATATCTCACGTGAGCATAATTGGAGATGTGCATGCTATCTCTTTGTGGTGGTCTCGTTCTTATTATGCCATCTACTTCTAAATGCCTTTCTTCTTTTGCTTCTTGGGAGAACCAACTTGTGATTAGTGGTATTAAAAGTGAACCATCTTGTCTTGATTGTGAGTTGATCAATAAGGATCTCTTCGTTGACTCAAAGTCTTTAGTTTTGGGCTTGATAATGCTTTAGTTGACATTCTTCATGCTATGCGATATGTGCTTAGTTGTCTGTATTTATGGTGTTTTTAATAAGTAAAAATACATATATTGGACTAATACACTTTATTCTTGTCTTAGGTGCTTTCAAAAAGATAAAACGATGAAAGAAAACGAAAACGGAGCGAAAACGATGAAAATGGAGCCAACGGCATCAACAAAGCTGACCTACCGCAAGAGGTAGGCCAACCTATCACTGACGGTAGGTCCGAAGCCACAAGTAACTCTTGGACAGAACCCTACCGGCAATGGTAGGATACCTCTATCATCGGCGGTAGGTCCTAATAGAAAAAATAGAATTATGGACAGAACCATACCACGGACGATAGGGCTTGATCTACCATGCGTGGTAGGTTTCGGGTGGGGCAACTTTAATCCTATTTTAACTCTAATTTGATGTAATTGTTTCCCTAATAATACGTTATTCTGCTATTAGAGAAAGAGGTCAGTTGTTAGGAGTAGTTAGCAGACAATTAGTGGTAGGTTTAGGTCACCCAATTCTTTAATTTTTACATTTAATTAGTTAGGTAAACATTAGATTTTTAGTAATTTAGTTCTTGGAGATCAAGATTTCAACATCCATTATCAAGATTTCAAGCTTCAATTGAGCGACTCAAGCAATGAGCTCAGGAGATGTTCGGGATTACGATCGTGGCTTCAATATTCCTTCTAAGCTTTCTTTTCTTTACTTTGTTCTTGAATTTAATGTTTAATTTCAGTTTTATTACAGTGTATAATGAGTAGTTCTTTATGTTTGGATGAGGGTTGAACGCTAAGACTTGTTTACAATAATCTTGGTTTAATTTAATGAATTCGATATTTGTTTTCAATTAAGTTGTTTTCCAACTATGCCTGTTTTCAATTTAATTGTCGCGAGAATATATTTATCACAAGAATTCTTGGAATTGAAAAAGAAAGAGTGTTCTAGGGCAACCAATTAGGGGTTAATTCTGGCAATTAATTAGAGATATGATTTTGCTCTTTTTAGGTGCTTTACATCCCCTAATATTACTACGCTCATAATTTGTTAGGAAGAAAAGAGATTTTCCTCTAAGGGTTAGTGAGTAGGATGGCTTTCGCCTAGAGATAGGGATTACCCGATTTATAGCGATGATCCAACTTAATTAATTCAATATCGTTTTCTTTAAACTTTTCCAATTGAATTAGTAACAAGGATTAGGGGGATTCCACCATCCAAACTCTTGTTTTTATAAGTTTTTAAACCTTAATTTTATTGCTTGTTTTCTAGTTGTTAAACTGTTTTCTTAGTTTATTTCTTCAAAACCAACTTTTCTTTAGACTAAACATTAGAAACGCGATTAATACTTAAGCCTTTATTGTTTCTCGAGATTTGACAGTCGAGTGTAACTCTTTTACTGCAGTGATAGGTCCACTTGCATGATGCTTAGTTTAGTAGTTCATTCCCTTGTTTTTAAAGCGTACAACTCAAGTTTTTTGTGCCGTTGTCGTGGAACGACAACCTAAGGAAAATCATTTTTAATGGTACTTTAGTCAGTTTTTGTTCGTTTTTTTTTCGTTTTCATTTGTTCTTTATTCTTGTTTTCGTTGGGTGTTAGTTGTATGAACATTGGGAATTTCGCTTATTACTTTTAGAACCTATAATTGATTGCTTATCCAATTGTTATTTCAAGTTTTAAAGAATAAGATACGGATACCAATGATACCAGGAAAGCTCGTCTAGCAGCGGTATTAGAACAAAAGATAGCGAACATGGCCTTTCAACCTCAATATACTCATTATCATCAGACCATGTTCCAAGGAAACTAGCAGGGGTACAACATGTATCCTGACCAATACAATTCGAGTTGGAAGAATCAACCGAACATTCCTTAGGGAGGTTATATGCAATATTTTCCATACAATTATACTCCACCGATACATCGATCACCCCTCAACCTAATCTAAAAGATCTTGTTTCAAAATATATCAATTCAGCAAATGGCAAGGTGAAAAGCATAGAAGCAGTCCAAAGAAGCCAAACAGCTTCCATCTATAACATGGTGAGTCAGATTGAGCTATTGGTACAGATGATCTCCGAAAGGCCACTAGGTAGTTTACTTAGTAATACGGAGCGGATTCCAAAGGAACATGCAAAGGTGGTCACCTTGTAGAGTGTACAAGATCTAGTGATGACATCTCCCACGGTTGTAGATGAAGAAGAGAAAACTATTCAAACACTGGAGAAGTCCACTTTTCCCGAGAAAGAGGAGCTCAACAAAAAATAAGAATTTGAGAAAGTTGAGCAAGAAAGGAAAATGAGAGTCTCATGGAAAGTAAAAGGAGCCATACAGAAAAGCGACAAGAAACAGAGATTGATGACATCGAAAAGAGTGAGGGGGTGAACCACTTCACCAACAAAACTAACTCTTTTCTTGTTAAGAATTCTCTATGTATGCAGGAAATAGAGAAGCAGCCACGGACAATGACGAGGAGAGGAGACATCTCATGAAGTTCGAAGGCGACTGCGAGAGCATTGGAAGAAAATGAACCTTATACTGTGGAAAATCCCGAATGATTTTTTCTTCAAACTTAGCCCTTGTTAACCTTGTATTTTCCTTTAAAGAGTTGAAATTGTTCGTAATTTGAAACATCTTTCTTGAACTTGATCTTAACATTTTGACTTTGCTTCTGGCATTAGGTTTCAAACTCTTTCATTTTCATTACAAGGAGGTCATAAATGGGCATCACTTTAAAGCCGTATTTTAGTGACGACGTGGGAAACCTTCAAATGGAGTCCCTCGTTCTTCAAAATGGTTAAGAGTAGCTCCTCCTGGCATGTTGTTTAATGTAATTGTATGATTGTCCTTTGAATTTTTTCGTTTCCTTTTACGCTTTGATCGTTTGTTGTTCTTGTCGTTACAAGGTCGTTTTGGTGAGAGAATAAATAATTTCTTAAAGGCCTACTTTGAGTTTCATTGATTCTATAAGGTTAGAAGGCTTGAACGGGCTTCAAATTTATAGAAAAGAAGAAAAATCGAAGTACCGGCAGAACCATACTGCAGACGGTAGGCTTGACCTACCGTTGGCAATAGGTTTGATAACATTTTTCACCTTGGAGGGACAAAAGCCTACCGCAAGTGGTAGGCTTAACCTACTGCACGTGGTAGGGTCCCCTAGCAGCTGTGTTTTGAAATTTTTTCCAAAGGCCGGCACGGGTTGTTTGCTCAAGCAACTACAGGATAACCTCCCTAAACACTTCAACTCCATTCTTCTTAAACTCTCTTCTCTTCTGTCTTTTTAGTTACTTTCTTTCTGTTACATTTATAGTTCTTGTTTCTTTTCTTTTCTTGTTTTGTTTAAGTGTGGGGATGGTTTCCCGATTTGATTACTCGCTTGATGCATGCGAGATTGCTTCCCATGTATATGTTTTATATGTTCTTTTTTCTGTTAATCTAACCCTCACATTGAGGACAATGTGATTTTAAGTGTGGGGGGATATTTATGCTTTTTTATTGTTTGGCTTTCTTTTTCTTTTATTTTAACTTTTGGTTTTTTATTTGAAGAATTCCAAAAAAATCAGAAAATTTGAAAAACTCAAAAACTTTTATTTCCTTTTCTTTTTTTATTCTTAGAAAAATCCAAAAAGAATTTTTTTTTTGCCACTTTTAGTAGAGTACATAACTGCAAAACTACTTTCGATTTTTCGAAAAGGCAGATTACTTGATCATTTTGAAAACCACAATTACTAACTTTCTTACATAATCAATGGTCTTCATACACTTGTAAATGTTGATGAGTAATAGAAGCCTAGGAATCTTAGGAAATTATCATAATGATAATCATTGTTCAGGTCCTTGCCTACTTGTTTATATTTTTCAGTCCTTAGAACCAAAGAGTTCTAGTCTAGGGTGGTCCCGGAAATGATGGTCTTAGGCCTTCTTTGTACCGTTTGTGCCTTCATGCCAATGGCTATAGTCCCTTTTTTTTTTATTTTTTTTTTTTTTTTGGTTCTTTTAACCTCACAATGCAAATAACCCTTAATTCGTGGAGTTACTGGTTACCATTTTGAGTGAGGAAAATAAATAAGTGTGAGGGTAAGGGAGTGAAGAAAAAAATTATGTTATGAAAAATGGTATTTTGGGTATTTCAGTTGTGCGGTGCTTATGGGCTATTGAAAAGAGAGAAAAAGAAATTGATGCTTGAAAGGAAAAAATGTGAAAAGGATTTTAAAAAAAAGTGAAAAAAATGAAAAAGATTTCAGAAAACGAAGAAAAAAATATAAGTATTTATTTTATTGTTATAGTTAAATTCTCAAAAAAATTATCAAGCATCTCTCTCTTATACTTGGTTTTTTATGTAAATCTTGAGAAAAATATTACTAGGTGGGGTGTGCACCAAAAGAACGAAGTAGAATGTTTAAGGGTGAGTGTGAAAAGTGAAAAAAGACGGCCAGAAAGTTACTCTTTAATTTTGTTAGCTATTTTTTCGGTTGCGTTAGCTCTATCTCAGTTGTTTTTGTTCTCCTTTTACCTTCGTTTGTTACCCTATACATGTCTCAAGCCTTATATTACAAGCCAAAAAGTCCTACCCAATCCAGGAATGACCTAGAATAGGGCTATATAAGTTTGTTATGCATTATCCTTTAAAGTATTTCGTTGTGTTAATTACTGACATTCCTCCTCTTCTGTGAAAAATGGCATAGCAAAACACATACACACACCTTTGATCTGTAATGATTGTTAGTGACTTATGGTTGACTTGGTAACTCTTATCGTTCATTTATTTTGATTTACCTTTGGAGTTGGGTAGTGAAGTATTCTACTGAAGTGGCCTTATCTGATATAGATCGGAAAAGTCAAGCATTCATGGAGTTGAAACTTGGACTAATAACCAGAGCTCAAATGAAGAAACTCAAGGCTTCCAATGGAAACAAAGATAATGGCATAGTAGCTTACATGGAAGAAGCTTTGAAGAACAAGTTTGAAGAGTTTAAAGGCCAAGAAAAGACTTCCAAGTTGTTCACCATTTGTTCAATTAGCAAGGATTACTCAAGGGAACAATTGAGAGTTAAAAATTGGCTAAGTATTTGAAGAAGAGATCCTATTACCGACGGTAGGCCCTGTCCCTACTGTAGCCGGTAGGCTTCTATTGGCCAATCCTTTGTAATTCACACACCTACCGCCGAGGTAGGTTCCCCTTACCGTCGACGGTAGGGTTCAGCTGAAGGAAGACTTAATGCGTTTTAATTGAGTAGTTTTTGTTATTTGGCTTGTCTTTTCAGTTTTTAGTCAAGGGTTTATTGGGTATTTGAATCATTCAACCATATGTTAGCTAGGGCTAGAGTTTAGTCTATAAATATCCCATTATAACTCAATGTAAACAACAATGATGAATTTTCCCAAAATTGAGAGAGTTTCTCCAATGCTTCTTGGATTCTTCACCCTTCTTAGACTAGTTTGCTAAGGGTTAATATCCTTAGTCTTGTGAAAAATTGAGCCTTACATTAAAGTATCTATGGAATCAATTGATCATTCCAATTTCATTCATTAGTTGATTCATAAAGTTTCCTTTCTTTGAATAAATTAATAATGGGTCTTCTAAATTGTGTAGTTTGGGTTTTGAGGTCTTTGTTCACTCAAGGTTTTAATTATCAATGTAGGAAAGAATTTAGCCTCTCAATATTAGGTTTATGAGACTTAGTTTCTCATAGGTTTCTTTTTGGAGTGTTTGAATTTAAAAATCCTTAATAGAGGTTCTTCAAAGAAGGAGGTGATCCTTGGGAAGGAATACATTCCAAATTACAATCAAAGTGGATCTACATCAAAGTGGTATCAGAGAAACCTCCAATTGAAGATTAATTAGAGTTGAAAGTTATTTATATTCGTTGAAAATCATTAAAAAAAAAAAAAGGAAGAAGTACTTGATGATCTATAAAATTCCCATGAAGATCATGCAAAAACTAAATACAGAAAAATAGTTCCAAAAATCAAATGAAACTTTGACTGATTAATTACAAAACTGCTATATGTTTTGTGATGGAGATATTATCCTTTGATTTAGGATTCAATTGAAATAATTTTTGCTCAATTTGGAGTACAATTGATTGCTCAATTGGATTGATTTGTGAAATGTGTTTCATATTCGTGACTGCAGAAAAAGTATGGATTAATTTGGGTATATCTTATGTTATACTGATTCAATTTGAATGAAATTTGTGCTTAAATTTATTCTCATGAGTGAAAAATATTTATGAATTGGTTTCATCTGATTTGGATTCATAGATTTTGAAGTGTCATCGTTTTAGTAAAAGGTTGTCGTCATACTTTGTTTTCTAGAAAAAAATTTCTTAGTACTCTTTTGTTCTTTGTTTAGTCTAATTGTTTTGAATTGCCTTGTTTTTTATTTCTAGTTTTTTCCTTGTTTGTTTCTAGTCTTTTTCTTTATGATTAACCTTGTTTATTGGCTCGATTCCATAGATTGCATTCTTGAAATTCATATACCTCAAGTGTGTGGTATTTTGCCTCATTGAACACTTATCCAACTAAGTGCATTGATTTATTTACTTGCTTGGGATTGTTACTCTTGGTTTGAGTTGGTTAAGAGGTTGAAGGATATCCTAGAAGCTTGAGTGTTGAGTGTTTGAAAAAGGTAAGAGGGTGAGCTTAAATTGTCTTTGAGTGATTTGAGTGATTATCAAAGAGAGTAAATACTTAGGGAGCGATTGGGAGGTCTTTTGTTTTTTGTTTCTTTGTGTAATTTGCAAGTTTTTATAATGTCTACGGAAGGCAGTTACCCACTCAATCTCATCAAGGAAAAGCGAGTATCCTTCAATAGATGAGACTTTGAGATCAATACAAAAATCTATTGAAAGATTGGTTAGAGATGTTGAAGATCTTAAGAAGGATAAAAGTAGTGCCACAATAGAGCAAAGAGTTGGAGATAATTTTTGAGGAGTTAATTCATCTCATCATCCAAGACATTATGACAATATGTCTACTCAAGGATACCATGACATGTCGGTTCACAATCCTTATCCATTTTATGAAGTTGGATATCAACCACAAGCTAGAGATGGAAGAAGAGGAGGACAAGGTGGAAGAGGACATTATAGACCCACATGAAGAGGCTCTAAGGCAAGAAGCATAGCGAGATGATAATTTGTTTGAAGACTTTGGAGAGAATCCTAGTGTTGGCCAAGCATGCCATAGAGGCTACTATGGTAATCAACAAGGGGATAGGGCTCTAGATAAAATCAAGCGAAAGGTGCCAAGCTTCAAGGACGAAAGTGATCCAAATGTATTCTTTGATTGGAAACAACAAGTGGAGAATTTATTCATGGTAAGGAACTATAGTGACATTGTCAAGATGAAGCTAGTCTTAGCTGAATTTTCGAGTTATGCACCCTATTGGTGGGAAAGAGTTGTCACTCAAAGGTTGAGAAATGGTAGACCACCGGTTAAAACTTGGGCAGATTTCAAGACACTCATGAATGAGAGACTTGTACTGGAACATTATTATAGAGAACTTCATTACAAGTTGATAACTCTTAAGCAAGGCAACCAAGTGTTGAAGACTGTAGGCAAGAAATGGAATCATACACTTTGAAATTGAGCTTGGAGGAAGCAAGATGCTTCAATTTCTAGATTCCTAAGTGGCCTCAATAGGGACATTGCTAATCAATTAGAATTGTACCCTTACACCATTTACGAGGACATGTGTCATTTGGCTACCAAGATTGAAAACTAAAGGAAGAGGATTGATTTATCTAAAACTAATCTTCTTTATTCAAGAAGTGTGGTGTCTAAACCTCAAGCATCAACCTACAAGAGTTGGTGAAAGAAAGAAGATACACCTAAGGTGGCTTTCGAAGATAATCTGAAGCCTAAGGTGAAAGAAAAAGGAAGGTTGATTACCAATCTAACAAGGTGCTTCAAATGCAATGTGGGACATATAGCCATAAATTGTCCTACCAAGAATGATTGGACTGAAAGGAAGAAGATGATTTCCAAGATGATATTATCGACAACGAAGAAAGAAATGAAGATCAAGAGATTGATTCTTATGAAGCCATTCAAGAAGAATTGAATTTCGTGACCATTAGAGCCTTGTCTACTCAAGTCTTGGAAGAAGAAGCAAGTGCCCAAAGGGAAAACATCTTTCATACTAAATGCTTAGTGGGAGGTAAGGTTGTTAACATTATCATAGATTGTGGTCAGTACATATCTCGTTAAGAAATTGAATTCACCTCTTCTTTAGCATCCTAGGCCCTATAAGTTTCATTGGTTAAATGATAGTGGGGAAGTGAAGGTTAATAAACAAGTGCTAGTACTTTTTACTAAAGGGGCATATCATGATGATATTCTTTGTGATGTTGTTCCTATGCAAGTAGGGCATTAGTTGTTGGGGCGTCCTTGGCAATAGGATAAAAGGGCTATTTATGATTGTATGAAGAACACCTATACTTTTGAAAAGGATTGAAAAAAGTTCGTGTTGAATCCTTTGACTCCTAGTCAAGTCTTTAGTGAGCAAAAGAAAAATGAGAGAAAAAGATAGACTAGAGACTTCTAGTACCTCTTACTAAAAGGGCATATCATGATAATATTCTTTGTGATGTTGTTCCTATACAAGAGGGGCATTTGTTGTTGGGGCGTCCTTGGTAATATGATAAAAAGGCTATTCATGATGGTGTGAAAAACACCTATACTTTTGAAAAGGATGGAAAAAAGTTCATGTTGAATCCTTTAACTCCTAGTCAAGTCTTTGATGAGAATAAGAAAATGAGAGAAAAAGATAGACTAGAGAGTAAGAAAAAGAAAAGGAGCATCGAAGAGGGAAAAAGAGTTGATGAAAGAAAAGTGAGTGTGGAAAAGCCTAGAGAGGAAAAATTGAGTAGACACAAGAAATGAGTGATCAAAAGAGTAATAGTGGAAAGAGAGAAAAGAGGTGCTTCTATGCAAAAGAGAGAGAGATCATAGAAGCCATTTAAAAAAAAAGAGAGATGGTTTTACTCCTCTATTGCAAAGGTACTTTTGTGTCTACTAATGATCATTGGTCTTCTTTGTCTAATGGCATAGAGAAGATTATTGAGGACTGCAAGGATGTCTTTCCCGATGAGGTACCCGGTGGACTTCCTTATCTGAGAGGAATTAAGCATCAAATTGATTTATTACCTGAAGTGGTATTGCCAAATAGACTGGCCTATAGGAGTTCCCCCGAAGAAACAAAGGAGCTAAGGAGACAATTTGAGGAATTGCACTCCAAGGGGATGTACGAGAAAGCTTGAGCCCTTGTACAATTCTCGTGTTGCTAGTTCCAAAGAAAGATGGTACGTGGCGTATGTGTGTAGATTGTAGAGCCATCAATAATATTGCTATCAAGTATAGGCATCCTATTCCTAGATTAGATTATCTACTTGATGAATTGCATGATTCTCAAATATTTTCTAAAATTGATTTAAAATCGGGTTACCATCAAATTAGAATGAGGGAAAGGGATGAGTGGAAAACGGCTTTCAAAACGAATTTTGGTCTACATGAGTGGCTAGTTATGCCTTTTGGATTAACTAATGCTCCTAGTACATTCATGAGATTTATGCATCATGCCTTAAGACATTTCATTGGTAAATTTGTCGTTGTCCATTTTGATGACATCTTGATCTATAGCAAAACTTAGGAAGATCATTTGCATCATTTGAAATAAGTTTTGTTAGTTTTGAGAAGTGAGAAGTTATATGCTAACCTTGGAAAATGTGATTTTTGTTTTGAAAAGGTGACTTTCCTGGGTTATGCAGTTAGCTCTCAATGACTCAAGTTGATCAAGAGAAGGTGAAAGCCATCAAAGAATGGCCTATTCCCAAGAATGCATCCTGAAAAACCTTAGAAGGAGGGTGAATAAGGTTTTTGGCTAATTTTAGAAAATCTTTTGTGTGATTAAAAGTTAAACTTCCAATTTATTTTTTTTTTTTTGAGAAAGAATTCTAAAACTCTTCTTTAATAAAATTCCAAACCAAACAAAATCTTATAGTTTATAACAATTAAGTAATAAGCATAGAATCAAATTTTAAAGAATAAAGAGGCACAACAATTTATAGTGGTTCACTATCTCAAAGAGCTACATCCACTACCTTGAGTTAACACCCAAGGATTTACCAAATCCACTATAATCAAAGTCTACAACAATCACAAGTATGAGGATCACCCACCAAGAGTTTTGCAAGCAACCTCAATCCACAACACAATTACAATCAAAGGATAACCCAAGGGGTTTTTCAACACAAACCTTTGATCACAATAGAAAAGAGAAGTGTAAGGAACAATGTTACCAAATGAGCTTGAGAAGGGAAATATTCAACACAATTGAATGCTTCTACAAGCTTCTCTTTTCTCCTTCTTTGATGGATGATCAACAATGAAGCTCCAAGAAGATTTTTCCTTTTTATTTTTGTGAGATAAAGATGTTATGAACAATGTACTTTAAAGCTCTTTAAATATTCTTAAATGCTCTAAAAATTTGTTTCAACAGCTTGACATTTACTGCTGATGAAAAACTCTATTTATATGTGAAGGAAGAAAGTAGCCGGTTACTGTCTATAACGATTATATCTTTAACAGAAAAAATAGAAAACTGGATGACCGATTTCTAAAAACGGACATCCGATTTCCTTGTAAAAGGAAAATTGGATGAGCCTTTTTTTAAAATAAGAAGACCGATTTTTGTTCTACAAGAAAAAATCGGATGATTAAAAACAGATAACCCATTTTTTCTATAGCTTGAAAAATTAGATGACTGATTTTAAAATTGGATGACCGATTTTTCTTTTCCTTTGGAAAAATTGAATGACCCTTTTTTGAGAAAGATTTGACAACCAGTTTTCCTTAAACAAAAAGAACTTTTCTTCACATTTCAAAAATATGTATTCTTGATACTCTTTAAAAAATAAGTAAACATTTAAAAGCATCAAAAACTCCATCAAGAATACTTAGGTTTTTCAAGTAGAGTTTGTGAAAAATATTTCATCCAAGGAGCTTCCATACTTGATCAAAAATCAAAGATAAAAGTTAGAGAGTTTTACAAAATACCTTAGCATATCTCTAACTAAACTTTGTCTTCAAGGCATCCATCTTGACTTCATCTTCATTGATTCTTGTTGGCTTGAGTGATCTTTTGCTTCTATGTGGAACACCCTTGAGACTTTTCTTGTGAAACTTTTGTTCTTCTATATAAAACTATATCTACTTAACACAAAGCCCAAGTTAATCATAATCAAAACATTATAAATGTGCCCTTAGGGCTTACAGTCTCCCCCTTTTTTATTATGACAAACAAAGATGCAAGATAGTGTTTGTATAGAACAAAAGAACAAGTTTTAGCCAAGAGAATACTTCAAAAGCTTCAAAAGATCAACATTTTAGAGCTAAGCATGTATATATAAAAAGAATGAGCGAGATAGGACTCCCCCTTTTTTTTTCAAAGCATGCCAAAAAAGATAGTTTAAAAAGATAAGCTCCCCTTAAAAACATGCTTCACAACAAATATGGCATAAAAAATTATCAAGGCAACTCCAAGCCATATAACCAATAAGATATGATGCATAAAACCTTGTAAAACTCAAAAAAAAAATCAAAGCATATGCATCATAAGGCAACACCAATTCATTTTCAACCATCTCAATCATATAAAGCATCATAGCACCATATCATCAAACCTTCTCAAACCTCAAACTCCACCAATACATCATAAAGCAACATATCAATAAATCAAAAGCATATAAAGCACCATATCAACTTATCTAAAGCATATCATACCTATTAATAACATCAATAACTTTGCATAATAACATCAATAACTTTGCATCTTATATTTTTCTCCCCCTTTTGTCATAAATCAAAAAGTATAGAAGGGATCATTGAAACAAAGATCAATAAGATTTCATCATAGAGTCCCAAAACTAAGTAAGAAGAGATATAAGCAAGATTAGTTCATAAGCACCAAAGTAGTTTAAAGAAAAACTCCATAAACATCAAAGTCATAAAACATCAAGAAAACGTAGTTCAAAACATATGGAACTCTCATCAATAAGATTTCATCATAGAGTCCCAAAACTAAGTAAGAAGAGATATGAGCAGGAGTAGTTCATAAGCACCAAAGTAGTTTAAAGAAAAACTCCATAAACATCAAAAGCCATAAAACATTAAGAAAACGTAGTTCAAAACAAAATGAGTTCAAAGTTTGAAACAAAACAAGAGAAATAAAAGCCAAAGAACTAGTAAGTTACTCCCTGTTTCTCTTTCAATGACATTCACCTCCATCCCTTGCTTCCATTCTTGTAACCCGCTCTTGAATGTCGGAGACTTTCCATCCAATGCCTCAAAACGACCATCTAATGCATCGAATCGACTGTTCATAGATGCTTGCAAGAAAGCTATCATATCCATGATGTGACTCATGCCTCCGAATGATGAACCTTCTTAAGCTCTTCTTGTCTTTTCTTTTGCCTTATTTCCCTTCTATGAGTCTCTTCCTCCACTTCTTCTTCACTTTCCTCTTCCTCCACATTCATTGCTTCTTGTTCCTCATTCTCTCATCATCTTCATCATCTTCATCACTTTCATCTTGTCCACCTCTAACTAATATCCCTTCCTTATTTCTTTCAAATCCCATCCTCTTGAATGTATACTTGTTATATATTTTTTCAAGTCCAATGTGATCACCAACTCCAACCAAGTTGAGTACAAAATATTGAAATATCGTCGTAAGGAAGCAACCATATGGCAAACGCTTGGTGGATGATGATTGAGTGGCTAGCATATGCTCTATGGCCATAAAACCAAAATTCATTCTCCTATTCTCGTGAAGTGCTAGCATGACGAATGAATGCATATTCTTGATGGATGACTTATGTCCAACATTGGGAATGATGATGTTTGAGATCATATGATGGAGTAATCTACCATAGGCATCAAGTTTTTTTACATTTCTATCATCATGCCTTTTGAGTACCTCTCTCTTAGTAAATATCTCCTCAAATTGTCTTTCACTATATATAGCATCATAACACTTGTTATTCTTTGTGTAAAATCTTATACCTTCTTGAGGAGTTTCTAATATATTGTTCAACAACCTATCATCAAAAGCAATGTCCCTTCCACCAATCCTAGAGAGCACCCATTAATGAGGTATGTTTCTAAATCTTTCAACTCTACCCTTATGAAGATTTGCATAAAACTCATAGATCATTTCAGGGTAAAACAGTTCATTGGCAGTGAACAGAGGTACCCAACCAATATTATTGAAGAGATTTGGAATAATTTCCATACCTTCCATGTCATTCAAGTCTACTCTATGACCAGGAGCAATTTTCCTTCTCTTCCTTGTCCATTCTTCGAAATTTGCTACTTCCTTCACAGAGATGAATCTGTCTGGAGCCCTAACTCCAGATGGCACCCTTTTTCCTCTTCCTGCTTCCTCCTTCTTTAACATTCTCACCTCTACCAATGTTTGCATTCTTCACTTTCACCATTTTTGGAGGATTTTGAACTTAGGGTTTGAAGGTCTTTGAATTTGAAGGTTTCAAATAGAGAGATTAGAGAGAGAAAGAAAACTGAACGGTTTTCTTGGTTGTGAAGGAGAGTAACTTGAAAGATTGAGAAGAAAAGTGAGAATCGGACTTTGAAAACGGTTGGACTTTGTTAAAGAGAGAGTTTTCGAAAGAAAGAGTGAGAGAGAGTTGTAAGAATGAAATGTGAGGATTTTCTGTTATTTAAAAAGCTGAAACCGACATGATCGGTGGACCGATTTTTGAAAACGGTCGTCCGGTTTTCTTAAAAACAAGAAATCGGACGTCCAATTTTTATAAGAAGCGTCCGAAAGTCTCGGGAATTTTTGTGAAGAAAATTTTTGAATCCTTTTATGAAACCGAACATTCAGTTTTTGAAATGACCATCTGATTTTGTAGACAAATATTCTGGGCTAAAGATAATGAAGAAGAGGAAATCTGAAAACTCAAAGAATACACATTAGTCATGGAATTTACCAATATCAAGCAATTTTCTTAAATAACAAAAACGTTCTTCGGAAAGAGGTTTTGTAAAAATACCAGCAATTTGATCCTCTGTGCAAATATACTATAAAAATGCATCACCTTTAGCAATATGATCTCTAATAAAGTGATGTTTAATTTCAATATGTTTTGTTTTTGAATGTTGCACAGGTTTATGGAAAGATTTATAGCACTAGTATTATCAAACAAATAGGTATGTTTTTAAAGGAAAAACCAAAATCAATCAAAGCGTGTTTCATCCAAAGTACTTGTGCACAACAACAACCGGCTACAATATATTCCTCTTTAGCGGTTGATAAGGATACACATGATTGCTTCTTGATGTACCAAGATACTAACATTCTCCCAAGAATTGACAATTTCTACTTGTACTCTTTCTTTCTACCTTACATCCGGCATAATCCGCATCGGTGTAGGCAATAAGATCAAAACAAGATTGTTTAGAGTACCATAAGCCATAATCATAAGATGAAATTAAATATCTCAAAATACATTTAACAGCTATTAAATGGGATTCTTTGGGGCAAGCTTGGAATCTAGCATATAAACATACTGCAAACATAATATCTGGCCTACTAGCCGTTAAGTAAAGCAAGCTACCAATCATACCTCTATATTTTTTTCATCAACCTTTTTACCTTTGTCATCCTTGTCAAGCTTTAGTGATGAGCTCATTGGAGTGCCAATACCTTTTGCATCTTTCATCCCAAATCTTTTAAGGAGTTTCTCTGTGTATTTTACTTGATTGATGAACATGCCTTTACTTGTTTGCTTGATTTGGAGTTCAAGAAAGTAAGTTAACTCTCCCATCATAATCATTGCAAATTCTTTTTGCATTAACACATCTTCACATAGGCAAACATTAGTGGGACCAAAAATAATGTCATCAATATATATTTGGACAAGCAATAGATCATTGTTTGAAGAGGTTTTTGTAAAAAGGTTTGTGTCCACCACACCTCTTGAAAAATTGTCTGAAAGAAGACAGCCACTTAATTTTTCATACCAAACTCTAGGAGCTTGTTTTAAACCATATAGAGCTTTGGAAAGTTTATAAACATGGTTAGGAAACTTTTCGTATATAAAACTGGGAGGTTGTTCAATGTAGACTTCCTCCTCAATGACACCATTTAGAAAAGCACTTTAAACATCCATTTGAAAAAGCTTGAATCCTGCAAGTCTAGCTTTGTTTCTTATAACTTCTCCAAATTCATTTAATTTATTTCTAAAAACCCATTTTGTGCCAATAGTGGGATGATCACAAGGTCTAGGGACTAAAGTCCAAACTTTGTTTCTTTCAAATTGGTTTGATTCCTCTTGCATAGCAATGATCCAAAACTCATCACACAAGGCATCATCAATAACTTTAGGTTCTATTTGAGATAATAATGCAAAGTTATCTATGAAGTACCTTCTTGTTCTTACCCCTTGTGATACATCACCAATGATTTCATCCTTTGAGTGCCCTCTGGGATATATCACATCTTGAGGAATGCCTTGAGTTCGTTGACCCTCTTCTAGTGTCTCCTCAATCTCCTCTTCCTCTTTAGTATAATCTTCCAAACCTCGAGAATGTATTGGTTCATTGCTCAAAGAGTTATCTATGTCATCATCATTTTTATTTTCAAAAATTTTAAAATTCATCAAAGTTTACATAATACATAAAGTTCTTTTGTCGTAAATTCTATAAGCTTTCTTGTTTGAAGAGTATCCAAGAAAAAAATTCCCTCATCGGATTTTTCTATCAAATTTTCCAAGATTATCCTTGGTGTTTAAGATAAAGCATTTGCATCCAAAAACTTTGAAGTAGCCAATGGAGGGAGTTTTGTTGAAAATAAGTTCAAAAGGAGTTTTCTTTAAAAGAGGTCTCAAGAGAACATGATTCATCAAGTAACAAGCGGTGTTTACGGCTTCGGCCCAAAAATATTTAGGTAAAGAGTGTTCACAAAGCATTGACCTTACTATTTCTTGTAAAGTTCGAGTTTTCCTTTCCACAACTCTATTTTGTTGTGGAGTTTTGGCGGCCGAAAAGTGGTGTGAAATACCAAAATCATCACAAAGTTTTGTAAAATCTTGGTTGTTAAATTCTCTCTCATTATCACTTCTTATAGAAATCAATTTGTAATCAAGGCAGGTTTGGACTCTTTTGAATAGTTTAACAAATTCATGAAAGGATTCATCCTTTTGGCTTAAAAACAAAGTCCAAGTAAATCTAGAAAAATTATTCACAATAACAAAGGCATACCTCTTACCACCAAGACTAGTGGTCCTCATTGGTCGAAACAAATCCATGTAAATGAGTGATAAGGGTTTTGAAGTTTAAATAGTTTTTTTTGGTTCACAAGAAGATTTTACTTGTTTTCCAAATTGGCAAGCATCACAAAGTTTTGTTTTCTCAAAAGTAAGTTTTGACAAGCCTCTAACAAGTTCTTTAGAAGAAGGTTGATTTAACAAATCCATACTAACATGGCCAAGTAGTCTACGCAATAAGAATGCATTATCATCATGAACCGAGAGACATTTTAATTGTGAGATAAGATCTTCAAGATAAAAAATATAGACATTACCAACTCTTTTTGCAACAAAAATAGTTTTGTTCTCAAGCTTGTTTATGATAGAAGAAGAGTCACTTTCAAAAACAACTTTGCACCCATTATCACACAATTGACTAATACTAAGTAAATTAAACTTCAAACCATCAATTAAAAGCACTTCCTTAATTGAAAAAGATGAACCATATCCAATGTTACCTATACCGATGATCTTTCCTTTCTTC
This sequence comes from Catharanthus roseus, assembly GCA_028651295.1. Lineage (NCBI taxonomy): Eukaryota > Viridiplantae > Streptophyta > Magnoliopsida > Gentianales > Apocynaceae > Catharanthus > Catharanthus roseus. Next base: position 5,830,646 of record JAPQWS010000086.1, on the reverse strand, counting down.
TTATCACCAAAAGTAACAAAGCCACCTTTGGTTTCTCTTAGCTCATTCATGAGGGATGCATTTCCGGTCATGTGTCTTGAGCATCCACTATCTAAGTACCACTTGGAGCTGGATTTATGTTCCTACAATAGGAGAAAGAAAGATAACTTTTGGTACCCCGTATTCTTTTGGGTCCATAAATGTTAGTAGTTTTTATTCTCCAAATAGTTTTAACTCCCATTGCAACTTTTATTTTTACAAAACACCTAGTGGCCTTATGACCATTCTTACCACAATAAGTACAACAAAGATGGGAGAAGGATAAAGAAGCTTTGACAAAATATGTTTGCTTCGAAGAAGCATTAGAGTGGCTGTATCCAATGCCATTTTTATCATAAGAAGATCTTTGTGAACCAAGAAGTTTTTCAAAATTTTTTTTTCCTTGAGTAAATCTTTCAATGCACAAAGTAAGATCATTCACCTTTTTCTTTAAAATTTCATAACCAATCAGGAATTTTTCAAGAGAGGAAACCTTTTCACAAAGGTTCTTGTTTTCTAAAATAAGTTTTTGAAAATTATTGCTTGAACACTCTTTTTCATTCTTCAAGACTTCTAAAGATTCAAGAAGAGATTTATTTTCACAAATAAGTTTTGAATTCTCATCTAGAAAAACTTGAGTCTTACTTTTCAAATCTTTGTTTCTTTTAGAAACCTTTTTGAACTCATCATACATTTCAATAAGCATAGAACTAGGATCATCATCACAATTATCGTCAATGAGACTAGAAGAGTTAGAGGGTGAAGATTGTACCTCTCCATTGCCATGAAGCACATGTTTGCCTTTTCATCACCTTCACTTTCACTTGAATTTTGATCCCATGCACCAATGAGTCCCTTGTCTTTCTTCTTTTTCTGTAAGGCTTCAAGCTTGGCTTCCAATGCTCCTTTTTCCTTTTCAATAGCCTTTGGACAATTGCCTACAAGGTGTTCCATGCTATTACATTCAAAGCATCTTGCTTTGAATAATGAAGAGTTTTGTCCTCCTTTATTAAATGGAGGTTTCTTTCCCTTTTTGTTAAAGCCTCTCTTATAGAATCTTTTGAATTTTCTAATAACCAAGGCCATGTCTTTACCATTATCATGATCATCCTCATTGTTGGAAGAACTAACTTGTTCTTCCTCATTAACTTTGAGAGCTATACTTCTTTTTCCTTTTTCTTCTTCTTCCATTTCATTCAACCTTTTTACTTTTATTTCATAAGTGAGAGAAGAGCCTATGAATTCTTCAATTGGGAGAGTTCTTAAATCCTTTGATTCCTCTATGGCAAGACATTTTGGTTGCCATGCTTTAGGGAGTGCATCTAGAACTTTTCTATTTGCCTCTCCTCTTGAGTATTCCTTTCCATAAGCCTTGAGTCCATTTGTGATGTTTGTGAATCTAGTAAACATTTCACTAATATCTTCATTTTGCTTCATCACAAAGAGTTCATAATTCCTTACTAACAAAGCCAACTTTGATTCTTTGACTTGGTTGGTTCGTTCATTAGTGACTTCCAATAGTTTCCACATGTCATGGGCCGAGTCACATCTACTTACTTGATTGTATTCATTTACATCTAATGCACAACTTAGGATGTTCATGGCTTGATAGTTTAAAGTCATTCTTTTTTAATCAAATTCATCAAACTCTTCTGCCTTCTTGATTCTTCCATCTTTTTGAGGGACAAAAGGTCCTTTCTCTACAATACTCCAAAGATCAAAGTTAATAGAACAAATATATATTTTAATTCTTGATTTCCAAAATGTATAATTTGTTCCATTGAAAAGAGGAGGTTGATTTGTAGAAGATCCTTCTACATAAGGTAAAATTAGAAACATGAGCCATAGTAATTGAAAGATCCTTTGCTTCAAGGATGTTAGTCCTTTTTTAGAGAAGCCCTGCTCTCATACCAATTGAAAAACCTTAGAGGAGAGGTGAATGAGGTTTTTAGCTAATTTTAGAAAATCTTTTATGTGATTAAAAGTTAGACCTTCAATTTTTTTTGAGAAAGAATTCTAAAACTTTTTTTAATAAAATTCCAAACCAGACAAAATCTTATAGTTTATAACAGTTAAGCAATAAGCATAGAATCAAACTTTAAAGAATAAAGAGGCACAACAATTTATAGTGGTTCACTCTCTCAAAGAGCTACATCCACTACCTTGAGTCAACACCCAAGGATTTACCAAACCACTATAATCAAAGTCTACAACAATCACAAGCATGAGGATCACCCACCAAGGGTTTTGCAAGCAACCTTAATCCACAACACAATTACAATCAAAGGATAATCCAATGGGGTTTTCAACACGAACCTTTGATCACAATAGAAAAGACAAGAGTAAGGAACAATGTTACCAAATGAGCATGAAAAGGGAAAGATACAACGCAATTGAATGCTTCTACAAGCTCCTCTTTTCTCCTTCTTTGATAGATGATCAACAATGAAGCTCCAATAAGATTTTTCCTTTTTGTTTTTGTGAGATAAAGATTTTATGAAGAATATACTTTAAAGCTCTTTAAATGTTCTTAAATGATCTCAAAATTTGTTTTCAGCAGCTTGACATTTACTGCTGATGAAAAACTCTATTTATATGTGAAGGAAAAAAGTAGATGTTACTGTCTGTGATGGTTAAAATTTTAACAGTAAAAATGGAAAGCGGAAGACCAGTTTCTAAAAACGGACGTCCGATTTCCATGTAAAAGGAAAATCGGATGAACCTTTTTTAAAAATAGGAAGACCGGTTTTTGTTCTAAAATAAAAAATCGGATGACTCTTTTTAAAAACGCATGACCAATTTTAAAATAGGACGACCGATTTTTTTTTTTCCCTTGGAAAAATCGGATGACCCTTTTTTGATAAAGATTTGACAACCAGTTTTACTTAAACAAAAAGAACTTTCCTTTACATTTCAAAAACATGTATTCTTGATACTCTTTAAAAAATAAGTAAACATTCAAAAGCATCAAAAACTCCATCAAGAATACTTAGGTTTTTCAAGTATAGTTTATAAAAATATTTCATCCAAGGAGCTTTCATACTTGATCAAAAATCAAAGATAAAAGTTAGGGAGTTTTACAAAGTACCTTAGCATATCCCTAACTAAACGTTGTCTTCAAGGCATCCATCTTGATCACTTCATCTTCATTGATTCTTGTTGGCTTGAGTGATCTTTTGCTTCTATATGGAACACCCTTGAGACTTCTCTTGTGCAACTTTTGTTCTTCTATATAAAACTATATCTACTTAACACAAAGCACAAGTGAATCATAATCAAAACACTATGAATGTGCCCTTAGGGCTTACACATCCGAAGTGAGGAGCTTTCATAGATTGGCAAGTTTCTATAGGAGGTTCATTAAGGATTTTAGCACTATTGCTAGTCCTTTGACGGACGTGATTAAGAAGATGAATAGTTTCAAATGGTAGGAGAAGCAAGAGGCATTTGAGTTGCTAAAAGCAAGATTGAGTAGTGCACAATTATTTGCATTACCTAATTTTTACAAAATTTTTGAAATAGAATGTGATATCTCAAGTGTGGGAATTCAAGGAGTTTTAATGCAAGAAAAGAGGCCCTTGCTTACTTTAACAAGAAGTTGACTGGTGTGGCATTGAACTACACTACATATGATAAAAAGCTCTATGCACTTGTGAGGATATTGAAGCATTAGCAACATTATTTGTGGCCTAAGGAGTTCGTGGTGCACACCAATCATGAGTCCTTGAAGTTTCTCAAAGGACAATAAAAGCTAAATAAGAGGCATGCAAGACGGATGGATTTTATTGAGACCTTTCCATACATCATCCGATATAAGAAAGGTAAAGAAAACATTGTAGCCAATGCATTGTCGAGAAGGTACACTCTTATCTCTACTTTGCAAGCTCAAATTCTTAGTTTTGAGATGCTTAAGGATTTATATGCTAGTTATCTAGATTTTAGAGAAATATTCGAGGATTGCTTGCTTGTGTCTAATGATAAGTATTTCATACATGATGGTTTTCTTTATCATAATGGTAGATTGTGCATTCCATCTTGTTGCACTAGGTTGTTATTGGTTAAAGAGGCTCATTGTGGTAGCTTAATGGGTCATTTTGGTATTCTTAAAGCTTATGATATCTTGCATGAACATTTCTTTGGCCTCATATGAGAAAAGATATTGAAAGATTTATTGGAAATTATTTAGAATATAAGAGGGCTAAATCTACCTCTTTGCTTATGGTTTCTATACTCCTTTAGAAGTGCCTAAAGTTCCTTGGGTTGATATTTCTATGGATTTTATTCTTAGTTTGCTTAAATCTCCTAAAGGAATGGATTATATCTTTGTTGTGGTAGATAGGCTTTCTAAAATAGCTCATTTTATAACATGCAAGAAAACTAATGATGCTAGACATGTAGTAAACTTATTCTTTACTTGGGTAGTGCAGTTCTATAAAATTCCTAGAACCATTGTTTTGGACTGTGACACTAAGTTTCTTACTCATTTTTGGCATGTTTTGTGGAGGAAACTTGTCACTAACTTGTTGTATTCTACAGCTTGCCATCGACAAACCGATAGCCAAACGGAGGTGGTCAATAGGACCATTGGGCAACTTCTTAAGGCCATCCTTAAGAAGAATTTGCGCCAGTGGAAAGAAGTCATTCCTCATATTGAATTTGCTTATAATAGGGGTAAACCTTCTACTACTTCATTTCTCCTTTTGAGTTTGTCTATGATTTCAATCCTTTAACTCTATTTGATATGTTCATTTGCCTGTAGATCATGCTGTGAGTATGGATGAAAAACGGAAGGCGGAGTTTATCAAATCTATTTACCTAAGGTGCATGAAGCTATTAAGTCCAAGAGTAAGAAATTGGTGGTTTCATGGAATGTTGGAAGGAAACATGTGGTGTTTGAACCCGGTGATTGGGTTTAGCTTCATCTTTGGAAGGAACGTTTTCCTTCTCAATGCAATAACAAGCTTGATGATCGTAGAATGGACCTTTTCAAGTTTTAGAGCATCTTAATAATAATGTCTATAGAATTGATCTTCCGGGTGAATACAATGTTAGCGCCACCTTTAATGTTTCTGATTTTTCTCCGTTTGATGTAGTTGAAGATTTGGGATGAATCTTTTGAAAGGAGGGGCGGATGATGTAGATCGGAATAGTTAAGCATCCATGGAGTTGAAGCTTGGACCAATGACTAGAGCTCGGATGCAGAAACTCAAGGCTTCCAATGGAACTGAACATAATGGCATGGGAGCTTACACAGAAGAATCTTTAAAGAACAAGTTTGAAGAGTTTAAAGGCCAAGAAAAGACTTCCAAGTTGTTCACCATTTGTTCTATTAGCAAGGATTACTCAAGGGGACAATTGGGAGTTGAAAATTGGCTAAGTATTTGAAGAAGAGACCCTACCGCTGACGGTAGGCCCTGTCCCTACCATCACCGGTAGGCTTCTGTTGGCCAATCTTTTGTAATTCACACCCCTACTGCCGACGGTAGGTTCCCCCTTCCGTCGACGGTAGGGTTCGACTAAAGGAAGACTTAATGCGTTTTAATTGAGTGGTTTTTGTTATTTGGCTTGTCTTTTCAGTTTTTAATCAAGAGTTTAGTGGTTTTGAGTCATTTAACCATAGGTTAGCTAGGGCTAGAGTTTAGTCTATAGATATCTCATTATAACTCACTATGAAGAAAAATGATGAATTTTGTTGAAAATTGAGAGAGTTTCTCCAATGCTTTTTGGGTTCTTCACCCTTCTTAGACTAGTTTGCTAAGGGTTAATGTCCTTATTCTTGTGAACAATTGAGCTTTAGATTGAAGAATCTATGGAATCAATTGATCTTTCCAATTCCTTTCATTAGTTGATTCATAAAGTTTCCTTTCTTTGCATCAATTAATCTTGGGTCTTCTAAATTGTGTAATTGGAGATTTGAGGTATTTATTCCCTCAAGGTTTTAATTATCAATCTATGGAAGAATTTAGCCTCTCAATATTAGGTTTATTAGACTTAGTTTCTCATAGGTTTCTTATTGGAGTGTTTGAATTTAAAAATCCTCAATAGAGGTTCTTCAAAGAAGGAGGTGATCCTTGGGAAGTAGTATATTCCAAATTAAAATCAAAGTGGATCTACATCATTATCCCTAGTTTTTCTTAGTTTTTGTTTGTTGTTTTGATTTTGTTTTATTTTTGTGATTATCTCTGCTACTGTTGTTTATGTTCGTTCTATGATCTTAATTATTTTTAGTCGGCTTCTTCTCTTTTCATTGTATTGTCTTTCGTTATCAAAAAGTTTTAAACTCCTCATTTTTGTCTGTTTAGTTTGTATTGCTTGAGGGCAAGTAACGGATAAGTGTGGGGGTATTTGATATATAGTTAATCGTTTGTATTTATAGATGTTATTTTCATCGTTTTACAGTGTTTTTAATATGTAAAAATATATATATATATATGGACTAATATCCTTTATTCTTGTCTTAGGTGCTTTTAAAAAGAGAAAACGATGAAAGAAAACGAAAATGGAGCGAAAATGACGAAACGGACCCGACGGCATCAACGAAGCTGACCTATCACCAGAAGTAGGCCAACCTACAGCCGACGGTAGGTCCCGGAACCACAAGTAACTCTTGGATAGAACCCTACCTGCGAGGGTAGGCTACCCCTACCATTGAGGTAGGTCCCAATAGAAAAAATAGAATTGTGGGCAGAACTCTGCTACGGATGGTAGAGCTTGACCTACCGTGTGTATTAGGTCTCAACTGGGCAGTTTTAATCCTATTTTAACTTTAATTTGATGTAATTTTTTTCCTATTACTCTGTTATTCTGCTATTAGGGAAAGAGGGCAGCAGTTAGAAGTAGTATTTAATTGGTTAGGTAAACATTAGATTTCAATAATTTTAGTTCGTGGAGATCAAGATTATTTATCAAGATTTCGAGCTTCAATTGGGAGACTCGAAAGATGAGCTTGGGAGACATTCAGGATTATGATCGCGGCTTCAATCTTCCTGCTAAGCTTTCTTTTCTTTACTTTGTTCTTTAATTTAATGTTTAATTTCAGTTTTATTACAATGAATATTGAGTAGTTCTTTGTGTTTGGATGAGGGTTAAACCCTAAGACTTGTTTACAATGATCTTAGTTTAATTTGATGAATTCAATGTTTGTTTTCAATTAAGTTGTTCTCCAACTGGGCTTGTTTGCATATTAATTGTCGCGAGATTAGATTTATCGCAAGAATGCTTGGAATTGAAAAAAGAGAGCGTTCTAGGGCAACCAATTGTGGGTTAATTGGGGAAATTGATTAGAGATATAATTTTGCACTTTTTGGTCCTTTAAATCACCTAATATTACCTCACTCATGATTTGTTAGGAAGAAAAGAGATTTTCCTCTAAGGGTTAATGAGTAGGGTGGCTTTCGCCTAGAGATGGGGATTGCCTGATTTATAGTGATAACCCAACTTAATTAATTCAACATCATTTTCTTTAAATTTTTCCAATTAAATTAGTAACAAGGATTAGGAGGATTCCACCATCCAAACTCTTGTTTTTATAAGTTTTAAAAAACCTTAATTTTATTGCTTGTTTTCTTTAGTTGTTAAACCATTTTCAATTTTTAGTTTAATTCTTTAAAACTAACTTTCCTTTAGACTAAACATTAAAGACGAGATTAGTACTTAAGCCTTCCTCGAGATTCGACACTTAGGTATAACTTTTTTACTACAGTGATAGGTCCATTTGCTTGTTGCTTAGTTTAGTAGTTCATTCCCATGTTTTTTTAAAACATACACATCACTATGTTTAAAGGAAAGTCTATTGAGCATTTGCAGTCATATCTTATCTTTCATCGATACTTTTATAAAGAACCATGATGATTTTGTTCTTTAAACCAACTCATGGTCTTTTTGAGTGATCAAATGGAATTACTTTACAATGAACATGAGCTTTCAAGTGCTTTTAGATCTTTGAAATCGTTGTGTGAAAATGACCATGGGTTTAAATTCTATCATATGCATTTCAAGGATTTCTTTTTGTTGAAGGTTTTTGAAAACCAGGTAGAATTCTATTTTGCAATGTTTAAAGTTAATCTTTTGAGTTCTAAAAGCTATTTTGAGAAAGATTTCTTTCGAACAATCTTGGAAAGCTTGTATTGACAGGAATCTTTACTACCATTTACCTTTCAAGGTGTGGTTCTTGAAGTTGGTCATTTCATATGCATTATCTTGGAAGAACTGTTATTTGTTATTTCTTAAACATGAATAGAGCTACATTGTTTTGTCTCTAACCTTTCAAGGAGTTCTTGGAAGAAATGGGTTTTGAAAGGGAAGATAGAAAATTTTTCAATCTTAGAAACTTTATTTCTATATTTTCTCATTTCAATTTTGATAGTGTTGGCATTTGTGAAGTACAAAGTGTATCTTCATTTTCAAAGGGTTTGGAAAGTATGTTTTGCTTAATACCATCATTTTAAAGAAAACACATTTCAAACTCTTAGCCTTCTTGTGTTACCTTTTAAGTTTAAAAATGAAAGTTTCTTTTATCATTACCTTTCAAGGATTTTGGTATTGATACCCACTTTGAAGATTCTACAAGTAGGATGTTTCCAAGAGATTCTTTCTAAACTTCCTTGCTCAACTTTTTAAGGGAACACTTCTACAAAATTTCTTCCTGTTAATTATGACATTTACTCAATACTTGAGTTTCACATTTCATCGACCTTTTAAAGTTTTAGAGTCAAAGTGGGGATGCTTGATTTACAAGATTTCTATGCCTTTACTTATGATATTATTAATAGAAATTTTGAAAAGCCGTGGCAGTGTGTGCTTAATGTGTTCCTTGGAATGTCCTGTTTTGAACTTCTTTGTCTATACCAATTTTTTATATCAACCTTTCAAAGAAGTTCTAGAAAGCTTGTTTTCCTTGTTCATGGACATAGGGCTTTACTTGCCTAGTTCTTGAGTGCTTTAGCGATAATGTTCATAGCATTCTTCATCTAAAAGATTTCCTTTTTCTAATGCTGCCACCTTTTACACTTTAATGAAGGTGAAAATTCGAGGGAAATTCTAGTCCAAGAGTTAGAGTTAGAAGAATGGTTAAAATGGAGCCAAATTGGAATTTCTGGACCAATTTTGGAACTCCATTTTGGTAGTATTAAAGACTTCAAATGAACTAGTGATCTTCATGAAGGTTGTAGAAAACTTATTAAGGTTTCCATAATGGTATGGCATATTACTATATTAGTTCATTTAGTTATCTTATGACCAATGTTAAGTTAGACTTTCTACCTTCGATTTACAAGATGATACATTTTGGTAAAATGGTTATAGCGTGAGTTGTAAGAGTCTAATAAAGGTGATTCAAGTTGTAGGAGAAAGAAAAGAGAACATCTATAACTTTGTTAAAGATACCAAGAGCTAATTTGGAATAATTCAAGTTCAAAATAGGGCAGCCGTCCCTGGATAGAGAAAATTTGGTGTCAAGCAAACAGGCTCGGTCGGACCTGGCCACCCTCTTCAATTAGACATGGCCAAATAGGAAATTTGGTCAACTATTTGCCTAACGGGTTTTGGACTTATTCTAATTCTAGGTTTCTTTGATTTTTTACCTTACAGGGGTTTGATGGTCTTTTATGACCCTTTAGACTTAAGTTAAAGCAAGGAAACCCTATTGTAGTTGTTTTAAATACTCTTTTTCTCCCATTTTGAACATAACTTTGATAAAATGAGAAATTGAGAAATTTCTATCTAGGGTTCTTAGGATCTTCAACCTCTTTAGCTAGTCTCTAAGAGGTTCTTTTTCTCAGTAGGTTGATCAATTATTGTTATTAGATTGAAGGTCTAGGAAATTCAATTGATCATCTAAATTCCTCTTACAATTAATCCTAGAAGTTTATGTTTCTTTGGTTAGTTGGATTAGGTCTTCTAGTTTGTGTAGCTTGGATTTTAGAGACTTTGTTTCTCTAAGGTTCTTGTTATCAAATTGGGAAAGAAATTCAGCTCTTATTATGGGGTTTATGGAGATCTCCATAGGTTTTTATGATGGAGTGTTTAGTTTTAAATCAACAATAAGAAGATCTTCTATCAAAGGGGTGATCTAAGGTGATGATAGAATCAAAATTCACATCAAATTGAAGATTCACATCAAGATGTTTGACGAGGTGTCTAACTTTGGTGAAGTGCAGTTTGATAAGCATCTAAGTGGTTGTGTGACATTTGTCTATTCTAGAATGTGGAGGTGACCTTTTCGTTAACTTTTCTTGTTTTGTTTCCTTTTGCTTATTTATTTTTGGTAACTTTTTTGTTGCTTTTATTCGTTCTTGGTTTTGATGTGTGACGTTTGTGTTGCTTGAGGGCAAGCAACGCTTAAGTATAGGGGACTTGATATATGTCATTCTTGATATGTTTTTCTTTATATATTTTGATGATTTGTGTATGAATTTCATGATTAAATTGGCTAATTACACTCTTTTCCCTCTTCTTTGAATATAGGAATAATATTATTGGAGTTTGAATTAAAAAGAACAAGGAAGAAGAGTATAGTACTTTGAATGTACAAAAAGAGGAAAACTTCTTCCTACGACTGAGCAGAGCAGCATTTAGTGGGATTTTAACCTCTTTAATGACCTTAATTAAAAAAGTGTCATTCTTGAGGATCGTAGAGGACTTTATATTGTTTCCAAAATTCCAAAGTGTATTTAATCGAAGTTTATTTGTACATCCAAAGGGTTGTGCAAAAATCAACATTCTCATATGACGTTCTAGTTTGGTACATTTTGGTACAACAATTATAACTCGAGTTATAGAGCCCCAATGGAGTTGATTCAAGATATGTTGGAAACATAAGTGCTTTTCTATAAATCATATGAAACCAACAAGACTAAATTATCCATTTAAAGTTCTTAAAATACTAAAAAAAACGACAACATACTTGCCTGTTCGGGCAAGCACTTGCTTAGTCCAGCAAGTTTAGGCACCACTCATGGATTTTTGTACAAAAGTTTGCCAGGTCCAGCAAGCTGCTCCAGCTTGCCTAGTCAGGCAAGCCGTATAGAGGAGCTTAAAATTGCAAATTTTCAGCTTTTTCAGGGATCTTTGTCATACAACATTAGAGACAAACATCGAGGATTCATAAGGAGGCGATTTTCGAGAGAAAAGACCCATGAATGACACTACCCAATGTTGGAGTCCGTAGGCAAAAACAAAATAAAATAAAACTACGGAAATCCATCAACAGGATCTGCACATACTAGAAAAACCGATTGGATGGAAATTACCTCAATGTTTTGATTGTTTGGTGTGGAGGCGCTGCTTTTTACGCTTCGCCCTCTACTGGTATCCACACGACGAACTCCTCTGCAAGCGATCGAGATGCTAGCCCCTTCTGTGTTCTGAAAACTATTCAAAACTGATCCTGACTATCTGTTAATCGGTCATGTTTCGGGGAGAGGAGGCTAGATACTATATTGTCGTTCTAGGGTTTAGGGTTTTATGTTTCTTTTTCAGATAAAGGACGGCTACCAAGAAAAGGTTAACATAACCTTTTATAGCTGTTAATATCAAAACCCTAACTGTCATCTAATGACAGTTTAATCTCGTCCGTCTATTCCTATAATCATCCAACGATTGGATGAGTAATATTAAGTAATTAATTTCATTTATTCGATTAAATAAAATTAATTACTTATTAACTTACAAGAAAATACAATATGGAATCTGATTCCCCTTTTGTATACGTTCAACGAATTCGGACACAATCTAGATCTATTGAACGTGGACATTATGCTCACAAGATCGTCTATGCGTGTGACCCTGTAGGTTCAGTTAACGTTGGCAGTGAATGAAAAATGTCCTAGACATTTATTCACAAAACATAAGCGGCCTCTAGCAAGACATTATGCTTACCCAAGTTAAGTAAATGCAATAATAACCTAGCATCAGATTTAATATTTAGTCCTTTTGTCACACGATATCCTAATTAAGTATAAGGCATGGACTAAGTCATCCTTATAAAACTTAATTAACCATTTACTTGATCACCAGGCAGACTGTTCCAACAAATAATATTAACACCTTATCAATACTTATTTGAGCATGGCCATGCATATTTTCTAGTCTTCCTTATCAAGGGGCCCATGGATATCTCTCTCTAAAAGGAGAGGGACAAATCCCTTTCACTATCTCCAATATTCAAGCCATGACAAGAAAATAAGCCAACCAATAGTCATAATAATCACCTAATTAAAAGTGATGTTTGACTATGTCAAAACATATTTTCTCCCCATGCAAGAAACATTAGAAACATTAGGTCAAAGGACACCAAATACAAAACTGAGAAGAAATACTTATAACTTAAACCCATGCAATATTTCTTCTTCACTTTGGGTCATGTCCAATATAATATTCTCAATATGTATTTATGAACTGATTTTATATCTCATATTCATGATCAGTAAAACTTGACCATCAATCAACTTCACACTAGTTTACAAGATGTAATAAACTAGGGACAAATAAGAATAGTATTTTATTAGCTATAAGTGTTTTACTATCAAGTCACATACTTGATGACCAAGAGCATAAAATACAATTCAAAATACATGTTTCATAAATCATAAATGTGAGTCAATTGGTCTTAGGGCATACACTAACACCTAATCCATTCCAAACATTAATAGCAAGATTAATTCAAGGGTTCAAGAGGATTAGAAGGATCGTTCGGAGCAATTTTAAGGGCAAAGAATGAGGGTTCGAGAGAATCATTCGGGTAAAGTTCCGGGACTGCGAAGACATTATTGAATATTTCTTAAGCTTTCTTTTCCTCTTTACTTCATAAATTTTGTTAATTTAAATTGTGTAATTGAGGATATGAGTAGCTAATTTACGTTAGCTGTTTGAACAATGATGAACCCTAGATGGAATTAGGCTTTGAATTATTAGAAATTAGTTGTTGGATACTTGTTTTTAATTAAATTAATGCTTAGTTATTCGTTGAATTGGTCCAATTTTTACCGGTAATTGAATGAGAAAATGCAAGTAATTAGAGAACAAATTAGGCATTTAGGAGTCTTTAATTGATTAGAGATGATAATCAAACTCCTATGTTGGATTAGAACAATTAAATCACATTCTTGAGAAAAGATTCTACCTTGGCAATTAATAGAATAGGGAATTCTCCCCTAGAAATAAGGATAACCTAGAGAATAACCCAATTGAATTGATACAAACCACAAACATTTGAACACAACCTTCTCATTCTTGATTAAGCCCTTGTCTTTTTTTTTTTTTTTTTCTTGGTTAAAGGTGATAGTTTAGATATATTTCCTTTCTTAGTAAGTTGTAATTAAGCTTAAAACCTTTGATAATTATTGGTTAAATAGTAAAAGAAGAAGTAGCACTAGTGATTTTCATCCATAGAGACATCTTGGTATTCTTACTAGCCTAGCTAGAATGATAGATGCACTTGCCTACATGTTAGTTCTGAGAGTAGAACCCATACAACAAAACCCTACACGACTGAGGAAGTGCACTTAGCCATGAAGCACATGCATCCTCAAAAAGCTCATGGACCTGACAATATGAATGTTTTTTTCCCAAAAAACATTGGCATATTATTGTGCGTGATATCACCTCTTTTTACCTTAAGATTCTCAATGAAGGACTTGATATAGTTGATATTAACAATACTCATATTGCCTTGGTACCTAAGATCAAAGATCCCTTGCATATGTCTTAATTTAGGCCCATCAGTTTGTAATGTGCTTTATAAAATTATCTCCAAAGTACTTGGAAAAAGACTTAATTAAACGTTAATTAACTTTGTGAAAGGTGAAGCTCAAAGTGCTTTCCTTTATAATTGACTCATTATTGACAATGCTATCATGGCCTTTGAAATGTTTCATTGCCTGCAGACCAAGTCTCCAAAAGCAAGCACCACATATCCTTGAAGCTTGACATAATGAGGAAGGCTTTTGATGTACTCGAATGGCCTTATCTGGAATCCCTTATGACTTGTATGGTTTCCCACGAACTTTTTGCAATAGGATTATGAGTTGTATTAAAACTGTCTGTTATTTTACCCTCATAAATTAGGCTCCTTTTGTTCCTTTTTAGCCAATGAGAGGCATCAAACAAGGTGACCGTTGTCTCCTTTTCATTTTCTCATTTATGGTATGGGATTATTTGCCCTCTTACGATCTACTGAAATGCAAGGGAACATTAAAAGTATCTGAATTGGGAACAGTCCCACAGTATCTCACCTGCTTTTAACAGATTATTCACTCCTCTTTACGTTAGTAGAGCTAATCAAGTGGATATACTTAAGAATACTCCGTACCTGCGTGCTCAGGCCAAATTATCAACTTTGAGAAGTCAAATATGTTCTTCAGTAAAGGTGCCCCTGAATCCATTAAGCATGATATATGTTCCTAACTCCACATCATATAAGGTAATGAAAATAGGAAATATCTCGGTTTTCCTTATATAACTGGTAGATCTAAAAAAGAAATCTTTAGCTACCTACATGATCGAGTCTTGAAGAAGTTAAATAGTTGGAAGGAAAAGACTATATCTTTTGCTTTTAATGAAGTCCTAAAAAAAAATCTGTGATTTAGACTATCCTAACTTATGTTATGTCATGCTTTCTTCTTCCTAACTCCATCACTGAGTCTATCTTTGTTCTCATTTTCCTATTCTGGTAGGGTGGTGATGACAAAACAAAGATCATTGCCTGGAAGTCTTGGAAAGATATCTGTCAAACAAAGCACAAAAGAGAACTTGGTTTTTGGGATATCTCTGTTTTTAACCTTGCTCTTCTTTTCAAGCAAGGGTGGATAATCATAAAGAACCCCCATTCATTAGTTGCACAAGTCCTAGATGCAAAGTACTTCCCATGACGGATTTTCAAATGGAAAATTTGGGAATGCACCCTCTTATATTTGGTATAGTTTGCTTGCAGCATGACCTTTTATTTCAAGTAGAATCATGTGCCAGATCGAGAATGGCCGTACGGTTAAGAGATGAAGTGACAGGTGGCTTCCTACTCCTCATTCTTTCCAGCTTGCAATGCCTTGAATCTATCTGATTTCACTAGGATCCTCACAGTCTCAAACCTCCTTAATTATGAACATGCTTGTTGGAAGGGAGAGCTAATATGTGGTCACTTTAATTCTTATAAGGTTGCAGAGATCTAAAGGATCTCACTCTGTAATTGATAGCCAAAGGATGATATAGTATAGGGGATAGAGCAGGAAAGGTCAATTCTCAGTTCAATCAACTTATCATCTTATTGTAGATAAAAAAGAAGATACGCTTAACAAATTGAGCACTTCTAAATAAAAATATGGCAACTCAACGCTCTCCTTAAAGTTACGGTGTTTCTTTAGTGAGTTTGCAATAACATTATTCCAACAAAAAAGACATCTCCTCTCGGATGCAGTCAGTCTCCCCTCTCCGTTGTCTTTGTAACTATAAAGTTATAGATACCTTTCATGTGTTCTTTCATTGTGTACACACGCTAGAGACACCTGTAAATGTTCACCATTCTTTTACCTTATAGGGGAATTCACAAATCCAATTTGCACATTATTCTCCATTTGTCACAGATTCCTTTTTTCTCCAAACCAGGAGAGTTCTTTTTTTGCTTTATTGCTTTGGGGTTTATGGAATCAAAGCAATAAAGTAATCCTCCAAGGATTAAAGCAATCACCCTCTGAAACCTTCTTCTGCGCAACAAAGTTTGTTGAAGAATATGGAGCTATCCATTCAATGGATAACCAATCTGTGCAGCCTGATCCTAGGCATAAGTACTTGAACATAGACAAAGGGAAGCGGCCCCTGTGCAACCTGTGTCGCTTGGACTCTAAAATCCGAACATATTAGATGTTTGTTAGTAGAGTTTTGAAAACATTCTTTCTTAGCCTTTACCCGGAAGCTCATCCACTCACCTTCTCTGGAGAATGCTGAGTCGATGGCCATTTTAGAATATCTTAGACTCATTAAGAGATTTGTGCATCACTATTTTCTTATCCAAAGCGAATGTAAATGAGTAGGACACTATCAGAACGGACCCCGATTCACTTAAAGTGTTTGGTCACATCTAGCACTATCAAACGGGCCGAACCGGACCGGATCGCATCAAGCTCGCACTCCGGTCCGAGCTCATTTTATGATGGGCCTAAGCCTAAAAACCAATAACTGTCTGCAGCCAACCTGCAGGTAAACGGGCTAGTCCGTGGGCTTTGCTAAAAAAAAGTCAAAAATAAAAATTTCTTTAAATTTAGTACCCAAATCATTATATATTTATATTGAAACACCTAAAATATTTTTAAAAAACCTAAATATTAGTCTAAAATCCAAATATTACAAACCTAAATAAACTATAAACTTATAAACGTACATAATAACATTTGAATCCATTAAATATAATTCATATCAAATCATTCCCAAAACACAAACCGAAATAAACAAGTTAACAACAATCATCTAATTATCCAAGTCCAACAAGAACAAGTACACAATAATGATCCAACAAGAAGAAAAGAAATAACAACAATCATCTAAGAATAAACATTTCATAGGTCATAGCCACAAAATAGTATTTATTCTTCCACATCATCTTCATCATCTTCGTCTTCAGAAACAATCAAAAAATTTGAATCTGCTTTAGAGGACAATGATTCCTTTAATCTCGATACCATCGTTTCTTCATCATCATTACCTATAAAAACATAAAGTAAATAAAATAGTTAGTAAATAATAGTTACAAATTAAATATAAATGAAGAAAATTTTTACTTACTCTCAGTCTCAAGAGGAATGAAACCATGGAATCAGTTACATGCACATATTAAACCTTGTACATGTCAGGGAAGAAGACAACTCCTATACTTGTTAAGAACTCGAGCACCAATACTAAATGCAGATTCTGAAGCCACGGTAATAATTGGAATGCTCAAAATATCAGAAGCCATTAGATCCAATTCAAGAAACCTATATACATTATCTTTCCAAAATGTCAAGACGTCTAAACTTTGCAAAATGACTCCATTCATAATGTGGTTCCTCCAAGTGAATCTCCAATAGAGATTTCCCACTATTTGTAACAATTTTCCTAGAAATTGACCTAAAGTCCTAAGAAAACAAGTACACAAATAAAATAGTCAAAAATTAAGTGCCATATGTTTAGGAGATAATATTTAAAGTTGAAAGCATTTGTTTAAAAAAATAAGAAACTTACAACAATATCATCGGTATCTCACTTCTTTGTGACCTAGTAGCTTAAGCTTGTGAGGAATCACTTGATGGTTTTGAATAATGTGAAAACAACATATGCAACCACTTTTTGAGAAGAACCATCTTCTCAGAAGCAGTACTTGGATCAAGCACTTCATAACATACCTCCACCATTCTCAATTCCACTCTAGGATAAAGAACTGCCCCAAGTGCAAGCATGACACTGTAGTCCTTCTAGTACTTGTCAAACTTAATCTTCATCCAGAAGACCATGTCTTTTATGACATCATATGAATGATCCGTATATTTTACCAACATGGTTTCGATTTCTAAACTTGCTCAAAATACAAGTTAGAAGTTGGATAAGAAGAACCAGAGATCAACTTAGTCATTTCATAAAAAGAATGGAGAAAATCATACATCTTTTGGGCCCTTGACCAATCTTCCTGCGAAGGACAAGACTTGTAATTCCTATCAATTAACGCAAGACTAGAAAATGCAAGTCGATATTTTAAAGCACCTTCAAGCATTATAAAAGTAGAATTCCATCGGGTAGATACATCCAATCTCAAATGAACCCTCATTTCTAGTCCCACTTGCTTAATACATTCTTCAAAAACTTTCATTCTCCCTTTGAGCCCTTAATATACTTGATACTTTCTCTAATCTTAAGCAAAACCTCACTAGCTAATTTTAGAACTTCTTGCACAATCAAATTCAAGATGTGTGTTGAGCAACAAATATGAAAAAACTCACCATTGCACAACAAACTATTTTGCAAACAAAGTTGTTCACACAAACTATCTTGCATATTATCATTGGAAGAAATATCATCCAATGTTATAGAAAATATTTTCTTATCAATTCCCCACTCTCTTAACAAATCATAAACTTTTCAAGATAATTCAACCCCTGAATATGGGGGTGGAAAAATCAGAAAAAAGTAAGTATGCAACTATTTATTTTCCATATAGCATCAACAAAGTGAGCAGTCAGACAAATATAATCTTTAGATGTGCAAGCTGTCCAAACATCGGAAGTGAGACATAATACGACTAGGAACATTAGCTAAAGTTTGTTTCAAGCAATTTTTCTTATTTGTATAAACTTTCCACACATCTGATGCAGCTGTGTTCCTTGAAATGTGTTTCACATCGAGATTGAGATAGGTGAAAATATCTCTAATCCCTTCGTACTCAATAAACAAGAAAGGAAGGTCATGCTTTATGATTGCCAAAGCAATTTTTTCAAGAAGAACCTTTTGAGAAAATTTTCTTCTTCATGCCTTCCCTATAGTGTTGTCTATAATCATATCACTCACATCCCGAAATTTAGCCCTAATAGCAACACAATCATCTATATGACGCTTAAGGGTAGATGTCCCATATTACTCCCTCCTGCTATATACACTTTCTTATAACCAAGACACTCATCCCTCGACTTACCATCTTTCTGACCTATGCTCCTAGCATATGTCCATACATCTAAACTTTTAGATTTTTCTGACCTTTTTTGAAGATTGTGCAACAATTGATTCATCATGTTCATCATCAACAACATTTTTATCCATTTTCTGCAGTATTTCAATTCACAATCACATTCACATAGTAAACAACAATGGTTTGGAAGACCTAATATAAAACAAATTAACTTATCACTAAAGCGGTTTTTTATATATGCAATTCAAAATAATGGCAACGTGAAATAACAAATGAACTAGTTGTGGATAGTTATTACTATTTTATTAGCATCAAATACCAACAATTATTGATTGACATCAACTATAAGTTCCTATTCTCATAACTCCTATAAAGGGATAGGGCTACAACTGATGCATTGAACATAAAAGAAGAAAATTGTTAAGCAAAATAATACCCTAGAGTTTATGACTGAAACATTAGTCATAAGTTACGTTTATCATAAAAACTAAGGAAATTGACCAAAGCTTACACAACTGATATTGAATTTTGGAACCGAAAATTCATTGCCAGATGCAATACAGTCCAATATACCTTTCTAGCCAATTTCCAGAATGAACAAGAAATTCCTAAATCTTTTAGCATGTAAATTAACTATTGTTTTTTTAGTACCTGACATTTAGAATTTTTAATAAAAATAATATTAAAAAAGCAACCCGTTATAGTGCACAAAAACAACCAATATGCAAATTCAATAAATTACCAAAACTAGCTTGTTCAAGAAATTGAGAACGAACATTGTACTTGCTTACAAAATTGAAACATAATCTGTAGTGTCAAGTGTATTAATCACGAAGTGAGGAACATTATATTTACTTACAAAACTGAAATATAGTTTGTAGTGTCAATCAGTAAGTGAGATATATACGAAAATAGCAATGGCATTTCATTGTACAATCAAATATGCAAATTCAAATTCATTTACTCTCTAAATCTCAAACAAACAAACAAAATTATCTAAAACAACCAAAATGTCTACACCATTTCAAATAGTTCATAAACAATAAAGACTCAAATCAATCATTCTCTGAAAAAAACACACCATTTCAATTCATTAAATAAAAAATAGGGGAAAAACACCTTATCCTTATCAAAGCCATCAAGTTCTCATAAACAATAAAATTACTATATTTTCCATCATTGTTGTGTTTAACCAACTGAAAAATGGAAAATGACATAACAATCCCAAGGAAAGCCATAAAAAAGGGTTTAAATAATGTATAATTTTTTGGATATCCATATTAATACTACCAATTAATGAAGTCAATAAATCTTCAAAGATAAATTGATAATACAGAATGCAAAGCCAATTTGATGAAAATTGAAATACATGGGAGTGATATCATTGACAATTGGTATGAACTTGAACAAAAAGCAAAGTGTAAGAAAAGCTTACTGACCAATAGAAATCTCCTTGGCGATCTTGGTCAGACTTGTCGGCTACCAGTGTTGTCGCCAGAGTGCACGTGTGGCTGGTGGGTGGAGGATTGGCAGTGGTGGGTGGTCAGTGGTGACTGGTGAGATTCGAGGGGGTGTGTGTATCGTGCACAAGCAACACAAGCAAAGGTGTTGATTAATGGAGAGTGGCGGCCAATGGGTGGGTACGACAGCGTGAGGTGAGGTCTCGGGTCGTCTCGGTGTGGTAAGGAAGAAGGTGGCTGTTGCGGTGCGGTCTGAAGAAGAGAATTGTTGCTGTAGGATTAAGAAAACAATTGTTTTCATTTAGGTCTTTAAGAAAATAAGTAATTTAAATTAGGTCCTAAAATAATTAATGTAAAATATGTTCTTATAACGGGCTAGCCTGTGAATCGAACCGAACTAACCCAAAAAAACCTATGTCAAAACAGTTTGATCTGGTCTAAGCTCATTTTTTACGAGCCAAATTTTAAAAATCGATATCCATCCGTTTTACGGAATGGTTCAGACCAACCCGCGAGCCTAAACCCATTTTGACAGTGCTAGTCACATCCATCATCATCAGATCTGCATGTTTGGATAATTGTAACGTTTGGATAGAGGTGTAATTCACCCTCTCACTATGTTGGGTTTCACTTAAATAAAACTTTATTTTCCTTTAAAAAAAGAAAAAGAAATCCAAATAGTACTTGACAGGCAGCGCGTCCCGTACACGCGACCATTCCGCCAAGATACCGAATACTACTAGCCCGGGCAGGCAGTACAAAGAACGCCTGAGAAAATTTTCTTTTGGTGGCATACATAATAACAAATACAGGTAGTTAACCCACCATACTGTCTCTTTAAACAACTAAACCCTAATCATTTAAATAACATTTCCCAGCGCACCCCCACGCATAGCTGCTGCTGTCTCTCTCCGCAACCTTCTCTGTCTCCTCTCTCCCTCCTCTCTTTCTAAACCCTAGAAAATCAAACCTTTTCTGGGGTTTAGGTTCAAGATTTTTTATTCTTTATTGTCATCAGTCGACTTCGATCACCGCTCTTATATATACGGATACTGATAACTCTGTATATTTGAGGTTTGTTCTGTTGATTTTGGTGATTTATTTCCTGGAGTGGAAATGGATCTTCCGAGCTTGGCTGTCATTCTGCGGGGTGCGCTTAGTCCCAATCCTGAAGAACGTAAAGCTGCTGAAGAGAGCTTGAATCAAGTAAGTTTTTGAATTTATGAGTTATGTTTTTGTTTTGATGCATGAATTGATGGTTCTGTGTGAAGTTCAAGGTTTTTCCTGTTTTTACGTTTTGTTTAGTTCTCATGATTGGAATTTGTTTTGAATCTTAATATAGCTTTTTTTTTTTGTTATCTATTTTGTGTAATCGTGTTGCAGTTCCAGTACACACCTCAGCATTTGGTGAGGCTGTTGCAGATCATAGTAGATGGAAATTGCGATATGGCGGTAAGACAAGTAGCAAGCATTCATTTTAAGAATTTCATTGCGAGGAACTGGGCCCCGCACGACCCTGGTAAGCAGCAAAACACACCGGTTGGTTGATCGATGCATTGTGATTGTGAAGGATATAGTTCTATTTATCCTGTATTAGACATACCTTTGGAACTTAAAAATTCTTGGAAAATATAGGCGTGCAATCAAGCATCCCGCCTAGTGATAAGGATGTGGTGAGGCAGAACATTCTGAATTTTATTGCTCAGGTTCCGCAGTTATTGAGGTATGCATTTCCTATCACTAAATAGAGTCATTTGACCATGCATATTAAAGTTGGTACTTTCATCGTTTCTGCTGGTATTGAGAAACTATTATTGAGATGCTTGCATAACTTTCTAGCTATGTGAAAGGGAGCTTTGTATCTGACTTATCTTTATCTTTATTTGGCCTTGCTGTTCAACCTAAAAAAGAAAAAAAGAACGACTATACAGCTACTTATATCATATAACAGTTTTCTTCTGGAAACTTTGCCATGGAAAGAAGGAAATTGACATGTTCTGTACTAGGCAGACTCCTTCCTCCAAATTGGTGATGTAAGTGCTCAAAATGATACCTTTAAAAAAAACATAAGTGCTCTAGTTGAAGTTAATAACTTTCAATTTTCTTGTTCACAGTTCAGGAAAATGTTCACATTTTTTTGTGATGAATGTGGTAAAAAATAAACATTGGTTAAGCATGAGTTAAAGTGATCATAAGTGCTAATTGATATTTTAGTTGTTCAAAAACTCAGTGTGGGTCTTGTTAGCACTAATATGAATTGGGAAAATTGTATTATGTTCTGTTCAGATGGATGTGCTTAACCATATGATGTAAAATTATTTTGCATTTAATTTTGTAGTGCTCAAAGGAACCAGTACCTGTATTATAAGAATTGCATAGAAAGGTTATGATAACCTTCTGTAACGCAAATACCTATAATCATTTCTTCTATAAAAATGATCAATAATATTTTGACCATTAAGGTTCCTGTTTATTGGTTAGCCGATTTTATGTAGCTCTAGGTATTTGGCTGAAGCTAGTTTCAGTATGTGGCTAGTAAATCTATGAGCCTATGCATACTTCAAGTGACCCAATTATAAACAGTCAAATCAGAAAGGCTGATGATATCCACATAATCAGAGCATATACCTCCAAATCTTGGTAATGTTGTTCTCTTGGAGACTCTGAAGCAATTGGCATTCATCTGTTGTTGTGCAGATATTTTAGTACTCAAAAGTCATTAATCATTGAAAACTGTTCTTTAACTTTTGAATCTGTGGCATTTATGAACAGAGTACAATTGGGTGAGTGTTTGAAGACAATGATTCATGCAGACTACCCTGAACAGTGGCCTTTATTATTGCACTGGGTTAAACATAATCTCCAGGATCAACAAGTTTATGGAGCCTTATATGTGCTAAGGATTCTTGCCAGAAAATATGAGTGAGTCCTTTGCCTTTCCCTGCTTTATTTGGAAAGTATGTTGATAATTCATGCAGAACTACGACATACGTAGTTCTTCTTCATGATTGCTTGTCATTAGTTACTATTTGCTATAGCGATTTGCTTTCAACTTTATGTCTTGCTCATTTTCCTCAGGAAGGCCTTTCACTTAATTTTTTTTTTTTTTGGATCTTGCTTGTCAATGGTCCAACTAGATTGTCTTATCGTTCTCTTGGTTCTTGAGCTTTGAATCCCATCTGTGATACAGGTTCAAATCGGATGAGGAGAGAACCCCTGTTTACCACATTGTTGAGGAAACATTTCCTCATCTCCTGAACATCTTTAACAAGCTTGTTCTGATACCAAATCCCTCGGTTGAAGTACCAGATCTTATCAAGCTCATCTGCAAGATATTTTGGTCCTCCATATATGTACGTAAATGATTAATGTGTTATTGCTTACTTGGATATCTTGAGTGAAAATATTTCATAACAAATTGTATTAGACCTGAAAAGTATAGTCCAGCTTGTCATTCATATGAAATATTATCAACAGCTGGTTTATTTGGCAGTTCAAAGATTGCTATAAACCTATACATTTGTTTAGAATGAGAATGATGACTCCTCTTGCCGGATCTAGAAATAGAATCGTGCTCTTGTTGAGCATGGCAGGTCGGATCATGAACTGTCACTTTATATTTCAGTTATTTTACTGATATTTACATGATTCTGTTTACCAATGATCCATTTGATTTGTTCAATCCAAATTTTGATTTGTCATCCGCTAGATAACAGTGTTCATTTCAATTTTTTATGAAAGTATCATTCTTAGTAGGTAATGCAGCCGCTTGTTATCCCCAATTGAGTTTGTATTATCTTTATCATCCAAATAATAATGTGATATTTTCCAGCATAGCGTCCTTATTGTGGTCAAATTTTATTACTGCAGTTAGAGATACCGAAACAGTTGTTTGATCCAAATGTCTTCAATGCCTGGATGGTTCTATTCTTGAATATATTGGAAAGACCTGTCCCATCAGAAGGGCAGCCTGTTGATCCTGAGTTGCGGAAATCATGGGGATGGTGGAAGGTCAAAAAGTGGACGGTCCATATACTAAACCGCCTTTACACAAGGTTGGTTGATACATAATGATTTGAATTTATTTAATTAATCAGGGGTCAGCAACATTTGTTTCCAACTGTTTTTTTCCTCTTCTCTTGGTTGTTCTTACCTTTACCCTAACTGGTATTGCTTTTCCAGATTTGGTGATTTGAAACTCCAAAATCCAGACAATAGAGCGTTTGCCCAGATGTTTCAGAAGACTTATGCAGGAAAAATTCTGGAATGCCATTTGAATTTGTTGAATACAATTCGGGTTGGTGGCTATTTGCCTGACCGAGTTACCAACCTTATCTTGCAATATCTGAATAGCAGGTTTAATACCTTTTCTTAACCACATTTACAAGTTCCATCACACTATGACTTCATAGCTTACATTTTAACATACTTGTTGCTGTGGAATTTCTCGTTTTCCTTAATTATGTGTATGATGAAGTAAGTTGTGTGATGGACAAGCTACTTGCTTTCAGTTCTATCTGGTCATATATGGGCATCTATTTGACTTTTAAGGTTCAATTTCTACAATTCTGTCCAACATGATTTCCTGTTTCTGTTTTGGATGCATAAGCTTCCAATCTTTCCATCCATTACAATTATAGAACCATATATGTTTGTTGAGCCTCCTATGAGTTTGTTGTCTGTGCTTGTTTACTAGTACCTGTTATTTCGGCGAATATATTTGTCAATGGCACCTTGTAAACATTTTGCATGGCTGCAGGAGAATAGCCTTCAGAGAACATTATCTGGTTTTGGAGCTACTTATTTTAGTCTCTGTGCTGGTTTATTAGTAAATGCTTTCGTTATTTAATTAGCAGACATCTTGTCAATAGAGCCTTAAAACTGTTAAGCTGGATATATCTTCAGTGGAAGACATCAATATGGAATGTTTATGTTATTCTACTGGATAATTCTGAGTTATATGAAGTTCGGACTCTTCCAGGCCTGGCTTTGACGCTAGCTACACCAATAATCCATGGGATAATTGGCCGAAGCCATCCCTTTTTTAATAAAAGAATTTTCCTCTTAGAACGAATTGTTTCTCCTGTGATTAAACTCTTGAACAAGGATTGTTGAGGAATGCATCAAATGTGAATAATCCTTTAACAATTTCAGAAGCCCGTAAAGTCTTCAACTTCAGTGAATACCACCAATCAAAAGTTGGTGCTGCATTGGTGAAATGTGACCAAAAAAAAAAAAAACAGAGGGAGGATATTTTATTGTGATGTTTTTCTTTCCCATTTTTCCGTATATTCCCTTAAATGCCATAAAAGTGAGTCATGATTTTGCTATTCTGACCTAGTTTCCAGAGTTCTAGTTATCTTCTAGGCTTGTTTTTGTGGTTGCTTTTACGCCTATAATAAACGAAGTTTAAATGCCATAAAAGTGAGTCATGTTACATACAAGTTTTTTTCCTCTTATTTCAACAATATGATGAAGTTAGTAGGATTGAAGAGATTATATATATAATTCAATGGGTGAATAAAGAACGAAAAGAGCTAGCTAATATCGTTTTCACTTCTTTTATTTCTTTTGTCCACATGATGTATGTTATTGGCATTTGATTATTCAAGTATTTGTCCTGCTTGGCTCTTCTCCTTCCTTTTTTTCTCTTTTTTTTAAATACATGCAAGTACTGCAACTCAGCCTTGGCATCTGACTAATGCAGCATTTCAAAGAGCAATATGTATAGCCTTCTGCAACCAAGGCTGGATGTAGTTCTCTTTGAGATCATCTTTCCGCTTATGTGCTTTAGTGACAATGATCAAAAGCTTTGGGATGAAGACCCACACGAGTATGTGAGGAAGGGTTATGGTAAGTAATTTTAATCTGTTTCTTGCCCTGTGGGTATTGTTTTTGTGCTTTTTCCTTAGAGATCCTATTTGGTTGGATGTTTTTCTTTATCCTTTTGCAGACATAATTGAAGACTTGTATAGTCCTCGAACTGCTGCAATGGATTTTGTGAGTGAGTTGGTAAGGAAGCGTGGTAAAGAAAACCTTCAGAAGTTTATTATTTATATTGTGGAGATCTTTAATAGGTAATTCCTGATTAGTAAACATTATTTAGGTGAACTAATTCACAATTAAATGTCTTAATAATGCTCATTTCTCCCATTCCCTTCAATCATTCCTTTTCCTAGATATCGTGAGGCTGCCCCAGAATATAAGCCCTATAGGCAGAAAGATGGTGCTCTTCTTGCTATTGGAGCTCTTTGTGATAAACTGAAACAGACTGAACCATACAAGTCTGAGCTTGAGCGCATGCTTGTACAGCATGTTTTTCCTGAATTTAGTAGTCCTATTGGGCATCTCAGAGCCAAGGTGTGTTATACTGTGCAAATACTTTATTTATTACTCGTGTATTATTCATTATTCTTTATATCAGGTTGTTATAACATTTTTTTTTGCTGAATGATAACATTTTGTTTCTATAGGAAGATTGAACTCTGAAACGATAAATTGTTGTTTGAATGCTAAATCCTCATTTAAAATGAATGTTGCTTTCCATATGATAACAAGAGAGTAACTTCCCATCTCCTGAAACAAGTCTCTCATGTACTTTCTTTTCTTCTTTGGCCTTTGAGTACTCAGAAACAAGAATGAAATCACTATGTACCTAAGTTTTTGTTACTATAGGAATATTAAAAATGGTTACCGATCGAACTGGGCCCTTATAGTAGATGATTTTCTTGGCCTTGTATTATCTTTCTATTATGCGATTTCTAGTCCACAAGACTTATCTACTTTGGCTTTGGAATGTTAGGCTGCTTGGGTTGCAGGACAATATGCTAACATCAACTTCTCAGACCCAAATAATTTTCGTAAAGCTTTGCACAGCGTTGTTGCTGGAATGCGTGATCAAGAACTGCCTGTTCGTGTTGATTCTGTTTTTGCATTACGCTCCTTCATTGAAGCCTGTAAAGGTATAAAATACGA
Organism: Catharanthus roseus; assembly: GCA_028651295.1. Lineage (NCBI taxonomy): Eukaryota > Viridiplantae > Streptophyta > Magnoliopsida > Gentianales > Apocynaceae > Catharanthus > Catharanthus roseus. The sequence continues at coordinate 5,803,550 of JAPQWS010000086.1, read as the reverse complement.
TCCATATTCTTGTGCACTTGGGAGTTTTCTTTTTCTTGCTAATGTTTTTTAATGCCATCTTCAGATTTAGGAGAAATTCGACCAATTCTTCCACAGCTTCTTGATGGTATGTTGCTTCTGGAAACTGATTCTCCTTTTATCAGTTACGTTTTTACTTTGGGATCCATGTTATGAATGCCTTCTTAAAATGCAGAGTTTTTCAAACTTATGAATGAAGTGGAGAATGAGGATCTTGTCTTCACCCTTGAGACTATCGTTGACAAGTTTGGTGAAGAGATGGCTCCCTATGCGCTTGGATTGTGCCAAAATTTGGTATTCCTTGATCCTTAAATGTGCTGGATTATTTGCTTTGCTGCCTCTGCATCCTTATACTGAACTCTGGTTGACATGATTTTTAGGCGGCTGCATTTTGGAAGTGTATGAATACTGCTGAAGCAGATGAAGATGGTGATGATTCTGGTGCGTTGGCTGCTGTTGGTTGTTTGAGAGCCATTAGCACAATTCTGGAGTCAATCAGCAGCCTTCCACATCTTTTTGCACACATTGAGCCAACTCTTCTCCCAATAATGCGTAGGATGTTGACTACTGATGGTCAAGGTACTCATTATATTGTGTTTAGTGGAACCATTATTTTACCATTACTCCATCCTTTTAGATTAACTGGGCACTAGATTCCGTGAGTGCTTGGGGGATTTATTTTCTGATTGCTGGTTCTACCTTGGGGATATAGGTGGTTACGAGAAGTTTATACTTCTTCATTTTAGTTTCCCAGAATGGAGGTTCCAAATTTCTTATAAGCCATCATGCTTGAATAAAGTTATTTCTCTACCAACTGTTTTAGGATATGAGGCTTTACCCGATGTGCTAAACAAAATGACTTTTCTTCCGATTCTCAGTTTTATCTTCTCGTGAGTTGATTTTGTTGGAAAGGTGTTTGTGAAGAGGTGAGGTCTAATATTGCCTCTGATATATATGGTTTTAAAAGTGAAATGCCCTAGTGTTCTTGTCTGGCTAGGAATTCCAAGGTCAATGCACTGGTTACGTATTCTTTAGACGAGTCTGTTTCTTTGTGCTCACTGGATGGTCAAGATTTGACAGAATATTTTGTAAATGATGCTTGTGGTTCTTAACGATTATGCATTTTTGCTGCAGAGGTCTTTGAAGAAGTGTTGGAGATTGTGTCTTACATGACCTTTTTTTCACCGACAATTTCATTGGATATGTGGAGTCTTTGGCCATTAATGATGGAGGCTCTGGCTGACTGGGCAATTGATTTCTTTTCAAGTAAGTTCAGAAACAACTTTCTGGACTAGTCACTTATTCTATCTTTTGAATTAGCTAGCTTTCCTCTGTTCATGTTTGAGAGTATAACATTATGGTTTTTGCCTTCACATGGTCTCCAAAATGACAAACTTCATGGGCTTTTATGTGAACCTGTGGTCATCCTCTTGATAAAATGGCTTTTAAAAGTAGGTTAATTTAATTTGTTCCTTAAGATTGTGCATGTTTTCGCTCACAGATCTCATAATATAAGTGTGTCATTTTGATTCCTATAATTGACAAAATTGTGTCAATCAAGGGCTTCGGTCAATACCGATTTAAGATTTATGGGTAAAATACAAAAAGTCAAAATAGGACTTCTTTTAAAAATCTTAAATGTGTGAGGTCAATTCAATATAGTAATTTTAATTCATGCAATAAATTGCAGTTTTAGCGAAAATATAAGTTGTTACTGAAGTAACAATATTAGTCCCTCTTACTATTTGAGACGATTTCGGTGTGAGAAAAGGATCGTTAAATTCCATTTTAAGCTTATTATTTTCATTTTTTGCACAAAGGCTCTAATGAATGTGTATTCCTCATATGTTATTAACTGTTCAATATTCATTGACAAAATTGCTTAGTCGACACATTTTTTGCCATTATAATGATTAAATTGACACACTTGTATTTTGAGGTCCTGAATTAAAAACGTGTCTGATTTCAGGGACATAATTGAAACTAACCCTAAACAGTATACGGACTTTTGGAGTTCTCATTTGTAATCTTCTGATGGATTGGCTGAATTATTTCTGAGGGTCTTGATTTGTTTACTGTATACAGATATTTTGGTTCCTCTAGATAACTACATATCCAGGAGTACTGCACATTTTCTCTCATGCAAGGAACCTGACTATCAGCAAAGCCTCTGGAATATGATATCATCCGTGAGTTACTATTTTTTTTTTTTTATAACCAGAAATGGTTTAGGAAAATGCTGATGATCGTGAGCCAGGAAATATGATTCTGCAACGTATTTCTTTGACTTCTTTTGCAGATCATGGGGGATAAAAATCTGGAGGATGGTGATATTGAGCCAGCACCTAAGCTCATCCAAGTGGTGTTCCAAAACTGCAGGGGACAGGTGGATCACTGGGTTGAGCCATATATTAGAGTTACTGTTGAGCGCCTTAGACGAGCAGAGAAACCTTATTTAAAGTGTCTTTTGATTGAAGTGGTAAGAAACTGAACACCCAATTCTTTTACCTGATGTTCTGGCATAGTTTATGTCCACAGTATATCACATGTGGGGTTTCTGTAGTTTAGTTGCTCAATTTTTCTTCTGCCCGCTAATTGTTGCTTTCTTAACATGCTAAAAGAAGGTTCTTTTGATAAAAGCAAGTTCAAATTAATGTAGTTGTCTTGTCCTCAACAGCATTAATAATCGAAAGAAGTTTGAAAAGACCTTAAAGCTAAAATTACAAAGGAAAAAGGCAACCGACGACTGTTCAGAATGCCTTCTAGGTGAGGAAAAAAGGTTGGCAGCATGTGATGTCTAAGGATAAAAGGTTGACAGCATGTGATTTCTAGCAATTGAGTAGAGAGAACAAGTGACTAATAGGCACCTTCTTGAATTACCTTTTGGCATGCTGTTTACGAGGAGATGAATTAGTGATTTCAGGTGAAATGTTCATAGCAAGGAAGGGATATTCTCATTCTAGCTTCATCTAGTCTAAGTTACCTGAGGTGTTAAAGTGCTTGGAGTTGCTCATATCATGAAATATATAATATGGACATATGAATATTTACATAACACAGTTACGTCTGGAACCCATATGATGTTGGTGTCTAGAACCCTTGAGATTGGGCAAAACTACCAGAACATCTATCATATTCTTGGAACTAATTTTGAGCTCCCTATATATGTTATTTGGGAATGCAAATTTGCTCATTTAAATTAACCGCAGTTGGTGTTCAAAAAGCAGGGTTTCTTGTTATTTGATTTTATAAGGTGTTAACTGTATAGTTTCAAACTCATGGTTTGTGGTTATTTGCCAAATCACTAGAGCAATTGATATAGTTGTTGCTGATTGTCTTGTAGATTGCTGATGCTCTTTATTACAATTCTTCGTTCACTCTAAACATACTGCAAAAGCTCGGAGTTGCTACAGATATCTTCAGCCTTTGGTTTCAGATGTTGCTACAGGCTAGGAAGAGTGGTGCACGAGCAAATTTTAAAAGGTAATGCTATTGCTTCTATTTCTTTCTAAAATGATAAAATAAATTTGCTCATGGCTTGGTTTGGTTAGGTTTTACACATTTTTCAAACTAAACCAATAACTTGGGCTTGAAAAATATGAAACCAGCCTAAACAATAATAAACCTCAAACCGTTTGAGTCTGGTTTGCATGAGTTTGGTTTGGTCGGTTTGGATTATTCATGAACTCTCCCGGTGTCTATCTATTTGTCTGAATAAATTTGAATGGAAATATGCTATTAGAAAGCATCTCACCTGTTGGTGATGTTCTTTCAGAGAACATGATAAAAAGGTATGCTGCTTGGGCTTGACATCTTTGCTTCCTCTTCCTGCTGATCAAGTGCCTGCAGATGCACTGGAGCGTGTTTTTAAGGCTACTCTTGATCTCCTTGTTGCATACAAGGACCAAGTGGCAGGTTGGCGACTAGTATTTCTTTTTCTTCATTTTGCACCACACTTATAGGGAATTACTCATTTTCCCTTTGCATTTTCTTCATTGTTTTCATGTGTGCTTTGTCCCCTTCCTCACTTGGCTACCTGTTTTGATGTACAGAGGCAGAGAAGGAAGAGGAGGCCGAGGACAATGATGATATGGATGGCCTGCCAACTGATGATGAAGATGATGACGGCGAAGGGTCAGATAAGGAAATGGGAGTTGATGCTGAGGATGGAGATGAAGCTGACAGCATTAGACTCCAAAAACTAGCTGCTCAGGTAACGCTTGTGGAGATTGAAGGACAAATCAGTTATCTTGTGAATATCCATCTGATAATCCAGATTCCTGAATTTCTAATTCTTATTTACTTAACATTGTTGTGGTCTTTTCGCACAGTTACAGTTTAGTTGTTTTTCCAAAATAAACAGCCAATAATTTCTTTTATTTTGCTTCCTCAAATATTTTATGAAGAGTTTCTGCTGTATGAGTTAGAATACCAGGTTGATTATTATTGTTAATATATGTATTGGGCATATGATGTTGGGAAATTCACCCATAATAACCTTGAACTATTTACTTATGTCGCGAACTATTCTTAAAAGTTTCTTTTTTGCCCTTGAACTAAAATTGTCAATGATTGACCCGCAACCACTTTGAATGGCTGAGCCCACCAAAAAAACCTCACCGGTCGGTCGTGTGTGTTGAATTGGAGGGTAAAAAGTCCAGTCAAGCCATATCCTCTACAAAAAACCCTTTCACGTGATATGCATACATGACTTATGGATGATCCAAATACCCGAATAAGGTCACACATGTATAGCACATGAGATGATTTTTTTTGTGGAGGGAAAGGCTTGGACGGGTGTTTTTCCCCTTCCAATTCAGCACATGCGACCGGCACATGCCTATTTTTTACCAGCTCCACTGGCTGAAGTGGTGGCAGGCCAATTTTTTACACGATTTTAGTTCAAGGGTTTAAAAAGAACATTTTAAGATTAGTTCGCAACTTAAGTAAATAGTTCAGGGGCATTTTTGGGGTATTTTCCTATTATGTTTTAATGATGATTTCACACTGCTCTTACCTTTTGATTTGTGGGTCCAACATGAATTTCTAGGCAGTCTCTATCACATCTTTTTGCAAATATAGTATCTTTAAGCGGACAACAGAGAAGCAGGGGCAATGAGAACATTAGGGATCACATTGGCTTCCAGAATTGATACTGCATTTTTATAGTGAACTTAACCTAAGATCTTGTTTTATGTGCTTATTCATTTCTCATGTAAATGAGTTGTCTAAATTGTGTGGAGTCTTGAAAGGGTTAAATGTATTATTGCAGTTATGTTCCTTGCTTATTGTCAGGTTTCATTAGTACATTAACTTTTCCTGCTTATACAATTAATTAAATCTTCTTTCATGAATTTACTATCTTTGTCTCAAAATGAATGGACATGTTTGGCATGGCAGAAAGATTTGGGAGAATATTTAACTATATATTTAGCTTTTCATCATCATATATTTGGTGAGTTATAAAATTAGGTCCCCATGTGTAAGGAGACTTCTACATGCTTTTGTTATAAATGTGTTTGTGGAAAATCAAATTGGAGAAAGAGTGTCTTAGAGCATTGGATATTCATTGTGGTACAACCTGAAAATGAAATAAATGCATACATCTGAAATGGATGGAGCAAATCTTTCTTATTAATATTTATTGTGAGGTATAGTTATTGCAATTTAACAACCATTTACTTAGGATGCATTTGGATTGAATTTTAAAACAACCAAAGAAAAAGTTCTATTTTTTTGCTTTGGACCCCACATTCTTTTATCTTTTATGAATCTCAAGAAAAAAAATCTCCACTTTTTCAAACTTTAATCTAATCCAAATGCACCCTGATTAAAAGGGGTAAACTTTTAAAGTCTTCTCATTGATGAGACTGCTGAGAACACAGGATTGTAACTTTAGAAACTAGAGTATGAATTTCTAAATAGAACAAACATTGCTTAGGGAGAGTCGGTCTGTTTAACCAAGTTTGTTTTCTTATTGAAATTTCCTGTTTCAGGCTAAGGCTTTCCGTTCCACTGAAGAGGATGATGACGACACAGATGATGATTTCAGTGACGATGACGAGTTGCAGTCACCCATTGATGATGTTGATCCTTTCATTTATTTTGTGGATACAATAAAAGGTATGTCATACTCTAATTATTTTAACTGAAAATAGTACAACCTTGATTTTATTTGAACTACAGGCTGACAGACCTTTCTTTACTTGAATTTCTGATTCAAGTTCTTCAAGCATCTGATCCAATGAGGTTCCAGAACCTTACACAGACGCTTGACTTCCATTATCAAGCCCTTGCAAATGGTATTGCTCAGCATGCTGAGCAAAGAAGAGTGGAGATTGAGAAAGAAAAAATGGAGAAAGCATCCTCAGTATCTGTCTCTGCATCATGATTTTGATCCTGGGAGCTCCTGATTGGTTGAGTTTGGTTTTGCTTAATACGTTCATTGGTTATCATTCAATAATTGCTCCATGAAAACCAGAAGTTGGAGAGCTGGGGAGTTTTTGTTGGTCCACTGGTCTTGACGGTCAGCGATTCTTGTTCCTATTCTGGTCCATCCGGTATGTCTGCAGTCGAGAAGATGAGCGTATGGGAAACTGAGGCTGCTGCCCATTTTTCCGGAGTGTGGGTTTGTACAATATCTTAGGTGAATTGGCTGTTCCACATAGGAACGAGCCTTTTCCCGGTTGTCCATCCCTTAGGGAAGTCTTGTAGCTGTACAATTTGTTATACAGATAAATGTGAGGGCTATGTTTACTGGTGGTGTGTCTTCCCTCCTGTTTTCAGGAGGGTGGTAAGTGAATACAGGATCCAATACATATATATATATATATATATAGAAGTCGTTCATCTGGAAAGGTGAGTGGACCCTGTGTTCGTATTGTCTTATATTTCTTTTTGCTTTTTGGATGAGTGGCTTCAATTTTGCTTTGTAGTTTATATAAAGTTGAATCATTGGTTCATTTGAGGTTGGAAAATTTTGCTCAGTGGTAGAGGAGTGATACTGGGAGCCTGATGGTGAATGTAACATCTCATATTCTTTTACATTACTATTAATGGGGGTTTATTGGATACCTTCTGTCTAAGGAATAGTTCCTATGTCTTTTATCTTAGTTCTTATCGATATTGTATTCCTCTGTTGATATGATCCATTCAGCTCCATTAGCTAGAGTTTCTGTTTCTAGTATTGGGAAGTATTTTTGTTGCGTTTTTTATGGACCCTTGGTTGAATAGTGAGTGTATAGATAGATTGAAAGATTTTTATCTTTGGTAATGTTAATTTAGAGATGACTGGGTGTTAAAAGTTTTGTGCAAACTATCTGAAATTATTTGGTTGTAGGACGTGTATTCATTTACAGGTTTTATTCACGCAAAGAGAAGCTGATAAGATTGCTTCTTAACCAAATATTTTTATGGCTGGCAAAAAAAATTCACTAATCATATACTTATCTCCCTTCCAGTTCAAGATTCCTATTTGAGGCATAAAATATGCTACATTAATATAAACATCAAAAAATAAGAAAGGAATGAAAACTTTGTACTTTGGAGTAATATTGAAAAATGGGGGCGATAAAGGTAACTTGGGAATCTATAAAGATAATTTAAAAAATTTCAAAAAATTTATTTTTCTTCCTCTTACTTTTTTTCATTACATACTTTTTCTCTAACTTCTTTTTAGGATCACAAACTTCAATCTCAGATCTTGGAATATCCGACGGTCCAAATTGAAAAAACAGGTTAGTTCTTCAATCTATTATTTTTTATTTACAATGTTATCGTTTTAGATCGTTGAAATATCTATTAAAAAAGAAAAAAATTGAATTTCTTTTTTAAAAAAAATTTGCTCCAAAAAGGGCACTTTCGTCCATTATCGGCGAAAGTGCCGGAGTTCTTCAGCGCCTGTGATTGGAAGTTCTTCGGAACTTTTGCCGGCGACGTGCGAAAGTGTCAATTTTTTTTTCAAATTTTTACTTATTATTTTTTTAAAATTTTTTTAAAATTTGTTAATTTTTAAAATTTTTTTTAATTTTAAATTTTTTTTAAATATTTAAATGTTTTTAATTTTTTGTTCATAGTATATTTAATTATTTAATTAATTTTGTATATGTAGAATGTGTGTGAGTAGTTATTTAACATATTTTATGTGATAATTTTTAATTGTTAATGTGATTATGGATTTGTGAACATTATGAAATGAAAAAAATAATGGAACTGAAATAAGATAAAAATCGATAAAGTGATACGGGCTAAAGTAATAATAAATATCTTTCGTAATGTTATTTAATTTTGTCCACTTAGATTAATGTAACTAGTTTAAAATTGTTTGCAGAACATGACATCTCCCTCTTGGATTGGCATTAAATGTTGGCACCGATTAACAAGTTCACATGCATAAGGTAGACCGTGCGACTTCCTTAAATAATGCAGATAATTACTGCCCGGTTCTTCTACTATTTGATGTGCCTTCTTTAACTCATCCATTATCTTTTTCAATCCCAAATGACTAATTTTATTACATAAATTCTTCAAGATGGGATTACTCTTGGCGCCATATTTCTCTGTTAAGTCTTGAAATTTCCAAAGAGTTTAATTTCTGCGACTTGAGCTTGGATGAGAGAGTCGATATTAAAAAATACGGTGTCCAAATCATCGTGACACGTTGATAGCCATAGCTTCAATACTCAATGTTCACTCTCAGCACGGTTTGTTGTCTCCACCCCAAAATGCAATACTTGAGAGGTTCAAACCGTGCAAAATTTATGTGCGAATGGATTCAACTATGTGCTGAACAGGTAATGTAGAAAGTCGAGTCTGGTTCGCCACCTAGTCTTCTAACACTTCCAACTTTCTTTGATATTCCACCTCATTAAGTTCATTAATTAATTTCCTCCAAGAGCCCATTCACGAACCGTTGAGCCAACTCTTCATCTTTCACCATCTCAGTTAACTTTGTCAACACATTCTGATCGATGTGTCTTCTACATAACATATAATAAGAATTGCTAAACACATCATCGATCAACGGCATTAGTCTACTTTCCCTATCCGTAAGAACAACTATAGGCTCTCCTTCATTGATAGCCGAACCCTGACCATTCGACATAACAGATGTAAAATATAAGTGATTGATTTGTTGAAGTGTTGTCTGTTCATTGCACATAAAAGCTGTTGCCACAATAAAGTTCTTGCCTGTTGGAGTCATCCCTACACATTCTAATAGTGGCATGTTGTACATTAAAAACTAAGCGATAAATTTAATTATTAACATTCATTAATCATTTTTCAGGGACTTAAAAATATTATTAACTATTTACTAAAAAAAAAATTTTAAATGTTTGTGCGAATAAAATTAATAAAGATATCTAATAATACAATTAATCCACTATAGTACTTACTTATTCGTTTTGTACGACGTATCCATTATGAGCACATATGGCCACGTTCTAATTATTGCAATCGATGTTGGGTGTGCAACGACAATGTCACTTAGTACGTTGCTGTCCTCACCATTTCTATAGAAAACGGTGTAGCCCCTTTCTGCACTTAAGCGGAGAACTTCCTCTACCGTATTTCTTCCTTGCATCTAGTCCCTCTTAATCTTGGCAACAACATTGTAAATTTTCTGGGAACTACATACATCAAAATTTTATATTTATTAATGGAATAAAAACAACTCTAAAATATTTAAATAAAGTATTAAAAATAATCTAATAATTCCCTTATAACTTACCTAGCTACATGATTAACGTTTTGTTCTCGGAAAAATTGTAATATATTGCGCGGTGGAACATGACTTTTCCTGAACTGCTCGGTCTGTTGCAATTGCTCCTCCGTAAGTCTTGCAGACTGAGAATAACCGTGACTGTAAACAGCTATGTTGTGGTTGTGCCTCCCGTTGTGTATGAACAATTGCCAATTTTCACTTGCTGCCATTTGCTCTCCCTTTAGCTTAAATGGACAACCACATTTTTTCATCTTATACGGTGCACGCCTTTTTTTGGTATTTCTTCTTCCTCATCGTTGACTATTAGTTTTTTATATTTTCTTACTGAACCTCCACGTTCGCAAGCTAATGTGACATATGGTCGACGGTCAAATGTTCTGGCTCTCTGATACCGAGTTATGATTAAAAATGTCTTCGCATTCATTGCAATCTGTTTTGCCCACTCCACCAACTCATCTTTCGAATTAAATATTCGGTCCGTTGTAAATAAATGTCCAAGATCGATATATTATTCTAGATCTTGAAATTTTTCAAAGGTACTTGGATCTTCATCACCCTGTTAATGTATAATGAAAAGTTAATAAACCTAAAAAACACAAAAAACACAAAATTTTTTTTTTTTTTTTTTACATTATCGGGCACACTTTCGCCCAGATTGAGCCTGTCCTCATAGTGATTTTTGCTCAATCTGGGCGAAAGTGTGCCCGAAAATGTGAAAAAAAAATCTCGATTTCTTACCTCAAAACCAATATTTTCTTGCAGAGATTCTTCAAAAGAATCCATTCTACACATACAAAATTAATTAAATAATCAAATACACTATTGTGAACAAAAAATTATAAATTAAATAATCAAATATACTTTATCGATTCTTATTTTATCTTATAAATTATCAGTATCTATTATTTCACGGGCTACTATTTCTTTCGTTCAATTATTATTCATCACTAATATTCTTCTTTAGTAATAGTTATTAATTTGTAAATTATACAATCTTAGAATTATATCCTAAAACTAAGGCCAAGAATAATAATGATTTCAAATTAAAATACAAATACTTTAGCAATTACATTACACATTTTCTTACTAAACCTATAATCATAGCAAACAAGTTTAAGCTAGTTACATTACTCTAAGTGGACAAAATTAAATAACATTACGAAAAATATTTATTATTACTTTAGCCCGTATCACTTTATCGATTTTTATCCTATTTCATTTCTGTTATTTTTTCATTTCATAACGTTCCCAAATCCATAATCACATTAACAATTAAAAATTATCACATAAAGCATGTTAAACAACTAGTCACACACATTCTACATATACAAAATTAATTAAATAATCAAATATACTATGAACAAAAATTAAAACATTTAAATATTTAAAAAAATTTAAAAATTAAAAAAATTTAAAAAATTAAAAAAAATTAAAAAAATTAAAAAAATTATAAAAAATTAAAAATTAAAAAATTAAAAAATTAAAAAATTAAAAAATTAAAAAATAGTAAAAAAAAAAAATTGGCACTTTCGCACATCGCCGGTAAAAGTACCGGAGAACTTCCGGTCACCGGCGCCGAAAGAACTCCAGTACTTTCGCCGGTAACGGACGAAAGTGCCCTTTTTCGGGCAGAATTTTTTTTTATAAAAAAATTCGATTTTTTCTTTTTTTAACATATATTTCAACGATATAAAACGATAACATTGTAAATAAAAGAGAATGGATTGAAGAACTAACTTTTTTTTTCAATTTGGACGGTCGGATCTTCCAAGATCTGAGATTGAAGTTTGTGGTACTAGAGAGAGGTTAGAGAAAAAGTGTGTAGAGAGAGAAAGTGAGAGGAAGGAAAATGAATTTTTTAAAAATTTTTGAGTTATCCTTATAGATTTCCGAGTTGTCTTTATCGATCCCCTTGAAAAAATTGAATGGAAGATCGAATTGGTTGGGTAATTGATTGAGTTATTGGTTTGATCGGTTGAATTAATGGTCGAACATGAAAATATCAGTTATATATAAAAAGTTAAAAATATAGTTAATAATTCATCTATTTATACATTATACATAGATTAATATTAATATAATTTAAAAAATCTATTTCAAAAATATTATAAACTTTTCAACTTAAAAATATGTAGAAATATATATAAGTTTCAGTAAGTAAATCTTTTGTTAGTTTAGATATGAGTGATATATTATTAAGCACAATTTCAAAAATTTAATTTGAAATTTAAAGTTCATTTATTTTTTTTGGATCTCACATTCTTTTTTACAAATTATTTATTTTTTACGAATTTAAAAAAAATATATGTATTTTTAAAATTTAATTTCAATCCAAAAGCACCTTTAGTAAAACAAAAATTGATTTAGTTACATTTAAGAAAAAAAAAGAGGAAATCCATTTTTATGTACTTGAGAAAGTAATGCATTATTATACTTAGAGATTTGTTTTTTCTTTTTCTTTCCCTATTATTAAACTAACGGCTAAGCCCTAGTTCACCTAGTAACAAACTGTCCCCAACCCCCCACTTTTTTTTTTTGGGGGATTTGGCTATATAACTAGCCTCTTCTGAACATCATTGGTAGCTACTTTATTCATTTAAAACAAAGAGATTATAAATTAAGTGTTAAAATATAAAATTTATATATAAAAAAATTTAAATATTTTTCCTTTTAAAACTTACTTTCTCTTTTTATACATGTTTTTCCACCTGTAAAAAAATGTAGTTCTATTTTCAATATTTAAAAAAGATAATTTTAAAGATTATATACACGATAAGATCAATCTTGAGAAAAAATCACAAAAAAACACATCAAAAAATTAAAAATACTCATCTGCACATGCCTTGGCGCAAATACAGTATCCCTGTGCCAGGCCTTAGAGAAGACGATAAGAGAATCGTACAAGGCTTGGCGCGGGGATATCTCTATTCACGCTAGGGCTCAAGCGTGCAGATGGTGTATTATTTAATTTTTGATTTTTTTGTAATTTTTTTGATTATTAATTTTAATTATTTTTAATATATATTTTAGTACCATTATATTAATTTTTAGTTCAATATTATAATTTGAGTTTTTTTATGTTAATACATGTTTATATGTTAGTGTTTCATTTGTTTAGTTGATAATTAAATGTTTAATTTTAATTATGTAATGGTGTTAAATTTCTTAGTGATTAAATAATTGTATAAAATATATTAAAAATAATTAATTATTAAAAATAATTAATATAACAACTTAAATAACATTAATAATTAAAAAAGTAAAAAATAAAAAATAGTCTTGGCGCCAGGCATTGGCGCGAACACTGGGTCCCTTACGCCAGGCTTTGGCGCGAGGTCTACTTGGTCAGTGCTAGGTCTTGACACGAGGCAGCATAGGTCCGCGCTAATATATGGTTTTTCTACTTTGGTGCATTGTTTTTAATTTTTAAGACAATACAAATATAAATTAACAAGTATAAAACGATATATTAATATTTTTTTCTTGATTTTTAATGGTTAGATCTGAGTAGACAATCACTTGAAGTCTTAGGGTGTTGAAAGAATTTGAAGAGAAAGAAAGTAGAAAGAGAAAATGATTTGATGATACGCAAAATTGAACTTTTAGCACGTCATTTATGGTGTTCTTAAAAAAAATAGCAGCCCACTCAATCAATCTTCATCACTTTCTATTTTGACTTAGCCCACTTCTCTATTCGTATCGTCTGTAACATTTCTTGTAACACTCTCTGTAACATTCCTAATTTCATATATTTTATTAATAAAACCTACCGAATAAAAGATAAACTCTAAACGAAAAAGGTAAACCCTAAAAGGGAAAATATATTATAAAAGAAAATGATACAAGAGATATTACAGGAAATGTTACCGAAGATCCTGAGAACCCATTTCATCCTGAGAGCCCACTTCTCCCTCTCTCTCCAAGACATTTTCTCCTTTATTCCATTATTCTCCAAGACTCCAATTCCTCTTCTCCTTCCTCTTTATTCCTTCTTCCATCATCATTCTTCTTCCTCCTCCTTTTCTCACCGCTTCCCACCATACCATCATTTCCTGTCACCGCCTCTGTTGAGTACCACCTCTTTAATTTTCTGTCTTTCTTCTTCTTCTTCTTTGACCTTCTTCCTCACATTGAATCTTAGATGGGGGAGATGTTCTTTTTTCTTTCTTCTTTCTTCTTTTTTTTTTTTTTTTGAAGAGTTTTCTATTTAATCAAACTAAAACACATTTTTATAAAATTTCAAAAATATAAGAAAAAATCAGGGTCAACCGATTTGTTTGGTTTCCGGTCAAACCAGCTGTGTTTGAGCGAGTTTAACTGATTTTTTCTCCTCTAATTTTTAGGTATAATCAGATCGGACAAATGACCGGTTAGACTCCGGTCTAATCGGTCCGATCGGCCGGTACGATCCAGTTCAATATTGCTTTGGATGGAAATTAATTTTTGGATGCACTAAACTTTTGCCACTTTTATTCTGCGATAGAATCCACAGCAAATTGTGTTTCTTCTTGGTTGTGAGGTTGTATTTGGTGTCATAGAATTAGAATTGAAATTTCAATTCTAATTATTTTGTTTTGTTGAATACTTAATTATAGAATTAAAATTGAATTCCAAGTTCAATTCTATAAAATTCACCAATTCTAATTTCAAATCAAAAGTTAAGAATTATAATTGTAATTATATAAGATTTTCATATACATCACTTTTATTAATAATTTATATACAGTTACACAATTTTATAATTTATACACAATTTTCTCTTTATTACACACACATACACTCTCACGCATACTTTCTATCTAAAGTTCACTTGTTTTCTCTCAATAAAATTTACACACTCTCTTTAAAATTTACAAATATTTTCTCTCGCTAAAATTACACATTCCTAAATACGACATCCTAGTTCTACTGTATTTTCTGACATCCCGAGGTGCCATTACTTAATCTAGGATTGATCTATTCTTTAGTCAATGTTAACTTGTCTACTGGACGTAACTTGGGATATCCTTGTTCTTGGATTAATGTCCACAACATTTTGGCTTCTCTATATTACCCAATGAATATGAACTTGGGTCTCCACTTAAACTCAATGGGCTTGGGCTTTGTTGGGATGCCGAGTGGGCTAAATATTTGACCCACCCTTGGTGACCCTCAGCCATAAGCCAACTTCCCCCTCCATTACTCCCTCATTTGACTAACTCATTGATTTCTCCCATCTCTTGACTCTTTGATCTTGAGTCTTTTGGACTTCCTCCTTGGGACCACTATTTATACTTCTTTTTCTCTAACTCTAATCTTAATTGCTCCTCCCTTCCTCCTTTTCCTTCATGGCCGCCTCTTGAGCCTTCTTCTGTCTTTTTTTCTCTCTTCCTCTGGTGATACTCTTTGCTGCCTTTGTGCACCTCTACCAGAATCTCGATGACACATAGTGCTTGTTTGATTTTCTTGAGTATCTTTTGGAATTGGAGTGCTTATTAAGAAATTATTTGGAGGGTTCTCTTTGGGTTTGTTGATGACCGATTCTTTGAAGGTGTTTTAACACCATTATTCCGATTTATTGTTCTTCGCTTTATTCATCATATTTATATTTACATCTCTTGAAGATCTTGTAATTTATCTGTTAAAATTGTAACAGATATGTTATATTCTTTTATCTTCGATTTGGTTGTAATATAAGTGTGGTGGTTCGCGGTTCTCGTCTTCTAACAATTATCTAACTCATACTCTCAATCTTCTATTAAATAGTAATTGGAATGGGAATTCACTTGTAATTGGAATAGGTATTCAAGCATAATTTCTCTCCCTAAAATTTATGAAACTTTTTTTTTCAAAATTCATGTGTAACTTCTTTCTCTAAAATTTCGGCGCACTTTTTCTTTCTAAAATTCAGATGCACTTTCTCTCTCTAAAATTTACGTGCATTCTCTTTAAAATTCATAAACACTTTTCTCTCTCTAAAATTTTTACAATTTCATTTTTCTTTCTTACTCTTACACATATAGACGATTTTTTTAAGTAAATATATATATATTTGCATTTTGAATTCTAATTCTATAATTTTTTTCGAGTGTCCGAAACAAAAAAATTAGAATTAAAAATGAATTCTATCCCAATTCTATAAACTTTCCAAACAAATGAATTAAAATTAAAACTTTTAGAATCCTAATTATATAGAATTCCAATTCGAGGAACCAAACCTAACCTGAGGGTATTCATAGTCACAAAGTTTAGTTCTAGGCTTCTAAAGAGCTTTCTTTAAGTTTGGTATGAAAAGATTTTTCCCACTCTTTTATTAAAACTATAAGGTTTTATTTTATTTTATTTTATTATTTTGATTTCTTTTAAAAGTTAAACTATAAGATGTTTTCTACTTTAAGTTCGGTATCAAACATTGAAATGAAGGAGACTTGAAAATTCATTGCATTCATTCAAACATACCAAATATACCATAAAATAGACACATTATTGTTCCACAATTTTGGGTACCGTTTACTCTCATAAAGGAAGTGCATTGAACAATTTAGCAAATAACAATAACAAGCGCCTTAAATAATTGATTAAAGTCTTTTTACTGTGACATTCATATTAGTTGGCAAGAGATAAACAAGAAAACTTTACAACAATATTCTCCCTCTACATTTCTCTACATTACAAGGTACTCAAGAATTTCAGTGGAAAGCTTTATGGGATCTAAATCTTCCAATCTTCCATGGAGAGTAAAATCTGTGTTAGGAGATTGTATTCAAACTCTACCGACTCAAGGAATTATTTTGCAGCAGACATATTCTTATGTCTCGACAAGATTCACTATATCATGGGTCATGAGTGCAACACTCAGATGGAAAAAGGTCTCAACACAACTCAAAAGTTTGTAAACTTCTTAGTTATGATTTGTCTTGAACCTTGCGTAGCACTCTTTCTTGTGCAGAATACAGACACCCTTAGTCCTTCAACAACATAGATATATCCTAGCGATTTCCTAGAAAGACCTGTTTGATTAAATAATATATATATATATATTATGGGTTTCGGTGATTTAATAAATAAATATTTCAAAATAAAATTTTGTAATAAAATAAATTTCATACTTTAAAATAAAATATATTTATATTCAGAGATACGTAGTATATCAATCAAGATTCATTATCCGTGGATGAAAATATTTTAAAATAGATTTTTATTTGTATGATATTTGTAAAAAGGATATTAAAAATATTGAATAATATATTTGTTCAATAAATTTTGAGATTAAAGTAGTATGTAATTTATAATTGAGAGGTGAATAATCACTATCTATTAATTAAGATTCAAACTTTAGTTTTCATATTCACTCTTTCGACTTCAGATAGTGTTGTGAAAACTGGCTTGGCTAGTTACGCCGATCAGACCATGAACCAATGGATAGAACCAACCGTTCGATTACATACAAAAATCTGAAAGAAAAGAAACCCAACAGGTTAACCTCGATTTCATTTTCTTATATCTTTTAGTTTTCTTAAATGTTTTAAGTTTAACTTAAAGCACGCGCTGATAAGAAAAAATAAAAAAAAATTGAAAGTGATATTTCCCTTTATGTGGTTTTGCACATCTTAAATTTATCCAACTTCTTTCCTCATGAAGAATTAAAATTTACCCAACAACAGTCAAGTAAGAAAGAAGAAAGAAGTGTGACTGTGATATACCAAAACCTAGCCAGTATACTAGTTCAGTTCAATTATAGTAAGGATCAAGGTCGATGCCACAGGAATTTGTACTCAATTACCATCCAAACCGATCGAACTTTAATGAGAAGATTGAATTAAAACTAACAAATTACGTGATAAAAATCAATAGAAAGTAACTTAACAAAGACTAATGTTCAGACTAGTGAATTATTAATGCAAATGTATGACTTTTCTTATTAAATTAATTTCATTCTTACTTCTCATGACTTTTCTTATTAAATTAATTTCATTCTTACTTCTCATGAATGGTTTTTCCTTATATTTTAGTTAAAAAAAATTCTTTTTCACTTATTTTTTTCTTTTTGAAAACCAATCCATCACTTCATTGAATCATGGACAACTTGTCGATTGAAATAAGAGGTTACAAGTGATGGGTATAATTTCCATCCAAACTTGAAGGATCAACATAGTCAACCTAAGTTTTACCAAACTATCAACTACTTTGTTGGCATTTCTGTTTATAGAACGTAATTGGGTTTTGGGGAGTAAACTCAAAACTTGCTTGATATGATCCACTAATAATCCATGGGTGATCTATCTTTTTTGGATTTAGATATTCTTTGTGAGATATCCTTAAAATTTGTTCAATGGTAAAATTAGTTATGCCCATTTGGTGTGTTCGTGAGAAACCAAGTATAGCTTGCTTCAAAAGGCTTGGACTGGCTTCATTGTTTGGATGGGTTTGGTCATTACATCCAGAACGTTACCATTATGATTCCTGATGATCACACCCTCCACCACTTTGTTATTTTTCATTGCCACATCTATATTCACTTTATAGCAATCCAAGTGTGGAGATGTCCAAGTTTGAAGATTTGTGCCTTTTATTGAGATGCCAGAGCGTGCTAAGGGTCAAAAGGTTCTAGCGGCCTCATTATATTTTGCACTTGGGAAATGACTTTCTTGGGGTTGAAAGGCTTCTTCTCGAAATGGTTGGCATTTCTTCCTTTACAAATGCTCCAGATTATGTTCGCAACCAGTTCCATTTTTTGTTGATCAGAGTTTTGTATTATATGATTCCATAGGGTCTCCACCAAGGGAAATTGTTGCCAGCATATCCAAAAACTCACATCAGCAAGTTTCCATATTTTTGGGACCATGGGGCATTTGATAAACAAATAGGTATCCGTTTCAATTTCTTTAGAGCATAGATTACATACGGCTTCTTGGGGATTATTGATAATTTTCTGGTATTGGAGAAGTACTTTAGTAGGTAAAGAACGAGATAACCATCACCAACATGTCATTTTTATTCTTGGTAGAGATCTTAGGTTCCATAATTTCTTCCATTGAAACCTCGATGCTCCTATGGATGTTGAAGTTGCCAGTTGTTGGTGCTGGTATTTCTGTTTATCCACTGCAAGCCTGTATACTGAAGATACAAGATATGGCGAATTCCCTCGATGGCATGTAATGCCAAATTAATTCCCCTGTTTGTGGATATGGCATAAGGGTATATACTCCAAACAATCTTCACATCCGCCAGGTCCAAGATTTGTTTCATGGGGCATGTTCCACCGTTTTAGGTTTCAGAGAAAGAGATATTCCATATGCAGGTTTGAAGGAAGGTTCATTTGGTAGAGGATAGGCATGAATGCTAGTGGTCTCGACAGCCATGGGTTATGCCAAACACGAATTTGTGATCCATCTCCTACTTGCAATCTGATTCAGAATTTTAAACTTTTTAATCCGTGAATGATACTCTTCCATAGGAAGGACACGTCCGCTCTAGGTCTTTCATTTAGTTGGTGTTGCGACCGATTAGGGTATCCAGTGATGAGATTAATTCCATGATTGTTTAGCTAAAAGCCTTCAAGTATTTGGAACCCATTCCCCCTTCCATTTTTGGCTTACACAAGTAATCCCAGGATTTCCACGCCATTGGTTTTTTCTTATTCTATCCCCACCAAAAGTTTCAGATCTCTTCAATGATTGAGGTTATGAGAGACTTTGTGAGTATGAATATTGACATAGTATAGGTACAAATGGCCTGTAGAACTGCCTTAGTCTCTTTTGGTCTGAGAAAGAAAATTTTCTTTCCATCCGCTGACTTTCTTTGTTATCCTATCCTTAACATACCCAAAGATTTGTTTTTTTTATATATAATTTTCTCAAGATCCATGGAATACCTAGATTTTTGCCCGCCAATTTTTTCCACAAAAGGCATATCAATAAGTTGGGAGATTTGGTTTCTGTGATGTTTCTTAGCCATTTTTCTACAAAAGGCCTATCAAGAAGTTGGGATATTTGGCTTCTGCAATGTAAGAGGAATAGTTTTGCAAATAAGATGATTGATTTCTGGTTGTTTATCTGTTGGCCCGAGCATTTTTCATATCTATTAGAACATCATTTATGGTTTGAGCTTAGTCTACATCGTTTCCATAAATAAGAGACTGTCGTTCGCAAATAGAAAATGGGTTATAATTCTGGAGTGCTTCTTCCCGTACATATTCCTTTCGAAGAGGTTTGAGTAACAAAATATCTTATCATCTCTGAGAATCCCACCGTACATATAAAAAACAAGATCGGTGATATTGGGTCTACTTATCTTATTCTCATCGTGCGTTGTTAATGGAACATTGTTATTCAAAATCTAAAATGTTGGAGATTGTACACAAGGTATTATAAGCTGGATGAATGATGATATGAAACGAGATACCCAAGAGATGGTGGACTTATTGAGCGGACCAATTACACGAGCAATGGCAAGGAGGATAGCCAAGAAGGCTAAAGAGAAGGTGACATTATTCGAGAGAAGCTTCCATAGCTTGGCTTTGTACAAGTTTGAAGATAAAGAGGATATTTTTTTGGTAATCCAGTATCCAAGGGCCATTAACTAAGATGAAGATGAAGAGGATATTCAAGAGAGTGCCAAGACACTTCTAGTCTTCAAGGTGTAAGAGAGCAAGCAAGAAATCAAGCAAAAATTGAGAGAAAATGAAAACAGAGGAATAGTCAGATCCGACCAGTGCTCTTTTGTCGGATATGGCGAATCTTGAGTTGGAAGTTCTCTTGAAGGAATTGACTAGTTGTATACGGCCAAAGGAATGGCGGGATCCGGGTAGTCACGTGACTTTTTCTCAATTTGATGTTTTATCTAATTTCTTAGACAATTACACCTCTATTTGGCTTGTATTTAGTGGGAATATGAAGTTTAAAGTTTCCTAACTATCATTATTCATTAGGGTTGACTTAACAGGATACCTGTAAATAACCCACTATAGAATGTTGTTGTCTAATAATTAAATGAAAAATGAAATAGAATCGCAGCCATCTTTGAGAGTTTCTTTTCTTCTTTGAACTTCTTCATCTTCCTTCATCCACTAGATTGATCAATTAGTAGGTGTTGTTGGAATTCCTTGAAATGAAGTTCAAGGGTTCCTCTTGATCATCCCAATTCCTAGGTTCAAGAGGTGATGGTTCTTTAGCCATTTTTGCTTGAGCAAGGCCCTCTTTAAGGTGAAGAGTAGGTGAAGATTTCTTAATCTTTGTTGATTCTTACACAAGGAGAAGATTAGATTTATTTCTTTAAAAGGTATTATTATAGATTACTAGGGTTGTTTGAAGGGGAAATCTTCTACAAAATCCTCAAGAACAAAGAGAGATATTCATGGAAAAATTAAGCTCAATACTTCATCAAATGAGTTCACATCAATGACTAACATGGTAAAATTCATTTTGAACATCATATGCTTTAGGAAATGTCATTCTACCCGTCATTCACTTTGCTTAGGCCCAAATTCATGGCCATTGTATGCCATCTTTGTTGGGAATATTCACACTTATGGAAAGTTGTTGAGAATATCCAAACTTATGGAAAGTCCTTTATTGTATACATTCTTTCTTTATGAATTCATCTTATTATCTTTTGTATACATGGTAGGAACCTTCTTGTATAAGGTAGTGTACTATTGATAGAAATATTTTAGGCAGATTAGTCTCCACAGATTAGGCAACTCTAAGTGTCTATAGAATTCTTCTTTCAATAGAGTAGATAAGCGTTGCAACTTTCTTCTATACCGTATTCTTTGACATGGTTGAAGAACATAATTATTCAACTTATCATTCACCATTGTCTTATCTCTATTTTCCTGTTACTATCTTCTCTACTATTGGTATGGCCAACGATAAGGCAGTAGTTGACAAGAAGACTACCGCTAGCGGCAGCGGCGGCAACAGAGAAGATGATCGGCTAGCAAGAAGTTTTCCTCAAATGAGCAATCTTACTCCTTATATGCTTAAGCCAGAAGTCAAGTGACGCTCCTGGGGCCCTTCTCATCCATATCATGTTGAAGGCAGACAACTATGACCAATGGTTATCTGCTTTCCTTGGCTCCTTAAAAGCTAAGCGGAAAGATTGCTTTGTTGGAAACACCACGATATCGCCGAACCATGAATCTCGAAATATAAAGATTGGGCAACAATGAACACTCTCATAGTATCTTGGATCTTTGTCACCTTGTATTCATTTCCTCTTCCTTACGTGCTATACAAAGATAATGCTAAGGTACTATAGGACATGCTATAGAAATGGTTCTTTGCTAGTGATGGATAGAGGGTGTATGAACTAGAAGGCGCTTTGGGTAATTGTAAACAACAAGGAAATTTGGTGGTGGACTATTTTGGCAAACTCACCAAAATGTGGGATGAATAAATAGTTTACATAAGTTTTTACTTGGTTTAAATCCTTCTTTCGCACAAGTATTAGTCAAATTCTGAATATGAATCCGCTTTCGTCTATTGATAATGGTTATAATATTATTATACATGAAGAGAGACATTGTGTTATTGTCCGAGATCAAGATACACGGCCATAAGCAGTTGTCTTCGTTGCTTGAGTAACTGATAAAAGTGGAATTATTTGTACTGTTTAAAATAAATCTGGCCATTCTTGTTTAGATTGTTTTTAGGCGATCGGTTTTCTCGATTGGAGGTCAGATAAAACCAAATATATTTTTGGCAATACTTGTTACGATTCTAGTAGTGGTGGAAATAATCGTGGTAGCTGTGGAAAGCATAACAAACATGGTAGGGGTTGGCAAAGACGGGGGCAACATATGCTGCTTAGCATCTGCATATGCTGCCATCGCTCCAGCGTCACCAACAGCCTAGCAAAATTGGTTGTCGGCGATAGCAGCTTCTGGTCTTCTCGAGACTCTATCATCTGCAGTTACAACTACTGGATGGGTGGATGGTGCAGCAACTGGTCCACAATGGGCTGCCTCAAGTAGACTGCACCTAAGCATGGCAATAGGGCGGGTCTAACTGGGTACACACCAGTCTCCAACCTATCTGTACCTAGTTGACCTCGGTTTGACTAGGGACCTGGGTGGAGATGGGATGAATTCTCTACCCAAGTTTTGGGATGAGTTGGGGGTGGGGATCAAGTTCCCCATCTCCACCCGCCCCATTACCCCCCATCCCTATTATTATTATTTATAATATAATATAATATAATATAATATAATATAATATAATATAATATAATATAATATAATATAATATAATATAATATAATATAATATAATATAATATAATATAATATAATATAATATAATATAATATAATATAATATAATATAATATAATATAATATAGAAAAGAGGAACATTAAAAATGTTTCTAAACAAGAAATGGATATTCCTGACAACTTGGAAGCACTTAATAAGTGGACTATTCCAAGGGTTGATTTAAAAACTGTTTATCAGTTAGGAACTTTTGAAAAATTGGGTTTAAAACAAGTAGTTAAAACTACTGAAGAATCAGTCTCTTTAGATAATGAAGAAACTGAGATTAAATTGTTATCATTAAATGATATATTGAAATATAAGGAATTATATAAGTTCATTCATATTGGACTAGTGCAAATTGCATTTAAACCTCTTACTTTAGAAAGTTTACCTGAAAGTTTTATTGCATGCTTAAGAGATGCAAGAAATCTAAATTGGAAACAATCACTTATAGGTGTGATCCAATCTAGTCTGGCACATGGACCAGTTTATTTTAATGTATATCCTAATCTTTCACTTTCTTTAAGTGATGTCAATATCTTTGACACTTTAACATTAAACGTTAAGACTCATGGCTATAATTATATGGCTGGATCTGAACTTATATGTATTTGTTATAGAATTTATTATAAACCATTATTTACTTTAAATCCTAATTGTAAATTAATGGATAAAAAGATAAATGAAACTGTTTTAATAGAAACTAATTTCAATAGATCTAAGATATCTACAAGAAGAATTATTAAATGGGATGAAATCCCTATGCCTCCTCAATGGAAATTAGAAAAAACTGGTTATAGCCAGTCAAAAACTGAACATAATATTGATCATATTGACCAAACTCCAGAAGGCATAGTTTATATCCAGATGGAGCCTAGTTCTTCTAGGATAGGAAATATTCCTAGGACATATTCTACCAGATCTGAAAGATCTTATATTTCTCCTTTGATAGAAGATAAAGATTATACTCCTTACAGGGTTTCTACTTCCCAAGTAAGTGAACATGATGAACAGAATAATCATGTAGAAAAAGTTTTAAAAACAAAAGAAAATATTGTTAAAGGTGTTTATAACAAAGATCCGGAAATAACCGAATCTGAAATGAATTTTTCCTTATGAATAATATACAAAAAATTGATTTTAGACCTGTATCTGAAGCCAGGCAAAAAATTAAAAAAGAATTTGATTTACCTAGATGGGAACCATTTCGAAAATGGTTTTTCTCTAATTTTGATGATACTCTGAAATATTATATTTCGGAAGAATTTTATAAATGCTTATCTATTCATAATATTTTATTTCCATTTGTCCCATGGTTCGTAGATAAATATATTGAACCATATATTTCTATTTTAGAAAGAGATTATAAACTCTTAAATGGTAATATCATTAAAGGAGTCTGGCCTCCTCAACAACCTTTTCATTTAGAAAAAGACAATCATATTGTTAGTTTTACGGCATTTGTAAAACTTTTTGAACATGATACTTTACATATCACTGTAAAACAGATTAATAAACTTATAGAACAAAAAAATTATACAAACATTTGTTTAAATGTCTTAGGAGAACAAATTCTCTCTCTTCATAAGAGAATTGATGTTTTAATACAAAAAATTGAACAGAGTCATACATCATCTTCAGAAATTTCAGGACCAAAAGAAGTTATATCTGCTCCTCCTTTACAGCCTCCTCCTGAAATCTATAATTATAAATTAAAAAAGATGTCAGATCTAGAAGAAATGCTAGATCAGAAATTTAAAAAATTAAATATTAATACCTTAGAAAATGAATTTTCTGATAAATTATCAGAAACTAAGGATTATAAGCCTATTATTAAGGATGAACTTAATAAATTATATAAGTTTGCTGATAGACCTACACAACGAATAAATTATTATAGAAGACCCTCTCCAGTAGATATTCTACATGAGGAACAAGAATATATTAATAATAACAGTTATAATGGAAAAAGCACATATGAATGGAATATAGATGGTTATACAGAAAAACAGATTTATAATCTAACACATAGAATGCTCATGTATAGTACAGTCAGTAAACTGATTGGTAATAGTGACAGTAATATTGCAAAAATGATAGTTGCAGGATTTACTGGCCAACTTAAAGGTTGGTGGGATAATTATCTTTCTAATCAAGAGAAAGAAACTATTTATCATATTCTTAAACAAGAACCAGATGGTACTACTAGTGAACAATCAGTTTATACACTGATTGTGACAATATTAGAACATTTCACCGGAAAAATTTCGGATAATAATGAGACTAATAGAACTCTATTACAAAATACTAGGTGTAAAACACTTACAGATTGGAGATGGTATAAAGACCTATTTCTTAATAGGGTTATGGAATTACCTGAGAGTAATAGCTCTCATTGGAAATCCAAATTTATTGATGGATTACCTCCATTATTTGCGGAAAGAGTTAGAAAAACTCTTAGGAAAGATCAAATCTCTATTCCTTATGAAAGTTATACATATGGCAGTCTTATAGCGACTTGCAAAACTGAAGGCTTAGCCTTATGTAATGAAATCAAATTAAATCAACAAATTAAAAGGCAAAGATTAACTGAAAGAAATCAGTTAGGCCAATTTTGTAGTCAATTTGGGTTAGATATTCAACCACAAAGAAAACAAGTTCATAACTCTTCTCATAATAATAAAAATGAATTTTATCATAAAAAGAAAAAGAAGAGATATTCTCAGGCTCAGCTTGAGAAAAAAGCTAAAAGAAAGTCTGATAGACTCGAAAGAAAGAAAGATAAAAGTAATATTGTCTGTTATAAGTGCAAACGTATAGGTCACTACGCTAATAAGTGTAGGATGAAACAAAAGATTAATAATCTTAATATTAGTGAAGAATTGAAAGATTCTTTAGAAAAATTATTTTTAGAATCTGATGAGTCTGAAGAGATAAATTCAGCCTCCGAAATAGATCATATCTATGATTCTTCTGCAGAATCTTCAGAAGAAGAACTGTGTCCTTGTAAACAAGGATACAGTGAATCTGATAAAGAAGAAAATGATTATTATAAATTAATATCTCAATTTCAGGATTCTGATATTAATGTTTTAACTAATAATCATATTCTAGAATTTCTAAAATCTATTAAAGACCCAGAATTAAGGTCTAGAATAATAGAACATCTGGATGATATTCCATCAACGAGTACTTCTCTTCCTAAGACAAGTAGAATTTATACCTAATAATAATCCATATTCAATGACAGAAGTTTATAAACTTATGAAACAAAGATATGAGGATTCTCATAAATCTCCAACAACGCTCAAAGACTTGTATGGAGAAATAAATCATCTGAAAGATGAAATCAAAATGTTAAAACAACTGAATCAAAATCTTGATAATAGAGTTTCTAATTTAGAAACAAAAAATAATTATACTTTGGTTACACCAAATCTCTTTGACAATCTTAATAAGATTGGAGATGAAAATTTCTTAACAAAACTTGATATGATTACATCCTTCAAGTTTTATGTAAAAATTACTTTACTCATCAGTAAAACTGAAATAAAAGAATTTACTGCCCTTATTGATACAGGTGCAGATATTAGTGTTATACAAGAAGGATTAATTCCTACAAAATATTTTCAGAAAACAACTCATAGTTTGCGTCATGCGGGTGGTGATAAATTACAAATTAATTTTAAACTACCTTGTGCATATATTTGTAATAATAAGGTTTGCATTCCTGAAAGCTTTCTATTAGCTAAAAATATTACAAACCAAGTTATCCTTGGAACTCCTTTCATAAAGAAGATTTTCCCTATTACCTATATAGGTACTGAATGTATTATAGGAACATTCGACAATACACCTGTTTCGTTTCAGTTCATAACTGAACCTAATACAAGATTTGTTAATGAAATAAAGGATTTCATTTTACGAAAACAAAAGCAAATTAATTTCATAAATTTTGAAATTAACTCTTCCACGATAGAAGAAGTTTTACAAAATCCTAAATTACAGGACAAAATTAAAAAACTACAGCATCATATTTCTGTAGAAATTTGTAATGATCATCCCAATGCTTTTTGGAATCGCAAGAAGCATGAAGTTAAACTTCCTTATATTGATGACTTTGATGAAAGTCAGATTCCTACCAAGGCAAGACCTTGTCAAATGAATTCTAAATATTTAGAATTATGCAAAGAAGAAATTGCTTCTTTGTTAAATAAAAAATTAATCAAAGAGTCAAACTCACCCTGGTCATGTACAGAATTTTATGTTAATAAAAATGCTGAATTAGAAAGAGGCGTACCAAGATTGGTAATAAATTATAAACCTCTTAATAAAGTTTTAAAATGGATTCGTCATCCTATTCCCAATAAAAAGGATTTATTGGACCGACTTTATGAAGCTTTAATATTTTCCAAATTTGATTTAAAATCAGGATATTGGCAAATTCAGATAGCTGAAGAAGACCAATATAAAACTGCATTTAATGTTCCTATAGGCCACTTTGAATGGAAAGTGATGCCTTTTGGCTTAAAAAATGCCCCTTCTGAATTTCAGAAAATTATGAATGATATATTCATACCCTACAGCGACTTTATATTAGTCTATATTGATGATATCTTAGTATTCTCCAAAAATGTTCAACAGCATTTTGAACATTTAGAAATTTTTAAGAAATTAGTTATACAAAATGGTTTAGTCATATCCAAACCTAAAATGGTTTTATTTCAAACCAATATTAGATTTTTGGGTCATAATATTGAAAAAGGAAAAATGATTCCTATTAATAGAAGTATAGAATTTGCTTCGAAATTTCCAGATGAAATCTTGGATAAAACACAATTGCAACGATTCTTAGGCAGTCTAAATTATATTTTGCCTTATTATCAAAATCTTGCTTCTGATACAGCTATCTTATACGATAGGTTAAAGAAGAAACCTAAACCTTGGACTTCTCAGCATACTGAGATGGTCAAGAAAATCAAAGCAAAAGTTTCTTCTTTGCCTTGTTTGGTTTTAGCCAACCCTACTTGGCCAAAGCTAATAGAAACTGATGCTTCTGATATTGGTTATGGGGGTATTCTTACCCAACTTAGTCCTGTTAATAACACACCTCTAGTACTAGACACACCACTAGAAATCTCTCTCTCTAGCTTTCTAGTTCTCTCTCCCTTCTTGTAAAAATTTCTTTTCATCAATAAAAAGAAGTTTGAAGTTTCCTTCATATCTCCCTGGTAATTTCTAATTTCTTTCTCTTATTTATTTTCTGTTTATATTTAGGTTTAGCCTAATGGCAGGCTAAATCAATTCATGTTAAACTATGGATTGATATATATCTAGCCAATTATGTTGTTAAGATCCTTATTTTGTCCGAATGAATAGCAGTCTATGTCATAACTAAGAGTTTGGGTTATGAACTTGAAACTGGCCTTACTTATTATAAGAATAAGGGTTAGCCTGTTGAAAGCCGTTGAGTGAAGGCTGTGTAAAGGTGTTGATCCCGGTTTTATTCTTTGATAAGTGGGTTGACGGTTTTAAAGATCATGTAAAAATTGGACCTTAAAATTCTAAGTTAGTGCATGGACTACTATCTATTTCTAAAACAGAAATATATGGTTCAATATATTTATCTACGAACCATGGTACGAATGGAAATAAAATATTATGAATAGATAAACATTTATAAAATTCTTCTGAAATATAATATTTCAGAGTATCATCAAAATTAGAGAAAAACCATCCTCGAAATGGTTCCCATCTAGGTAAATCAAATTCTTTTTTAATTTTTTGCCTGGCTTCAGATCCAGGTCTAAAATCAATTTTTTGTATATTATTCATAAGGAAAAATTCATTTCAGATTCGGTTATTTCCGGATCTTTGTTATAAACACCTTTAACAATATTTTCTTTTGTTTTTAAAACTTTTTCTACATGATTATTCTGTTCATCACGTTCACTTACTTGGGAAGTAGAAACCCTGTAAGGAGTATAATCTTTATCTTCTATCAAAGGAGAAATATAAGATCTTTCAGATCTGGTAGAATATGTCCTAGGAATATTTCCTATCCTAGAAGAACTAGGATCCATCTGGATATAAACTATTCCTTCTGGAGTTTGTTCAATATGATCAATATTATGTTCAGTTTTTGACTGGATATAACAAGTTCTTTCTAATTTCCATTGAGGAGGCATAGGGATTTCATCCCATTTAATAATTCTTCTTGTAGATATCTTAGATCTATTAAAATTAGTTTCTATTAAAACAGTTTCATTGATTTTTTTATCCATTAATTTACAATTAGGATTTAAAGTAAATAATGGTTTATAATAAATTCTATAACAAATACATATAAGTTCAGATCCAGCCATATAATTATAGCCATGAGTCTTAACATTTAATGTTAGAGTGTCAAAGATATTGACATCACTTAAAGAAAGTGAAAGGTTAGGATATACATTAAAATAAACTGGTCCATGCGCCAGACTAGATTGGATCACACCTATAAGTGATTGTTTCCAATTTAGATTTCTTGCATCTCTTAAGCATGCAATAAAACTTTCAGGTAAACCTTCTAAAGTAAGAGGTTTAAATGCAATTTGCACCAGTCCAATATGAATGAACTTATATAAATCCTTATATTTAAGTATATCATTTAATGATAACAATTTAATCTCAGTTTCTTCATTATCTAAAGAGACTGATTCTTCAGTAGTTTTAACTAGTTTTAAACCCAAATTTTCAAAAGTTCCTAACTGATAAACAGTTTTTAAATCAACCCTTGGAATAGTCCACTTATTAAGTGCTTCCAAGTTGTCAGGAATATCCATTTCTTGTTTAGAAACATTTTTAATGTTCCTCTTTTCTCTTAATAAATTCATTTGAATTTAAAGCAGAAAGGTCATGTTAAACTATGAATAACATATATATCATAGCAATTACATGGCTCTGATACCAAATGGGGTCCGAAGGTAGCCAGATAGTAGTCCATGCAGAAACTTAGAATTTTAAGGTCTAATTTTACATAAACTTTACAACCGTCAACCGACTTATCCAAGAATAAAACCGGGATCAACGCCTTAACATCGCCTTAACTCAACGGCTTTCAACAGGCTAACCCTTATTCTTATAATAAGTAAGGCCAGTTTCAAGTTCATAACCCAAACTCTTAGTTATGACATAGACTGCTATCCATTCGGACAAAATAAGGATCTTAACAACATAATTGGCTAGATATATATCAATCCATAGTTTAACATGAATTGATTTAGCCTGCCATTAGGCTAAACCTAACTATAAACAGAAAATAAATAAGAGAAAGAAATTAGAAATTACCAGGGAGATATGAAGGAAACTTCAAACTTCTTTTTATTGATGAAAAGAAATTTTTACAAGAAGGGAGAGAGAACTAGAAAGCTAGAGAGAGATTTCTAGTGGTGTGTCTAGTACTAGAGGTGTGTCCAACTTATGAAGAGTTGGCTTCCTTCTATAGACAAGGAAGGCGGACACCACTCCACTCTATGCTATTACATAAAAGGATTTGAAATCCGAATATTACTATTCCCTATAATGGAGTAACTATTACATGGTCCTATAAGGACAATAATTCAAATTTGTTGATAAGGTGGGGCTGGTTGCACATGGGTGCCTTCAGCTTTTACTTTAGTGCCTTGTGTGCAGCTGCTTCCATCTCTTGGACCACCCGGTCAATGTCCTCTTCATTGAGAGTCTCAGCATCCATATTATCATCTTCATTGGGGTCTTGAGATTCCCCAGCTAAACAGTCATCATGGGATGAGCCTGCCATAGACAGATCTGTCTTGTCTTCTGGGAGCAAGGTGTTGAGCAGCTCCTTCTTGAATTGTAGTAAATAAGATTTAATTAAATCTTCTTTTGGTATAACCTCTTTCTGTAATCGTAACATGGACGATAATTGACTAAATGGGCTGGTATTTTTGAAATCACCAGATTCTTTTTTCTTTTTGTATGACAAAATTTTTTGTTGGATATCATCCAAAATATTTTGACCATTAATAGTTTTGGTCTCTGGATCAATTTTTGTTAATCTATCCCAAAACCTACTATGAGTAGCTCTTCTGAGACATGGCATATTGTGTTGGGTATAACCGACTTCAGGTGTCCATTTCCATACCCATGGAATGGAGAATTCTATGAAGAATAACATCGAAGCAATGTCTTCAGAGTCAAGATCTAAACTGATATAATCAGCAACCTTGGGGGAAATATTAATCCATTCAGCATATAAAGCTTTAAACTGATCTGGAAGTATTTTTCCTGAGGTACCATATGAAGTCCACCATGTAAAAAACCAATTTGGTATAGGATTGTTATAAACATTTCCACAAATCTTAATCAACCAAGTATGTTTCCTGGTTGGATTTTCATATAAAAGGGCTTTATGAAAAGCTTCAACATAATCCCAATAATTATATTTAATGGTGAATTTTGTACCAGGAACTATGAATTCCTTTTCTCGCAGAGGAGAAATTCCCCATTCTTCAATAGATATGAGCCTGTTGATAATGAGTTTGCTAAAATTATAAATTGTCCCGGTTTTAGCACCACCAGGGTAGAAATGTGTAATTTCACAAAATGTTTCTTTTAAAACATTTTCATAGTATTGACGCTGTTTGTATGACGTAGCGGCATAGGATGCCACATCAAGATATCTGTTAATCAACAGCCATGGATTCTCCTTCCATTGGAGATCCTTATGTTCCAAGTGACATATGATGTCCTTCTCCGTATGAGTGTAGTATGAAGGTGTATGATCTTCTTCAGATTCGGCTAAAGCCTGAGCATATGATGTTGAGGAGGTTTCACCTGTCTGTTGCTGTGTAGCAAGCAACTGTTTTTTGAAGGCTGCATATAACTCAGCTTCATTTGCAGGAATGTTAGTCAAATTTTGACTAACAAGAGTCTTCTTGCCATGTTGTATCACAACATTTTTATCTTTTGGCTGAGAGGTATTACCTCTGCCTCGGCCACCACGACCGCGGTAATTATTGCCTCGTCCCTGCATGCTGCAAATATTCACGAGTCAAAAAGTCAGGAAGATTATTATCTTGACCTTTTTTATAAACAATATCAAAATCAAATGGTGCTAAATGCGCTTGCCATCGGGCAAACATTTGCTTAGATACATCATGTTTAAAATCTTTATTAAACATAAATTTTGCTGCTTGGCAATCTGTTATGACAGTAAATTTTTGATTATATAAATCATCTTGAAATTTTAAAATACATTTTACAATAGCTAAAATTTCTTTAGCTATAGTGGCATAATTTCGTTGACTATCAGTCCATTTGCCAGAATAGTATCTGACTAAATGAGGTTTGTTATTAACAGGACTAAGTTGGGTAAGAATACCCCCATAACCAATATCAGAAGCATCAGTTTCTATTAGCTTTGGCCAAGTAGGGTTGGCTAAAACCAAACAAGGCAAAGAAGAAACTTTTGCTTTGATTTTCTTGACCATCTCAGTATGCTGAGAAGTCCAAGGTTTAGGTTTCTTCTTTAACCTATCGTATAAGATAGCTGTATCAGAAGCAAGATTTTGATAATAAGGCGAAATATAATTTAGACTGCCTAAGAATCGTTGCAATTGTGTTTTATCCAAGATTTCATCTGGAAATTTCGAAGCAAATTCTATACTTCTATTAATAGGAATCATTTTTCCTTTTTCAATATTATGACCCAAAAATCTAATATTGGTTTGAAATAAAACCATTTTAGGTTTGGATATGACTAAACCATTTTGTATAACTAATTTCTTAAAAATTTCTAAATGTTCAAAATGCTGTTGAACATTTTTGGAGAATACTAAGATATCATCAATATAGACTAATATAAAGTCGCTGTAGGGTATGAATATATCATTCATAATTTTCCGAAATTCGGAAGGGGCATTTTTTAAGCCAAAAGGCATCACTTTCCATTCAAAGTGGCCTATAGGAACATTAAATGCAGTTTTATATTGGTCTTCTTCAGCTATCTGAATTTGCCAATATCCTGATTTTAAATCAAATTTGGAAAATATTAAAGCTTCATAAAGTCGGTCCAATAAATCCTTTTTATTGGGAATAGGATGACGAATCCATTTTAAAACTTTATTAAGAGGTTTATAATTTATTACCAATCTTGGTACGCCTCTTTCTAATTCAGCATTTTTATTAACATAAAATCCTGTACATGACCAGGGTGAGTTTGACTCTTTGATTAATTTTTTATTTAACAAAGAAGCAATTTCTTCTTTGCATAATTCTAAATATTTAGAATTCATTTGACAAGGTCTTGCCTTGGTAGGAATCTGACTTTCATCAAAGTCATCAATATAAGGAAGTTTAACTTCATGCTTCTTGCGATTCCAAAAAGCATTGGGATGATCACTACAAATTTCTACAGAAATATGATGCTGTAGTTTTTTAATTTTATCCTGTAATTTAGGATTTTGTAAAACTTCTTCTATCGTGGAAGAGTTAATTTCAAAATTTATGAAATTAATTTGCTTTTGTTTTCGTAAAATGAAATCCTTTATTTCATTAACAAATCTTGTATTAGGTTCAGTTATGAACTGAAACGAAACAGGTGTATTGTCGAATGTTCCTATAATACATTCAGTACCTATATAGGTAATAGGGAAAATCTTCTTTATGAAAGGAGTTCCAAGGATAACTTGGTTTGTAATATTTTTAGCTAATAGAAAGCTTTCAGGGATACAAACTTTATTAGTACAAATATATGCACAAGGTAGTTTATAATTAATTTGTAATTTATCACCTCCTGCATGTCGTAGACTATGAGTCGTTTTTTGAAAATATTTGGTAGGAATTAATCCTTCCTGTATAACACTAATATCTGCACCTGTATCAATAAGGGCAGTAAATTCTTTTATTTCAGTTTTACTGATGAGTAAAGTAATTTTTACATAAAACTTGAAGGATGTAATCATATCAAGTTTTGTTAAGAAATTTTCATCTCCAATCTTATTAAGATTGTCAAAGAGATTTGGTGTAACCAAAGTATAATTATTTTTTGTTTCTAAATTAGAAACTCTATTATCAAGATTTTGATTCAGTTGTTTTAACATTTTGATTTCATATTTCAGATGATTTATTTCTCCATACAAGTCTTTGAGCGTTGTTGGAGATTTATGAGAATCCTCATATCTTTGTTTCATAAGTTTATAAACTTCTGTCATTGAATATGGATTATTATTAGGTATAAATTCTACTTCTTTCTTAGGAGGAGAAGTACTCGTTGATGGAATATCATCCAGATGTTCTATTATTCTAGACCTTAATTCTGAGTCTTTAATAGATTTTAGAAATTCTAGAATATGATTATTAGTTAAAACATTAATATCAGAATCCTGAAATTGAGATATTAATTTATAATAATCATTTTCTTCTTTATCAGATTCACTGTATCCTTGTTTACAAGGACACAGTTCTTCTTCTGAAGATTCTGCAGAAAAATCATAGATATGATCTATTTCGGAGGCTGAATTTATCTCTTCAGACTCATCAGATTCTAAAAATAATTTTTCTAAAGAATCTTTCAATTCTTCACTAAT
This sequence comes from Catharanthus roseus, assembly GCA_028651295.1. Classification (NCBI taxonomy): domain Eukaryota; kingdom Viridiplantae; phylum Streptophyta; class Magnoliopsida; order Gentianales; family Apocynaceae; genus Catharanthus; species Catharanthus roseus. The sequence goes on along the minus strand of JAPQWS010000086.1, from coordinate 5,768,984 downwards.
ATTAAGATTATTAATCTTTTGTTTCATCCTACATTTATTAGCGTAGTGACCTATACGTTTGCACTTATAACAGACAATATTACTTTTATCTTTCTTTCTTTCGAGTCTATCAGACTTTCTTTTAGCTTTTTTCTCAAGCTGAGCCTAGCGACTTGCAAAACTGAAGGCTTAGCCTTATGTAATGAAATTAAATTAAATCAACAAATTAAAAGGCAAAGATTAACTGAAAGAAATCAGTTAGGCCAATTTTGTAGTCAATTTGGGTTAGATATTCAACCACAAAGAAAACAAGTTCATAACTCTTCTCATAATAATAAAAATGAATTTTATCATAAAAAGAAAAAGAAGAGATATTCTCAGGCTCAGCTTGAGAAAAAAGCTAAAAGAAAGTCTGATAGACTTGAGATTCTAAACATAATTTTTCTAAAGAATCTTTCAATTCTTCACTAATATTAAGATTATTAATCTTTTGTTTCATCCTACACTTATTAGCGTAGTGACCTATACGTTTGCACTTATAACAGACAATATTACTTTTATCTTTCTTTCTTTCGAGTCTATCAGACTTTCTTTTAGCTTTTTTCTCAAGCTGAGCCTGAGAATATCTCTTCTTTTTCTTTTTATGATAAAATTCATTTTTATTATTATGAGAAGAGTTATGAACTTGTTTTCTTTGTGGTTGAATATCTAACCCAAATTGACTACAAAATTGGCCTAACTGATTTCTTTCAGTTAATCTTTGCCTTTTAATTTGTTGATTTAATTTAATTTCATTACATAAGGCTAAGCCTTCAGTTTTGCAAGTCGCTATAAGACTACCATATGTATAACTTTCATAAGGAATAGAGATTTAATCTTTCCTAAGAGTTTTTCTAACTCTTTCCGCAAATAATGGAGGTAATCCATCAATAAATTTGGATTTCCAATGAGAGCTATTACTCTCAGGTAATTCCATAACCCCATTAAGAAATAGGTCTTTATACCATCTCCAATCTGTAAGTGTTTTACACCTAGTATTTTGTAATAGAGTTCTATTAGTCTCATTATTATCCGAAATTTTTTCGGTGAAATGTTCTAATATTGTCACAATCAATGTATAAACTGATTGTTCACTAGTAGTACCATCTGGTTCTTGTTTAAGAATATGATAAATAGTTTCTTTCTCTTGATTAGAAAGATAATTATCCCACCAACCTTTAAGTTGGCCAGTGAATCCTGCAACTATCATTTTTGCAATATTACTGTCACTGTTACCAATCAGTTTACTGACTGTACTATACATAAGCATTCTATGTGTAAGATTATAAATCTGTTTTTCTGTATAACCATCGATATTCCATTCATAAATGCTTTTCCCATTATAACTGTTGTTATTAATATATTCTTGTTCCTCATGTAGAATATCTACTGGAGAGGGTCTTCTATAATAATTTATTCTTTGGGTCTATCAGCAAACTTATATAATTTATTAAGTTCATCCTTAATAATAGGCTTATAATCCTTTGTTTCTGATAATTTATCAGAAAATTCATTTTCTAAAGTATTAATATTTAATTTTTTAAATTTCTGATCTAGCATTTCTTCTAGATCTGACATCTTTTTTAATTTATAATTATAGATTTCAGGAGGAGGCTGTAAAGGAGGAGCAGATATAACTTCTTTTGGTCCTGAAATTTCTGAAGATGATGTATGTCTCTGTTCAATTTTTTGTATTAAAACATCAATTCTCTTATGAAGAGAGAGAATTTGTTCTCCTAAGACATTTAAACAAATGTTTGTATAATTTTGTTGCTCTATAAGTTTATTAATCTGTTTTACAGTGATATGTAAAGTATCATGTTCAAAAAGTTTTACAAATGCCGTAAAACTAACAATATGATTGTCTTTTTCTAAATGAAAAGGTTGTTGAGGAGGCCAGACTCCTTTAATGATATTACCATTTAAGAGTTTATAATCTCTTTCTAAAACAGAAATATATGGTTCAATATATTTATCTACGAACCATGGTACGAATGGAAATAAAATATTATGAATAGATAAACATTTATAAAATTCTTCTGAAATATAATATTTCAGAGTATCATCAAAATTAGAGAAAAACCATTTTCTAAATGGTTCCCATCTAGGTAAATCAAATTCTTTTTTAATTTTTTGCCTGGCTTCAGATCCAGGTCTAAAATCAATTTTTTATATATTATTCATAAGGAAAAATTCATTTCAGATTCGGTTATTTCCGGATCTTTGTTATAAACACCTTTAACAATATTTTCTTTTGTTTTTAAAACTTTTTCTACATGATTATTATGTTCATCACGTTCACTTACTTGGGAAGTAGAAACCCTGTAAGGAGTATAATCTTTATCTTCTATCAAAGGAGAAATATAAGATCTTTCAGATCTGGTAGAATATGATCTGGTAGAATATGTCCTAGGAATATTTCCTATCCTAGAAGAACTAGGCTCCATCTGGATATAAACTATGCCTTCTGGAGTTTGTTCAATATGATCAATATTATGTTCGATTTTTGATCGGTTATATATAATATAATATAATATAATATAATATAATATAATATAATATAATATAATATAATATAATATAATATAATATAATATAATATAATATAATATAATATAATATAATATAATATAATATAATATAATATAATATAATATAATATCCGTATGAAAGTTATACTTATGGCAGTCTTATAGCGACTTGCGAAGCTGAAGGTTTAGCCTTATGTAATGAAATTAAATTAAATCAACAGCTTAAAAAGCAAAGACTAACTGAGAGGACTCAGTTAGGCCAATTTTGTAGCCAATTTGGGCTGGATATTCCATCCCAAAGAAGAGTAGTTCATAACTCCAAAAATGATGCACATTATAAAAAGAAAAAGAAAAGATACTCTCAAGCTAAGCTAGAGAAAAAAGCTAAGAGAAAGTTTGATAGATCTGAACGAAAGAAAGACAAAAGTAATATTGTCTGTTATAGGTGTAAACGCATAGGTCACTACGCTAATAAGTGTAGAATGAAGCGAAAGATTAATAATCTGAATATTAGTGAAGAATTGAAAGATTCTTTAGAAAAATTATTTTTAGACTCTGATGATTCTGAAGACATAACTTCAGCATCAGAAATTGATCATATTTCTGATTCTTCTGAAGAGTCCGATGAAAATATGTGTCCTTGTAAACAAGGAACTAGTGAATCTGAATCTGAAAAAGAAGCTGATTACTATAAATTAATATCTCAATTTAAAGATTCAGATATTAATGTTTTAACTAATAATCATATTTTAGAGTTCTTAAAGTCAATCAAAGACCAAGAATTAAGGTCTAGAATTATAGAAAATCTGGATGATATTCCATCTACAAGTACTCATAGTACTAAGACAGAAGAGGAATTTATTCCTAATAATAATCCTTATTCTATGACAGAAGTTTATAAACTCATGAAACAACGTTATGAGGATTCTCATAAATCTCCTACCACATTAAATGATTTGTATGGAGAAATAAATAATCTTAAAGATGAAATCAAGATGTTAAAATAAATAAATAAAAATCTTGATATCAGAGTTTCTAATCTAGAAACCAAAAAAGATTATACTTTGGTTACACCAAATCTTTTTGACAATCTTAATAAGATTGGTGAAGAGCACTTTTTAACTGCTCTAGATATGATTACATCATTCAAGTTTTATGTAAAAATTACTTTGTTTATAGCTCGGGATGAAATCAAAGAATTCATTGCCCTCATTGATACAGGTGCAGATATTAGCGTTATACAAGAAGGGTTAATCCCTACTAAATATTTTCAAAAAACAACTCATAGTTTAAGACATGCAGGTGGTGACAAATTTCAAATTAATTTCAAACTACCATGTGCTTATATTTGCAATAATAAAGTTTGCATTCCTGAAAGCTTTTTATTAGCTAAAAATATAACCAACCAAGTTATACTTGGTACTCCTTTTATCAAAAAGATTTTCCCTATTACTTATATAGAAACTGATTGCCTTACAGGTACTTTTGAAAATACACCTGTTTCTTTTCAATTCATAACTGAACCAAAAATACAAGATTTGTAAATGAAATCAAGGATTTCATAACAAGAAAACAAAATCAAATTAATTTCATAAATTTTGAAATTACCTCTTCTACACTAGAAGAAGTTTTACAGAATCCTAAATTACAGGATAAGATTAAAAAACTACAGAATAATATTTCTGTTGAAATTTGTAATGATCATCCAAATGCTTTTTGGAACCGAAAGAAACATGAAGTTAAACTTCCCTAAAATGATGACTTTGTTGAAAGTCAGATCCCTACTAAGGCAAGACCTTGCCAAATGAATTCTAAATATTTAGAATTATGTAAAGATGAAATAGGTTCTTTATTAAATAAAAAATTGATAAAAGAGTCAAACTCGCCCTGGTCTTGTACAGGCTTCTATGTTAATAAACATAGTGAAATAGAAAGAGGGGTTCCTAGGTTGGTTATTAATTATAAACCTCTCAATAAGGTGTTAAAATGGATTAGACATCCTATTCCTAATAAAAAGGATTTATTAGACCGATTATATGAGGCATTAATATTTTCTAAATTTGATTTAAAATCAGGATATTGGCAAATTCAGATAGCTGAAGAAGACCAATATAAAACCGCCTTTAATGTTCCTATAGGCCACTTTGAATGGAAAGTGATGCCTTTTGGGTTGAAAAATGCCCCTTCTGAATTTCAGAAGATTATGAATGATATATTCATACCATACAGTGACTTTATACTAGTCTATATCGATGATATATTAGTATTCTCTAAGAATGTTCAACAACATTTTGAACATTTAGATATTTTTAAGAAATTAGTTATACAAAATGGTTTCGTTATATCAAAACCTAAAATGGTTTTATTTCAAACCAATATTAGATTTTTGGGTCATAACATTGAAAAAGGAAAGATAATTCCTATTAATAGGAGTATAGATTTTGCTTCTAAATTTCCAGATGAAATTCTGGATAAAACACAATTGCAAAGATTTTTAGGCAATTTAAATTATATTTCGCCTTATTATAAAAATCTAGCTTCAGATACAGCTATCTTATATGATAGGTTAAAAAAGAAGCCTAAACCATGGACTTCTCAGCATACTGAGACAGTCAAAAGAATTAAAGAAAAGGTTAAATCCTTGCGTTGTTTGGTTTTAGCCAACCCTACTTGGCAGAAAATTATAGAAACAGATGCCTCTGATATTGGTTATGGAGGTATTTTAACCCAACTTTGTCCGGTTAATAACAAACCACATTTGGTCAGATATCATTCTGGCAAATGGACTGATAGTCAGAAAAATTATGCAACTGTAGCTAAAGAAATCTTAGCTATTGTTAAATGTATTTTAAAATTTCAAGATGATTTATATAATCAGAAATTTATTGTTAAAACAGACTGCCAAACAGCCAAATTTATGTTTAATAAAAATTTTAAGCATGATGTTTCTAAACAGATGTTTGCTAGATGGCAAGCTCATTTAGCCCCATTTGATTTTGATATTATTTATAAGAAAGGTGAAGATAATAATCTTCCTGATTTTCTAACACGTGAATATTTACAGCACGCAGGGCAAGGGCAATAATCCTCGCGGTCGCGGCAGAGGCAGAGGTCATACCTCTCAGCCCAAAGACAAGAATGTCATCATTCAGCATGGCAAACAAAAGCTGATAGCTCAAAATCTGACTCATATCCCAGATAATGAAGCCATGTTATACGCAGAATTCAAAAAGCAGTATCTTACTACAACACAACAAAAGGAAGGTGAAACCTCTTCCTATGCACAAGTGTTATCTGAAGAGGATCCTAAACCCTCTTATTATACTCATCAGCACAAGGAAATAATATTTCTGTTAGAACCAAAAGATTTACAATGGAAAGATAATCCATGGCTGTTGATGAACAGATATCTCGATGTGGCCTCTTATACAGCTACATCATATAAACAGCGACAGTATTATGAGCAAATTCTCAAAGAATGCTCTTGTGAGATAACACATTTTTATCCTGGTGGTATTAAAACAGGAAATATTTATAATTTTAGCAAAATCGTCATTAAACGGATTTTAGCTATCGAAGAGTGGGGTATTTCTCCTCTCCGAGAAAGGGAATTCATAATTCCTGGAACGAAAAATGTTCTTAAATATAATTATTGGGATTATGTTGATGCTTTTCATAAAGCATTTTTATATGAAAATCCAACCAAGAAACATACTTGGTTAATCAAAATTTGTGGGAACGTTTATAATAATCCTTTACCCAGTTGGCTTTTAACATGGTGGAATACCTATGGTACATCAGGCCAAATTCTTCCTGAGAAGTTTAAAACTTTATATGGAGAATGGATTACTATATCCCCAAAAGTCTCTGATTATATCAGTTTAGACTTAGCATCAGAAGATATTGCTTCTTTGCTTTTCTTTATAGAATTTTCTATTCCCTGGGTCTGGAAATGGACTCCTGAATTGGGTTATACCCAACAAAATATACCATGTATACGTCGAGCTACTCATAGTAGATTCTGGGGTCGATTACTCAAATTTGATCCTGAGACAAAAGCCATTCATGGCCAAAATATTCTGGATGAAATCCAGTACAAGGTTGCCTTGTATAAACAAAAGCAAGCCACTGGTGATGTGAAACATACTAATCCTTTCAGCCGGTTAGCTTCGATGTTAAAACTACAAAAGGATGTGATACCCAAAGAAGATTTAATCAAATCTTATATGCAAGAATTAAAGAAGGAGCTTATTAAAAATCTGCTCCCTACAGACAAGACTGATATCTCTTTGGCAGACTCTTCCCATGAAGACTGTTTAGCAGGGGAATCACAAGACTCTGATGATGATATACTTGAAGATAATCTTGATGAAGATCAAATTGACCATATGGTCACTGAAATTGATGATGCTGCACGACAAGCAATAAAGTGAAAGCCTGCCAACACCCATGTGACTGCAGCCCCACACAATTTGTCGTTTGTGTCCTGGTAGGACCCATTTCATAGAATTATAGACTCCAATTATATGGAATAGTGCTAGGCACTATTCGGATTTCAAAATTCTTTGTAATAGAATAAGCTAATTTAGTTGGCGTCCGCTCTCCTCCTTGTCTATAAAAGGAAGGGTAGTCTTCATAAGGAGGACACAACTAGACACCACTAGACATTAGTAGTACTCTCCTCCTCCCTCTCTCCTTGTAAAAATTTTCTATCAATATGAAATTTGCAGTTTTCTTCTTTAATCCCTGGTAATCTCTTATTCTTATTCTCTTCTTATTTAAATTCCGTATATTTTATTTTATATCTTTGTGGTATTTAGGATTAGCCTAATGGCAGGCTAAATCCTTTCATGTTAAACTATGGTATCATATATATCATGAGAATTATGTTGTGAAGATCCTTATTTTGTCCGGATGGCTAGAAGTCTAATGTAAGAATCCAAAAAGGGTTATGAACTCTGGAACTGGCCTTAATTATTAAAAGAATAAGGTTTAGCCTGTTCCAAGCCATCGTGTGAAGGCGTCTTAAGGCGTTGATCCCGGTTTTATTCTTTGATAATTAGGTTGACAGATTCAGATTTCATGTAAAACTATTACCTTAACTCTAAGTTCTTACATAGATGACTAGATGGCTACCTCTCGAACCTCATATGGTATCAGAGCCTGATAATTTTTCATGATATGTGATTCCTAGTTTAACATGAACTATTCCTTATAAATTCATATGAATTTATTAAGAGAAAAGAGAGTATGAGGTCCGAGAGGTAGCCATCTAGTCATCTCTGTCAGAACTTAGAGTTAAGGTAATAGTTTTACATGAAATCTGAATCCGTCAACCTAATTATCAAAGAATAAAACCGGGATCAACGCCTTAATACGCCTTCACACAACGGCTTGAAACAGGCTAACCCTTATTCTTTTAATAATTAAGGCCAGTTCCAGAGTTCATAACCTTCTCTAGATGCTTACATTAGACTTCTAGCCATCCGGACAAAATAAGGATCTTCACAACATAATTCTCATGATATATATGATACCATAGTTTAACATAAAAGGATTTCGCCTGCCATTAGGCTAATCCTAAATACCACAAAGATATAAAATAAAATATACAGAATTTAAATAAGAAGAGAATAAGAATAAGAGATTACCAGGGATTAAAGAAGAAAACTTCAAACTTCTTATTGATAGAAAAGTTTTACAAGGAGAGAGGGAGGAGGAGAGTACTACTAATGTCTATTGGTGTCTAGTTGTGTCCTCCTTATGAAGACTACCCTTCCTTTTATAGACAAGGAGGAGAGCGGACGCCAACTAAATTAGCTTATTCTATTACAAAGAATTTTGAAATCCGAATAGTGCCTAGCACTATTGCATATAATTGGAGTCTATAATTCTATGAAATGGGTCCTACCAGGACACAAACGACAAATTGTGTGGGGCTGCAGTCACATGGGTGTTGGCAGGCTTTCACTTTATTGCTTGTCGTGCAGCATCTTCAATTTCAGTGACCATATGGTCAATTTGATCTTCATCAAGATTATCTTCAAGCATATCATCATCAGGGTCTTGTGATTCCCCTGCTAAACAGTCTTCATGGGAAGAGTCTGCCAAAGAGATATCAGTCTTGTCTGTAGGGAGCAGATTTTTAATAAGCTCCTTCTTTAATTCTTGCATAAGATTTGATTAAATCTTCTTTGGGTATCACATCCTTTTGTAGTTTTAACATCGAAGCTAACCGGCTGAAAGGATTAGTATGTTTCACATCACCAGTTGCTTGCTTTTGTTTATACAAGGCAACCTTGTACTGGATTTCATCCAGAATATTTTGGCCATGAATGGCTTTTGTCTCAGGATCAAATTTGAGTAATCGACCCCAGAATCTACTATGAGTAGCTCGACGTATACATGGTATATTTTGTTGGGTATAACCCAATTCAGGAGTCCATTTCCAGACCCAGGGAATAGAAAATTCTATAAAGAAAAGCAAAGAAGCAATATCTTCTGATGCTAAGTCTAAACTGATATAATCAGAGACTTTTGGGGATATAGTAATCCATTCTCCATATAAAGTTTTAAACTTCTCAGGAAGAATTTGGCCTGATGTACCATAGGTATTCCACCATGTTAAAAGCCAACTGGGTAAAGGATTATTATAAACGTTCCCACAAATTTTGATTAACCAAGTATGTTTCTTGGTTGGATTTTCATATAAAAATGCTTTATGAAAAGCATCAACATAATCCCAATAATTATATTTAAGAACATTTTTCGTTCCAGGAATTATGAATTCCCTTTCTCGGAGAGGAGAAATACCCCACTCTTCGATAGCTAAAATCCGTTTAATGACGATTTTGCTAAAATTATAAATATTTCCCTGTTTTAATACCACCAGGATAAAAATGTGTTATCTCACAAGAGCATTCTTTGAGAATTTGCTCATAATCATTGTCATTGTTTATATGATGTAGTCGTATAAGAGGCCACATCGAGATATCTCGTTCATCAACGACCATGGATTATCTTTCCATTGTAAATCTTTTTGGTTCTAACGAAATATTATTTCCTTGTGCTGATGAGTATAATAAGAGGGTTTAGGATCCTCTTCAGATAACACTTGTGCATAGGAAGAGGTTTCACCTTCCTTTTGTTGTGTTGTAGTAAGATACTGCTTTTTGAATTCTGCGTATAACATGGCTTCATTATCTGGGATATGAGTCAGATTTTGAGCTATCAGCTTTTGTTTGCCATGCTGAATGATGACATTCTTGTCTTTGGGCTGAGAGGTATGACCTCTGCCTCTGCCGCGACCGCGAGGATTATTGCCCTTGCCCTGCGTGCTGTAAATATTCACGTGTTAGAAAATCAGGAAGATTATTATCTTCACCTTTCTTATAAATAATATCAAAATCAAATGGGGCTAAATGAGCTTGCCATCTAGCAAACATCTGTTTAGAAACATCATGCTTAAAATCTTTATTAAACATAAATTTTGCCGCTTGGAACTCTGTTTTAACAGTAAATTTCTGATTATATAAATCATCTTGAAATTTTAAAATACATTTAACAATAGCTAAAATTTCTTTAGCAATAGTTGCATAATTTTTCTGACTATCAGTCCATTTGCCAGAATGATATCTGACCAAATGTGGTTTGTTATTAACAGGACAAATTGGGGTTAAAATACCTCCATATCCAATATCAGAGGCATCTGTTTCAATAATTTTCTGCAAAGTAGGGTTGGCTAAAACCAAACAAGGCAAAGATTTAACCTTTTCTTTAATTCGTTTGACTGTCTCAGTATGCTGAGAAGTCCAGGGTTTAGGCTTCTTTTTTAACCTATCATATAAGATAGCTGTATCTGATGCCAAATTTTTATAATAAGGTAGAATATAATTCAGACTTCCTAAGAATCTCTGTAATATAGTTTTATCCAGAATTTCATCTGGAAATTTAGAAGCGAAATCTATACTTCTATTAATAGGAATTATTTTTCCTTTTTCAATGTTATGACCCAAAAATCTAATATTGGTTTGAAATAGAACCATTTTAGGTTTTGATATAACAACACCATTTTGTATAACCAATTTCTTAAAAATGTCTAAATGTTCAAAATGTTGTTGAACATTCTTCGAAAATACTAATATATCATCTATATAGACTAACATAAAGTCACTGTATGGTATGAATATATCATTCATAATCTTCTGAAATTCAGAAGGGGCATTTTTCAAGCCAAAGGGCATCACTTTCCATTCAAAGTGGCCTATAGGAACATCAAAAGCTGTCTTATATTGGTCATCTTCAGCTATCTGAATTTGCCAATATCCTGATTTTAAATCAAATTTAGAAAATATTAATGCCTCATATAATCGGTCTAATAAATCCTTTTTATTAGGAATAGGATGTCTAATCCATTTTAATACCTTATTGAGAGGTTTATAATTAATAACCAACCTAGGAACCCCTCTTTCTATTTCACTATGTTTATTCACATAGAAACCTGTACAAGACCAGGGCGAGTTTGACTATTTTATCAATTTTTTATTTAATAAAGAAGCTATTTCTTCTTTACATAATTCTAAATATTTAGAATTCATTTGGCAAGGTCTTGCCTTAGTAGGTATTTGACTTTCATCAAAGTCATCATTATAGGGAAGTTTAACTTCATGTTTTTTGCGACTCCAAAAAGCATTTGGATGATCATTACAAATTTCTACAGAAATATTATGCTGTAGTTTTTTAATCTTATCCTGTAATTTAGGATTCTGTAAAACTTCTTCTAGTGTAAAAGAGGTAATTTCAAAATTTATGAAATTAATTTGATTTTGTTTCCTTGTTATGAAATCCTTGATTTCATTTACAAATCTTGTATTTGGTTTAGTTATGAATTGAAAGGAAACAGGTGTATTTTCAAACGTACCTGTAAGGCAATCCGTTCCTATATAAGTAATAGGAGAGATCTTTTTGATAAAAGGCGTACCAAGTATAACTTGGTTAGTAATATTTTTAGCTAATAAAAAGCTTTCAGGAATACAAACTTTATTATTACAAATGTAAGCACGTGGTAGTTTAAAATTAATTTGTAATCTATCACCACCTGCATGTCGTAAACTATGAGTTGTTTTTTGAAAATATTTAGTAGGGATTAACCCTTCTTGTATAACGCTGATATCTGCACCTGTATCAATGAGGGCAATGAATTCTTTAATTTCATCATGAGCTATTAGCAAAGTAATTTTGACATAAAACTTGAAAGATGTAATCATGTCTAGAGCAGTTAAAAAATGTTCTTCACCAATCTTATTAAGATTGTCAAAAAGATTTGGTGTTACCAAAGTATAATCTTTTTTGGTTTCTAGATTAGAAACTCTAGTATCAATATTTTTATTTATTTGTTTTAACATCTTGATGTCATCTTTAAGATTATTTATTTCTCCATACAAGTCATTTAATGTGGTAGGAGATTTATTAGAATCTTCATATCTTTGTTTCATAAGTTTATAAACTTCGTCATAGAATAAGGGATTATTATTAGGAATAAATTCCTCTTCTGTCTTAGTACTATGAGTACTTGTAGATGGAATATCATCCAGATTCTCTATGATCCGAGACCTTAATTCTTGGTCTTTAATAGTTTTTAAAAATTCTAGAATATGATTATTAGTTAAAACATTAATATCTGAATCTTTAAATTGAGATATTAATTTATAGTAATCAGCTTCTTTTTCAGATTCACTAGTGCCTTGTTTACAAGGACATATATTTTCTTCGGACTCTTCAGAAGAATCAGAAATATGATCAATTTCTGATGCTGAAGTTATGTCTTCAGAGTCATCAGAGTCTAAAAATAAATTTTCTAAAGAATCTTTCAATTCTTCACTAATATTAAGATTATTAATCTTTTGCTTCATTCTACATTTATTAGCGTAGTCACCTATGCGTTTACACTTATAACAGACAATATTGCGTTTTTCTTTCTTACGTTCTAGTCTATCAGACTTTTTTCTTAGCTTTTTTCTCTAGCTTAGCTTGAGAATATCTTTTCTTTTTCTTTTTATAATGTGCATCTAACGGTGCATCATTTTTGGAGTTATGAACTACTCTTCTTTTGGATGGAATATCCAGCCCAAATTGGCTACAAAATTGTTCTAACTGAGTCCTTTCAGTTAGTCTTTGCCTTTTAAGTTGTTGATTTAATTTAATTTCATTACATAAGGCTAAACCTTCAGTTCTGCAAGTCGCTATAAGACTGCCTTAAGTATAACTTTCATAAGGAATAGAGATTTTATCCTTCCTAAGAGCTTTTCGTACTCTTTCAGCAAATAATGGAGGTAATCCATCAATGAATTTAGATTTCCAATGAGAGCTATTACTCTCAGGTAATTCCATGACCCTATTAAGGAATTGGTCTCTATACCATCTCCAATCTGTAAGTGTTTTACACCTAGTATTTTGTAATAATGTCCTATTAGTCTCATTATCATCCGAAATTCTTCTGGTGAAATGTTCTAATATAGTGACGATCAGTGTATAAACTGCTTGTTCACTAGTGTTCCCATTTTCTTCCTGTTTAACAGTGTGATAAATGGTTTCTTTTTCTTGAAAAGAGAGATAATGATCCCACCAACCTTTAAGTTGGCCAGTAAAACCTGCAACTATCATCTTGGCAATATTACTATCACTATTACTGATCAGTTTACTGACGGTACTATACATGAGCATTCGATGTGTGAGATTATAAATCTGTTTTTCAGTATAACCATCTAGATTCCATTCATAAATACTTTTACCATTATAACTGTTATTGCCTATATACCCTTGTTCCTCATGTAGAATATCTACTGGAGAAGGAGGTCTATAATAATTAATTCTTTGGGTTGGCCTATCAGCAAACAGATATAACTTATTAAGTTCATCTTTAATAACATGCTTATAATCCTTTGTTTCTGATAATTTATCAGAAAATTCATTTTCCAAAGTATTAATATTTAATTTTTTAAATTTCTGATCTAGCATTTCTTCTAGATCTGACATCTTTTTTAATTTATAATTTTGAATTTCAGGAGGAGGCTGCAGAGGAGGAGCAGATATGATGGCCTTAAGTCTTGAGGATTCTGAAGAAGATGTATCAATCTTCTGTAATAATAAATCAAATCTCTTATGAAGAGAGAGAATTTGTTCTCCTAAAACAGTCAAACAAATATTTGTATAATTTTGTTGTTCTATGAGTTTATTAATTTGTTTAATAGTAATATGTAAAGTATCATTTTCAAATAGTTTAGAAAATGCTGAAAAACTAACAACATTATTTTCTTTTTCTAAAAGAAAAGGTTGTTGAGGAGGCCATACTCCTTTCATGATATGACCATTTAAGAGCTTATAATCTCTTTCTAAAACAGAAATATAAGGTTCAATATACTTAGTCATGAACCATGGGACAAAAGGAAATAAAATATTATGAAAAGATAAAAATTTATAAAATTCTTCGGAAATAGAATATTTTAAAATATCATCAAAATTAGGGAAAAACCACTCCCTAAATGGTTCCCATCTTGGTAAATCAAATTCTTTTTTTAATTTTTTTGCCCGGCTTGAGATCCAGGTCTAAAATCAATTTTTGGTTTATAATTCATAATGAAAAATTCATTTCCGATTCGGTTATCTCCGGATCTTTAGTATTATAAACACCTTTAACAATATTTTCTTTTGTTTTTAAAACTTTATCCACACGATGATTATTCTCATCATGCTCACTTACTTGGGAAGTAGAAACCCTGTAAGGAAGATAATCCTTATCTTCTAAGAGAGGTGAAATATAAGAACGCTCAGATCTGCTAGAATAAGTCCTTGTGATAGCACCCAACCGAGATGGAGTATTATCCATCTGGATATAAACAATACCTTCTGGAGTTTGTTCAATATGATCAATATTATGTTCAGTCTTTGACTGGATATAACCAGATTCTTTCAATTTCCATTTGGGGAGGCATAGGAATTTCATCCCATTTTATGATTCTTCTGGTGGAGATCTTAGATCTATTGAAATTTGTTTCTATTAAAACAGTTTCATTAATCTTTTTATCCATTAATTTACGATTAGGATTTAATGTAAATAATGGTTTATAATAAATTCGATAACAGATACATATCAATTCTGATCCAGCAATATAATTATAACCATGAGTCTTAACATTTAATGTTAAGGTGTCAAGTATATTGACATCACTTAAAGAAAGTGAAAGGTTAGGATAAACATTAAAATAGAGTCGGTCCATGCGCTGGACTAGATTGGATTACACCTATAAGTGATTGTTTCCAATTTAGATTCCTTGCATCTCTTAAGCATGCAATAAAACTGTCAGGTAAACCCTCTAAGGTGAGTGGTTTAAATGCAATTTGCACTAATCCAATATGAATAAATTTATTGAGATCTTTATATCTATGTATATCATTTAATGATAATAATTTTATCTCAGTTTCTTCATTATCTAAAGAAACTGATTCTTCAGTAGTTTTAACTACCTGTTTCAAACCCAATTTTTCAAAGGTTCCTAACTGATAAACAGTTTTCAAATCAACCCTTGGAATTATCCACTTATTAAGTGCTTCCAAGTTTTGAGGAATATCCATTTCTTGTTTAGAAACATTTTTAATGTTTCTCTTTTCTCTTAATAAATTCATGTGAATTTATAAGGAATAGTTCATGTTAAACTAGGAATCACATATATAATGAAAAATTATCTGGCTCTGATACCATATGAGGTCCGAGTGGTAGCCATCTAGTCATCTATGTAAAGATTCAGACTTAAGGTACAATTTTTACATGAAATCTGGATCCGTCAACCTAATTATCAAAGAATAAAACCGGGATCAACGCCTTAGTACGCCTTCACACAACGGCTTGAAACAGGCTAACCCTTATTCTTTTAATAATTAAGGCCAGTTCCAGAGTTCATAACCCTCTCTAGATGCTTACATTATACTTCTAGCCATCCGGACAAAATAAGGATCTTCACAACATAAATCCTTTCATGTTTCTAGTCATCTATGTAAGAACTCAGAGTTAAGGTAATAGTTTTACATGAAATCTGAATCCGTCAACCTAATTATCAAAGAATAAAACCGGGATCAACGCCTTAAGACGCATTCACACAATGGCTTGAAACAGGCTAACCCTTATTCTTTTAATAATTAAGGCCAGTTCCAGAGTTCATAACCCTTTCTCGATTCTTACATTAGACTTCTAGCCATCCGGACAAAATAAGGATCTTCACAACATAATTCTCATGATATATATGATACCATAGTTTAACATGAAAGGATTTAGCCTGCCATTAGGCTAATCCTAAATACCACAAAGATATAAAATAAAATATACAGAATTTAAATAAGAAGAGAATAAGAATAAGAGATTACCAGGGATCAAAGAAGAAAACTTCAAACTTCTTATTGATAGAAAAGTTTTACAAGGAGAGAGGGAGGAGGAGAGTACTACTAATGTCTAGTGGTGTCTAGTTGTATCCTTCTTATGAAGATTTCTCTTCCTTTTATAGGCCAGGATGAGAACGGACGCCAACTAGTTTTTCTATTCTATTACAACGGATTTGAAATCCGAATAATGCCTAGCACTATTGCATATAATTGGAGTCTATAATTCTATGAAATGGGTCTTACCAGGACACAAACGGCAAATTGTGTGGGGCTACAGTCACATGGGTGTCGGCAGTCTTTCACTTTATTGCTTGTCTTGCGGCATCTTCAATCTCATTGACCATATGGTCAATTTTATCTTCATCAAGATCGTCTTCAAGCATATCATCATCAGGGTCTTGTGATTCCCCTGCTAAACAGTCTTCATTGGAAGAGCCTGCCATAGAGATATCAGTCTTGTCTGCAGGGAGCAGATTTTTAATAAGCTCCTTCTTCAATTCTTGCATATAAGATTTGATTAAATCTTCTTTAGGTATAACATCTTTTTGGAGTTTTAACATCGAAGCTAACTGGCTGAAAGGATTAGTATGTTTCACATCACCAGTAGCTTGCTTTTGTTTATACAAGGCAACCTTGTACTGGATTTCATCCAGAATATTTTGGCCATGAATGGCTTTTGTCTCAGGATCAAATTTAAGTAATCGATCCCAGAATCTACTACGAGTAGCACGACGTATACATGGTATATTTTGTTGGGTATAACCCAGTTCAGGAGTCCATTTCCAGACCCAGGGAATAGAAAATTCTATAAAGAAAAGCGAAGAAGCAATATCTTCTATGCTAAGTCTAAACTGATATAATCAGAGACTTTTGGGGAGATAGTAATCCATTCTCCATATAAAGTTTTAAACTTCTCAGGAAGAATTTGTCCTGATGTACCATAGGTATTCCACCATGTTAAAAGCCAACTGGGTAAAGGATTATTATAAACGTTCCCACAAATTTTGATTAACCAAGTATGTTTCATGGTTGGATTTTCATATAAAAATGCTTTATGAAAAGCATCAACATAATCCCAATAATTATATTTAAGAACATTTTTCGTTCCAGGAATTATGAATTCCCTTTCTCGGAGAGGAGAAATACCCCACTCTTCGATAGCTAAAATTCGTTTAATAACAATTTTGCTGAAATTATAAATATTTCCTGTTTTAATACCACCAGGATAAAAATGTGTTATCTCACAAGAGCATTCTTTGAGAATTTGCTCATAATACTGTCGTTGTTTATATGAGGTAGCGGTATAAGAAGCCACATCGAGATATCTGTTCATCAACAGCCATGGATTATCTTTCATGGAGCTAAATGAGCCTGCCATCTAGCAAACATCTGTTTAGAAACATCATGCTCAAAATCTTTATTAAACATAAATTTTGCCGCTTGGCAGTCTGTTTTAACAATAAATTTCTTATTATATAAATCATCTTGAAATTTTAAAATACATTTAACAATAGCTAAGATTTCTTTAGCTACAGTTGCATAATTTTTCTGACTATCAGTCCATTTTCCAGAATGATATCTGACCAAATGTGGTTTGTTATTAACAGGACAAAGTTGGGTTAAAATGCCTCCATGGCCAATATCAGAGGCATCTGTTTCTATAATTTTTTGCCAAGTAGGTTTGGCAAAAACCAAACATGGCAAGGATTTAACCCTTTCTTTAATCCTTTTGACTGTCTCAGTATGCTGAGAAGTCCATGGTTTAGGCTTCTTTTTTAACCTATCATATAAGATAGCTGTATCTGAAGCTAGATTTTTATAATAAGGCGAAATATAATTTAAACTGCCTAAAAATCTTTGCAATTGTGTTTTATCTAGAATTTCATCTGGAAATTTAGAAGCAAAATCTATACTCCTATTAATAGGAATTATCTTTCCTTTTTCAATGTTATGACCCAAAAATCTAATATTGGTTTGAAATAAAACCATTTTAGGTTTTGATATAACTAAACCATTTTGTATAACTAATTTCTTAAAAATATCTAAATGTTCAAAATGTTATTGAACATTCTTAGAGAATACTAATATATCATCGATATAGACTAGTATAAAGTCACTGTATGGTATGAATATATCATTCATAATCTTCTGAAATTCAGAAGGGGCATTTTTCAAGCCAAAGGGCATCACTTTCCATTCAAAGGTGCCTATAGGAACATTAAAAGCTGTCTTATATTGGTCATCTTCAGCTATCTGAATTTGCCAATATCCTGATTTTAAATCAAATTTTGAAAAGATTAAGGCCGCATATAATCGGTCTAATAAATCCTTTTTATTAGGAATAGGATGTCTAATCCATTTTAATACCTTATTGAGAGGTTTATAATTAATAACCAACCTAGGAACCCCTCTTTCTATTTCACTATGTTTATTCACATAGAAACCTGTACAAGACCAGGGCGAGTTTGACTCTTTTATCAATTTTTTATTTAATAAAGAAGCTATTTCTTCTTTACATAATTCTAAATATTTAGAATTCATTTGGCAAGGTCTTGCCTTAGTAGGTATTTGACTTTCATCAAAGTCATCATTATAGGGAAGTTTAACTTCATGTTTTTTGCGACTCCAAAAAGCATTTGGATGATCATTACAAATTTCTACAGAAATATTATGCTGTAGTTTTTTAATCTTATCCTGTAATTTAGGATTCTGTAAAACTTCTTCTAGTGTAGAAGAGGTAATTTCAAAATATATGAAATTAATTTGATTTTGTTTCCTTGTTATGAAATCCTTGATTTCATTTACAAATCTTGTATTTGGTTCAGTTATGAATTGAAAGGAAACAGGTGTATTTTCAAACGTACCTGTAAGGCAATCCGTTCCTATATAAGTAATAGGAAAGATCTTTTTGATAAAAGGCGTACCAAGTATAACTTGGTTGGTTATATTTTTAACTAATAAAAAGCTTTCAGGAATGCAAACTTTATTATTGCAAATATAAGCACGTGGTAGTTTGAAATTAATTTGTAATTTGTCACCACCTGCATGTCTTAAACTATGAGTTGTTTTTTGAAAATATTTAGTAGGGATTAACCCTTCTTGTATAACACTGATATCTGCACCTGTATCAATGAGGGCAATGAATTCTTTAATTTCATCATGAGCTATTAACAAAGTAATTTTTACATAAAACTTGAATGATGTAATCATATCTAGAGCAGTTAAAAAGTGCTCTTCACCAATCTTATTAAGATTGTCAAAAAGATTTAGTGTAACCAAAGTATAATCTTTTTGGTTTCTAGATTAGAAACTCGATATCAAGATTTTTATTTATTTGTTTTAACATCTTGATTTCATCTTTAAGATTATTTATTTCTCCATACAAATCATTTAATGTGGTAGGAGATTTATGAGAATCCTCATAACGTTGTTTCATGAGTTTATAAACTTCTGTTATAGAATAAGGATTATTATTAGGAATAAATTCCTCTTCTGTCTTAGTACTATGAGTACTTGTAGATGGAAAATCATCCAGATTTTCTATAATTCTAGACCTTAATTCTTGGTCTTTGATTGACTTTAAGAACTCTAAAATATGATTATTAGTTAAAACATTAATATCTGAATCTTTAAATTGAGATATTAATTTATAGTAATCAGCTTCTTTTTCAGATTCAGATTCACTAGTTCCTTGTTTACAAGGACACATATTTTCATCGGACTCTTCAGAAGAATCGAAATATGATCAATTTACGATCGTTTGAAGTTATGTCTTCAGAATCATCAGAGTCTAAAAATAATTTTTCTAAAGAATCTTTCAATTCTTCACTAATATTAAGATTATTAATCTTTTGCTTCATTCTACACTTATTAGCGTAGTGACCTATGCGTTTACACTTATAACAGAAAATATTACTTTTGTCTTTCTTTCGTTCAGATCTATCAAACTTTCTCTTAGCTTTTTTCTCTAGCTTAGCTTGAGAGTATCTTTTCTTTTTGTTTTTATAATGTGCATCATTTTTGGAGTTATGAACTACTCTTCTTTGGGATGGAATATCCAGCCCAAATTGGCTACAAAATTGGCCTAACTGAGTCCTCTCAGTTAGTCTTTGCTTTTTAAGCTGTTGATTTAATTTAATTTCATTACATAAGGCTAAACCTTCAGTTTTGCAAGTCGCTATAAGACTGCCATAAGTATAACTTTCATACGGAATAGAGATTTTTTCCTTCCTAAGAGCTTTTCGTACTCTTTCAGCAAATAATGGAGGTAATCCATCAATGAATTTAGATTTCCAATGAGAGCTATTACTCTCAGGTAATTCCATGACCCTATTAAGGAATTGGTCTCTATACCATCTCCAATCTGTAAGTGTTCTACACCTAGTATTTTGTAATAATGTTCTATTAGTCTCATTATCATCCGAAATTCTTCCGGTGAAATGTTCTAATATAGTAACGATCAGTGTATAAACTGCTTGTTCGCTAGTGTTCCCATTTTCTTCCTGTTTAACAGTGTGATAAATGGTTTCTTTTTCTTGAAAAGAGAGATAATGATCCCACCAACCTTTAAGTTGGCCAGTAAACCCTGCCACTATCATCTTGGCAATATTACTATCACTATTACCGATCAGTTTACTCACGGTACTATACATGAGCATTCGGTGTGTGAGATTATAAATCTGTTTTTCAGTATAACCATCTAGATTCCATTCATAAATACTTTTACCATTATAACTGTTATTGCCTATATACTCTTGTTCCTCATGTAGAATATCTACTGGAGAGGGACGTCGATAATAATTAATTCTTTGGGTTGGCCTATCAGCAAACCGATATAACTTATTAAGTTCATCTTTGATAATAGGCTTATAATCCTTTGTTGCTGATAATTTATCAGAAAATTCATTTTCTAAAGTATTAATATTTAATTTTTTAAATTTCTGATCTAGCTTTTCTTCTAGATCTGACATTTTTTTCAATTTATAATTGTGAATTTCAGGAGGAGGCTGCAGAGGAGGAGCAGATATGACTGCCTTATGTTCTGAGGATTCAGAAGGAGATGTATCAATCTTCTGTAGTAATAAATCAATTCTCTTATGAAGAGAGAGAATTTGTTCCCCTAAAACATTCAAATAAATGTTTGTATAATTCTGTTGTTCTATAAGTTTATAAATTTGTAAAAGTAATATGTAAAGCATCATTTTCAAAAAGTTTAGAAAATGCTGAAAAACTAACAACAGTATTTTCTTTTTCTAAAAGAAAAGGTTGTTGAGGAGGCCAAACTCCTTTCATAATATTACCATTCAAGAGTTTATAATCTCGTTCTAAAACAGAAATATAAGGTGCAATATACTTAGCCATGAACCATGGGACAAAAGGAAATAATATATTATGAAAAGATAAAAATTTATAAAATTCTTCGGAAATAGAATATTTTAAAATATCATCAAAATTAGGGAAAAACCACTTCCTAAATGGTTCCCATCTTGGTAAATCAAATTCTTTTTTAATTTTTTGCCTGGCTTCAGATCCAGGTCTAAAATCAATTTTTGGTTTATAATTCATAATGAAAAATTCATTTCCGATTCGGTTATCTCCGGATCTTTAGTATTATAAACACCTTTAACAATATTTTCTTTTGTTTTTAAAACTTTATCCACACGATGATTATTCTCATCATGCTCACTTACTTGGGAAGTAGAAACCCTATAAGGAAGATAATCCTTATCTTCTAAGAGAGGTGAAATATAAGAACGCTCAGATCTGGTAGAATAAGTCCTTGGGATAGCACCCAACCGAGATGGAGTATTATCCATCTAGATATAAACAATACCTTCTGGAGTTTGTTCAATATGATCAATATTATGTTCAGTCTTTGACTGGATATAACCAGTTCTTTCCAATTTCCACTGGGGAGGCATAGGAATTTCATCCCATTTTATGATTCTTCTGGTGGAGATCTTAGATCTATTGAAATTTGTTTCTATTAAAACAGTTTTATTAATCTTTTTATCCATTAATTTACAATTCGGATTTAATGTAAATAATGGTTTATAATAAATTCGATAACAGATACATATCAATTCTGATCCAGCAATATAATTATAACCATGAGTCTTAACATTTAATGTTAAGGTGTCAAGTATATTGACATCACTTAAAGAAAGTGAAAGGTTAGGATAAACATTAAAATAGACTGGTCCATGCGCCAGACTAGATTGGATTACACCTATAAGTGATTGTTTCCAATTTAGATTCCTTGCATCTCTTAAGCATGCAATAAAACTGTCAGGTAAACCCTCTAAGGTGAGTGGTTTAAATGCAATTTGCACTAATCCAATATGAATGAATTTATATAGATCTTTATATCTATGTATATCATTTAATGATAATAATTTTATCTCAGTTTCTTCATTATCTAAAGAAACTGATTCTTCAGTAGTTTTAACTACCTGTTTCAAACCCAATTTTTCAAAGGTTCCTAACTGATAAACAGTTTTCAAATCAACCCTTGGAATTGTCCACTTATTAAGTGCCTCCAAGTTTTCAGGTATATCCATTTCTTGTTTAGAAACATTTTTAATGTTTCTCTTTCCTCTTAATAAATTCATGTGAATTTATAAGGAATAGTTCATGTTAAACTATGAATCACATATATCATATAAATTACATGGCTCTGATACCATATGAGGTCCGAGAGGTAGCCATCTAGTCATCTATGTAAGAACTTAGAGTTAAGGTAATAGTTTTACATGAAATCTGAATCCGTCAACCTAATTATCAAAGAATAAAACCGGGATCAACGCCTTAAGACGCCTTCACACAATGGCTTGAAACAGGCTAACCCTTATTCTTTAATAATTAAGGCCAGTTCCAGAGTTCATAACCCATTCTGGATTCTTACATTAGACTTCTAGCCATTCGGACAAAATAAGGATCTTCACAACATAATTTTCATGATATATATGATACCACCATAGTTTAACATGAAAGGATTTAGCCTGCCATTAGGCTAATCCTAATACAACAAAAAGATAAAATATACAGAATTTAAACAATAAGAGAACGAGAATAAGAGATTACCAGGGATGAAGAGGAAAACTTCAAACTTCTTATTGATATAAAATTTTACAAGGAGAGAGGAGGAAAGAGAAAAGACTTAGTATTTCTAGTGTCTAGTTGTATCCTTCTTATGAAGATTTCTCTTCCTTTTATAGGCCAGGATGAGAACGGACGCCAACTAGTTTTTCTGTTCTATTACAACGGACTAGCACTATTGCATATAATTGGAGTCTATAATTCTATGAAATGGGTCCTACCAGGACACAAACGATAAATTGTGTGGGGCTGCAGTCACATGGGTGTCGGCAGTCTTTCACTTTATTGCTTGTCTTGCAGCATCTTCAAGCTCATTGACCATATGGTCAATTTTATCTTCATCAAGATCGTCTTCAAGCATATCATCATCAGGGTCTTGTGATTCCCCTGCTAAACAGTCTTCATTGGAAGAGCCTGCCATAGAGATATCAGTCTTGTCTGCAGGGAGCAGATTTTTAATAAGCTCCTTCTTCAATTCTTGCATATAAGATTTGATTAAATCTTCTTTAGGTATAACATCTTTTTGGAGTTTTAACATCGAAGCTAACTGGCTGAAAGGATTAGTATGTTTCACATCACCAGTAGCTTGCTTTTGTTTATACAAGGCAACCTTGTACTGGATTTCATCCAGAATACTTTGGCCATGAATGGCTTTTGTCTCAGGATCAAATTTAAGTAATCGATCCCAGAATCTACTATGAGTAGCACGACGTATACATGGTATATTTTGTTGGGTATAACCCGATTCAGAGTCCATTTCCGGACCCGGGGGAATAGAAAATTCTATAAAGAAAAGCAAAGAAGCAATATCTTCGATGCTAAGTCTAAAGCTGATATAATCGGGAGACTTTTGGGGGAGATAGTAATCCATTCTCCATATAAAGTTTTAAACTTCTCAGGAAGAATTTGTCCTGATGTACCATAGGTATTCCACCATGTTAAAAGCCAACTGGGTAAAGGATTATTATAAACGTTCCCACAAATTTTGATTAACCAAGTATGTTTCTTGGTTGGATTTTCATATAAAAATGCTTTATGAAAAGCATCAACATAATCCCAATAATTATATTTAAGAACATTTTTCGTTCCAGGAATTATGAATTCCCTTTCTCGGAGAGGAGAAATACCCCACTCTTCGATAGCTAAAATTCGTTTAATAACGATTTTGCTGAAATTATAAATATTTCCTGTTTTAATACCACCAGGATAAAAATGTGTTATCTCACAAGAGCATTCTTTGAGAATTTGCTCATAATACTGTCGTTGTTTATATGAGGTAGCGGTATAAGAAGCCACATCGAGATATCTGTTCATCAACAGCCATGGATTATCTTTCCATTGTAAATCTTTTGGTTCTAAGAGAAATATTATTTCCTTTTGCTGATGAGTATAATAAGAGGGTTTAGGATCCTCTTCAGATAACACCTGTGCATAGGAAGAGGTTTCACCTTCCTTCTGTTGTGTTGTAGCAAGATACTGCTTTTTGAATGCTTCATATAACATAGCTTCATTATCTTGGATATGAGTCAGATTTTGCGCTATCAGCTCTTTTTTGCCATGCTGAATGATGACATTCTTGTCTTTAGGCTGAGAGGTATGACCTCGGCCTCTCCCGCGACCGCGAGGATTATTGCCCCTGCCCTGCATGCTGTAAATATTCACGTGTTAGAAAATCAGGAAGATTATTATCTTCACCTTTTGTATAAATAATATCAAAATCAAATGGAGCTAAATGAGCTTGCGATCTAGCAAACATCTGCTTAGAGACATCATACTTAAAATCTTTATTAAACATAAATTTTGCCGCTTGGCAATCTGTATTTGTTCGACTGTTTTAGGAGAACAAATTCTCTATCTTCATAAGAGATTTGATTTATTATTACAGAAGATTGATACATCTTCTTCAGAATCCTCAGGACTTAAGGCCATCATATCTGCTCCTCCTCTGCAGCCTCCTCCTGAAATTCAAAATTATAAATTAAAAAAGATGTCAGATCTAGAAGAAATGCTAGATCAGAAATTTAAAAAATTAAATATTAATACTTTAGAAAATGAATTTTCTGATAAATTATCAGCAACAAAGGATTATAAGCCTGTTATCAAAGATGAACTTAATAAGTTATATCGGTTTGCTGATAGGCCAACCCAAAGAATTAATTATTATAGACGTCCCTCACCAGTAGATATTCTACAGGAGGAACATGAGTATATAGGCAATAACAGTTATAATGGTAAAAGTATTTATGAATGGAATCTAGATGGTTATACTGAAAAACAGATTTATAATCTCACACACCGAATGCTCATGTATAGTACCGTCAGTAAACTGATCGGTAATAGTGATAGTAATATTGCCAAGATGATAGTGGCAGGGTTTACTGGCCAACTTAAAGGTTGGTGGGATCATTATCTCTCTTTTCAAGAAAAAGAAACCATTTATCACACTGTTAAACAGGAAGAAAATGGGAACACTAGTGAACAAGCAATTTATACACTGATCGTTACTATATTAGAACATTTCACCGGAAGAATTTCGGATGATAATGAGACTAATAGGACATTATTACAAAATACTAGGTGTAAAACACTTACAGATTGGAGATGGTATAGAGACCAATTCCTTAATAGGGGCATGAAATTACCTGAGAGTAATAGCTCTCATTGGAAATCTAAATTCATTGACGGTTTACCTCCATTATTTGCTGAA
Source organism: Catharanthus roseus (assembly GCA_028651295.1). NCBI lineage: Eukaryota > Viridiplantae > Streptophyta > Magnoliopsida > Gentianales > Apocynaceae > Catharanthus > Catharanthus roseus. The sequence goes on along the minus strand of JAPQWS010000086.1, from coordinate 5,743,199 downwards.
AGAGTACGAAAAGCTCTTAGGAAGGATAAAATCTCTATTCCTTATGAAAGTTATACTTATGGCAGTCTTATATCGACTTGCAGAACTGAAGGTTTAGCCTTATGTAATGAAATTAAATTAAATCAACAGCTTAAAAAGCAAAGACTAATTGAGAGGACTCAGTTAGGCCAATTTTGTAGCCAATTTGCGCTGGTTATTCCATCCCAAAGAAGAGTAGTTCATAACTCCAAAAATGATGCACATTATAAAAAGAAAAAGAAAAGATATTCTCAAGCTAAGCTAGAGAAAAAAGCTAAGAGAATGTCTGATAGACTAGAACGTAAGAAAGACAAACGCAATTTTGTCTGTTGTAAGTGTAAACGCATAGGTCACTACGCTAATAAATGTAGAATGAAGCAAAAAATTAATAATCTTAATATTAGTGAAGAATTGAAAGATTCTTTAGAAAAATTATTTTTAGACTCTGATGACTCTGAAGACATAACATCAGTATCAGAAATTCATCATATTTCTGATTCTTCTGAAGAGTCCGAAGAAAATATGTGTCCTTGTAAACAAGGAACTAGTGAATCTGAATCTGAAAAAGAAGCTGATTACAATAAATTAATATCTCAATTTAAAGATTCAGATATTAATGTTTTAACTAATAATCATATTTTAGAGTTCTTAAAGTCAATCAAAGACCAAGAATTAAGATCTAGAATTATAGAAAATCTGGATGATATTCCATCTACAAGTACTCATAGTACTAAGACAGAAGAGGAATTTATTCCTAATAATAATCCTTATTCTATGACAGAAGTTTATAAACTCATGAAACAACGTTATGAAGATTCTCATAAATCTCCTACCACATTAAATGATTTGTATGGAGAAATAAATAATCTTAAAGATGAAATCAAGATGTTAAAACAAATAAATAAAAATCTTGATATCAGAGTTTCTAATCTAGAAACCAAAAAAGATTATACTTTGGTTACACCAAATCTTTTTGACAATCTTAATAAGATTGGTGAAGAGCACTTTTTAACTGCTCTAGATATGATTACATCATTCAAGTTTTATGTAAAAATTACTTTGTTAATAGCTCATGATGAAATTAAAGAATTCATTGCCCTCATTGATACAGGTGCAGATATCAGTGTTATACAAGAAGGGTTAATCCCTACTAAATATTTTCAAAAAACAACTCATAGTTTAAGACATGCAGGTGGTGACAAATTACAAATTAATTTCAAACTACCACGTGCTTATATTTGCAATAATAAAGTTTGCATTCCTGAAAGCTTTTTATTAGCTAAAAATATAACCAACCAAGTTATACTTGGTACTCCTTTTATCAAAAAGATTTTCCCTATTACTTATATAGGAACTGATTGCCTTACAGGTACTTTTGAAAATACACCTGTTTCTTTTCAATTCATAACTGAACCAAATACAAGATTTGTAAATGAGATTAAGGATTTCATAATACGAAAACAAAATCAAATTAATTTCATAAATTTTGAAATTTACTCTTCTACAATAGAAGAAGTTTTACAGAATCCTAAGTTACAGGATAAGATTAAAAAACTACAGAATACTATTTCTGTAGAAATTTGTAATGATCATCCAAATGCTTTTTGGAGTCGCAAGAAACATGAAGTTAAACTGCCCTATAATGATGACTTTGATGAAAGTCAAATACCTACTAAGGCAAGACCTTGCCAAATGAATTCTAAATATTTAGAATTATGTAAACAAGAAATAGCTTCTTTATTAAATAAAAAATTGATAAAAGAGTCAAACTCGCCCTGGTCTTGTACAGGTTTCTATGTTAATAAACATAGTGAAATAGAAAGAGGGGTTCCTAGACTAGTTATTAATTATAAACCTCTCAATAAGGTATTAAAATGGATTAGACATCCTATTCCTAATAAAAAGGATTTATTAGACCGATTATATGCGGCCTTAATCTTTCCAAAATTTGATTTAAAATCAGGATATTGGCAAATTCAGATAGCTGAAGATGACCAATATAAGACAGCTTTTAATGTTCCTATAGGCCACTTTGAGTGGAAAGTGATGCCCTTTGGCTTGAAAAATGCCCCTTCTGAATTTCAGAAGATTATGAATGATATATTCATACCATACAGTGACTTTATACTAGTCTATATCGATGATATATTAGTATTCTCTAAGAATGTTCAACAACATTTTGAACATTTAGATATTTTTAAGAAATTAGTTATACAAAATGGTTTAGTTATATCAAAACCTAAAATGGTTTTATTTCAAACCAACATGAAATTTTTGGGTCATGACATTGAAAAAGGAAAGATAATTCCTAGTAATAGGAGTATAGATTTTTCTTCTAAATTTCCAGATGAAATTCTGGATAAAACACAATTGCAAAGATTTTTAGGCAGTTTAAATTATATTTCGCCTTATTATAAAAATCTAGCTTCAGATACAGCTATCTTATATGATAGGTTAAAAAAGAAGCCTAAACCATGGACTTCTCAGCATACTGAGACAGTCAAAAGGATTAAAGAAAGGGTTAAATCCTTGCCATGTTTGGTTTTAGTCAACCCTACTTGGCAAAAAATTATAGAAACAGATGCCTCTGACATTGGCTATGGAGGCATTTTAACCCAACTTTGTCCTGTTAATAACAAACCACATTTGGTCAGATATCATTCTGGCAAATGGACTGATAGTCAGAAAAATTATGCAACTGTAGCTAAAGAAATCTTAGCTATTGTTAAATGTATTTTAAAATTTCAAGATGATTTATATAATCAGAAATTTATTGTTAAAACAGACTGCCAAGCAGCCAAATTTATGTTTAATAAAGGTTTTAAGCATGATGTTTCTAAACAGATGTTTGCTAGATGGCAGGCTCATTTAGCTCCATTTGATTTTGATATTATTTATAAGAAAGGTGAAGATAATAATCTTCCTGATTTTCTCACACGTGAATATTTACAGCATGCAGGGCAGGGGCAATAATCCTCGCAGTCGCGGCAGAGGCAGAGGTCATACCTCCCAGCCTAAAGACAAGAATGTCATCATTCAGCATGGCAAACAAAAGCTGATAGCTCAAAATCTGACTCATATTCCAGATCATGAAGCTCTGTTATATGAAGAATTCAAAAAGCAGTATCTTGCTACAACACAACAGAAGGAAGGTGAAACCTCTTCCTATGCACAGGTGTTATCTGAAGAGGATCCTAAACCCTCTTATTATACTCATCAGCAAAAAGAAATAATATTTCTGTTAGAACCAAAAGATTTACAATGGAAAGATAATCCATGGCTGTTGATGAACAGATATCTCGATGTGGCTTCTTTTACCGCTACCTCATATAAACAATGACAGTATTGTGAGCAAATTCTCAAAGAATGCTCTTGTGAGATAACACATTTTTTTCCTGGTGGTATTAAAACAGGAAATATTTATAATTTCAGCAAAATCGTCACTAAACGGATTTTCGCTATCGAAGAGTGGGGTATTTCTCCTCTCCGAGAAAGGGAATTCATAATTCCTGGAACGAAAAATGTCCTTAAATATAATTATTGGGATTATGTTGATGCTTTTCATAAAGCATTTTTATATGAAAATCCAACCAAGAAATATACTTGGTTAATCAAAATTTGTGGGAACTTTTATAATAATCCTTTACCCAGTTGGCTTTTAACATGGTGGAATACCTATGGTACATCAGGCCAAATTCTTCCTGAAAAGTTTAAAACTTTATATGGAGAATGGATTCCTATATCCCCAAAAGTCTCTGATTATATCAGTTTAGACTTAGCATAAGAAGATATTGCTTCTTTGCTTTTCTTTATAGAATTTTCTATTCCCTGGGTCAGGAAATGGACTCCTGAATTGGGTTATACCCAACAAAATATACCATGTGTACGTCGGGCTACTCATAGTAGATTCTGGGATCGATTACTCAAATTTGATCCTGAGACAAAAGCCATTCATGGCCAAAATATTCTGGATGAAATCCAGTACAAGGTTGCCTTGTATAAACAAAAGCAAGCCACTGGTGATGTGAAACATACTAATCCGTTCAGCCAGTTAGCATCGATGTTAAAACTACAAAAAGATGTTATACCCAAAGAAGATTTAATCAAATCTTATATGCAAGAATTGAAGAAGGAGCTTATTAAAAATCTGCTCCCTGCAGACAAGACTGATATCTCTTTGGCCGACTCTTCTCATGAAGACTGTTTAGCAGGGGAATCACAAGACCCTGATGATGATATGCTTGAAGATAATCTTGATGAAGATCAAATTGACCATACGGTCACTGAAATTGAAGATGCTGCACGACAAGCAATAAAGTGAAAGCCTGCCGACACCCATGTGACTGCAGCCCCACACAATTTGTCATATGTATCCTGGTAGGACACATTTCATAGAATTATAGACTCCAATTATATGCAATAGTGCTAGGCACTATTCGGATTTCAAAATCCTTTGAAATAGGATAAGCTAATTTAGTTGGCGTCCGCTCTCCTCCTTGTCTATAAAAGGAAGGGTAGTCTTCATAAGGAGGACACAACTAGACACCACTAGACATTAGTAGTACTCTCCTCCTCCCTCTCTCCTTGTAAAACTTTTCTATCAATAAGAAGTTTGAAGTTTTCTTCTTTAATCCCTGGTAATCTCTTATTCTTATTCTCTTCTTATTTAAATTCTGTATATTTTATTTTATATCTTTGTGGTATTTAGGATTAGCCTAATGGCAGGCTAAATCCTTTCATGTTAAACTATGGTATCATATATATCATGAGAATTATGTTGTGACGATCCTTATTTTGTCCGGATGGCTAGAAGTCTAATGTAAGAATCCAGAAAGGGTTATGAACTCTGGAACAGGCCTTAATTATTAAAAGAATAAGGGTTAGCCTGTTTCAAGCCATTGTGTGAAGGCGTCTTAAGGCGTTGATCCCGGTTTTATTCTTTGATAATTAGGTTGACGGATTCAGATTTCATGTAAAACTATTACCTTAACTCTAAGTTCTTACATAGATGACTAGATGGCTACCTCTCGGACCTCATATGGTATCAGAGCCAGATAATTTTTCATGATATATGTGATTCCTAGTTTAACATGAACTATTCCTTATAAATTCATATGAATTTATTAAGAGAAAAGAGAAACATTAAAAATGTTTCTAAACAAGAAATGGATATTCCTGAAAACTTGGAAGCACTTAATAAGTGGACAATTCCAAGGGTTGATTTGAAAACTGTTTATCAGTTAGGAACCTTTGAAAAATTGGGTTTGAAACAGGTAGTTAAAACTACTAAAGAATCAGTTTCTTTAGATAATGAAGAAACTGAGATAAAATTATTATCATTAAATGATATACATAGATATAAAGATCTATATAAATTCATTCATATTGGATTAGTGCAAATTGCATTTAAACCTCTCACCTTAGAGGGTTTACCTGAAAGTTTTATTGCATGCTTAAGAGATGCAAGGAATCTAAATTGGAAACAATCACTTATAGGTGTAATCCAATCTAGTCTGGCGCATGGACCAGTCTATTTTAATGTTTATCCTAACCTTTCACTTTCTTTAAGTGATGTCAATATACTTGACTCCTTAACATTAAATGTTAAGACTCATGGTTATAATTATATTGCTGGATCAGAATTGATATGTATTTGTTATCGAATTTATTATAAACCATTATTTACATTAAATCCTAATTGTAAATTAATGGATAAAAAGATTAATGAAACTGTTTTAATAGAAACAAATTTCAATAGATCTAAGATCTCCACCAGAAGAATCATAAAATGAGATGAAATTCCTATGCCTCCCCAGTGGAAATTGGAAAGAACTGGTTATATCCAGTCAAAGACTGAACATAATATTGATCATATTGAACAAACTCCAGAAGGTATTGTTTATATCCAGATAGATAATACTCCATCTCGATTGGGTGCTATCCCAAGGACTTATTCTACCAGATCTGAGCGTTCTTATATTTCACCTCTCTTAGAAGATAAGGATTATCTTCCTTACAAGGTTTCTACTTCCCAAGTAAGTGAGCATGATGAGAATAATCATCGTGTGGATAAAGTTTTAAAAACAAAAGAAAATATTGTTAAAGGTGTTTATAATACTAAAGATCCGGAGATAACCGAATCGGAAATGAATTTTTCATTATGAATTATAAACCAAAAATTGATTTTAGACCTGGATCTGAAGCCAGGAAACAAATTAAAAAAGAATTTGATTTACTAAGATGGGAACCATTTAGGAAGTGGTTTTTCCCTAATTTTGATGATATTTTAAAATATTCTATTTCCGAAGAATTTTATAAATTTTTATCTTTTCATAATATATTATTTCCTTTTGTCCCATGGTTCATGGCTAAGTATATTGCACCTTATATTTCTGTTTTAGAACGAGATTATAAACTCTTGAATGGTAGTATTATGAAAGGAGTTTGGCCTCCTCAACAACCTTTTCTTTTAGAAAAAGAAAATACTGTTGTTAGTTTTTCAGCATTTTCTAAACTTTTTGAAAATGATGCTTTACATATTACTGTTAAACAAATTAATAAACTTATAGAACAACAGAATTATACAAACATTTATTTGAATGTTTTAGGGGAACAAATTCTCTCTCTTCATAAGAGAATTGATTTATTACTACAGAAGATTGATACATCTCCTTCTGAATCCTTAGAACATAAGGCAGTCATATCTGCTCCTCCTCTGCAGCCTCCTCCTGAAATTCACAATTATAAATTGAAAAAAATGTCAGATCTATAAGAAATGCTAGATCAGAAATTTAAAAAATTAAATACTAATACTTTAGAAAATGAATTTTCTGATAAATTATCAGCAGCAAAGGATTATAAGCCTGTTATCAAAGATGAACTTAATAAGTTATATCGGTTTGCTGATAGGCCAACCCAAAGAATTAATTATTATAGACATCCCTCTCCAATAGATATTCTACATGAGGAACAAGAGTATATAGGCAATAACAGTTATAATGGTAAAAGTATTTATGAATGGAATCTCGATGGTTATACTGAAAAACAGATTTATAACCTCACACACTGAATGCTCATGTATAGTACCGTCAGTAAACTGATAGGTAATAGTGATAGCAATATTGCCAAGATGATAGTTGCAGGATTTACTGGCCAACTTAAAGGTTGGTGGGATCATTATCTCTCTTTTCAAGAAAAGGAGACCATTTATCACACTGTTAAACAGGAAGAAAATGGGAATACTAGTGAACAAGCAGTTTATACACTGATCGTTACTATATTAGAACATTTCACCGGAAGAATTTCGGATGATAATGAGACTAATAGGACATTATTACAAAATACTAGGTGTAAAACACTTACAGATTGGAGATGGTATAGAGACCAATTCCTTAATAGGGGCATGAAATTACCTGAGAGTAATAGCTCTCATTGGAAATCTAAATTCATTGACGGTTTACCTCCATTATTTGCTGAAAGAGTATGAAAAGCTCTTAGGAAGGATAAAATCTCTATTCCTTATGAAAGTTATACTTATGGCAGTCTTATATCGACTTGCAGAACTGAAGGTTTAGCCTTATGTAATGAAATTAAATTAAATCAACAGCTTAAAAGGCAAAGACTAACTGAAAGTACTCAGTTAGGACAATTTTGTAGCCAATTTGGGCTGGATATTCCATCCCAAAGAAAAGTAGTTCATAACTCCAAAAATGATGCACATTTAGATACACATTATAAAAAGAAAAAGAAAAGATATTCTCAAGCTAAGCTAGAGAAAAGAGCTAAGAGAAAGTTTGATAGATCTGAACGAAAGAAAGACAAAAGCAATATTGTCTGTTATAAGTGTAAACGCATAGGTTACTACGCTAATAAATGTAGAATGAAGCAAAAGATTAATAATCTTAATATTAGTGAAGAATTGAAAGATTCTTTAGAAAAATTATTTTTAGACTCTGATGACTCTGAAAACATAACTTCAGCATCAGAAATTGATCATATTTCTGATTCTTCTGAAGAGTCCGAAGAAAATATGTGTCCTTGTAAACAAGGCACTAGTGAATCTGAAAAAGAAGCTGATTACTATAAATTAATATCTCAATTTAAAGATTCAGATATTAATGTTTTAACTAATAATCATATTCAAGAATTTTTAAAATCTATTAAAGACCAAGAATTAAGGTCTCGGATCATAGAGAATCTGGATGATATTCCAGCTACAAGTACTCATAGTACTAAGACAGAAGAGGAATTTATTCCTAATAATAATCCTTATTCTATGACAGAAGTTTATAAACTCATGAAACAACGTTATGAGGATTCTCATAAATCTCCTACCACATTAAATGATTTGTATGGAGAAATAAATAATCTTAAAGATGAAATCAAGATGTTAAAACAAATAAATAAAAATCTTGATATTAGAGCTCTAATCTAGAAACTAAAAAAGATTATACTTTGGTAACACCAAATCTTTTTGACAATCTTAATAAGATTGGTGAAGAACATTTTTTAACTGCTCTAGAAATGATTACATCTTTCAAGTTTTATGTCAAAATTACTTTGCTAATAGCTCATGATGAAATTAAAGAATTCATTGCCCTCATTGATACAGGTGCAGATATCAGCGTTATACAAGAAGGGTTAATCCCTACTAAATATTTTCAAAAAACAACTCATAGTTTACGACATGCAGGTGGTGACAGATTACAAATTAATTTTAAACTACCACGTGCTTACATTTGTAATAATAAAGTTTGTATTCCTGAAAGCTTTTTATTAGCTAAAAATATTACTAACCAAGTTATACTTGGTACGCCTTTTATCAAAAAGATCTTTCCTAGTACTTATTTAGGAACGGATTGCCTTATAGGTACGTTTGAAAATACACCTGTTTCCTTTAATTCATAACTGAACCAAATACAAGATTTGTAAATGAAATCAAGGATTTCATAACAAGGAAACAAAATCAAATTAATTTCATAAATTTTGAAATTACCTCTTCTACACTAGAAGAAGTTTTACAGAATCCTAAATTACAGGGTAAGATTAAAAAACTACAGCATCATATTTCTGTAGAAATTTGTACTGATCATCCAAATGCTTTTTGGAGTCGCAAAAAACATGAAGTTAAACTTCCCTATAATGATGACTTTGATGAAAGTCAAATACCTACTAAGGCAAGACCTTGCCAAATGAATTCTAAATATTTAGAATTATGTAAAGAAGAAATAGCTTCTTTATTAAATAAAAAATTGATAAAAGAGTCAAACTCGCCCTGGTCTTGTACAGGTTTCTATGTTAATAAATATAGTGAAATAGAAAGAGGGGTTCCTAGACTAGTTATTAATTATAAACCTCTCAATAAGGTATTAAAATGGATTAGACATCCTATTCCTAATAAAAAGGATTTATTAGACTGATTATATGCGGCCTTAATCTTTTCAAAATTTGATTTAAAATCGGGATATTGGCAAATTCAAATAGCTGAAGATGACCAATATAAGACAGCTTTTAATGTTCCTATAGGCCACTTTGAATGGAAAGTGATGCCCTTTGGCTTGAAAAATGCCCCTTCTGAATTTCAGAAGATTATGAATGATATATTCATACCATACAGTGACTTTATACTAGTCTATATCGATGATATATTAGTATTCTCTAAGAATGTTCAACAACATTTTGAACATTTAGATATTTTTAAGAAATTAGTTATACAAAATGGTTTAATTATATCAAAACCTAAAATGGTTTTATTTCAAACCAATATTAGATTTTTGGGTCATAAAATTGAAAAAGGAAAGATAATTCCTATTAATAGGAGTATAGATTTTGCTTCTAAATTTCCAAATGAAATTCTGGATAAAACACAATTGCAAAGATTTTTAGGCAGTTTAAATTATATTTCATCTTATTATAAAAATCTAGCTTCAGATACAGCTATCTTATATGATAGGTTAAAAAAGAAGCCTAAACCATGGACTTCTCAGCATACTGAGACAGTCAAAAGGATTAAAGAAAGGGTTAAATCCTTGCCATGTTTGGTTTTAGCCAACCCTTCTTGGCAAAAAATTATAGAAACAGATGCCTCTGATATTGGCTATAGAGGCATTTTAACCCAACTTTGTCCTGTTAATAACAAACCACATTTAGTCAGATATCATTCTGGCAAATGGACTGATAGTCAGAAAAATTATGCAACTGTAGCTAAAGAAATCTTAGCTATTGTTAAATGTATTTTAAAATTTCAAGATGATTTATATAATAAGAAATTTATTGTTAAAACAGACTGCCAAGCGGCAAAATTTATGTTTAATAAAGATTTTAAGCATGATGTTTCTAAACAGATGTTTGCTAGATGGCAGGCTCATTTAGCTCCATTTGATTTTGATATTATTTATAAGAAAGGTGAAGATAATAATCTTTCTGATTTTCTAACACGTGAATATTTATAGCATGCAGGGCAGGGGCAATAATCCTCGCGGTCGCGGCAGAGGCCGAGGTCATACCTCTCAGCCTAAAGACAAGAATGTCATCATTCAGCATGGCAAACAAAAGCTGATAGCTCAAAATCTGACTCATATTCCAGATCATGAAGCTCTGTTATATGAAGAATTCAAAAAGCAGTATCTTGCTACAACACAACAGAAGGAAGGTGAAACCTCTTCCTATGCACAGGTGTTATCTGAAGAGGATCCTAAACCCTCTTATTATACTCATCAGCAAAAGGAAATAATATTTTTGTTAGAACCAAAAGATTTACAGTGGAAAGATAATCCTTGGCTGTTGATGAACAGATATCTCGATGTGGCTTCTTATACCACTACCTCATATAAATAACGACAGTATTATGAGCAAATTCTCAAAGAATGCTCTTGTGAGCTGACACATTTTTATCCTGGTGGTATTAAAACCGGAAATATTTATAATTTCAGCAAAATCGTTGTTAAACGAATTTTAGCTATCGAAGAGTGGGGTATTTCTCCTCTCCGAGAAAGGGAATTCATAATTCCTGGAACGAAAAATGTCCTTAAATATAATTATTGGGATTATGTTGATGCTTTTCATAAAGCATTTTTATATAAAAATCCAACCAAGAAACATACTTGGTTAATCAAAATTTGTGGGAACGTTTATAATAATCCTTTACCCAGTTGGCTTTTAACATGGTGGAATACCTATGGTACATCAGGCCAAATTCTTCCTGAAAAGTTTAAAACTTTATATGGAGAATGGATTCCTATATCCCCAAAAGTCTCTGATTATATCAGTTTAGACTTAGCTGCAGAAGATATTGCTTCTTTGCTTTTCTTTATAGAATTTTCTATTCCCTGGGTCTGGAAGTGGACTCCTGAATAGGGTTATACCCAACAAAATATACCATGTATACCTCGGCTACTCATAGTAGATTCTGGGATCGATTACTCAAATTTGATCCTGAGACAAAAGCCATTCATGGCCAAAATATTCTGGATGAAATCCAGTACAAGGTTGCCTTGTATAAACAAAAGCAAGCCACTGGTGATGTGAAACATACTAATCCGTTCAGCCAGTTAGCATCGATGTTAAAACTACAAAAAGATGTTACACCCAAAGAAGATTTAATCAAATCTTATATGCAAGAATTGAAGAAGGAGCTTATTAAAAATCTGCTCCCTGCAGACAAGACTGATATCTCTTTGGCCGACCCCTCTCATGAAGACTGTTTAGCAGGGGAATCACAAGACCCTGATGATGATATGCTTGAAGATAATCTTGATGAAGATCAAATTGACCATATGGTCACTGAAATTGAAGATGCTGCACGACAAGCAATAAAGTGAAAAGCTCTCAGACACCCATGTGACTGTAGCCCCACACAATTTGTCATATGTATCCTGGTAGGACCCATTTCATAGAATTATAGACTCCAATTATATGCAATAGTGCTAGGCACTATTCGGATTTCAAAATCCTTTGTAATAGAATAAGCTAATTTAGTTGGCGTCCGCTCTCCTCCTTGTCTATAAAAGGAAGGGTAGTCTTCATAAGGGGGACACAACTAGACACCACTAGACATTAGTAATACTCTCCTCCTCCCTCTCTCCTTGTAAAACTTTTCTATCAATAAGAAGTTTGAAGTTTTCTTCTTTAATCCCTGGTAATCTCTTATTCTTATTCTCTTCTTATTTAAATTCTGTATATTTTATTTTATATCTTTGTTGTATTTAGGATTAGCCTAATGGCAGGCTAAATCCTTTCATGTTAAACTATGGTATCATATATATCATGAGAATTATGTTGTGAAGATCCTTATTTTGTCCGGATGGCTAGAAGTCTAATGTAAGAATCCAGAAAGGGTTATGAACTCTGGAACTGGCCTTAAATATTAAAGAATAAGGGTTAGCCTGTTTCAAGCCATTGTGTGAAGGCGTCTTAAGGCGTTGATCCCGGTTTTATTCTTTGATAATTAGGTTGACGGATTCAGATTTCATGTAAAACTATTACCTTAACTCTAAGTTCTTACATAGATGACTAGATGGCTACCTCCATATGAGGTCCGAGAGGTAGCCATCTAGTCATCTATGTAAGAACTTAGAGTTAAGGTAATAGTTTTACATGAAATCTGAATCCGTCAACCTAATTATCAAGGAATAAAATCGGGATCAACGCCTTAGTACGCCTTCACACAACGGCTTTAAACTGGCTAACCCTTATTCTTTTAATAATTAAGGCCAGTTCCAAAATTCATAACCCATTCTGGATTCTTACATTAGACTTCTAGCCATTCGGACAAAATAAGGATCTTCACAACATAATTTTCATAATATATATGATACCATAGTTTAACATGAAAGGATTTAGCCTGCCATTAGGCTAATCCTAATACAACAAAGAGATAAAATATACAGAATTTAAACAATAAGAGAACGAGAATAAGAGATTACCAGGGATGAAGAGGAAAACTTCAAACTTCTTATTGATATAAAATTTTACAAGGAGAGAGGAGGAAAGAGAAAAGACTTAGTATTTCTAGTGTCTAGTTGTGTCCTCCTTATGAAGACTACCCTTCCTTTTATAGACAAGGAGGAGAGCGGACGCCAACTAAATTAGCTTATTCTATTATAAAGAATTTTGAAATCCGAATAGTGCCTAGCACTATTGCATATAATTGGAGTCTATAATTCTATGAAATGGGTCCTACCAGGATACATATAAGATTTGATTAAATCTTCTTTGGGTATCACATCCTTTTGTAGTTTTAACATCGAAGCTAACTGGCTGAAAGGATTAGTATGTTTCACATCACCAGTGGCCTGCTTTTGTTTATACAAGGCAACCTTGTACTGGATTTCATCCAGAATATTTTGGCCATGAATGGCTTTTGTCTCAGGATCAAATTTGAGTAATCGATCCCAGAATCTACTATGAGTAGCTCGACGTATACATGGTATATTTTATTGGGTATAACCCAATTCAGGAGTCCATTTCCAAACCCAGGGAATAGAAAATTCTATAAAGAAAAGCAAAGAAGGAATATCTTCTGATGCTAAGTCTAAACTGATATAATCAGAGACTTTTGGGGATATAGTAATCCATTCTCCATATAAAGTTTTAAAATTCTCAGGAAGAATTTGGCCTGATGTACCATAGGTATTCCACCATGTTAAAAGCCAACTGGGTAAAGGATTATTATAAACGTTCCCACGAATTTTGCTTAACCAAGTATGTTTCTTGGTTGGATTTTCATATAAAAATGCTTTATGAAAAGCATCAACATAATCCCAATAATTATATTTAAGAACATTTTTCGTTCCAGGAATTATGAATTCCCTTTCTCGGAGAGGAGAAATACCCCACTCTTCGATAGCTAAAATCTGTTTAATGACGATTTTGCTAAAATTATAAATATTTCCTGTTTTAATACCACCAGGATAAAAATGTGTTATCTCACAAGAGCATTCTTTGAGAATTTGCTCATAATACTGTCGCTGTTTATATGATGCAGCTGTATAAGAGGCCACATCGAGATGTCTGTTCATCAACAGCCATGGATTATCTTTCCATTGTAAATCTTTTGGTTCTAACAGAAATATTATTTCTTTGTGCTGATGAGTATAATAAGAGGGTTTAGGATCCTCTTCAGATAGCACTTGTGCATAGGAAGAGGTTTCACCTTCCTTTTGGTGTGTTGTAGCAAGATACTGCTTTTTGAATTCTGCGTATAACATGGCTTCATTATCTGGGATATGAGTCAGATTTTGAGCTATCAGCTTTTGTTTGCCGTGCTGAATGATGACATTCTTGTCTTTGGGCTGAGAGGTATGATCTCTGCCTCTGCCGCGACCGCGAGGATTATTGCCCCTGCCCTGCATGCTGTAAATATTCACGTGTTAGAAAATCAGGAAGATTATTATCTTCACCTTTCTTATAAATAATATCAAAATCAAATGGGGCTAAATGAGCTTGCCATCTAGCAAACATCTGTTTAGAAACATCATGCTTAAAATCTTTATTAAACATAAATTTGGCTGCTTGGCAGTCTGTTTTAACAATAAATTTCTGATTATATAAATCATCTTGGAATTTTAATATACATTTAACAATAGCAAAAATTTCTTTAGCAACAGTCGCATAATTTTTCTGACTATCAGTCCATTTGCCAGAATGATATCTGACCAAATGTGGTTTGTTATTAACAGGACAAAGTTGGGTTAAAATGCCTCCATAACCAATATCAGAGGCATCTGTTTCTATAATTTTTTGCCAAGTAGGGTTGGCTAAACCCAAACATGGCAAGGATTTAACCCTTTCTTTAATCCTTTTGACTGTCTCAGTATGCTGAGAAGTCCATGGTTTAGGCTTCTTTTTTCACCTATCATATAAGATAGCTGTATCTGAAGCTAGATTTTTATAATAAGGCGAAATATAATTTAAACTGCCTAAAAATCTTTGCAATTGTGTTTTATCCAGAATTTCATCTGGAAATTTAGAAGCAAAATCTATACTCCTATTAATAGGAATTATCTTTCCTTTTTCAATGTTATGACCAAAAAATCTAATATTGGTTTGAAATAAAACCATTTTAGGTTTTGATATAACTAAACCATTTTGTATTAATAATTTCTTAAAAATATCTAAATGTTCAAAATGTTGTTGAACATTCTTAGAGAATACTAATATATCATCGATATAGACTAGTATAAAGTCACTGTATGGTATGAATATATCATTCATAATCTTCTGAAATTCAGAAGGGGCATTTTTCAAGCCAAAGGGTATCACTTTCCATTCAAAGTGGCCTATAGGAACATTAAAAGCTGTCTTATATTGGTCATCTTCAGCTATCTGAATTTGCCAATATCCTAATTTTAAATCAAATTTTGAAAAGATTAAGGCCGCATATAATCGGTCTAAAAAATCCTTTTTATTAGGAATAGGATGTCTAATCCATTTTAATACCTTATCGAGAGGTTTATAATTAATAACTAGTCTAGGAACCCCTCTTTCTATTTCACTATGTTTATTAACATAGAAACCTGTACAAGACCAGGGCGAGTTTGAATCTTTTATCAATTTTTTATTTAATAAAGAAGCTATTTCGTCTTGACATAATTCTAAATATTTAGAATTCATTTGGCAAGGTCTTGCCTTAGTAGGTATTTGACTTTCATCAAAGTCATCATTATAGGGCAGTTTAACTTCATGTTTCTTGCGACTCCAAAAAGCATTTGGATGATCATTACAAATTTCTACAGAAATAGTATTCTGTAGTTTTTTAATCTTATCCTGTAACTTAGGATTCTGTAAAACTTTTTCTATTGTAGAAGAGTGAATTTCAAAATTTATGAAATTAATTTGATTTTGTTTTCGTATTATGAAATCCTTAATCTCATTTACAAATCTTGTATTTGGTTCAGTTATGAATTGAAAAGAAACAGGTGTATTTTCAAAAGTACCTGTAAGGCAATCAGTTCCTATATAAGTAATAGGGAAACTCTTTTTGATAAAAGGAGTACCAAGTATAACTTGGTTGGTTATATTTTTAGCTAATAAAAAGCTTTCAGGAATGCAAACTTTATTATTGCAAATATAAGCACGTGGTAGTTTGAAATTAATTTGTAATTTGTCACCACCTGCATGTCTTAAACTATGAGTTGTTTTTTGAAAATATTTAGTAGGGATTAACCCTTCTTGTATAACGCTAATATCTGCACCTGTATCAATGAGGGCAATGAATTCTTTGATTTCATCCCGAGCTATAAACAAAGTAATTTTTACATAAAACTTGAATGATGTAATCATATCTAGAGCAGTTAAAAAGTGCTCTTCACCAATCTTATTAAGATTGTCAAAAAGATTTGGTGTAACCAAAGTATAATCTTTTTTGGTTTCTAGATTAGAAACTCTGATATCAAGATTTTTATTTATTTGTTTTAACATCTTGATTTCGTCTTTAAGATTATTTATTTCTCCATACAAATCATTTAATGTGGTAGGAGATTTATGAGAATCCTCATAACGTTGTTTCATGAGTTTATAAACTTCTGTCATAGAATAAGGATTATTATTAGGAATAAATTCCTCTTCTGTCTTAGTACTTTGAGTACTTGTAGATGGAATGTCATCCAGATTTTCTATAATTCTAGACTTTAATTCTTGGTCTTTGATTGACTTTAAGAACTCTAAAATATGATTATTAGATAAAACATTAATATCTGAATCTTTAAATTGAGATATTAATTTATAGTAATCAGCTTCTTTTTCAGATTCAGATTCACTAGTTCCTTGTTTAAAAGGACACATATTTTCATCGGACTCTTCAGAAGAATCAGAAATATGATCAATTTCTGATGCTGAAGTTATGTCTTCAGAATCATCAGAGTCTAAAAATAATTTTTCTAAAGAATCTTTCAATTCTTCACTAATACTAAGATTCTTTAATTCTTTCAATTCTTTAATTTCATCATGAGCTATTAACAAAGTAATTTTTACATAAAACTTGAATGATGTAATCATATCTAGAGCAGTTAAAAAGTGCTCTTCACCAATCTTATTAAGATTGTCAAAAAGATTTGGTGTAACCAAAGTATAATCTTTTTTGGTTTCTAGATTAGAAACTCTGATATCAAGATTTTTATTTATTTGTTTTAACATCTTGATTTCATCTTTAAGATTATTTATTTCTCCATACAAATCGTTTAATGTGGTAGGAGATTTATGAGAATCCTCATAACGTTGTTTCATGAGTTTATAAACTTCTGTCATAGAATAAGGATTATTATTAGGAATAAATTCCTCTTCTGTCTTAGTACTATGAGTACTTGTAGAGGGAATATCATCCAGATTTTCTATAATTCTAGACCTTAATTCTTGGTCTTTGATTTACTTTAAGAACTCTAAAATATGATTATTATTTAAAACATTAATATCTGAATCTTTAAATTCAGATATTAATTTATAGTAATCAGCTTCTTTTTCAGATTCAGATTCACTAGTTCCTTGTTTACAAGGACACATATTTTCATCGGACTCTTCAGAAGAATCAGAAATATGATCAATTTCTGATGCTGAAGTTATGTCATCAGAATCATCAGAGTCTAAAAATAATTTTTCTAAAGAATCTTTCAATTCTTCACTAATATTAAGATTATTAATCTTTTGCTTCATTCTACACTTATTAGCGTAGTGACCTTTGCGTTTACACTTACGACAGACAATATTACTTTTGTCTTTCTTTCGTTCAGATCTATCAAACTTTCTCTTAGCTTTTTTCTCTAGCTTAGCTTGAGAGTATCTTTTCTTTTTCTTTTTATAATGTGCATCATTTTTGGAGTTATGAACTACTCTTCTTTGGGATGGAATATCCAGCCCAAATTGGCTACAAAATTGTCCTAACTGAGTCCTTTCAGTTAGTCTTTACCTTTTAAGCTGTTGATTTAATTTAATTTCATTACATAAGGCTAAACCTTCAGTTCTGCAAGTCGCAATAAGACTGCCATAAGTATAACTTTCATAAGGAATAGAGATTTTATCCTTCCTAAGTGCTTTTCGTACTCTTTCAGCAAATAATGGAGGTAATCCATCAATGAATTTAGATTTCCAATGAGAGCTATTACTCTCAGGTAATTCTATGACCCTATTAAGGAATTGGTCTCTATACCATCTCTAATCTGTAAGTGTTTTACACCTAGTATTTTGTAATAATGTTCTATTAGTCTCATTATCATCCGAAATTCTTCCGGTGAAATGTTCTAATATAGTAACGATCAGTGTATAAACTGCTTGTTCACTAGTGTTCCCATTTTCTTCCTGTTTAACAGTGTGATAAATGGTTTCTTTTTCTTGAAAAGAGAGATAATGATCCCACCAACCTTTAAGTTGGCCAGTAAACCCTGCCACTATCATCTTGGCAATATTACTATCACTATTACCGATCAGTTTACTGACGGTACTATACATGAGCATTCGGTGTGTGAGATTATAAATCTGTTTTTCAGTATAACCATCTAGATTCCATTCATAAATACTTTTACCATTATAACTGTTATTGCCTATATACTCTTGTTCCTCATGTAGAATATCTACTGGAGAGGGACGTCTATAATAATTAATTCTTTGGGTTGGCCTATCAGCAAACCGATATAACTTATTAAGTTCATCTTTGATAACAGGCTTATAATCCTTTGTTGCTGATAATTTATCAGAAAATTCATTTTCTAAAGTATTAATATTTAATTTTTTAAATTTCTGATCTAGCATTTCTTCTAGATCTGACATTTTTTTCAATTTATAATTGTGAATTTCAGGAGGAGGCTGCAGAGGAGGAGCAGATATGACTGCCTTATGTTCTGAGGATTCAGAAGGAAATGTATCAATCTTCTGTAGTAATAAATCAATTCTCTTATGAAGAGAGAGAATTTGTTCCCCTAAAACATTCAAATAAATGTTTGTATAATTCTGTTGTTCTATAAGTTTATTAATTTGTTTAACAGTAATATGTAAAGCATCATTTTCAAAAAGTTTAGAAAATGCTGAAAAACTAACAACAGTATTTTCTTTTTCTAAAAGAAAAGGTTGTTGAGGAGGCCAAACTCCTTTCATAATATTACCATTCAAGAGTTTATAATCTCGTTCTAAAACAGAAATATAAGGTCCAATATACTTAGCCATGAACCATGGGACAAAAGGAAATAATATATTATGAAAAGATAAAAATTTATAAAATTCTTCGGAAATAGAATATTTTAAAATATCATCAAAATTAGAGAAAAACCACTTCCTAAATGGTTCCCATCTTGGTAAATCAAATTCTTTTTTAATTTTTTGCCTGGCTTCAGATCCAGGTCTAAAATCAATTTTTGGTGTATAATTCATAATGAAAAATTCATTTCCGATTCGGTTATCTCCGGATCTTTAGTATTATAAACACCTTTAACAATATTTTCTTTTGTTTTTAAAACTTTATCCACACGATGATTATTCTCATCATGCTCACTTACTTGGGAAGTAGAAACCCTGTAAGGAAGATAATCCTTATCTTCTACGAGAGGTGAAATATAAGAACGCTCAGATCTGGAAGAATAAGTCCTTGGGATAGCACCCAACCGAGATGGAGTATTATCCATCTGGATATAAACAATACCTTCTGGAGTTTGTTCAATATGATCAATATTATGTTCAGTTTTGGACTGGGTATAACCAGTTCTTTCCAATTTCCACTGGGGGGGCATAGGAATTTCATCCCATTTTATGATTCTTCTAGTGGAGATCTTAGATCTATTGAAATTGGTTTCTATTAAAACAGTTTCACTGATCTTTTTATCCATTAATTTACAATTAGGATTTAATGTAAATAATGGTTTATAATAAATTCTATAACAGATACATATCAGTTCTGATCCAGCAATATAATTATAACCATGAGTCTTAACATTTAATGTTAAGGTGTCAAGTATATTGACATCACTTAAAGAAAGTGAAAGATTAGGATAAACATTAAAATAGACTGGTCCATGCGCCAGACTAGATTGGATTACACCTATAAGTGATTGTTTCCAATTTAGATTCCTTGCATCTCTTAAGCATGCAATAAAACTTTCAGGTAAACCCTCTAAGGTGAGAGGTTTAAATGCAATTTGCACTAATCCAATATGAATGAATTTATATAGATCTTTATATCTATGTATATCATTTAATGATAATAATTTTATCTTAGTTTCTTCATTATCTAAAGAAACTGATTCTTCAGTAGTTTTAACTACCTGTTTCAAACCCAATTTTTCAAAGGTTCCTAACTGATAAACAGTTTTCAAATCAACCCTTGGAATTGTCCACTTATTAAGTGCCTCCAAGTTTTCAGGAATATCCATTTCTTGTTTAGAAACATTTTTAATGTTTCTCTTTTCTCTTAATAAATTCATATGAATTTATAAGGAATAGTTCATGTTAAACTAGGAATCACATATATCATGAAAAATTATCTGGCTCTGATACCATATGAGGTCCGAGAGGTAGCCATCTAGTCATCTATGTAAGAACTTAGAGTTAAGGTAATAGTTTTACATGAAATCTGAATCCGTCAACCTAATTATCAAAGAATAAAACCAGGATCAACGCCTTAATACGCCTTCACACAACGGCTTGAAACAGGCTAACCCTTATTCTTTACATGGCTCTGATACTATATGAGGTCCGAGTGGTAGCCATCTAGTCATCTATGTAAGGATTCAGACTTAAGGTACAATTTTTACATGAAATCTGGATCCGTCAACCTAATTATCAAAGAATAAAACCGGGATCAACGCCTTAGTACGCCTTCACACAACGGCTTTAAACAGGCTAACCTTTATTCTTTTAATAATTAAGGCCAGTTCCAAAATTCATAACCCATTCTGGATTCTTACATTAGACTTCTAGCCATTCGGACAAAATAAGGATTTTCATAACATAATTTTCATGATATATATGATACCATAGTTTAACATGAAAGGATTTAGCCTGCCATTAGGCTAATCCTAATACAACAAAGAGATAAAATATACATAATTTAAACAATAAGAGAACGAAAATAAGAGATTACCAGGGATGAAGAGGAAAACTTCAAACTTCTTATTGATATAAAATTTTACAAGGAGAGAGGAGGAAAGAGAAAAGACTTAGTATTTCTAGTGTCTAGTTGTGTCCTCCTTATGAAGACTACCCTTCCTTTTATAGACAAGGAGGAGAGCGGACGCCAACTAAATTAGCTTATTCTATTACAAGGAATTTTGAAATCCGAATAGTGCCTAGCACTATTGCATATAATTGGAGTCTATAATTCTATGAAATGGGTCCTACCAGGATACATATGACAAATTGTGTGGGGCTGCAGTCACATGGGTGTCGGCAGGCTTTCACTTTATTGCTTGTCGTGCAGCATCTTCAATTTCAGTGACCATATGGTCAATTTGATCTTCATCAAGATTATCTTCAAGCATATCATCATCAGGGTCTTGTGATTCCCCTGCTAAACAGTCTTCATGGGAAGAGTCTGCCAAAGAGATATCAGTCTTGTCTGTAGGGAGCAGATTTTTAATAAGCTCCTTCTTTAATTCTTGCATACAAGATTTAATTAAATCTTCTTTGGGTATCACATCCTTTTGTAGTTTTAACATCGAAGCTAACTGGCTGAAAGTATTAGATGTTATCACATCCAGTGGCTTGCTTTTGTTTATACAAGGCAACCTTGTACTGGATTTCATCCAGAATATTTTGGCCATGAATGGCTTTTGTCTCAGGATCAAATTTGAGTAATCGATCCCAGAATCTACTATGAGTAGCTCGACGTATACATGGTATATTTTGTTGGGTATAACCCAATTCAGGAGTCCATTTCCAGACCCAGGGAATAGAAAATTCTATAAAGAAAAGCAAAGAAGCAATATCTTCTGATGCTAAGTCTAAACTGATATAATCAGAGACTTTTGGGGACATAGTAATCCATTCTCCATATAAAGTTTTAAACTTCTCCGGAAGAATTTGGCCTGATGTACCATAGGTATTCCACCATGTTAAAAGCCAACTGGGTAAAGGATTATTATAAACGTTCCCACAAATTTTGATTAACCAAGTATGTTTCTTGGTTGGATTTTCATATAAAAATGCTTTATGAAAAGCATCAACATAATCCCAATAATTATATTTAAGAACATTTTTCGTTCCAGGAATTATGAATTCCCTTTCTCGGAGAGGAGAAATACCCCACTCTTCGATAGCTAAAATCCGTTTAATGACGATTTTGCTAAAATTATAAATATTTCCTGTTTTAATACCACCAGGATAAAAATGTGTTATCTCACAAGAGCATTCTTTGAGAATTTGCTCATAATACTATCGCTGTTTATATGATGTAGCTGTATAAGAGGCCACATCGAGATGTCTGTTCATCAACAGCCATGGATTATCTTTCCATTGTAAATCTTTTGGTTCTAACAGAAATATTATTTCCTTGTTCTGATGAGTATAATAAGAGGGTTTAGGATCCTCTTCAGATAACACTTGTGCATAGGAAGAGGTTTCACCTTCCTTTTGTTGTGTTGTAGCAAGATACTGCTTTTTGAATTCTGCGTATAACATGGCTTCATTATCTGGGATATGAGTCAGATTTTGAGCTATCAGCTTTTGTTTGCCATGCTGAATGATGACTGAGAGGTATGACCTCTGCCTCTGCCGCGACCTCGAGGATTATTGCCCTTGCCCTGCATGCTGTAAATATTCACGTGTTAGAAAATCAGGAAGATTATTATCTTCACCTTTCTTATAAATAATATCAAAATCAAATGGGGATAAATGAGCTTGCCATCTAGCAAACATCATGCTTAAAATCTTTATTAAACATAAATTTGGCTGCTTGGCAGTCTGTTTTAACAATAAATTTCTGATTATATAAATCATCTTGAAATTTTAAAATACATTTAACAATAGCTAAGATTTCTTTAGCTACAGTTGCATAATTTTTCTGACTATCAGTCCATTTGCCAGAATGATATCTGACCAAATGTGGTTTGTTATTAACAGGACAAAGTTGGGTTAAAATGCCTCCATAGCCAATATCAGAGGCATCTGTTTCTATAATTTTTTGCCAAGTAGGGTTGGCTAAAACCAAACATGGCATGGATTTAACCCTTTCTTTAATCCTTTTGACTGTCTCAGTATGCTGAGAAGTCCATGGTTTAGGCTTCTTTTTTAACCTATCATATAAGATAGCTGTATCTGAAGCTAGATTTTTATAATAAGGCGAAATATAATTTAAACTGCCTAAAAATCTTTGCAATTGTGTTTTATCCAGAATTTCATCTGGAAATTTAGAAGCAAAATCTATACTCCTATTAATAGGAATTATCTTTCCTTTTTCAATGTTGTGACCCAAAAATCTAATATTGGTTTGAAATAAAACCATTTTAGGTTTTGATATAACTAAACCATTTTGAATAACTAATTTCTTAAAAATATCTAAATGTTCAAAATGTTGTTGAACATTCTTAGAGAATACTAATATATCATCGATATAGACTAATATAAAGTCACTGTATGGTATGAATATATCATTCATAATCTTCTGAAATTCAGAAGGGGCATTTTTCAAGCCAAAGGGCATCACGTTCCATTCAAAGTGGCCTATAGGAACATTAAAAGCTGTCTTATATTGGTCATCTTCAGCTATCTGAATTTGCCAATATCCTGATTTTAAATCAAATTTAGAAAATATTAATGCCTCATATAATCGGTCTAATAAATCCTTTTTATTAGGAATAGGATGTCTAATCCATTTTAATACCTTATTGAGAGGTTTATAATTAATAACCAACCTAGGAACCCCTTTTTCTATTTCACTATGTTTATTCGCATAGAAACCTGTACAAGACCAGGGCGAGTTTGACTCTTTTATCAATTTTTTATTTAATAAAGAAGCTATTTCTTCTTTACATAATTCTAAATATTTAGAATTCATTTGGCAAGGTCTTGCCTTAGTAGGGATCTGACTTTCAGCAAAGTCATCATTATAGGGAAGTTTAACTTCATGTTTCTTGCGGTTCCAAAAAGCATTTGAATGATCATTACAAATTTCTACAGAAATATTATTCTGTAGTTTTTTAATCTTATCCTGTAATTTAGGATTCTGTAAAACTTCTTCTAGTGTAGAAGAGGTAATTTCAAAATTTATGAAATTAATTTGATTTTGTTTTCTTGTTATGAAATCCTTGATTTCATTTGCAAATCTTGTATTTGGTTCAGTTATGAATTGAAAAGAAACAGGGGTATTTTCAAAGGTACCTGTGAGGCAATCAGTTCCTATATAAGTAATAGGGAAAATCTTTTTGATAAAAGGAGTACCCAGTATAACTTGGTTGGTTATCTTTTTAGCTAATAAAAAGCTTTCAGGAATACAAACTTTATTATTACAGATGTAAGCACGTGGTAGTTTGAAATTAATTTGTAATCTGTCACCACCTGCATGTCTCAAACTATGAGTTGTTTTTTGAAAATATTTAGTAGGGATTAACCCTTCTTGTATAACGCTAATATCTGCACCTGTATCAATGAGGGCAATGAATTCTTTGATTTTCTCCCGAGCTATAAGCAAAGTAATTTTTACATAAAACTTGAATGATGTAATCATGTCTAGAGCAGTTAAAAAATGTTCTTCACCAATCTTATTAAGATTGTCAAAAAGATTTGGTGTTACCAAAGTATAATCTTTTTTAGTTTCTAGATTAAAAACTCTAATATCAAGATTTTTATTTATTTGTTTTAACATCTTGATGTCATCTTTAAGGTTATTTATTTCTCCATACAAGTCATTTAATGGGGTAGGAGATTTATTAGAATCTTCATGTCTTTGTTTCATAAGTTTATAAACTTCTGTCATAGAATAAGGATTATTATTGGGAATAAATTCCTCTTCTGTCTTAGTACTATGAGTACTTGTAGATGGAATATCATCCAGATTCTCTATGACCCGAGACCTTAATTCTTGGTCTTTAATAGTTTTTAAAAATTCTAGAATATGATTATTAGTTAGAACATTAATATTTGAATCTTTAAATTGAGATATTAATTTATAGTAATCAGCTTCTTTTTCAGATTCACTAGTGCCTTGTTTACAAGGACACATATTTTCTTCGGACCGTTCAGAAGAATCAGAAATATGATCAATTTCTGATGCTGAAGTTATGTCTTCAGAGTCATCAGAGTCTAAAAATAATTTTTCTAAAGAATCTTTCAATTCTTCACTAATATTAAGATTATTAATCTTTTGCTTCATTCTACATTTATTAGCATAGTGACCTATGCGTTTACACTTATAACAGACAATATTTCGTTTGTCTTTCTTACGTTCTAGTCTATCAGACTTTCTCTTAGCTTTTTTCTCTAGCTTAGCTTGAGAATATCTTTTCTTTTTCTTTTTATAATGTGCATCTAACGGTGCATCATTTTTGGAGTTATGAACTACTCTTCTTTGGGATGGAATATCCAGCCCAAATTGGCTACAAAATTGTCCTAACTGAGTCCTTTCAGTTAGTCTTTGCCTTTTAAGCTGTTGATTTAATTTAATTTCATTACATAAAGCTAACCTTCAGTTCTGCAAGTCGCTATAAGACTGCCATAAGTATGACTTTCATAAGGAATAGAGATTTTATCCTTCCTAAGAGCTTTTCGTACTCTTTCAGCAAATAATGGAGGTAATCCATCAATGAATTTAGATTTCCAATGAGAGCTATTACTCTCAGGTAATTCCATGACCCTATTAAGGAATTGGTCTCTATACCATCTCCAATCTGTAAGTGTTTTACACCTAGTATTTTGTAATAATGTCATATTAGTCTCATTATCATCTGAAATTCTTCCGGTGAAATGTTCTAATATAGTAACGATCAGTGTATAAACTGCTTGTTCACTAGTGTTCCCATTTTCTTCCTGTTTAACCGTGTGATAAATGGTTTCTTTTTCTTGAAAAGAGAGATAATGATCCCACCAACCTTTAAGTTGGCCAGTAAAACCTGCAACTATCATCTTGGCAATATTACTATCACTATTACCGATCAGTAAAACTATTACCTTAAATCTAAGTTCTTACATAGATGACTAGATGGCTACCTCTTGGACCTCATATGGTATCAGAGCCAGATAATTTTTCATGATATATGTGATTCCTAGTTTAACATGAACTATTCCTTATAAATTCATATGAATTTATTAAGAGAAAAGAGAAACATTAAAAATGTTTCTAAACAAGAAATGGATATTCCTGAAAACTTGGAGGCACTTATTAAGTGGACAATTCCAAGGGTTGATTTGAAAACTGTTTATCAGTTAGGAACCTTTGAAAAATTGGGTTTGAAACAGGTAGTTAAAACTACTGAAGAATCAGTCTCTTTAGATAATGAAGAAACTGAGATAAAAGTATTATCATTAAATGATATACATAGATATAAAGATCTCTATAAATTTATTCATATTGGATTAGTGCAAATTGCATTTAAACCACTCACCTTAGAGGGTTTACCTGAAAGTTTTACTGCATGCTTAAGAGATGCAAGGAATCTAAATTGGAAACAATCACTTATAGGTGTAATCCAATCTAGTCTGGCGCATGGACCAGTTTATTTTAATGTTTATCCTAATCTTTCACTTTCTTTAAGTGATGCCAATATACTTGACACCTTAACATTAAATGTTAAGACTCATGGTTATAATTATATTGCTGGATCAGAATTGATATGTATCTGTTATCGAATTTATTATAAACCATTATTTACATTAAATCCTAATTGTAAATTAACGGATAAAAAGATTAATGAAACTGTTTTAATAGAAACAAATTTCAATAGATCTAAGATCTCCACCAGAAGAATCATAAAATGGGATGAAATTCCTATGCCTCCCCAGTGGAAATTGGAAAGAACTGGTTATACCCAGTCAAAGACTGAACATAATATTGATCATATTGAACAAACTCCAGAAGGTATTGTTTATATCCAGATGGATAATACTCCATCTCGGTTGGGTGCTATCCCAAGGACTTATTCTACCAGATCTGAGCGTTCTTATATTTCACCTCTCGTAGAAGATAAGGATTATCTTCCTTACAGGGTTTCTACTTCCCAAGTAAGTGAGCATGATGAGAATAATCATCGTGTGGATAAAGTTTTAAAAACAAAAGAAAATATTGTTAAAGGTGTTTATAATACTAAAGATCCGGAGATAAACGAATAGGAAATGAATTTTTCATTATGAATTATAAACCAAAAATTTATTTTAGACCTGGATCTGAAGCCAGGCAAAAAATTAAAAAAGAATTTGATTTACCAAGATGGGAACCATTTAGGAAGTGGTTTTTCCCTAATTTTGATGATATTTTAAAATATTCTATTTCCGAAGAATTTTATAAATTTTTATCTTTTCATAATATTTTATTTCCCTTTGTCCCATGGTTATATCATGAAAGGAGTATGGCCTCCTCAACAACCTTTTCTTTTAGAAAAAGAAAATAATGTTGTTAGTTTTTCAGCATTTTCTAAACTATTGGAAAATGATACTTTACATATTACTATTAAACAAACTAATAAACTCATAGAACAACAAAATTATACAAATATTTGTTTGACTGTTTTAGGAGAACAAATTCTCTCTCTTCATAAGAGATTTGATTTATTATTACATAAGATTGATACATCTTCTTCAGAATCCTCAGGACTTAAGGCCATCATATCTGCTCCTCCTCTACAGCCTCCTGCTGAAATTCAAAATTATAAATTAAAAAAGATGTCAGATCTAGAAGAAATGCTAGATCAGAAATTTAAAAAATTAAATATTAATACTTTAGAAAATGAATTTTCTGATAAATTATCAGCAACAAAGGATTATAAGCCTGTTATCAAAGATGAACTTAATAGGTTATATCGGTTTGCTGATAGGCCAACCCAAAGAATTAATTATTATAGACGTCCCTCACCAGTAGATATTCTACATGAGGAACATGAGTATATAGGCAATAACAGTTATAATGGTAAAAGTATTTATGAATGGAATCTAGATGGTTATACTGAAAAACAGATGGACCACCTTCAAGTATAGCTCTCATTGGAAATCTAAATTCATTGATGGATTACCTCCATTATTTGCTGAAAGAGTACGAAAAGCTCTTAGGAAGGATAAAATCTCTATTCCTTATGAAAGTTATACTTATGGCAGTCTTATAGCGACTTGCAGAACTGAAGGTTTAGCCTTATGTAATGAAATTAAATTAAATCAACAGCTTAAAAGGCAAAGACTAACTGAAAGGACTCAGTTAGGACAATTTTGTAGCCAATTTGGGCTGGATATTCCATCCCAAAGAAGAGTAGTTCATAACTCCAAAAATGATGCACCGTTAGATGCACATTATAAAAAGAAAAAGAAAAGATATTCTCAAGCTAAGCTAGAGAAAAAAGCTAAGAGAAAGTCTGATAGACTAGAACGTAAGAAAGACAAACGCAATATTGTCTGTTATAAGTGTAAACGCATAGGTCACTACGCTAATAAATGTAGAATGAAGCAAAAGATTAATAATCTTAATATTAGTGAAGAATTGAAAGATTCTTTAGAAAAATTATTTTTAGACTCTGATGATTCTGAAGACATAACTTCAGCATCAAAAATTGATCATATTTCTGATTCTTCTGAAGAGTCCGATGAAAATATGTGTCCTTGTAAACAAGGAACTAGTGAATCTGAATCTGAAAAAAAAGCTGATTACTATAAATTAATATCTCAATTTAAAGATTCAGATATTAATGTTTTAACTAATAATCATATTTTAGAGTTCTTAAAGTCAATCAAAGACCAAGAATTAAGGTCTAGAATTATAGAAAATCTGGATGATATTCCATCTACAAGTACTCATAGTACTAAGACAGAAGAGGAATTTATTCCTAATAATAATCCTTATTCTATGACAGAAGTTTATAAACTCATGAAACAACGTTATGAGGATTCTCATAAATCTCCTACCACATTAAATGATTTGTATGGAGAAATAAATAATCTTAAAGATGAAATCAAGATGTTAAAACAAATAAATAAAAATCTTGATATCAGAGTTTCTAATCTAGAAACCAAAAAAGATTATACTTTGGTTACACCAAATCTTTTTGACAATCTTAATAAGATTCGTGAAGAGCACTTTTTAACTGCTCTAGATATGATTACATCATTCAAGTTTTATGTAAAAATTACTTTGCTAATAGCTCATGATGAAATTAAAGAATTCATTGCCCTCATTGATACAGGTGCAGATATCAGCGTTATACAAGAAGGGTTAATCCCTACTAAATATTTTCAAAAAACAACTCATAGTTTACGACATGCAGGTGGTGACAGATTACAAATTAATTTTAAACTACCACGTGCTTACATTTGTAATAATAAAGTTTGTATTCCTGAAAGTTTTTTATTAGCTAAAAATATTACTAACCAAGTTATACTTGGTACGCCTTTTATCAAAAAGATCTTTCCTATTACTTATATAGGAACAGATTGCCTTACAGGTACCTTTGAAAATACCCCTGTTTCTTTTCAATTCATAACTAAACCAAATACAAGATTTGTAAATGAAATCAAGGATTTCATAACAAGAAAACAAAATCAAATTAATTTCATAAATTTTGAAATTACCTCTTCTACACTAGAAGAAGTTTTACAGAATCCGAAATTACAGGATAAGATTAAAAAACTACAGAATAATATTTCTGTAGAAATTTGTAATGATCATCCAAATGCTTTTTGGAACCGCAAAAAACATGAAGTTAAACTTCCCTATAATGATGACTTTGATGAAAGTCAAATACCTCCTATGGCAAGACCTTGCCAAATGAATTCTAAATATTTAGAATTATGTAAAGAAGAAATAGCTTCTTTATTAAATAAAAAATTGATAAAAGAGTCAAACTCGCCCTGGTCTTGTACAGGCTTCTATGTTAATAAACATAGTGAAATAGAAAGAGGGGTTCCTAGATTGGTAATTAATTATAAACCTCTCAATAAGGTATTAAAATGGATTAGACATCCTATTCCTAATAAAAAGGATTTATTAGACCGATTATATGAGGCATTAATATTTTCTAAATTTGATTTAAAATCAGGATATTGGCAAATTCACATAGCTGAAGAGGACCAATATAAGACAGCTTTTAATGTTCCTATAGGCCACTTTGAATGGAAAGTGATGCCCTTTGGCTTGAAAAATGCCCCTTCTGAATTTCAGAAGATTATGAATGATATATTCATACCATACAGTGACTTTATATTAGTCTATATAGATGATATATTAGTATTTTCTAAGAATGTTCAACAACATTTTGAACATTTAGACATTTCTAAGAAATTGGTTATACAAAATGGTTTAGTTATATCAAAACCTAAAATGGTTCTATTTCAAACCAATATGAGATTTTTGGGTCATAACATTGAAAAAGGAAAGATAATTCCTATTAATAGAAGTATAGATTTTGCTTCTAAATTTCCAGATGAAATTCTGGATAAAACACAATTGCAAAGATTTTTCGGCAGTTTAAATTATATTTCGCCTTATTATAAAAATCTAGCTTCAGATACAGCTATCTTATATGATAGGTTAAAAAAGAAGCCTAAACCATGGACTTCTCAGCATACTGAGACAGTCAAAAGGATTAAAGAAAGGGTTAAATCCTTGCCATGTTTGGTTTTAGCCAACCCTACTTGGCAAAAAATTATAGAAACAGATGCCTCTGATATTGGCTATGGAGGCATTTTAACCCAACTTTGTCCTGTTAATAACAAACCACATTTGGTCAGATATCATTCTGGCAAATGGACTGATAGTCAGAAAAATTATGCAACTGTAGCTAAAGAAATCTTAGCTATTGTTAAATGTGTTTTAAAATTTCAAGATGATTTATATAATCAGAAATTTATTGTTAAAACAGACTGCCAAGCAGCCAAATTTATGTTTAATAAAGATTTTAAGCATGATGTGTCTAAACAGATGTTTGCTAGATGGCAAGCACATTTAGCCCCATTTGATTTTGATATTATTTATAAGAAACGTGAAGATAATAATCTTCCTGATTTTCTAACACGTGAATATTTACAGCATGCAGGGCAGGGGCAATAATCCTCGCGGTCGCGGCAGAGGCAGAGGTCATACCTCTCAGCCCAAAGACAAGAATGTCATCATTCAGCATGGCAAACAAAAGCTGATAGCTCAAAATCTGACTCATATCCCAGATAATGAAGCCATGTTATGCGCAGAATTCAAAAAGCAGTATCTTGCTACAACACAACAAAGGGAAGGGGAAACCTCTTCCTATGCACAAGTGTTATCTGAAAAGGATCCTAAACCCTCTTATTATACTCGTCAGCACAAGGAAATAATATTTCTGTTAGATCCAAAAGATTTACAATGGAAAGATAATCCATGGCTGTTGATGAACAGATATCTCAATGTGGCCTCTTATACAGCTACATCATATAAACAGCGACAGTATTATGAGCAAATTCTCAAAGAATGCTCTTGTGAGATAACACATTTTTATCCTGGTGGTATTAAAACAGGAAATATTTATAATTTTAGCAAAATCGTCATTAAACGGATTTTCGCTATCGAAGAGTGGGGTATTTCTCCTCTCCGAGAAAGGGAATTCATAATTCCTGGAACGAAAAATGTCCTTAAATATAATTATTGGGATTTTGTTGATGCTTTTCATAAAGCATTTTTATATGAAAATCCAACCAAGAAACATACTTGGTTAATCAAAATTTGTGGGAACGTTTATAATAATCCTTTACCCAGTTGGCCTTTAACATGGTGGAATACCTATGGTACATCAGGCCAAATTCTTCCTGAAAAGTTTAAAACTTTATATGGAGAATGGATTCCTATATCCCCAAAAGTCTCTGATTATATCAATTTAGAGTTAGCATCAGAAGATATTGCTTCTTTGCTTTTCTTTATAGAATTTTCTATTCCCTGGGTCTGGAAATGGACTCCTGAATTTGGTTATACCCAACAAAATATACCATGTATACGTCGGACTACTCATAGTAGATTCTGGGATCGATTACTCAAATTTGATCCTGAGACAAAAGCCATTCATGGCCAAAATATTCTGGATGAAATCCAGTACAAGGTTGCCTTGTATAAACAAAAGCAAGCCACTGGTGATGTGAAACATACTAATCCGTTCAGCCAGTTAGCATCGATGTTAAAACTACAAAAAGATGTTATACCCAAAGAAGATTTAATCAAATCTTATATGCAAGAATTGAAGAAGGAGCTTATTAAAAATCTGCTCCCTGCAGACAAGACTGATATCTCTTTGGCCGACTCTTCCCATGAAGACTGTTTAGCAGGGGAATCACAAGACCCTGATGATGATATGCTTGAAGATAATCTTGATGAAGATCAAATTGACCATATGGTCACTGAAATTGAAGATGATGCACGACAAGCAATAAAGTGAAAGCCTGCCGACACCCATGTGACTGCAGCCCACACAATTTGTCATATGTGTCCTGGTAGAACCCATTTCATAGAATTATAGACTCCAATTATATGCAATAGTGCTAGGCACTATTCGGATTTCAAAATCCTTTGTAATAGAATAAGCTAATTTAGTTGGCGTCCGCTCTCCTCCTTGTCTATAAAAGGAAGGGTAGTCTTCATAAGGAGGACACAACTAGATACAACTAGACACCACTAGACATTAGTAGTACTCTCCTCCTCCCTCTTCCCTCTCTCCTTGTAAAAATTTTCTCTCAATAAGAAGTTTGCAGTTTTCTTCTTTAATCCCTAGTAAGCTTTTATTCTTATTCTCTTATTGTTTAAATTCTGTAGATTTTATTTTATATCTTTGTTGTATTTAGGATTAGCCTAATGGAAGGCTAAATCCTTTCATGTTAAACTATGGTATCATATATATCATGAGAATTATGTTGTGAAGATCCTTATTTTGTCCGGATGGCTAGAAGTCTAATGTAAGCATCTAGCGAGGGTTTTGAACTCTGGAACTGGCCTTAATTATTAAAAGAATAAGGGTTAGCCTGTTTCAAGCCGTTGTGTGAAGGCGTATTAAGGCGTTGATCCCGGTTTTATTCTTTGATAATTAGGTTGACGGATTCAGATTTCATGTAAAACTATTACCTTAACGCTAAGTTCTTACATAGATGGCTAGATAGCTACCTCTCGGACCTCATATTACATGGCTCTGATACCATATGAGGTCCGAGTGGTAGCCATCTAGTCATCTATGTAAGGATTCAGACTTAAGGTACAATTTTTACATGAAATCTGGATCCGTCAACCTAATTATCAAAGAATAAAACCGGGATCAACGCCTTAGTACGCCTTCACACAACGGCTTTAAACAGGCTAACCCTTATTCTTTTAATAATTAAGGCCAGTTCCAAAATTCATAACCCATTCTGGATTCTTACATTAGACTTCTAGCCATTCGGACAAAATAAGGATCTTCACAACATAATTTTCATGATATATATAATACCATAGTTTAACATGAAAGGATTTAGCCTGCCATTAGGCTAATCCTAAAACAACAAAGAGATAAAATATACAGAATTTAAACAATAAGAGAACGAGAATAAGAGATTACCAGGGATGAAGAGGAAAACTTCGAACTTCTTATTGATATAAAATTTTACAAGGAGAGAGGAGGAAAGAGAAAAGACTTAGTATTTCTAGTGTCTAGTTGTGTCCTCCTTATGAAGACTACCCTTCTTTTTATAGACAAGGAGGAGAGCGGACGCCAACTAAATTAGCTTATTCTATTACAAAGAATTTTGAAATCCGAATAGTGTCTAGCACTATTGCATATAATTGGAGTCTATAATTCTATGAATGGGTCCTACCAGGATACATATGACAAATTGTGTGGGGCTGCAGTCACATGGGTGTCGGCAGGCTTTCACTTTATTGCTTGTCGTGCAGCATCTTCAATTTCAAAAAAAGTGACCATATGGTCAATTTGATCTTCATCAAGATTATCTTCAAGCATATCATCATCAGGGTCTTGTGATTCCCCTGCTAAACAGTCTTCATGGGAAGAGTCTGCCAAAGAGATATCAGTCTTGTCTGTAGGGAGCAGATTTTTAATAAGCTCCTTCTTTAATTCTTGCATATAAGATTTGATTAAATCTTCTTTGGGTATCACATCCTTTTGTAGTTTTAACATCGAAGCTAACTGGCTGAAAGGATTAGTATGTTTCACATCACCAGTGGCTTGCTTTTGTTTACACAAGGCAACCTTGTACTGGATTTCATCCAGAATATTTTGGCCATGAATGGCTTTTGTCTCAGGATCAAATTTGAGTAATCGATCCCAGAATCTACTATGAGTAGCTCGACGTATACATGGTATATTTTGTTGGGTATAACCCAATTCAGGAGTCCATTTCCAGACCCAGGGAATAGAAAATTCTATAAAGAAAAGCAAAGAAGCAATATTTTCTGATGCAAAGTCTAAACTCATATGGTCTCAGAGCCATGTAATTTCTATGATATATGTGATTCATAGGTTAACATGAACTATTCCTTATAAATTCACATGAATTTATTAAGAGAAAAGAGAAACATTAAAAATGTTTCTAAACAAGAAATGGATATTCCTGAAAACTTGGAGGCACGTAATAAGTGGACAATTCCAAGGGCTGATTTGAAAACTGTTTATCAGTTGGGACCCTTTGAAAAATTGGGTTTGAAACAGGTAGTTAAAACTACTGAAGAATCAGTTTCTTTAGATAATGAAGAAACTGAGATAAAATTATTATCATTAAATGATATACATAGATATCTATATAAATTTATTCATATTGGATTAGTGCAAATTGCATTTAAACCACTCACCTTAGAGGGTTTACCTGAAAGTTTTATTGCATGCTTAAGAGATGCAAGGAATCTAAATTGGAAACAATCACTTATAGGTGTAATCCAATCTAGTCTGGCGCATGGACCAGTCTATTTTAATGTTTATCCTAATCTTTCACTTTCTTTAAGTGATGTCAATATACTTGACACCTTAACATTAAATGTTAAGACTCATGGTTATAATTATATTGCTGGATCAGAACTACTATGTATCTGTTATAGAATTTATTATAAACCATTATTTACATTAAATCCTAATTGTAAATTAATGGATAAAAAGATTAATGAAACTGTTTTAATAGAAACAAATTTCAATAGATCAAAGATCTCCACCAGAAGAATCATAAAATGGGATGAAATTCCTATGCCTCCCCAATGGAAATTGGAAAGAACTGGTTATACCCAGTCAAAAACTGAACATAATATTGATCATATTGAACAAACTCCAGAAGGTATTGTTTATATCCAGATGGATAATACTCCATCTCGATTGGGTGCTATCCCAAGGACTTATTCGACCAGATCTGAGCGTTCTTATATTTCACCTCTCTTAGAAGATAAGGATTATCTTCCTTACAGGGTTTCTACTTCCCAAGTAAGTGAGCATGATGAGAATAATCATCGTGTGGATAAAGTTTTAAAAACAAAAGGAAAATATTGTTAAAGGTGTTTATAATACTAAAGATCCGGAGATAACCGAATCGGAAATGAATTTTTCATTATGAATTATACACCAAAAATTGACTTTAGACCTGGATCTGAAGCCAGGCAAAAAATTAAAAAAGAATTTGATTTACCAAGATGGGAACCATTTAGGAAGTGGTTTTTCCCTAATTTTGATGATATTTTAAAATATTCTATTTCCGAAGAATTTATAAATTTTTATCTTTTCATAATATTTTATTTCCTTTTGTCCCATGGTTCATGACTAAGTATATTGAACCTTATATTTCTGTTTTAGAAAGAGATTATAAGCTCTTAAATGGTCATATCATGAAAGGAGTATGGCCTCCTCAACAACCTTTTCTTTTAGAAAAAGAAAATAATGCTGTTAGTTTTTCAGCATTTTCTAAACTATTTGAAAATGATACTTTACATATTACTATTAAACAAATTAATAAACTCATAGAACAAAAAAAATTATACAAATATTTGTTTGACTGTTTTAGGAGAACAAATTCTCTCTCTTCATAAGAGATTTGATTTATTATTACAGAAGATTGATACATCTTCTTCAGAATCCTCAGGACTTAAGGCCATCATATCTGCTCCTCCTCTGCAGCCTCCTCCTGAAATTCAAAATTATAAATTAAAAAAGATGTCAGATCTAGAAGAAATGCTAGATCAGAAATTTAAAAAATTAAATATTAATTACTTTGGAAAATGAATTTTTTGATAAATTATCAGAAACAAAGGATTATAAGCCTGTTATTAAAGATGAACTTAATAAGTTATATCGGTTTGCTGATAGGCCAACCCAAAGAATTAATTATTATAGACGTCCTTCTCCAGTAGATATTCTACATGAGGAACAAGTGTATATAGGCAATAACAGTTGTAATGGTCAAAGTATTTATGAATGGAATCTAGATGGTTATACTGAAAAACAGATTTATAATCTCACACACCGAATGCTCATGTATAGTACCGTCAGTAAACTGATCAGTAATAGTGATAGTAATATTGCCAAGATGATAGTTGCAGGTTTTACTGGCCAAGTTAAAGGTTGGTGGGATCATTATCTCTCTTTTCAAGAAAAAGAAACCATTTATCACACTGTTAAATAGGAAGAAAATGGGAACACTAGTGAACAAGCAGTTTATACACTGATCGTTACTATATTAGAACATTTCACCGGAAGAATTTCGGATGATAATGAGACAAATAGAACATTATTACAAAATACTAGGTGTAAAACACTTACAGATTGGAGATGGTATAGAGACCAATTCCTTAATAGGGTCATGGAATTACCTGAGAGTAATAGCTCTCATTGGAAATCAAAATTCATTGATGGATTACCTCCATTATTTGCTGAAAGAGTACGAAAAGCTCTTAGGAAGGATAAAATCTCTATTCCTTATGAAAGTTATACTTATGGCAGTCTTATAGCGACTTGCAGAACTGAAGGTTTAGCCTTATGTAATGAAATGAAATTAAATCAACAGCTTAAAAGGCAAAGACTAACTGAAAGGACTCAGTTAGGACAATTTTGTAGCCAATTTGGGCTGGATATTCCATCCCAAAGAAGAGTAGTTCATAACTCCAAAAATGATGCACCGTTAGATGCACATTATAAAAAGAACAAGAAAAGATATTCTCAAGCTAAGCTAGAGAAAAAAGCTAAGAGAAAATCTGATAGACTAGAACGTAAGAAAGACAAACGCAATATTGTCTGTTATAAGTGTAAACGCATAGGTCACTTTGCTAATAAATGTGGAATGAAGCAAACGATTAATAATCTTAATATTAGTGAAGAATTGAAAGATTCTTTAGAAAAATTATTTTTAGACTCTGATGACTCTGAAGACATAACTTCAGCATCAGAAATTGATCATATTTCTGATTCTTCTGAAGAGTCCGAAGAAAATATGTGTCCTTGTAAACAAGGCACTAGTGAATCTGAAAAAGAAGCTGATTACTATAAATTAATATCTCAATTTAAAGATTCAGATATTAATGTTTTAACTAATAATCATATTCTAGAATTTTTAAAAACTATTAAAGACCAAGAATTAAGGTCTCAGATCATAGAGAATCTGGATGATATTCCATCTACAAGTACTCATAGTACTAAGACAGAAGAGGAATTTATTCCTAATAATAATCCTTATTCTATGACAGAAGTTTATAAACTTATGAAACAAAGATATGAAGATTCTAATAAATCTCCTACCACATTAAATGACTTGTATGGATAAATAAATAATCTTAAAGATGAAATCAAGATGTTAAAACATATAAATAAAAATCTTGATATTAGAGTTTCTAATCTAGAAACTAAAA
Source organism: Catharanthus roseus (assembly GCA_028651295.1). Lineage (NCBI taxonomy): Eukaryota > Viridiplantae > Streptophyta > Magnoliopsida > Gentianales > Apocynaceae > Catharanthus > Catharanthus roseus. The sequence continues at coordinate 5,705,257 of JAPQWS010000086.1, read as the reverse complement.
AAGATTATACTTTGGTAACACCAAATCTTTTTGACAATCTTAATAAGATTGGTGACGATCATTTTTTAACTGCTCTAGATATGATTACATCATTCAAGTTTTATGTAAAAATTACTTTGCTTATAGCTCGGGATGAAATCAAAGAATTCATTGCCCTCATTGATACAGGTGCAGATATTAGCATTATACAAGAAGGGTTAATCCCTACTAAATATTTTCAAAAAACAACTCATAGTTTGAGACATGCAGGTGGTGACAAATTACAAATTAATTTTAAACTACCACGTGCTTACATTTGTAATAATAAAGTTTGTATTCCTGAAAGCTTTTTATTAGCTAAAAATATTACTAACCAAGTTATACTTGGTACGCCTTTTATCAAAAAGATCTTTCCTATTACTTATATAGGAACGGATTGCCTTACAGGTACGTTTGAAAATACACTTGTTTCCTTTCAATTCATAACTGAACCAAATACAAGATTTGTAAATGAAATCAAGGATTTCATAACAAGGAAACAAAATCAAATTAATTTCATAAATTTTGAAATTACCTCTTCTACACTAGAAGAAGTTTTACAGAATCCTAAATTACAGGATAAGATTAAAAAACTACATAATAATATTTTTGTAGAAATTTGTAATGATCATCCAAATGCTTTTTGGAACCGCAAGAAACATGAAGTTAAACTTCCCTATAATGATGACTTTGATGAAAGTCAAATACCTACTAAGGCAAGACCTTGCCAAATGAATTCTAAATATTTAGAATTATGTAAAGAAGAAATAGCTTCTTTATTAAATAAAAAATTGATAAAAGAGTCAAACTCGCCCTGGTCTTGTAGAGGTTTCTATGTTAATAAACATAGTGAAATAGAAAGAGGGGTTCCTAGACTAGTTATTAATTATAAACCTCTCAATAAGGTATTAAAATGGATTAGACATCCTGTTGCTAATAAAAAGAATTTATTAGACCGATTATATGCGGCCTTAATCTTTTCAAAATTTGATTTAAAATCAGGATATTGGCAAATTCAGATAGCTGAAGATGACCAATATAAGACAGCTTTTAATGTTCCTATAGGCCACTTTGAATGGAAAGTGATGCCCTTTGGCTTGAAAAATGCCCCTTCTGAATTTCGAAGATTATGAATGATATATTCATACCATACAGTGACTTTATACTAGTCTATATCGATGATATATTAGTATTCTCTAAGAATGTTCAACAACATTTTAAACATTTAGATATTTTTAAGAAATTAGTTATACAAAATGGTTTAGTTATATCAAAACCTAAAATGGTTTTATTTCAAACCAATATTAGATTTTTGGGTCATAACATTGAAAAAGGAAAGATAATTCCTATTAACAGGAGTATATATTTTGCTTCTAAATTTCCAGATGAAATTCTGGATAAAACACAATTGCAAAGATTTTTAGGCAGTTTAAATTATATTTCGCCTTATTATAAAAATCTAGCTTCAGATACAGCTATCTTATATGATAGGTTAAAAAAGAAGCCTAAACCATGGACTTCTCAGCATACTGAGACAGTCAAAAGGATTAAAGAAAGGGTTAAATCCTTGCCATGTTTGGTTTTAGCCAACCCTATTTGGCAAAAAATTACAGAAACAGATGCCTCTGATATTGGATATGGAGGTATTTTAACCCAAATTTGTCCTGTTAATAACAAACCACATTTGGTCAGATATCATTCTGGCAAATGGACTGATAGTAAGAAAATTATGCAACTATTTCTAAAGAAATTTTAGCTATTGTTAAATATATTTTAAAATTTTAAGATGATTTATATAATCAGAAATTTACTGTTAGAACAGATTGCCAAGCGGCAAAATTTATGTTTAATAAAGATTTTAAGCATGATGTCTCTAAGCAGATGTTTGCTTGATGGCAAGCTCATTTAGCTCCATTTGATTTTGATATTATTTATACGAAAGGTGAAGATAACAATCTTCCTGATTTTCTAACACGTGAATATTTACAACATGCAGGGCAGGGGCAATAATCCTCGCGGTCGCGGCAGAGGCCAAGGTCATACCTCTCAGCCTAAAGACAAGAATGTCATCATTCAGCATGGCAAACAAAAGCTGATAGCGCAAAATCTGACTCATATCCCAGATAATGAAGCTATGTTGTATGAAGCATTCAAAAAGCAGTATCTTGCTACAACACAACAGAAGGAAGGTGAAACCTCTTCCTATGCACAGGTGTTATCTGAAGAGGATCCTAAACCCTCTTATTATACTCATCAGCAAAAGGAAATAATATTTCTGTTAGAACCAAAAGATTTACAATGGAAAGATAATCCATAGCTGTTGATGAACAGATATCTCGATGTGGCTTCTTATACCGCTACCTCATATAAACAACGACAGTATTATGAGCAAATTCTCAAAGAATGCTCTTGTGAGATAACACATTTTTATCCTGGTGGTATTAAAACAGGAAATATTTATAATTTCAGCAAAATCGTTATTAAACGAATGTTAGCTACCGAAGAGTGGGGTATTTCTCCTCTCTGAGAAAGGGAATTCATAATTCCTGGAACGAAAAAATGTTCTTAAATATAATTATTGGGATTATGTTGATGCTTTTCATAAAGCATTTTTTTATGAAAATCCAACCAAGAAACATACTTGGTTAATCAAAATTTGTGGGAACGTTTTTCATCCCATTTTATGATTCTTCTGGTGAAGATCTTAGATCTATTGAAATTTGTTTCTATTAAAACAGTTTCATTAATCTTTTTATCCATTAATTTACAATTAGGATTTAATGTAAATAATGGTTTATAATAAATATCATAACAGATACATATCAGTTCTGATCCACCAATATAATTATAACCATGAGTCTTAACATTTAATGTTAAGGTGTCAAGTATATTGACATCACTTAAAGAAAGTGAAAGATTAGGATAAACATTAAAATAGACTGGTCCATGCGCCAGACTAGATTGGATTACACCTATAAGTGATTGTTTCCAATTTAGATTCCTTGCATCTCTTAAGCATGCGATAAAACTTTCAGGTAAACCCTCTAAGGTGAGTAGTTTAAATGCAATTTGCACTAATCCAATATGAATAAATTTATAGAGATCTTTATATCTATGTATATCATTTAATGATAATAATTTTATCTCAGTTTCTTCATTATCTAAAGAAACTGATTCTTCAGTAGTTTTAACTACCTGTTTCAAACCCAATTTTTCAAAGTTCCCAACTGATACACAGTTTTCAAATCAACCCTTGGAATTGTCCACTTATTAAGTGCCTCCAAGTTTTCAGGAATATCCATTTCTTGTTTAGAAACATTTTTAATGTTCCTGATATGATAAATTCATTCATATTCGATTAGTGCAAATTGCATTTAAACCTCTCACCTTAGAGTGTTTACCTGAAAGTTTTATTGCATGCTTAAGAGATGCAAGGAATCTAAATTGGAAACAATCACTTATAGGTGTAATCAAATCTAGTCTGGTGCATGGACCAGTCTATTTTAATGTTTATCCTAACCTTTCACTTTCTTTAAGTGATGTCAATATACTTGACACCTTAACATTAAATGTTAAGACTCATGGTTATAATTATATTGCTGGATCAGAATTGATATGTATCTGTTATCGAATTTATTATAAACCATTATTTACATCAAATCCTAATTGTAAATTAATGGATAAAAAGATTAATGAAACTGTTTTAATAGAAACAAATTTCAATAGACCTAAGATCTCCACCAGAAGAATCATAAAATGGGATGAAATTCCTACGCCTCCCCAGTGGAAATTGGAAAGAACTGGTTATATCCAGTCAAAGACTGAACATAATATTGATCATATTGAACAAACTCCAGAAAGTATTGTTTATATCCAGATGGATAATACTCCATCTCGATTGGGTGCTATCCCAAGGACTTATTCTACTAGATCTGAGCGTTCTTATATTTCACCTCTCTTAGAAGATAAGGATTATCTTCCTTACAGGGTTTCTAGTTCCCAAGTAAGTGAGCATGATGAGAATAATCATCGTGTGGATAAAGTTTTAAAAACAAAAGGAAAATATTGTTAAAGGTGTTTATAATACTAAAGATCCGGAGATAACCGAATCGGAAATGAATTTTTCATTATGAATTATACACCAAAAATTGATTTTAGACCTGGATCTGAAGCCAGGCAAAAAATTAAAAAAGAATTTGATTTACCAAGATGGGAACCATTTAGGAAGTGGTTTTTCCCTAATTTTGATGATATTTTAAAATATTCCATTTCCGAAGAATTTTATAAATTTTTATCTTTTCATAATATTTTATTTCCTGTTGTCCCATGGTTCATGACTAAGTATATTGAACCGTATATTTCTCTTTTAGAACGAGATTATAAACTCTTGAATGGTAATATTATGAAAGGAGTATGGCCTCCTCAACAACCTTTTCTTTTAGAAAAAGAAAATACTGTTGTTAGTTTTTCATCATTTTCGAAACTATTTGAAAATGATACTTTACATATTACGGTTAAACAAATTAATAAACTTATCGAACAACAGAATTATACCAACATTTATTTAAATGTTTTAGGGGAACAAATTCTCTCTCTTCATAAGAGAATTGATTTATTACTACAGAAGATTGATACATCTCCTTCTGAATCCTCAGAACGTAAGGCAGTCATATCTGCTCCTCCTCTGCAGCCTCCTCCTGAAATTCACAATTATAAATTAAAAAAAATGTCAGATCTAGAAGAAATGCTAGATCAGAAATTTAAAAAATTAAATATTAATACTTTAAAAAATGAATTTTCTGATAAATTATCAGAAACAAAGGATTATAAGCCTGTTATTAGAGATGAACTTAATAAGTTATATCGGTTTGCTGATAGGCCAACCCAAAGAATTAATTATTATAGACGTCCCTCTCCAGTAGATATTCTACATGAGGAACAAGAGTATATAGGCAATAACAGTTATAATGGTAAAAGTATTTATGAATGGAATCTAGATGGTTATACTGAAAAACAGATTTATAATCTCACACACCGAATGCTCATGTATAGTACCGTCAGTAAACTGATCGGTAATAGTGATAGTAATATTGCCAAGATGATAGTGGCAGGATTTACTGGCCAACTTAAAGGTTGGTGGGATCATTATCTCTCTTTTCAAGAAAAAGAAACCATTTATCACACTGTTAAACAGGAAGAAAATGGGAACACTAGTGAACAAGCAGTTTATACACTGATCGTTACTATATTAGAACATTTCACCGGAAGAATTTCGGATGATAATGAGACTAATAGAACATTATTACAAAATACTAGGTGTAAAACACTTACAGATTGGAGATGGTATAGAGACCAATTCCTTAATAGGGTCATGGAATTACCTGAGAGTAATAGCTCTCATTGGAAATCTAAATTCATTGATGGATTACCTCCATTATTTGCTGAAAGAGTACGAAAAGCTATTAGGAAGGATAAAATCTCTATTCCTTATGAAAGTTATACTTATGGCAGTCTTATAGCGACTTGCAGATCTGAAGGTTTAGCCTTATGTAATGAAATTAAATTAAATCAACAGCTTAAAAAGCAAAGACTAACTGAGAGGACTCAGTTAGGACAATTTTGTAGCCAATTTGGGCTGGATATTCCATCCCAAAGAAAATTAGTTCATAACTCCAAAAATGATGCACATTTAGATACACATTATAAAAAGAAAAAGAAAAGATATTCTCAAGCTAAGCTAGAGAAAAAAGCTAAGAGAAAGTCTGATAGACTAGAACGAAAGAAAGACAAAAGCAATATTGTCTGTAATAAGTGTAAACACATTGGTCACTACGCTAATAAGTGTAGAATGAAGCAAAAGATTAATAATCTTAATATTAGTGAAGAATTGAAAGATTCTTTAGAAAAATTATTTTTAGACTCTGATGACTCTGAAGACACAACTTCAGCATCAGAAATTGATCATATTTCTGATTCTTCTGACGAGTCAGATGAAAATATGTGTCCTTGTAAACAAGGAACTAGTGAATCTGAATCTGAAAAAGAAGCTGATTACTATAAATTAATATCTGAATTTAAAGATTCAGATATTAATGTTTTAAATAATAATCATATTTTAGAGTTCTTAAAGTAAATCAAAGACCAAGAATTAAGGTCTAGAATTATAGAAAATCTGGATGATATTCCCTCTACAAGTACTCATAGTACTAAGACAGAAGAGGAATTTATTCCTAATAATAATCCTTATTCTATGACAGAAGTTTATAAACTCATGAAACAACGTTATGAGGATTCTCATAAATCTCCTACCACATTAAATGATTTGTATGGAGAAATAAATAATCTTAAAGATGAAATCAAGATGTTAAAACAAATAAATAAAAATCTTGATATTAGAGTTTCTAATCTAGAAACCAAAAAAGATTATACTTTGGTTACACCAAATCTTTTTGACAATCTTAATAAGATTGGTGAAGAGCACTTTTTAACTGCTCTAGATATGATTACATCATTCAAGTTTTATGTAAAAATTACTTTGTTAATAGCTCATGATGAAATTAAAGAATTCATTGCCCTCATTGATACAGGTGCAGATATCAGTGTTATACAAGAAGGGTTAATCCCTACTAAATATTTTCAAAAAACAACTCATAGTTTAAGACATGCAGGTGGTGACAAATTACAAATTAATTTCAAACTACCACGTGCTTATATTTGCAATAATAAAGTTTGCATTCCTGAAAGCTTTTTATTAGCTAAAAATATAACCAACCAAGTCATACTTGGTACTCCTTTTATCAAAAAGATTTTCCCAATTACTTATATAGGAACTGATTGCCTTACAGGTACTTTTTAAAATACACCTGTTTCTTTTCAATTCATAACTGAACCAAATACAAGATTTGTAAATGAGATTAAGGATTTCATAATACGAAAACAAAATCAAATTAATTTCATAAATTTTGAAATTCACTCTACTACAATAGAAGAAGTTTTACAGAATCCTAAGTTACAGGATAAGAATAAAAAACTACAGAATACTATTTCTGTAGAAATTTGTAATGATCATCCAAATGCTTTTTGGAGTCGCAAAAAACATGAAGTTAAACTTCCCTATAATGATGACTTTGATGAAAGTCAAATACCTACTAAGGCAAGACCTTGCCAAATGAACTCTAAATATTTAGAATTATGTAAAGAAGAAATAGCTTCTTTATTAAATAAAAAATTGATAAAAGAGTCAAACTCGCCCTGGTCTTGTACAGGTTTCTATGTGAATAAACATAGTGAAATAGAAAGAGGGGTTCCTAGGTTGGTTATTAATTATAAACCTCTCAATAAGGTATTAAAATGGATTAGACATCCTATTCCTAATAAAAAGGATTTATTAGACCGATTACATGAGGCATTAATATTTTCTAAATTTGATTTAAAATCAGGATATTGGCAAATTCAGATAGCTGAAGATGACCAATATAAGACAGCTTTTAATGTTCCTATAGGCCACTTTGAATGGAAAGTGATGCCCTTTGGCTTGAAAAATGCCCCTTCTGAATTTCAGAAGATTATGAATGATATATTCATACCATACAGTGACTTTATACTAGTCTATATCGATGATATATTAGTATTCTCTAAGAATGTTCAACAACATTTTGAACATTTAGATATTTTTAAGAAATTAGTTATACAAAATGGTTTGGTTATACCAAAACCTAAAATGGTTTTATTTCAAACCAATATTAGATTTTTGGGTCATAACATTGAAAAAGGAAAGATAATTCCTATTAATAGGAGTATAGATTTTGCTTCTAAATTTCCAGATGAAATTCTGGATAAAACACAATTGCAAAGATTTTTAGGCAGTTTAAATTATATTTCGCCTTATTATAAAAATCTAGCTTCAGATACAACTATCTTATATGATAGGTTAAAAAAGAAGCCTAAACCATGGACTTCTCAGCAAACTGAGACAGTCAAAAGGATTAAAGAAAGGGTTAAACCCTTGCCTTGTTTGGTTTTAGCCAACCCGACTTGGCAGAAAATTATAGAAACAGATGCCTCTGATATTGGATATGGAGGTATTTTAACCCAAATTTGTCCTGTTAATAACAAACCACATTTGGTCAGATATCATTCTGGCAAATGGACTGATAGTCAGAAAAATTATGCAACTATTGCTAAAGAAATTTTAGCTATTGTTAAATGTATTTTAAAATTTCAAGATGATTTATATAATCAGAAATTTACTGTTAACACAGATTGCCAAGCGGCAAAATTTATGTTTAATAAAGATTTTAAGCATGATGTCTCTAAGCAGATGTTTGCTAGATGGCAAGCTCATTTAGCTCCATTTGATTTTGATATTATTTATACGAAAGGTGAAGATAATAATCTTCCTGATTTTCTAACACGTGAATATTTACAGCATGCAGGGCAGGGGCAATAATCCTCGTGGTCGCGGCAGAGGCCGAGGTCATACCTCTCAGCCTAAAGACAAGAATGTCATCATTCAGCATGGCAAACAAAAGCTGATAGCGCAAAATCTGACTCATATCCCAGATAATGAAGCTATGTTGTATGAAGCATTCAAAAAGCAGTATCTTGCTACAACACAACAGAAGGAAGGTGAAAGCTCTTCCTATACACAGGTGTTATCTGAAGAGGATCCTAAACCCTCTTATTATACTCATCAGCAAAAGGAAATAATATTTCTGTTAGAACCAAAAGATTTACAATGGAAAGATAATCCATGGCAGTTGATGAACAGATATCTCGATGTGGCTTCTGATACCGCTACCTCATATAAACAACGACAGTATTATGAGCAAATTCTCAAAGAATGCTCTTGTGAGATAACACATTTTTTATCCTGGTGGTATTAAAACAGGAAATATTTGTAATTTCAGCAAAATCGTTATTAAACAAATTTTAGCTATCGAGGAGTGGGGTATTTCTCCTCTCCGAGAAAGGGAATTCATAATTCCTGGAACGAAAAATGTTCTTAAATATAATTATTGGGATTATGTTGATGCTTTTCATAATGCATTTTTATATGAAAATCCAACCAAGAAACATACTTGGTTAATCAAAATTTGTGGGAACGTTTATAATAATCCTTTACCCAGTTGGCTTTTAACATGGTGGAATACCTATGGTACATCAGGACAAATTCTTCCTGAGACGTTTAAAACTTTATATGGAGAATGGATTACTATCACCCCAAAAGTCTCTAATTATATCAGTTTAGACTTAGCATCAGAAGATATTGCTTCTTTGCTTTTCTTTATAGAATTTTCTATTCCCTGGGTCTGGAAATAGACTCCTAAACTGGGTTATACCCAACAAAATATACCATGTATACGTCGTGCTACTCATAGTAGATTCTGGGATCGATTACTTAAATTTGATCCTGAGACAAAAGCCATTCATGGCCAAAATATTCTGGATGAAATCCAGTACAAGGTTGCCTTGTATAAACAAAAGCAAGCTACTAGTGATGTGAAACATACTAATCCTTTCAGCCAGTTAGCTTCGATGTTAAAACTCCAAAAAGATGTTATACCTAAAGAAAATTTAATCAAATCTTATATGCAAGAACTGAAGAAGGAGCTTATTAAAAATCTGCTCCCTGCAGACAAGACTGATATCTCTATGGCAGGCTCTTCCAATGAAGACTGTTTAGCAGGGGAATCACAAGACCCTGATGTTGATATGCTTGAAGACGATCTTGATGAAGATAAAATTGACCATATGGTCAATGAGATTGAAGATGCCGCAAGACAAGCAATAAAGTGAAAGACTGCCGATACCCATGTGACTGCAGCCCCACACAATTTGTCGTTTGTGTCCTGGTAGGACCCATTTCATAGAATTATAGACTCCAATTATATGCAATAGTGCTAGGCATTATTCGGATTTCAAATCCGTTGTAATAGAATAGAAAAACTAGTTGGCGTCCGTTCTCATCCTAGCCTATAAAAGGAAGAGAAATCTTCATAAGAAGGATACAACTAGACACCACTAGACATTAGTAGTACTCTCCTCCTCCCTCTCACCTTGTAAAACTTTTCTATCAATAAGAAGTTTGAAGTTTTCTTCTTTAATCCCTGGTAATCTCTTATTCTTATTCTCTTCTTATTTAAATTCTGTATATTTTATTTTATATCTTTGTGGTATTTAGGATTAGCCTAATGGCAGGCTAAATCCTTTCATGTTAAACTATGGTATCATATATATCATGAGAATTATGTTGTGAAGATCCTTATTTTGTCCGGATGGCTAGAAGTCTAATGTAAGAATCCAGAAAGGGTTATGAACTCTGGAACTGGCCTTAATTATTAAAAGAATAAGGGTTAGCCTGTTTCAAGCCATTGTGTGAAGGCGTCTTAAGGCGTTGATCCCGGTTTTATTCTTTGATAATTAGGTTGACGGATTAAGATTTCATGTAAAACTATTACCTTAACTCTGAGTTCTTACATAGATGACTAGATGGCTACCTCTCGGACCTCATATGATTACCTCCATTATTTGCTGAAAGAGTACGAAAAGTTCTTAGGAAGGATAAAATCTCTATTCGTTATGAAAGTTATACTTATGGCAGTCTTATAGCGACTTGCAAAACTGAAGGTTTAGCCTTATGTAATGAAATTAAATTAAATCAACAGCTTAAAAGGCAAAGACTAACTGAAAGGACTCAGTTAGGACAATTTTGTAGCCAATTTGGGCTGGATATTCCATCCCAAAGAAGAGTAGTTCATAACTCCAAAAATGATGCACCGTTAGATGCACATTATAAAAAGAAAAAGAAAAGATATTCTCAAGCTAAGCTAGAGAAAAAAGCTAAGAGAAAGTTTGATAGACTAGAACGTAAGTAAGACAAACGCAATATTGTCTGTTATAAGTGTAAACGCATAGGTCACTACGCTAATAAATGTAGAATGAAGCAAAAGATTAATAATCTTAATATCAGTGAAGAATTGAAAGATTCTTTAGAAAAATTATTTTTAGATTCTGATGACTCTAAAGACATAACATCAGCATCAGAAATTGATCATATTTCTGATTCTCCTGAAGAGTCCGAAAAAAATATGTGTCCTTGTAAACAAGGCACTAGTGAATCTGAAAAAGAAGCTGATTACTATAAATTAATATCTCAATTTAAAGATTCAGATATTAATGTTTTAACTAATAATCATATTCTAGAATTTTTAAAAACTATTAAAGACCAAGAATTAAGGTCTCGGATCATAGAGAATCTGGATGATATTCCATCTACAAGTACTCATAGTACTAAGACAGAAGAGGAATTTATTCCTAATAATAATCCTTATTCTATGACAGAAGTTTATAAACTTATGAAACAAAGATATGAAGATTTTAATAAATCTCCTACCACATTAAATGACTTGTATGGAGAAATAAATAATCTTAAAGATGAAATCAAGATGTTAAAACATATAAATAAAAATCTTGATATTAGAGTTTCTAATCTAGAAACTAAAAAAGATTATACTTTGGTAACACCAAATCTTTTTGACAATCTTAATAAGATTGGTGAAGAACATTTTTTAACTGCTCTAGACATGATTACATCATTCAAGTTTTATGTAAAAATTACTTTGCTTATAGCTCGGGATGAAATCAAAGAATTCATTGCCCTCACTGATACAGGTGCAGATATTAGCGTTATACAAAAGGGTTAATCCCTACTAAATATTTTCAAAAAACAACTCATAGTTTGAGACATGCAGGTGGTGACAGATTACAAATTAATTTCAAACTACCACGTGCTTACATCTGTAATAATAAAGTTTGTATTCCTGAAAGCTTTTTATTAGCTAAAAAGATAACCAATTTCTTAAAAATGTCTAAATCTTCAAAATGTTGTTGAACATTCTTAGAAAATACTAATATATCATCTATATAGACTAATATAAAGTCACTGTATGGTATGAATATATCATTCATAATCTTCTGAAATTCAGAAGGGGCATTTTTCAAGCCAAAAGGCATCACTTTCCATTCAAAGTGGCCTATAGGAACATTAAAGGCGGTTTTATATTGGTCTTCTTCAGCTATCTGAATTTGCCAATATCCTAATTTTTAATCAAATTTAGAAAATATTAATGCCTCATATAATCGGTCTAATAAATCCTTTTTATTAAGAATAGGATGTCTAATCCATTTTAATACCTTATTGAGAGGTTTATAATTAATTACCAATCTAGGAACCCCTCTTTCTATTTCACTATGTTTATTAACATAGAAGCCTGTACAAGACCAGGGCGAGTTTGACTCATTTATCAATTTTTTATTTAATAAAGAAGCTATTTCTTCTTTACATAATTCTAAATATTTAGAATTCATTTGGCAAGGTCTTGCCTTAGTAGGGATCTGACTTTCATCAAAGTCATCATTATAGGGAAGTTTAACTTCATGTTTCTTGCGGTTCCAAAAAGCATTTGGATGATCATTACAAATTTCTACAGAAATATTATTCTGTAGTTTTTTAATCTTATCCTGTAATTTAGGATTCTGTAAAACTTCTTCTAGTGTAGAAGATGTAATTTCAAAATTTATGAAATTAATTTGATTTTGTTTTCTTATTATGAAATCCTTGATTTCATTTAAAAATCTTGTATTTGGTTCAGTTATGAATTGAAAGGAAACAGGTGTATTTTCAAACGTACCTGTAAGGCAATCCGTTCCTATATAAGTAATAGGAAAGATCTTTTTGATAAAAGGCGTACCAAGTATAACTTGGTTAGTAATATTTTTAGCTAATAAAAAGCTTTCAGGAATACAAACATTATTATTACAAATGTAAGCACGTGGTAGTTTAAAATTAATTTGTAATCTGTCACCACCTGCATGTCGTAAACTATGAGTTGTTTTTTGAAAATATTTAGTAGGGATTAACCCTTCTTGTATAACGCTGATATCTGCACCTGTATCAATTTCTTTAATTTCATCATGAGCTATTAGCAAAGTAATTTTGACATAAAACTTGAAAGATGTAATCATGTCTAGAGCAGTTAAAAAATGTTCTTCACCAATCTTATTAAGATTGTCAAAAAGATTTGGTGTTACCAAAGTATAATCTTTTTTAGTTTCTAGATTAGAAACTCTAATATCAAGATTTTTATTTATTTGTTTTAACATCTTGATGTCATCTTTAAGATTATTTATTTCTCCATACAAGCCATTTAATGTGGTAGGAAATTTATTAGAATCTTCATATCTTTGTTTCATAAGTTTATAAACTTCTGTCATAGAATAAGGATTATTATTAGGAATAAATTCCTCTTCTGTCTTAGTACTATGAGCACTTGTAGATGGAATATCATCCAGATTCTCTATGATCCGAGACCTTAATTCTTGGTCTTTAATAGTTTTTAAAAATTCTAGAATATGATTATTAGTTAAAAATTAATATCTGAATCTTTAAATTGAGATATTAATTTATAGTAATCAGCTTCTTTTTCAGATTCACTAGTGCCTTGTTTACAAGGACACATATTTTCTTCGGACTCTTCAGAAGAATCAGAAATATGATCAATTTCTGATGCTGAAGTTATGTCTTCAGAGTCATGAGAGTCTAAAAATAATTTTTCTAAAGAATCTTTCAATTCTTCACTAATATTAAGATTATTAATCTTTTGCTTCATTCTACATTTATTAGCATAGTGACCTATGCGTTTACACTTATAACAGACAATATTGCGTTTGTCTTTCTTATGTTCTAGTCTATCAGACTTTCTCTTAGCTTTTTTCTCTAGCTTAGCTTGAGAATATCTTTTCTTTTTCTTTTTATAATGTGCATCTAACGGTGCATCATTTTTGGAGTTATGAACTACTCTTCTTTGGGATGGAATATCCAACTCAAATTGGCTACAAAATTTTCCTAACCGAGTCCTTTCGCTTAGTCTTTGCCTTTTAAGTCGTTGATTTAATTTAATTTCATTACATAAGGCTAAACCTTCGCTCTGCAAGTCGCTATAAGACTCGCCATAAGTATAACTTTCATAAGGAATAGAGATTTTATCCTTCCTAAGAGCTTTTCGTACTCTTTTCAAAGAAATAATAAAGGTAATCCATCAATGAATTTAGATTTCCAATGAGAGCTATTACTCTCAGGTAATTCCATGACCCTATTAAGGAATTGGTCTCTATACCATCTCCAATCCGTAAGTGTTTTACACCTAGTATTTTGTAATAATTTCCTATTAGTCTCATTATCATCCGAAATTCTTCCGGTGAAATGTTCTAATATAGTGACGATCAATGTATAAACCGCTTGTTCACTAGTGTTCCCATTTTCTTCCCTGTTTAACAAAGTGTGATAAATGGTTTCTTTTTTCTTTAAAAGAGAGATAATGATCCCACCAACCTTTAAGTTGGCCAAGAAACTCGCAACTATCATCTTGGCAATATTACTATCACTATTACCGATCGCTTTCATCGACTGTACTATACATGAGCATTCGGTGTGTGAGATTATAACTGCTTTTTCAAGATAACCATCTAGATTCCATTCATAAATACTTTTACCATTATAACTGTATTGCCTATATACTTTTGTTCCTCATGTAGAATATCTACTGGAGAAGGACGTCTATAATAATTAATTCTTTGGGTTGGCCTATCAGCAAACCGATATAACTTATTAATTTCATCTTTAATAACAGGCTTATAATCCTTTGTTTCTGATAATTTATCAGAAAATTCATTTTCCAAAGTATTAATATTTAATTTTTTAAATTTCTGATCTAACATTTCTTCTAGATCTGACATCTTTTTTAATTTATAATTTTGAATTTCAGGAGGAGGCTGCAGAGGAGGAGCAGATACGATGGCCTTAAGTCCTGAGGATTCTGAAGAAGATGTATCAATCTTCTGTAATAATAAATCAAATCTCTTATGAAGAGAGAGAATTTGTTCTCCTAAAACAGTCAAACAAATATTTGTATAATTTTGTTGTTCTATGAGTTTATTAATTTGTTTAATAGTAATATGTAAAGTATCATTTTCAAATAGTTTAGAAAATGCTGAAAAACTAACAACATTATTTTCTTTTTCTAAAAGAAAAGGTTGTTGAAGAGGCCATACTCCTTTCATGATATGACCATTTAAGAGCTTATAATCTCTTTCTAAAACAGAAATATAAGGTTCAATATACTTAGTCATGAACCATGGGACAAAAGGAAATAAAATATTATGAAAAGATAAAAATTTATAAATTTCTTCGGAAATAGAATATTTTAAAATATCATCAAAATTAGGGAAAAACCACTTCCTAAATGGTTCCCATCTTGGTAAATCAAATTCTTTTTTAATTTTTTGCCTGGCTACAGATCCAGGTCTAAAATCAATTTTTGGTTTATAATTCATAATGAAAAATTCATTTCCGATTCGGTTATCTCCGTATCTTTAGTATTATAAACACCTTTAACAATATTTTCTTTTGTTTTTAAAACTTTATCCACACGATGATTATTCTCATCATGCTCACTTACTAGGGAAGTAGAAACCCTGTAAGGAAGATAATCCTTATCTTCTAAGAGAGGTGAAATATAAGAACGCTCAGATCTGGTAGAATAAGTCCTTGGGATAGCACCCAATCGAGATGGAGTATTATCCATCTGGATATAAACAATACCTTCTGGAGTTTGTTCAATATGATCAATATTATGTTCAGTCTTTTGATCGGGATATAACCAGCTTCTTTCCAATTTCCACTCGGGAGGCATAGGAATTTCATCCCATTTTATGATTCTTCCGGTGGAGATCTTAGATCTATTGAAATTGGTTTCTATTAAAACAGCTTTCATTAATCTTTTTTATCCATTAATTTACAATTAGGATTTAATGTAAATAATGGTTTATAATAAATTCGATAATGTATACATATCAATTCCCGATCCAAAGAATATAATTATAACCATGAGTCTTAACATTTAATGTTAAGGTGTCAAGTATATTGACATCACTTAAAGAAAGTGAAAGGTTAGGATAAACATTAAAATAGACTGGTCCATGCGCCAGACTAGATTGGATTACACCTATAAGTGATTGTTTCCAATTTAGATTCCTTGCATCTCTTAAGCATGCAATAAAACTTTCAGGTAAACCCTCTAAGGTGAGAGGTTTAAATGCAATTTGCTGAGGTCCGAGAGGTAGCCATCTAGTCATCTATGTAAGAACTTAGAGTTAAGGTAATAGTTTTACATGAAATCTGAATCCGTCAACCTAATTATCAAAGAATAAAACCGGGATCAACGCCTTAATACGCCTTCACACAATGGCTTGAAACAGGCTAACCCTTATTCTTTTAATAATTAAGGCCAGTTCCAGAGTTCATAACCCTCTCTAGATGCTTACATTAGACTTCTAGCCATCCGGACAAAATAAGGATCTTCACAACATAATTCTCATGATATATATGATACCATAGTTTAACATGAAAGGATTTAGCCTGCGATTAGGCTAATCCTAAATACCACAAAGATATAAAATAAAATATACATAATTTAAATAAGAAGAGAATAAGAATAAGAGATTACCAGGGATTAAAGAAGAAAACTTCAAACTTCTTATTGATAGAAAAGTTTTACAAGGAGAGAGGGAGGAGGAGAGTACTACTAATGTCTAGTGGTGTCTAGTTGTGTCCTCCGTATGAAGACTACCCTTCCTTTTATAGACAAGGAGGAGAGCGGACGCCAACTAAATTAGCTTATTCTATTACAAAGAATTTTGAAATCCGAATAGTGCATAGCACTATTGCATATAATTGGAGTCTATAATTCTATGAAATGGTTCCTACCAGGATACATATGACAAATTGTGTGGGGCTGCAGTCACGTGGGTGTCGGCAGGCTTTCACTTTATTGCTTGTCGTGCAGCATCTTCAATTTCAGTGACCATATGGTCAATTTGATCTTCATCAAGATTATCTTCAAGCATATCATCATCAGGGTCTTGTGATTCCCCTGCTAAACAGTCTTCATTGGAAGAGTCTGCCAAAGAGATATCAGTCTTGTCTATAGGGAGCAGATTTTTGACAAGCTCCTTCTTTAATTCTTGCATATAAGATTTGATTAAATCTTCTTTAGGTATAACATCCTTTTGTAGTTTTAACATCGAAGCTAACTGGCTGAAAGGATTAGTATGTTTCACATCACCAGTGGCTTGCTTTTGTTTATACAAGGCAACCTTGTACTGGATTTCATCCAGAATATTTTGGCCATGAATGGCTTTTGTCTCAGGATCAAATTTGAGTAATCGATCCCAGAATCTACTATGAGTAGCACGACGTATACATGGTTTATTTTGTTGGGTATAACCCAGTTCAGGAGTCCATTTCCAGACCCAGGGAATAGAAAATTCTATAAAGAAAAGCAAAGAAGCAATATCTTCTGATGCTAAGTCCAAATTGATATAATCAGAGACTTTTGGGGATATAGTAATCCATTCTCCATATAAAGTTTTAAACTTCTCAGGAAGAATTTGTCCTGATGTACCATAGGTATTCCACCATGTTAAAAGCCAACTGGGTAAAGGATTATTATAAACGTTCCCACAAATTTTGATTAACCAAGTATGTTTCTTGGTTGGATTTTCATATAAAAATGCTTTATGAAAAGCATCAACATAATCCCAATAATTATATTTAAGAACACTTTTCGTTCCAGGAATTATGAATTCCCTTTCTCGGAGAGGAGAAATACCCCACTCTTCGATAGCTAAAATTCGTTTAATGACGATTTTGCTAAAATTATAAATATTTCCTGTTTTAATACCACCAGGATAAAAATGTGTTATCTCACAAGAGCATTCTTTGAGAATTTGCTCATAATACTGTCGCTGTTTATATGATGTAGTGGTATAAGAAGCCACATCGAGATATCTGTTCATCAACAGCCATGGATTATCTTTCCATTGTAAATCTTTTGGTTCTAACAGAAATATTATTTCCTTGTGCTGATGAGTATAATAAGAGGGTTTAGGATCCTCTTCGGATAACACTTGTGCATAGGAAGAGGTTTCACCTTCCTTCTGTTGTGTTGTAGCAAGATACTGCTTTTTGAATTCTTCGTATAACATGGCTTCATTATCTGGGATATGAGTCAGATTTTGAGCGATCAGCTTTTGTTTGCCATGCTGTATGATGACATTCTTGTCTTTGGGCTGAGAGGTATGACCTCTGCCTCTGCCGCGACCGCGAGGATTATTGCCCCTGCCCTGCATGCTGTAAATATTCACGTGTTAGAAAATCAGGAAGATTATTATCTTTACCTTTCTTATAAATAATATCAAAATCAAATGGAGCTAAATGAGCCTGCCATCTAGCAAACATCTGTTTAGAAACATCATGCTTAAAATCTTTATTAAACATAAATTTGGCTGCTTGGCAGTCTGTTTTAACAATAAATTTCTGATTATATAAATCATCTTGGAATTTTAATATACATTTAACAATAGCTAAAATTTCTTTAGCAACAGTTGCATAATTTTTCTGACTATCAGTCCATTTGCTAGAATGATATCTGACCAAATGGGATTTGTTATTAACAGGACAAAGTTGGGTTAAAATGCCTCCATAGCCAATATCAGAGGCATCTGTTTCTATACTTTTTTGCCAAGTAGGGTTGGCTAAAACCAAACATGGCAAGGATTTAACCCTTTCTTTAATCCTTTTGGCTGTCTCAGTATGCTGAGAAGTCCATGATTTAGGCTTCTTTTTTAACCTATCATATAAGATAGCTGTATCTGAAGCTAGATTTTTATAATAAGGCGAAATATAATTTAAACTGCCTAAAAATCTTTGCAATTGTGTTTTATCCAGAATTTCATCTGGAAATTTAGAAGCAAAATCTATACTCCTATTAATAGGAATTATCTTTCCTTTTTCAATGTTATGACCCAAAAATCTAATATTGGTTTGAAATAAAACCATTTTAGGTTTTGATATAACTAAACTATTTTGTATAACTAATTTCTTAAAAATATCTAAATGTTCAAAATGTTGTTGAACATTCTTAGAGAATACTGATATATCATCGATATAGACTAGTATAAAGTCACTGTATGGTATGAATATATCATTCATAATCTTCTAAAATTCAGAAGGGGCATTTTTCAAGCCAAAGGGCATCACTTTCCATTCAAAGTGGCCTATAGGAACATTAAAAGCTGTGTTATATTGGTCATCTTCAGCTATCTGAATTTGCCAATATCCTGATTTTAAATCAAATTTTGAAATGATTAAGGCCGCATATAATCGGTCTAATAAATCCTTTTTATTAGGAATAGGATGTCTAATCCATTTTAATACCTTATTGAGAGGTTTATAATTAATAACCAACCTAGGAACCCCTCTTTCTATTTCACTATGTTTATTCACATAGAAACCTGTACAAGACCAGGGCGAGTTTGACTCTTTTATCAATTTTTTATTTAATAAAGAAGCTATTTCTTCTTTACATAATTCTAAATATTTAGAATTCATTTGGCAAGGTCTTGCCTTAGTAGGTATTTGACTTTCATCAAAGTCATCATTATAGGGAAGTTTAACTTCATGTTTTTTGCGACTCCAAAAAGCATTTGTATGATCATTACAAATTTCTACAGAAATATTATGCTGTAGTTTTTTAATCTTATCCTATAATTTAGGATTCTGTAAAACTTCTTCTAGTGTAGAAGAGGTAATTTCAAAATTTATGAAATTAATTTGATTTTGTTTCCTTGTTATGAAATCCTTGATTTCATTTACAAATCTTGTATTTGGTTCAGTTATGAATTGAAAGGAAACAGGTGTATTTTCAAACGTACCTTTAAGGCAATCCGTTCCTATATAAGTAATAGGAAAGATCTTTTTGATAAAAGGCGTACCAAGTATAACTTGGTTAGTAATATTTTTAGCTAATAAAAAGCTTTCAGGAATACAAACTTTATTATTACGAATGTAAGCACGTGGTAGTTTAAACTTAATTTGTAATCTGTCACCACCTGCATGTTGTAAACTATGAGTTGTTTTTTGAAAATATTTAGTAGGGATTAACCTTTCTTGTATAACGCTGATATCTGCACCTGTATCAATGAGGGCAATGAATTCTTTAATTTCATCATGAGCTATTAGCAAAGTAATTTTGACATAAAACTTGAAAGATGTAATCATGTCTAGAGCAGTTAAAAAATGTTCTTCACCAATCTTATTAAGATTGTCAAAAAGATTTGGTGTTACCAAAGTATAATCTTTTTTAGTTTCTAGATTAGAAACTCTAATATCAAGATTTTTATTTATTTGTTTTAACATCTTGATGTCATCTTTAAGATTATTTATTTCTCCATACAGGTCATTTAATGTGGTAGGAGATTTATTAGAATCTTCATATCTTTGTTTCATAAGTTTATAAACTTCTGTCATAGAATAAGGATTATTATTAGGAATAAATTCCTCTTCTGTCTTAGTACTATGAGTACTTGTAGATGGAATATCATCAAGATTTTCTATAATTCTAGACCTTAATTCTTGGTCTTTAATAGATTTTAAAAATTCTAGAATATGATTATTAGTTAACACATTAATATCTGAATCTTTAAATTGAGATATTAATTTATAGTAATCAGCTTCTTTTTCAGAGTCACTAGTCCTTGTTTACAAGGACACATATTTTCATCGGACTCTTCAAAAGAATCAGAAATATGATCAATTTCTGATGCTGAAGTTATGTCTTCAGAATCATCAGAGTTTAAAAATAATTTTTCTAAAGAATCTTTCAATTCTTCACTAATATTAAGATTATTAATCTTTTGCTTCATTCTACACTTATTAGCGTAGTGACCTATGCGTTTACACTTATAACAGACAATATTACTTTTGTCTTTCTTTCGTTCAGATCTATCAAACTTTCTCTTAGCTTTTTTCTCTAGCTTAGCTTGAGAGTATCTTTTCTTTTTCTTTTTATAATGTGCATCATTTTTGGAGTTATGAACTACTCTTCTTTGGGATGGAATATCCAGCCCAAATTGGCTACAAAATTGTCCTAACTGAGTCCTCTCAGTTAGTCTTTGCTTTTTAAGCTGTTGATTTAATTTAATTTCATTACATAAGGCTAAACCTTCAGATCTGCAAGTCGCTATAAGACTGCCATAAGTATAACTTTCATAAGGAATAGAGATTTTATCCTTCCTAAGAGCTTTTCTTACTCTTTCAGCAAATAATGGAGGTAATCCATCAATGAATTTAGATTTCCAATGAGAGCTATTACTCTCAGGTAATTCCATGACCCTATTAAGGAATTGGTCTCTATACCATCTCCAATCTGTAAGTGTTTTACACCTAGTATTTTGTAATAATGTTCTATTAGTCTCATTATCATCTGATAGAGTCGATTTTTAATATAAATAAACACCTTAAGTTTTAATTATTAGCCTTTGAAAATATTTTATTTATTTATTAGTCATAACTACTATATTTAATTTATTTTATTTATCTTTGTGCAGATTTCTAAAAAAGAATGGAAAATAAAGATTCTATATTAAATTTGGTAAAGGGAAGCTACAGTATTTGAATCCTTTAAGGATTAGGATTAAAACTTTAGCAGAATCCTTTAAGGATTAGAACTTTAGTATTTGAATCCTTTAAGGATTAGGATTTTGCTTCTCTTTTGTCTATATATAGAAGAGCCACACAAGAAAGGTTGGAGGAGGAAGATCAAGAAGAAGAAGAAAAAAGGAGAAGAGCTGCGGCAACTTTTCAATTGGAGAAGAAGAAAGCCATGATCTACTCCAAGAAATTGGTTCCTTCTTTCCCTTTAGCCATGAACTAAATTTATTTTTAGAATCTTGATGAAACCGTAGCCATGTGACTTTGATATATTTTATTTTGGGAGATTTATTATTTTATTTATGTGATTACATATCTTGGAATGTTATTGGTTTGATGCAATTAATTCTTTGTGATTGTTCTTGTAGAATAATTATTTGGGTTAATTGATATTTTTATCCATGCTTAATTCTTGTAGTCTTGGGTATGAGGGATATGTGATTTTTGCAAGTATATTGTGGGTTTTAGAATTGAATAGTTCATGCTAATTTTAGATGATTTATGTCATAGGAATGAATAAGTCATGCTAATGGTTAGATGGATTATGTCATGCATTTAAGCACAATATATTTCTCTAGTGAATCGAAGCTTGTAGCCTAGATCACCACATGAATGTTTAATCTTTTCTCCTAAATAAAATTGAATCATTGTTATATAGGTTAGTGGTGGATTCAAGGTTCTAATTCATCTTCTTTGGTTAATCTCCTATTAGTATCAGTTTATTTATTTTATTCATTAGTTTTAATTAATTTAGGAATAATAATAAAATCTCATTCTTCTTTTTATAAAATTAATTTAGGAAGATAATAATTTAGGTAGTTAAGCCTTTCTCTGTGGTTCGATACCCTAATACTTCCGTATTACATTGATCTTGTGCACTTGCAAGTATTGGGTTTAAAACTTTGTTATAAAAATCCCGATCAACTTTGTTGATTTAATTTAATTTCATTACATAAGGCTAAACCTTCAGATTTGCAAGTCGCTATAAGACTGCCATAAGTATAACTTTCATAAGGAATAGAGATTTTATCCTTCCTAAGAGCTTTTCTTACTCTTTCAGCAAATAATGGAGGTAATCCATCAATGAATTTAGATTTCCAATGAGAGCTATTACTCTCAGGTAATTCCATGACCCTATTAAGGAATTGGTCTCTATATCATCTCCAATCTGTAAGTGTTTTACACCTAGTATTTTGTAATAATGTTCTATTAGTCTCATTATTATCCGAAATTCGGCCTGTGAAATGTTCTAATATAGTGACAATCAGTGTATAAACTGCTTGTTCACTAGTATTCCCATTTTCTTCCTGTTTAACAGTGTGATAAATGGTCTCCTTTTCTTGAAAAGAGAGATAATGATCCCACCAACCTTTAAGTTTTAAAAACAAAAGAAAATATTGTTAAAGGTGTTTATAATACTAAAGATCCGGAGAGAACCGAATCGGAAATGAATTTTTCATTATGAATTATAAACCAAAAATTGATTTTAGACCTGGATCTGAAGCCAGGCAAAAAATTAAAAAAGAATTTGATTTACCAAGATGGGAACCATTTAGGAAGTGGTTTTTCCCTAATTTTGATGATATTTTAAAATATTCTATTTCCGAAGAATTTTATAAATTTTTATCTTTTCATAATATTTTATTTCCTTTTGTCCCATGGTTCATGACTAAGTATATTGAACCTTATATTTCTGTTTTAGAAAGAGATTATAAGCTCGTAAATGGTCATATCATGAAAGGAGCATGGCCTCCTCAACAACCTTTTCTTTTAGAAAAAGAAAATAATGTTGTTAGTTTTTCAGCATTTTCTAAACTATTTGAAAATGATACTTTACATATTACTATTAAACAAATTAATAAACTCATAGAACAACAAAATTATACAAATATTTGTTTGACTGTTTTAGGAGAACAAATTCTCTCTCTTCATAAGAGATTTGATTTATTATTACAGAAGATTGATACATCTTCTTCAGAATCCTCAGGACTTAAGGCCATCATATCTGCTCCTCTGCCACCTCCTCTTGAAATTCAAAATTATAAATTAAAAAAGATGTCAGATCTAGAAGAAATGCTAGATCAGAAATTTAAAAAATTAAATAATAATACTTTGGCAAATGAATTTTCTGATAAATTATCAGAAACAAAGGATTATAAGCCTGTTATTAAAGATGAACTTAATAAGTTATATCGGTTTGCTGATAGGCCAACCCAAAGAATTAATTATTATAGACGTCCTTCTCCAGTAGATATTCTACATGAGGAACAAGTGTATATAGGCAATAACAGTTATAATGGTCAAAGTATTTATGAATGGAATCTAGATGGTTATACTGAAAAACAGATTTATAATCTCACACACCGAATGCTCATGTATAGTACCGTCAGTAAACTGATCAGTAATAGTGATAGTAATATTGCCAAGATGATAGTTGCAGGTTTTACTGGCCAAGTTAAAGGTTGGTGGGATCATTATCTCTCTTTTCAAGAAAAAGAAACCATTTATCACACTGTTAAACAGGAAGAAAATGGGAACACTAGTGAACAAGCAGTTTATACACTGATCGTTACTATATTACAAAATACTAGGTGTAAAACACTTACAGATTGGAGATGGTATAGAGACCAATTCCTTAATAGGGTCATGGAATTACCTGAGAGTAATAGCTCTCATTGGAAATCAAAATTCATTGATGGATTACCTCCATTATTTGCTGAAAGAGTACGAAAAGCTCTTAGGAAGGATAAAATCTCTATTCCTTATGAAAGTTATACTTATGGCAGTCTTATAGCGACTTGCAGAACTGAAGGTTTAGCCTTATGTAATGAAATTAAATTAAATCAACAGCTTAAAAGGCAAAGACTAACTGAAAGGACTCAGTTAGGACAATTTTGTAGCCAATTTGGGCTGGATATTCCATCCCAAAGAAGAGTAGTTCATAACTCCAAAAATGATGCACCGTTAGATGCACATTATAAAAAGAAAAAGAAAAGATATTCTCAAGCTAAGCTAGAGAAAAAAGCTAAGAGAAAGTCTGATAGACTACAACGTAAGAAAGAAAAACGCAATATTGTCTGTTATAGGTGTAAACGCATAGGTCACTACGCTAATAAATGTAGAATGAAGCAAAAGATTAATAATCTTAATATTAGTGAAGAATTGAAAGATTCTTTAGAAAAATTATTTTTAGACTCTGATGACTCTGAAGACATAACTTCAGCATCAGAAATTGATCATATTTCTGATTCTTCTGAAGAGTCCGAAGAAAATATGTGTCCTTGTAAACAAGGCACTAGTGAATCTGAAAAAGAAGCTGATTACTATAAATTAATATCTCAATTTAAAGATTCAGATATTAATGTTTTAACTAATAATCATATTCTAGAATTTTTAAAAACTATTAAAGACCAAGAATTAAGGTCTCGGATCATAGAGAATCTGGATGATATTCCATCTACAAGTACTCATAGTACTAAGACAGAAGAGGAATTTATTCCTAATAATAATCCTTATTCTATGACAGAAGTTTATAAACTTATGAAACAAAGATATGAAGATTCTAATAAATCTCCTACCACATTAAATGACTTGTATGGAGAAATAAATAATCTTAAAGATGACATCAAGATGTTAAAACAAATAAATAAAAATCTTGATATTAGAGTTTCTAATCTAGAAACTAAAAAAGATTATACTTTGGTAACACCAAATCTTTTGACAATCTTAATAAGATTGGTGAAGAACATTTTTTAACTGCTCTAGACATGATTACATCTTTCAAGTTTTATGTCAAAATTACTTTGCTAATAGCTCATGATGAAATTAAAGAATTCACAGCCCTCATTGATACAGGTGCAGATATCAGCGTTATACAACAAGGGTTAATCCCTACTAAATATTTTCAAAAAACAACTCATAGTTTACGACATGCAGGTGGTGACAGATTACAAATTAATTTTAAACTACCACGTGCTTACATTCGTAATAATAAAGTTTGTATTCCTGAAAGCTTTTTATTAGCTAAAAATATTACTAACCAAGTTATACTTGGTACGCCTTTTATCAAAAAGATCTTTCCTATTACTTATGTAGGAACGGATTGCCTTACAGGTACGTTTGAAAATACACCTGTTTCCTTTCAATTCATAACTAAACCAAATACAAGATTTGTAAATGAAATCAAGGATTTCATAACAAGGAAACAAAATCAAATTAATTTCATAAATTTTGAAATTACCTCTTCTACACTAGAAGAAGTTTTACAGAATCCTAAATTACAGGATAAGATTAAAAAACTACAACATAATATTTCTGTAGAAATTTGTAATGATCATCCAAATGCTTTTTGGAGTCGCAAAAAACATGAAGTTAAACTTCCCTATAATGATGACTTTGATGAAAGTCAAATACCTACTAAGGCAAGACCTTGCCAAATGAATTCTAAATATTTAGAATTATGTAAAGAAGAAATAGCTTCTTTATTAAATAAAAAATTGACAAAAGAGTCAAACTCGCCCTGGTCTTGTACAGGTTTCTATGTGAATAAACATAGTGAAATAGAAAGAGGGGTTCCTAGGTTGGTTATTAATTATAAACCTCTCAATAAGGTATTAGAATGGATTAGACATCCTATTCCTTATAAAAAGGATTTATTAGACCGATTATATGAGGCATTAATATTTTCTAAATTTGATTTAAAATCAGGATATTGGCAAATTCAGATAGCTGAAGATGACCAATATAAGACAGCTTTTAATGTTCCTATAGGCCACTTTGAATGGAAAGTGATGCCCTTTGGCTTGAAAAATGCCCCTTCTGAATTTCAGAAGATTATGAATGATATATTCATACCATACAGTGACTTTATATTAGTCTATATAGATGATATATTAGTATTTTCTAAGAATGTTCAACAACATTTTGAACATTTAGACATTTTTAAGAGATTGGTTATACAAAATGGTTTAGTTATATCAAAACCTAAAATGGTTCTATTTCAAACCAATATTAGATTTTTGGGTCATAACATTGAAAAAGGAAAAATAATTCCTATTAATAGAAGTATAGATTTCGCTTATAAATTTCCAGATGAAATTCTGGATAAAACTCAATTACAGAGATTCTTAGGAAGTCTGAATTATATTCTACCTTATTATAAAAATTTAGCATCAGATACAACTATCTTATAGGATAGGTTAAAAAAGAAGCCTAAACCCTGGACTTCTCAGCATACTGAGACAGTCAAACGAATTAAAGAAAAGGTTAAATCCTTGCCTTGTTTGGTTTTAGCCAACCCTACTTGGCAGAAAATTATTGAAACAGATGCCTCTGATATTGGTTATGGAGGTATTTTAACCCAAATTTGTCCTGTTAATAACAAATCCCATTTGGTCAGATATCATTCTGGCAAATGGACTGATAGTCAGAAAAATTATACAACTGTTGTTAAAGAAATTTTAGCTATTGTTAAATGTATATTAAAATTCCAAGATGATTTATATAATCAGAAATTTATTGTTAAAACAGACTGCCAAGCAGCCAAATTTATGTTTAATAAAGATTTTAAGCATGATGTTTCTAAACAGATGTTTGCTAGATGGCAAGCTCATTTAGCCCCATTTGATTTTGATATTATTTATAAGAAAGGTGAAGATAATAATCTTCCTGATTTTCTAACACGTGAATATTTACAGCATGCAGGGCAGGGGCAATAATCCTCTCGGTCGCGGCAGAAGCAGAGGTCATACCTCTCAGCCCAAAGACAAGAATGTCATCATTCAGCATGGCAAACAAAAGCTGATCGCTCAAAATCTGACTCATATCCCAGATAATGAAGCCATGTTATACGCAGAATTCAAAAAGCAGTATCTTGCTACAACACAACAAAAGGAAGGTGAAACCTCTTCCTATGCACAAGTGTTATCTGAAGAGGATCCTAAACCCTCTTATTATACTCATCAGCACAAGGAAATAATATTTCTGTTAGAACCAAAAGATTTACAATGGAAAGTTAATCCATGGCTGTTGATGAACAGATATCTCGATGTGGCCTCTTATACAGCTACATCATATAAACAGCGACAGTATTATGAGCAAATTCTCAAAGAATGCTCTTGTGAGATAACACATTTTTATCCTGGTGGTATTAAAACAGGAAATATTTATAATTTTAGCAAAATCGTCATTAAACGGATTTTAGCTATCGAAGAGTGGGGTATTTCTCCTTTCCGAGAAAGGGAATTCATAATTCCTCTAACGAAAAATGTTCTTAAATATAATTATTGGGATTATCTTGATGCTTTTCATACAGCATTTTTATATGAAAATCCAACCAAGAAACATACTTGGTTAATCAAAATTTGTGGGAACGTTTATAATAATCCTTTACCCAGTTGGCTTTTAACATGGTGGAATACCTATGGTACATCAGGCCAAATTCTTCCTAAGAAGTTTAAAACTTTATATGGAGAATGGATTACTATATCCCCAAAAGTCTCTGATTATATCAGTTTAGACTTAGCATCAGAAGATATTCCTTCTTTGCTTTTCTTTATAGAATTTTCTATTCCTTGGGTCTGGAAATGGACTCTTGAATTGGGTTATACCCAACAAAATATACCATGTATACGTCGAGCTACTCATAGTAGATTCTGGGATCGATTACTCAAATTTGATCCTGAGACAAAAGCCATTCATGGCCAAAATATTCTGGATGAAATCCAGTACAAGGTTGCCTTGTATAAACAAAAGCAAGCTACTGGTGATGTGAAACATACTAATCCTTTCAGCCAGTTAGCTTCGATGTTAAAACTCAAAAAAGATGTTATACCTAAAGAAGATTTAATCAAATCTTATATGCAAGAATTGAAGAAGGAGCTGATTAAAAATCTGCTCCCTACAGACAAGACTGATATCTCTATGGCAGGCTCTTCCAATGAAGACTGTTTAGCAGGGGAATCACAAGACCCTGATGATGATATGCTTGAAGATGATCTTGATGAAGATAAAATTGACCATATGGTCAATGAGATTGAAGATGCCGCAAGACAAGCAATAAAGTGAAAGACTGCCGACACCCATGTGACTGCAGCCCCACACAATTTGTCGTTTGTGTCCTGGTAGGACCCATTTCATAGAATTATGGACTCCAATTATATGCAATAGTGCTAGGCACTATTCGGATTTCAAAATTCTTTGTAATAGAATAAGCTAATTTAGTTGGCGTCCGCTCTCCTCCTTGTCTATAAAAGGAAGGGTAGTCTTCATAAGGAGGACACAACTAGACACCACTAGACATTAGTAGTACTCTCCTCCTCCCTCTCTCCTTGTAAAACTTGTCTATCAATAAGAAGTTTAAAGTTTTCTTCTTTAATCCCTGGTAATCTCTTATTCTTATTCTCTTCTTATTTAAATTCTGTATATTTTATTTTATATCTTTGTGGTATTTAGGATTAGCCTAATGGCAGGCTAAATCCTTTCATGTTAAACTATGGTATCATATATATCATGAGAATTATGTTGTGAAGATCCTTATTTTGTCTGGATGGCTAGAAGTCTAATGTAAGCATCTAGAAAGGGTTATGAACTCTGGAACTGGCCTTAATTATTAAAAGAATAAGGGTTAGCCTGTTTCAAGCCGTTGTGTGAAGGCGTATTAAGGCGTTGATCTCGGTTTTATTCTTTGATAATTAGGTTGACGGATTCAGATTTCATGTAAAACTATTACCTTAACTCTAAGTTCTTACAGAGATGACTAGATGGCTACCTCTCGGACCTCATATGGTATCAGAGCCAGATAATTTGGCATGATATATGTGATTCCTAGTTTAACATGAACTATTCCTTATAAATTCATATGAATTTATTAAGAGAAAAGAGAAACATTAAAAATGTTTCTAAACAAGAAATGGATATTCTTGAAAACTTGAAAGCACTTAATAAGTGGACAATTCCAAGGGTTGATTTGAAAACTGTTTATCAGTTAGGAACCTTTGAAAAATTGGGTTTGAAACAGGTAGTTAAAACTACTGAAGAATCAGTTTCTTTAGATAATGAAGAAACTGAGATAAAATTATTATCATTAAATGATATACCTAGATATAAAGATCTCTATAAATTTATTCATATTGGATTAGTGCAAATTGCATTTAAACCACTCACCTTAGAGGGTTTACCTGAAAGTTTTATTGCATGCTTAAGAGATGCAAGGAATCTAAATTGGAAACAATCACTTATAGGTGTAATCCAATCTAGTCTGGCGCATGGACCAGTCTATTTTAATGTTTATCCTAACTTTTCACTTTCTTTAAGTGATGTCAATATACTTGACACCTTAACATTAAATGTTAAGACTCATGGTTATAATTATATTGCTGGATCAGAATTGATATGTATCTGTTATCGAATTTATTATAAACCATTATTTACATTAAATCCTAATTGTAAATTAATGGATAAAAAGATTAATGAAACTGCTTTAATAGAAACAAATTTCAATAGATCTAAGATCTCCACCAGAAGAATCATAAAATGGGATTGAATTCCTATGCCTCCCCCGTGGAAATTGGAAAGAACTGGTTATATCCAGTCAAAGACTGAACATAATATTGATCATATTGAACAAACTCCAGAAGGTATTGTTTATATCCAGATGGATAATACTCCATCTCGTTTGGGTGCTATCCCAAGGACTTATTCTACCAGATCTGAGCGTTCTTATATTTCACCTCTCTTAGAAGATAAGGATTATCTTCCTTACAGGGTTTCTACTTCCCAAGTAAGTGAGCATGACGAGAATAATCATCGTGTGGATAAAGTTTTAAAAACAAAAGAAAATATTTTTAAAGGTGTTTATAATACTAAAGATTAATATAATATAATATAATATAATATAATATAATATAATATAATATAAATCTGTTTTTCTGTATAACCATCTATATTCCATTCATAAATGCTTTTACCATTATAAGAATTATTATTAATATATTCCTGCTCTTCATGTAAAAGATCTACAGGAGAAGGTCTTCTATAATAATTTATGCGTTGAGTTGGCCTATCTGCAAACTTATATAACTTATTAAGTTCATCCTGTATAACTGGTTTATAATTTTTCGTTTCTGATAATTTATCAGAGAACTCATTTTCAAGAGTATTGATATTCAATTTTTTAAATTTTTGATCTAGTAATTCTTCTAGATCTGACATCTTTTTTAATTTATAATTATTTATTTCAGGAGGTGGTTGTACCGGGGGAGCAGATATAACTTCTTTAGGTCCTGAACTATTAGTGGGAGAAGAGGAGGATGATGTAGGAATCCTATCAATTTTTTGTATTAAAACATCAATTCTCTTATGAAGAGAAAGGATTTGTTCGCCTAATACATTTAGACAAATATTTGTATAATTTTGTTGTTCTATTAATTTATTGATCTGTTTAACAGTAATTTGTAAAGTATCATTTTCAAATAATTTCACAAATGCTGTGAAACTTACAACATGGTTGTCCTTTTCTAAATTAAAAGGTTGTTGAGGAGGCCAAACTCCTTTAAGGATTTTGCCATTTAAGAGTTTATAATCTCTTTCTAAAACAGAAATATATGGTTCAATATATTTGTCCATAAACCATGGAACAAAAGGAAATAAAGTATTATGAAAAGATAAATGTTTGTAAAACATTTCAGATATATAATATTTCATATGATCATCAAAATTTGCTAAAAACCATTTTTTAAAAGGTTCCCATCTGGGTAAATCAAATTCTTTTCTAATTTTTAACCTGGCTTCAGATCCAGGGCTAAAATCAATTTTTTGTGTATAATTCATAAAGAAAAATTCATCTCAGATTCGGTTATTTCCGGATCTGTATTATAAATACCTTTAACAATATTTTCTTTGGTTTTTAAAACCTGATCCACACGATTGGTATTATTGTCGTGGGAAGTACTTACTTGGGAAGTAGAAACCCTGTAAGGAGTATAATCATGAGTATCAATTAATGGAGAAATATAAGATCTATCAGATCTAGTAGAATATGTTCTTGGAATATGACCAAGTTTAGAGGAAGTGGATTCCATTTGGATATACACAATTCCTTCAGGCGTTTGTTCGATATTATCAATATTATGTTCATTTTTAGATGGAATATAACCAGTTTTTTCTAATTTCCATTGAGAAGGCATAGGGATTTCATCCCACTTAATAATTCTTCGAGTGGATATTTTAGATCTATGGAAATTGGTTTCTATTAAAACCGTTTCATTTATATTTTTATCCATTATTTTACAATTAGGATTTAAAGTAAATAATGGTTTATAATATATACGATAGCAGATACATATAAGTTCAGATCCTGCTAAGTAATTATATCCATGAGTCTTCACATTTAATGTTAAAGAATCAAAGATATTGATATCACTTAAAGATAAAGATAAATTAGGATAAACATTAAAATATACTGGTCCATGAGCCAGACTAGATTGGATTACACCTATGAGTGATTGTTTCCAATTTAGATTTCTTGCATCTCGTAGGCATGCAATAAAACTTTCAGGTAACCCTTCTAATGTGAGAGGTTTAAATGCAATTTGCACCAGTCCAATATGAATGAACTTATAGATATCCTTATATTTAAGAATATCCATTTCGGATAATAATTTTATCTCAGTTTCCTCATTATCAAGAGAGACTGATTCTTCAGTAGTTTTAACTACTTGTTTGAGGCCCAATTTTTCAAAAGTGCCTAACTGGTAGACAGTTTTTAAATCTACCTTTGGGATGGTCCACTTATTAAGTGCATCCAAATTGAGAGGAATATCCATCTCTTGTTTAGCAACATTTTTAATGTTTCGCTTTTCTTTTATCAAATTCATGTATATGAAATGAAGGAAGGAAATTTCATGTTAAACTAAGGATTTAGTATATATCTTAGTAATTACATGGCTCTGATACCATCAAGGGTCCGATACACAGATACTAATTCATACAATAACTTGGAGTTCAAAGGTACCAATTTTACATGAACAGTAGAACCGTCATCCTGTTTATTTAAGACTAATACCGGGATCAACGCCTTAACACAGCCTCCATTCAATGGCTTTCAACAGGCTAACCCTAGTCTTTCCATAAACAAGGCCAGTTCTTAGTTCATAACCCAAACTCATAGTTATAACATAAATTAGTATCTCCATCAGACAAATAAGGATCTTAACAACATAATTAGCCAGATATATCTAAATCCATAGTTTAACATGAAAGAAATTTAGCCTTCCATTAATTTAAATATAAAAACAAAATTATATATAAGATAAAAATAAAAAGAAAGAGTACCAGGGATGAAGAAGGAGGAAATAGCAAACTTCTTATTGATAAAAATTTACAAAGAGGGAGAAGGAGAGTACTACTAGAGAGTATATGCTGGAAGTGTAGTCTAAGAAGCGTGTCCTGCTTATGAAGCCTTCCCTTCCTTTTATAGACAAGGAGGAGAGCGGACATCAACCCGACTATGTATGCTATTACAATTGGATTTTCAAATCCGCATAGTGCTATTACTATTACAATAATTGAGCTCTATTATTCTATGAAATGGTCCCATATGGGCCCTACAATGAAAAATGAGAATACTGCAGCACATGGGTGTCGGCAGTAATTACTTTAGTGCTTTATTGGCTGCATCCACCATTTGCTTGACCATTTGGTCAATCTTGTCTTCATCAAGATCGTCATTCATGAGATCATCATCTTCATCAGGGTCTTGTGATTCCCCTGCTACTACATCTTCATTTGAAGAGCTTGCCATGGATATATCCGTTTTATCAGTTGGGAGCAACTGTTTGATGAGCTCCTTCTTGAGATCTTGCATATAAGATTTAATCAAATCTTCCTTAGGTATCACCTCTTTTTGTAACTTCAACATGGAAGCTAATTGACTAAAAGGATTAGTCGGTTTGGTATTACCAGAAACTTGTTGTTGTCTATAAACAGCAACTTTATAGGTGATTTCATCTAAAATATTTTGACCATGAATGGCCTTTGTTTCAGGATCAAATTTCATCAAACGATCCCAAAATCTACTATGAGTAGATCTGCGAATACATGGTATATGATGTTGGGTATAACCCAATTCCGGAGTCCATTTCCAGACCCAAGGAATAGAGAATTCTATAAAAAATAATAATGAAGCAATTTCTTCAGAAGTAAAGTCTAATTGGATATAATCCAAGACTTTTGGGGATATATTAATCCATTCGCCATAGAGCGTTTTAAACTGTTCTGGCAGAACTTGAGCAGATGTGCCATAAGTGTGCCACCAGGGTATAACCCAGCTAGGTAAAGGATTGTTATAAACATTACCACAAATCTTGATTAACCAAGTATGTTTCTTGGTTGGATTCTCATAGAGAAAAGCTTTATGAAATGCATCAACATAGTCCCAATAATTATATTTGAGACTATTTTTTGTACCAGGAATTATAAATTCCCTTTCTCTGAGAGGAGAAATACCCCACTCTTCCATAGCTAAAATCTTTTTTATTACGATTTTGCTAAAATTATAAATATTTCCTGTCTTGATACCGCCAGGATAAAAGTGTGTAATCTCACACGAGCATTCTTTCAGAATTTGCTCATAATATTGTCGTTGTTTATATGATGTAGCTGTATATGATGCCACATCAAGATATCTGTTCATCAACATCCAAGGATTATCTTTCCATTGTAGATCCCTTGGTTCTAAAAGAAATATAATTTCTTTGTGAGGATGAGTATAGTAAGAGGGTTTATGATCCTCTTCGGATACTACCTGAGCATATGATGAGGAAGAAGTTTCACCTTCCTGCTGTTTTGAAGCAAGATACTGCTTTTTGAATTCTTCATATAATGAAGCTTCATTCTCTGGAATATGAGTCAGAGTTTGCGTTATTAACTTTTTATTGCCATGCTGAATAATAACATTTTTTTCTTTCGGCTGCGAGGTATGACCTCTGCCTCGGCCTCTGCCGCGAGAATTATTTCCCCTGCCCTGCATGCTGTAAAAATTCACGGGTCAGAAAATCAGGAAGATTATTATCTTCACCTTTCTTATAAAGAATCTCAAAATCAAATGGGGCTAATTGAGCCTGCCAGCGAGCAAACATTTGTTTAGAAACATCATGTTTAAAATCTTTATGAAACATAAATTTCGCTGCTTGACAATCTGTCTTAACTATGAATTTCTGATTATATAAATCATCTTGAAATTTTAAAACACATTTAACAATAGCTAAGATCTCTTTAGCTACTGTGGCATAATTCTTTTGACTATCAGTCCATTTACCAGAATGAAATCTGACCAATTGTGGTTTATGATTAGTAGGACTAATCTGGGTAAGAATTCCCCCATAGCCTATATCAGAGGCATCAGTTTCGATAATTTTCTGCCAATTAGGATTGGCTAAAACTAAGCAAGGTAAAGTTTTAACTTTGGATTTAATTTTCTTGACGATCTCAGTATGATGAGAAGTCCAAGGTTTAGGTTTCTTTTTTAATCTATCATATAAAATAGCTGTATCTATTGCCAAATTCTGATAATAGGGAGAAATATAATTTAAACTCCCTAAAAACCGTTGTAATTGAGTTTTGTCCAGAATTTCATCTGGAAATTTAGAAGCAAAATCGATACTTCGATTTATGGGAACAATTTGTCCTTTTTCAATGTTATGACCAAGAAAACGAATATTAGTCTGAAATAAAACCATTTTTGGTTTGGATATGACTAAACCATTTTGTATGACTAATTTCTTAAAGATATCTAAATGTTCAAAATGTTGTTGAACATTTTTAGAAAAGACTAAGATATCATCAATATAGAAGAATTTATTTCAAAATTTATAAAATTGATTTGATTTTGTTTTCGGAAAATGAAATCTTTAATTTCATTTACAAATCTAGTATGTGGTTCAGTTATAAACTGAAAAGATACAGATGTATCCTCATAAGTGCCTATAATACTATCAGTTCCTATGTATGTGATAGGAAATATTTTCTTTATGAAAGGAGTGCCAAGAATGACTTGGTTGGTAATATTTTTGGCTAATAAAAAGCTTTCAGGGATACAAACCTTGTTATTACAAATATAAGCACGAGGTAGTTTATAATTAATCTGGAGTTTATCACCTCCTGCATGTCTTAAACTATGAGTTGTTTTTTCAAAATATTTTGTAGGAATTAATCCTTCTTGTATGACACTAATGTCTGCACCGGTATCAATAAGGGCAGTAAATTCTTTCATTTCAGTTTTACTGATGAGTAAAGTAATTTTAACATAGAATTTAAATGATGTAATCATATCAAGTTTTGTTAGAAAACTTTCTTCATTAATTTTATTAAAATTATCAAAAATATGAGAAGGAGGAACTAAAGAATAATCTTTATTAGGTTCCTTGGTTTCTAAATTAGAAACTCTGATATCAAGTTTTTGATTGAGTTGTTTTAATATTTTAATTTCATCTTTCAGATGATTTATTTCTCCATATAAATCTTTCAATGTGGTAGGAGATTTATGAGATTCCTCATATCTTTGTTTCATGAGTTTATAAACTTCTGTCATAGAATATGGATTATTATTAGATACAAATTCAACATCCCTTTTAGGAGGAGGAGTAGAACTGGTGGAAGGAATATCATCCAAACTTTCTATAATTCTGGACCTTAATTCTGGGTCTTTGATAGTTTTTAAAAATTCCAATATATGATTATTGGTTAAAACATTAATATCTGAATCTTGAAATTGAGAAATAAGTTTATAATAATCATCATTTTCTTTTTCAGATTCACTAAAATTATGTTTACAATGACATATGTCATCTTCTAATGATTCAGTAGCAGAAGAATTAGAGATATGATCAATTTCTGGGTCAGAAGTCATTACTTCTGATTCATCAGATTCTAAGAATAATTTTTCCAAAGAATCCTTTAATTCTTCACTGATATTAAGATTATTAATCTTTTGTCTCATTTTGCATTTATTTGCATAATGACCAATACGTTTACATTTATAACAAACAATATTAGTTTTATCTTTCTTTCTTTCAAGCCTATCAGACTTTCGTTTGGCTTTTTTATCAAGCTGAGCTGGAGAATATTTTTTCTTTTTCTTTTTATGATAGAAGTCTTGTTTATTACTTTGAGAGTTATGAACTGGTTTTCTTTGGGTTTGAATATCTAACCCAAATTGACTGCAAAATTGACCTAACTGATTCCTTTCAGTTAGTCTTTGCCTTTTTATCTGTTGATTTAATTTAATCTCATTACATAAAGCTAAACCTTCTGTTTTACAGGTTGCTATGAGACTACCATAAGTATGATTATCATAAGGAATAGAGATATTATCTCCTCTAAGAGCCTTTCGTACTCTTTCAGCAAATAATGGAGGTAATCCATCAATGAATCTGGATTTCCAATGAGAGCTATTACTCTCTGGTAATTCCATAACTCTATTTAAAAAGAGATCGCGATACCATCGCCAATCTGTTAGTGTTTTACACCTTGTATTTTGTAAGAGAGTTCTATTAGTCTCATTATTATCGGAAATTTTTCCAGTAAAATGTTCTAAAATAGTAACAATCAATGTATAAACTGATTGTTCACTAGTCGTAATATAATATAATATAATATAAATACTAAACAACAAAGAAATGCTGTTATTGAACTTTTGTTGCTGGTCTTTAGTTATTCCACTTTTGTGATGTATTATTTAGTTTGAATATGATTGAAGATTGTCGAACTAGCACTTTTTTTATTTTTTTTTATTTTTAACATGGCTAGATTTTATTTTGAAAGGATTATTACTCATATTATTTCTTAAATTTTTAATTCATTGGATTTTGTTGTATGTATATTATATTTTGTGTGTAATAGGCTTATAAAAATATACACCTAATTCCCCACTTGGGTTTCCAATTCCCCAGTGGGGTTGGACGGGGATGGGGCTAGATTTCATCGATGATTTTCATACTTAAGTATAGGGATGGGGCTGGGGACTGGGTCTCTACCCCCATTTCTATCCCTAGCTGCATCTATGGGCTAGCTATTTCTCTAGTGGGCCGAAACAGTGGGCCTAGTTCCTCAGACGTGCAGTGGATAATATCAACTGGGTAGCCCAATCCTTTCTTGGGCCAAGGAATGTTTCTTCTCCTCCACAATGGGCAGGGACAGTGCAAGTAGCTCCGATGACTTCTTTCGTGGCTAGTACAGTTGGTGCGGCACTATCTCTAAATGACCCCTCAAAAAAAAACGTTCACAAAACCCCTTTCTAGTGCTCATTGGATATAACAATTATGACCCAATAAGTCTTTTAAAAAAGCAATGAAAATAATTGCAGTTTGATCCTTACATGACTTGCTGGATATTGCAACATGAGGCTTGTCGGATTCGGCACGCTTCATTCCAGCAATGCTGCTTGGAATGGTCATCTTGCCGATCCGATTATAGAGCCTTCTCGGATCCAACCATTTGCTACTTGGTTGTTTCTTTTCCTTTTTTGCTCTGTAGGCTTTGCTTTCTTCTCGCTTCTAACTCCTCCGGGACTTACCTATTACCATAAAAAAAATAATGGGTAAATAGTCCATTTTATCCACAAAATAGTTTGAAAACCAGAAGATTAGCAAAGTAAAAATAAGGATAAAATGTACTTATCAAACTTCCCTACACTTGGACTTTGCTTGGTCTCAAGCAAAACAAATCCAAAACAACACAACCAATCACAAGATAGCAAGACACAAAGGTTCTAAGAAACAAACGACAAAACAAAAACCAAAGAAAACGAGCACTAACCATAAACCAAAGTAAAACTTGAAATAAAAAAAAACCAAGGCAACGACATATTCAAATGAAGCTGAGATTCACACAACTTTTCAAAAATTCATCAAAGCATATCACAAAGATTAAGCATGGTATCCAACATCTCATTGATACAAGTAATAACAATTTTGTGTGTATGTGCGTGTGTGAATACTCGATTCAAGGTTCAACAAATGCAAAGAAAATGTCAAGTAATTGGCCAAATGATTCACTTTTTAAGAATATACTCCAGAAGCTTGACCTTTCCAACACCTCTCCTCTAGTAGTTCTAATTAAAGTTATTCCCGGATTAGGTAGGAATTTTAAACTTTTAGTGTTAGGCTACAGAAAGGGTACCAAACGAAAGGAAAGGAAAAACAAAAGTAAAACAAAAGGAGCTAATGCAACCAAAAGGAAAACAAGGTTAAATCTATTCAAAACCTTCAATTCACCTTTCACTCACTTTTTTGTTTATCGTGAAACAATTTTCCCTCTCATCTTTTTACAAGTTTCTCAATAATAACAACCCAACTAACAATTCTCACTCTCCTCTCATTCAAGAACTCACTCTCTCTTATTTCTTTTTCTCTTTTTTTCTTCTTTATTTTTCCACTTTTTTTCTTTCTTTTCAATCACACAAGAACGAGAATTCTACAAATTTTTTTCAACACAAATATTTTTTCATCACTTTTTTTCATCCCCTCGTTTGAATTGTTCCTCACAAAATTCCGAAAATACGCCTTTCTTCATATTACTCCTATCCATATTCTTTCCCCACACTTATCTATTTAGCTCACTTGATAGCGATTTAAAGATATAGACTCATTAGCTCTCACAATCAAGGTGTTATAAATTGTGTGAGTTTAAAGACTTAAGAAAAGAAGGGATAGAATCCCTCACATAATTAGGCGAAAAAAGGATACTACAACTAATAGTTAAAAGGATAGGCAAGAAAGGCTCAAATAGGTCAAAGAAGGTCTATGACCATAATTTTTGGGATCGACTAAAACTAGATACAAATCGCCTAAATGCGTGGAAAGACAATTTCTAGACTATGCTTGAAAGTTAATTACATAGACAATTTCCTGAGATTTTGAAAGCATTCATCTATTCCACTGGAACTTGTATGTGCATAAAACACATGAATTCATAAAGCATAAGCAAGAGAAATACGATAAGCCTAACTAAGTAAGCAAAACTCATCATAGTCCCCAAACGGTTAATGAAACTCCTATCCACACTATTTCATCATGATAAAAGAAATAGAAAATCTTTTTGGGGGGTTTTCTTCTTCTGAAAAGTAAGAGAAAACTATAAAATAAAACTAAAGTCCGTTTTGAATTTTTCCAACTAAAACCAAAGAAAACAAAATATTTTTGGAGCTTTCAAACTTTTCAATTTTTTTAGAATTTTCATCTAAGAACTAAAAGGAAGAACTAAACTAAAACATCCCCCACACTTTAAACCACATTATCCTTAATGTGGGGGCCAAACCAACACAATAAGAGAAACAATCAACAAAATAAATAAAAAACTTAAACTAGAAAGAAAACTAACTACGAATTTAAGCACCAAATAAAAAAAATGCAATCATCCTAAAGATAAAAGAGGTGAAAAAGGGGAAGGGGAAGAGAGAACTACCTCATTGTGGGGCTGATATGTGCTTATTTGTCTATATTTCTATATGCTATTTTCATCATTTTTTTTATGTTTTTAATATGTAAAATATTTATCTTGGGTTAATACCTTTCATTCTTGTCTTAGGTACCTTTCAGAAGAGAAAACGATGAAAGAAAATGAAAACATACTAAAACGGAGCAAAAACGACGAAAACAGAGCCTACGACATTAACGGTGAAAGTCTATCGCCTGAGGTAGGCTAACCTACAGCTGGCGATAGGTCCGAAGATCATAAGAAGAGACCTGGGGGAACCTTACTAGTCATGATAGGCCAATCTACCATCGGCAGTTGGTCCCCGACATCAAAAAGAAGATTTGTAGGCAGAACTTAACTGCTGATGGTAGGGCTCAACCTACCGTCGGTGGTAGGTACCGGCAGAGGGGTAGTATAATCCAATTCAAACTCGGTTTTCTTGTAATTTTTTGTCTATTTAAGAGGTTACTCTGCAATTAAGGCAGGGGTATTAAACAAGACTTAAAAAAGAGCAATTAGGAGAAGTTAGTAGATAGTCAGGGCTAGATTAGTATTGTGAATTCTTCAATTTTATATTCAATTACTTAATTAGTTTTTAGATTTTCTGCAATTTAATTATTGGGGATCAAGAATTAGAGATTCAAGTTCAAGAAATCAACTTCAATTTGGGCAACTGGAAAGACAACAGTGTTTGGGACAATGATCATGGCTTCAATTCTACTCCTAAGTTTTCTTTCCTTTACTTTGTTGTTGAATTTTAATGTTCAATTTCAGTTTTTATATAATGAATAGTGAGTAGTTTTTTATGTTTGGATGAGGGTTGAACCCTAGTTCTTGATTATGACATTCTTGGTTTAATTTCTTGAATTCGATGTTTGTTTTGATTTAAGTTGTCTTCCAATTGTGTTTGTTTGCAATTTAATTGTCGCGAGATTAGATTAATCGCAAGCTTTTTTGGAATTGAAAAAAGAAAAATGATCTAGGGCAATCAATTGGGGGTTAATTTGGGCAATTGACTAGAGCTATGGTTTTGCACTTTTAGGTCCTTTTAAATTACGTAATTTTACTGCGCTCATAATTTGTTAGGGAGAAAAGACATTTTCCTCTAAGGGTTAGTGAGGAAGGTGGTTTTTTCCTAGAGATAAGGATTGTCCGATTTGAGTGATGACCCAACTTAATTATTTCAACATCGTTTTCCTAAAAGTTTTCCAATTGAATTAGTAACAAGGATTAGGGGATTCCACCATCCAAACTTTTGCTTTATTAATTTTTAGTGATCTTCAGTTTTCATTGCTTTCTTAGTTGCTTAGTTGTTTTTAGTTTTTCTTTTATTATTTTGTTTTCAAAAAACCATTCCTTTATTAGACTAAACATTAGAGATGCGATTAGTACCTGAAGCCTTTACCATTCTTTGCATTATTCAGTTATCTTTGATTTATATATTTTTAATTGTTCTTTAATTTTGTGTAATTGATCAAGTTTTTCGTCTATTGCAGATTATGTAGTATTAATACGTGCCCCAAAAGAAAAAAAGGGTGAACTAGTACCATTTGATCCAGAACCAGAACGTATGCTACGGGGTGATTGCCGCGCCCTTCAATTCGAAACGGCAGGCACTAGTGCAATAGTGCCTGTTGATAAGACGGAAGACGAACCACCAGTTCTACCAATTAACAATCCACTCTTCTTACCGCTTTCACCAGCACAAATAATGGAACCTATTGCAGAGAGAACCATGGTAGATTATGCCAGCCCGCCAATCTCTAGTACACAATTGAGTATAGCAAGGCTAAGGGTAGAGGTGACCAATTTTGAAATAAAGCTGAACATAATCCAAATGCTGCAAAATAACGTCCAGTTCGACAGACTTTCAGATGAGGATCCAAATTCTCATATCGGAAATTTCTTAGAGGTGTGCAACACGTTTAAGATAACCAAAGTTTATGAAGACGCTATACGGCTTCGCCTTTCCTCCAAGACGCATAGCTAAGTTAAGTAATGAAATTATTTCGTTCCAACAAATAGACAGAGAAAGCATCTTGAGGCACAAGAACAATGAAAAGAGGTCTAGATTTGGGGATAGAAATTCAAAGTTTTTAAGTATCATTTGGGGCAAGACAGTTAATAGACGCCTTACTGGAGGGTCTACAGACCACAAGACCCCTTAACGGGCATATGATCTGTAGAGTAAATTGCCATGAATTGTTATACTTTGGGAGGGAAAAGATCGAAAGTGAAGATGGCTAGAGTACATAATGTGTATGCAATTTTTGCTATGGAAGCAATATTTACAACGGTAATAGAGCAGAAAATAGGGAACTTGACCGGTACATCTACAAGCAAAAATAAAACGACCATGTTCAGTGACTTTTGCAACGGTGGGCATCCAAATCATAAATGCCTAAGTATGGGAGGCCCAAATGAGTAAGTCAATTTCGTACAAGAGAACTGACCTAAAAATAATCCTTATTTGAATACATATAATTCGGGTTGGAGAAACCATCCTAACTTCTTTGGGGTGGTCAAGAACAACAAAGGCCACATCAACCCCCAGGTTTTCAAAATAGGGGTCCTCCTCCACCGTTGCCTTATAAAGCGGGTCCATAGAATCATCTTTCGCCGGCTAAGACAAATTTGGAAGAATTGATGGTAAAGTTCATGAGTGCGACCGATACTAGGATGAATACCATTGAAGCCGCGTAAAGGAATCAAGAAGCCTCCATTAGAAACTTGGGAAAAAAATTGGA
The DNA here is from genome assembly GCA_028651295.1 of Catharanthus roseus. NCBI lineage: Eukaryota > Viridiplantae > Streptophyta > Magnoliopsida > Gentianales > Apocynaceae > Catharanthus > Catharanthus roseus. The sequence goes on along the minus strand of JAPQWS010000086.1, from coordinate 5,662,411 downwards.
CAACTAGTGAAGATAGTATCTGAAAGAACTTCAGGAACCCTCCCGAGTAACACAGAAGTAAACCTGAGAGAACATGTAGATGCTATCTCGATGACAATCAATAAGGAATTTCAAAAATTAAGAAGAAAAGGATGATTGCAGAAGAAGAAAGCTACACTAAGGAAGAAAGACGACCATTCGAAGGAGTAAATGAAGATAAAGGCAAGAGGAAGTCAAAAAATGCTAATTATAAACCGAAGACCCAATCTCAAGAAGCACTTGTTCGAGACTGAAATCAAAAAGAGAAGAGGGAGTGTATTAAAATATTTCATCAATTAAAGATAAACTTACCCTTATGTGATCTCTTATTGCTAGTACCCAAGTATGCAAGGTATTTAAAGTATATGATTATGAAGAAAGACAAGCTTTGAGAAGCATCAACACACGTATTTGGTGAAGAGTGTTCAGCCCTCTTAATGAAGAAAATATACTACCACAAAAGATGGGAGACACATGGAATTTTTCTTTTCCTTGCATAATTAGGAGTATTACTATTGGTAAGCTTTAGCAGGTCTAGGTGCGAGCATTAATATTACATCTTCTTCTATATTTAAGCGTCTAGGTCTAGGTACCCCGAGATCTATGAGGATGTCGATCAATCTAGCAGATAGGAGTGTTAAGAATTTTAGTCAAAGTCAAGAATTTGGTCTTTCCTGTCGACTTTGTAGTGCTAGATATGGAGGTCAACGTTGATTTCCCTATAATATTAGGTCTCCCTTTTTCTACGTACTCCAAGGGCATTACTAAATATGGAAAAGGGGAAATTAGTATTAAGGGGTCGGAGGAAAGGAAATAGTGTTCAAGTTTTCCTTGCTCCTGACTCCTACCTCTAAATCCCATGATGCTTTATGTGCAATAGATCATAAAACTAACTGATTATCTTCACATACATAGAAAATCCCCAAAAAGAAGGGAAAGGAAAACCAAGAAAAAAGCGTAAGGACAACGGACCGAAAATCACTTCCAAATTGAAGGCTCAATTAATGAAATGGGTACTGGTACGAAGCAAGGAGAAAGAGGAGCCAAAGAAACACTCGGATTTTCGTAATTCGGGAGGTGCCTATGGCACCTAAAAAAGGGACTACTCTTTATTCCCTTGAATATTGTAATTGTATACCATGTAATTTTAATTTTCTTGTCTTGTTTTTCCACTTTAATCGTTTGTTGTTTTTGTGATAAGGTCATTTGGAGAGAATAAATGTTTTTTTTAAGGACTACATTGAACTATATTGAACATATTATCTTAAAGGGCATGAATGGGGTTCAAAATTGCAGAAAAAGAAGAAAAATTTGTGTCCCGACAGAAGCCCACCGCAGACGGTAGGGTAATCTACCAACAACGGTAGGGCTAGAGCAACAAAGCTGTCCATCGGCAAAGACCTTGTGACACCCCGTACCGCTTCGCTAGGTCAATTGTGTCGAGGTAAGGTACCCGCGTGCCTCACTGCACTGAACTTACAAAGATACAAGACTAAGGTACAACCAGGAGGAGCTGTAAAGAGTATTTCTATATTAAATAATGTGAGAAGAAAGAAAGGTTTGAATATAACTTTATAACAAAAGCTTCTCAAACTTATACATAGGTTTAAGGCCGCTAAGGCCGTAGTCTACATAATAAAAATCTTTTGACTAGAGATGGAAGACTTCAAATATGCCGACTCCGATGGCTCACCATGGCTTCTCTAGCCCGAGCGGGTTACCAAGTCATCTGAAAGGGGGGAGAAACATTTGGAAAACATAAGCAATGGATGCTCAGTGAGTTCACGTGCATGTGTACTATTCGTGAGCTTACCGTACGGGTAAAATACTTATATATATATATATTTTATAAAGCGGTTTGTCATCTAGCAAAGTAAGTGCTTTCAAAAAACTTTTTATGCAAAATATTAGTTTTTTAAGGGTTCGAGCGTAGCCAGGAAGTCTGAGCGAATCAAGACACATCGGTGCTGCCACAACACTTGAACTTTTAAAAACATACGTGCACCATGATAGGCTCAACGGATAGAGTCCGAAACCTTAAATAGATCATCAGACAAATTTCGGCATCCCGTAGTCAATACTAGCTTGAACTCCAAAGCACACTGTACGAACGTTCGATTTTTCTACCTCACACAACATTTACACAAATGGGTAACGAGCCCTGGCGTACCTACTAGGCCGCCCTGTGCTATCCTAGTTGGTGGGCCTCTCCTGACCCAACCTTTCAAGAAATAGCTACTACCGCAGAGTATGATACGGAGTCAAACGCAATATCGCCTTGGGCGTAATCCTCCAATGGTACTACGCCCTCCATGAACCGGATCTAGATCAAGGGTAACACTACCAAACATGTCGTTAGGAAGAGGCCCTCGTACGGGGGACTAGCCACGCACAATGGAAGTCCTTTCGACATGTTGATAAAAAATGTATACCAAGCCCCTTTTTGCCGGATTAGCGTTTTAATTTACTTTATAAAATTATAGGCCGTCTATCGGCCAGATAAAATTCTTTAGATATCGAAAAATCCCTATCCGCTGGGCCAAACTGTAGCCATGTAAATGTGACGTTAGAATGTAAACTTTGAAACACATTACCGGGTATAAAATAGGTTATGCCAAGATGCGTACCAAAAATTATGATAAATATTTCTCAAAAGGAAATTTTTAATACTTCCAAAACTTAAAGTAATAATAAAACCGTAGAGAAATATTCTTTAAAAAAATAACTAGTAAACATTCTTTTGAAATCATACTATAAGAATATCTAAAATAAAAGTATTGTGAAAATATTCTCTTAACTCAAGAAAACCTTTTTAAGAATATTTAGAAAATATGTAAAGTATTATTTTTAAAAAGAAATAATAAATATGCTAAAGATAATTTTAAATCTCAAACCCTATAAAAATATTTAAAATATTATTTCCAAAGGAAATAATAAATAATAACTATTTTAAGAATAACTTTCCCAAATAAATAATATATCTCAAAATCCTTTTAAGGAAACTTAAAGTACATAAAAATATTATTTCCAAAATGAAATAATAAATATATTAGATATAATCTATCAAAATAATTTTGAAACTCAAGACATTTTTTGAAAGTATATAATATTTAAAACATATTACTTCTCAAAAAGAAATAATAAATATTTTGAAAATAATTTCTCAAAATAATTTAAAACTCAAAACCAGTAAAAGAATTTAAAAACAATATTATTTCTAAAAGAAAGAAATAATAAATATTTTGAAAATAATTTCTCAAAATAATTTAAAACTCAAAACCTGTAAAAGAATTTAAAAACAATATTATTTCTAAAAGAAAGAAATAATAAATATTTTGAATATAATTTCTCCAAATCATTTTAAAACTCAAAATCTTAAGAGAATTTAACATATTTAAATATATGATTTCACAAAAAGAAATAACACTTATTTTGAAAATGTTTTCTTCAAAATAATTTTAAAACTCAAAATTCAAAATAAAAGAATTGTTAAAAGAAATGTTTTTAGTAAAAGCAATAATAAGAATATGGCACTAACCTTAAAACATATTTTAGTGCCATAAATGAATATTTAAAACATAAATACTTTAATTACTTATCATATTTTAGTATAACCCGTAATATATACCAATAATTATTTTGTGCATTTTGTCAAGATTCGATAACAAAGTAATATGCTTTATAAGAACAATATTTAAATTTCTTTGAAAGAAAAGGAATTGGTGAACTCACCTTGAGCTCCGGAATGAGTAAAACCTACAAAGAATATCATTCCAAACTTAATCAAATAGCTCTATAAAAAATATAACCATGACCCCATGATGACCCTAGGGTGTACCTACAATTATTTTAAACCCAAAGAAATTCTAAAACCATCTCCAAAATAATTTTATTATAATTCCTTAAGAAAAATCATGGGTTCCCAAAATAAATTCATAACTATTAAACATTAATATTATCTAATAAAAAAAAAAAAATAAAGCTCCCAAAGAGACGAAGAAAGAAAAAAATATTAAAAAATATATATATACCTGAAGAGAAGAAGTGCCGAGAGAAGAAAAAAAAAAAAAAAGAAAAACAAAGAGAAAAGTGGGAGAGAAAGAGAAAGAGAGGGAGAGAGAAAAAAAAGAAAAGAAAAGTGGCTGGTGTGGTGTTGACCGAGAGGGAGAGGGAGAGGGAGAGGGAAGAGAGGAAAATAGGAGAGAGAAAGAGTGGAGGGAACAAAAGAAATGCTGTAAATTTTTTTCCAGCAAAACCCCCTACTAATAGCAATACTTGTATGGCTTCTAGTGTGCATGCATGAGACACATGGTAATGGCCAACCATGTGTCACTCACCTCCTAACCCACTTGTCATCCCCCCTCCATGTGACTGTCCAATTCCCTTCCACATATCCTGCCCAGCCATGTCATTACCTCTTCTCCAAGTAAGTAGTCCTTCAACTTTCTGAAACTTTCACGTTCGCTCCGAATCTTAAAAATGACTAAAAATTCATCCTAAACTTAAAATTTCCAATTCTATTTTAAAGCGTTGAACCCAAATAATTCTAAAACATGTCCAAAAAGCTTTCCCCCAAAAAACTCTTCCCTTAATTTTTCTAAAAATTACCAAATGACCTCAAAACTTACTATTCTTTATAAATTAACCCTGAAACTTTTATTCAAACTTACCGCGACCAAAGTTAACTTTGAGGTGCTTAGTCGGGATGTTACAGACTTACCACCAGCTGTACGCTCCTTTATCGTTTCTTGGGCATCATAGACAGAGATCTACCGCAGACAGTAGGTCCTGACCTGCCATGTGCAGTATGGTCCAAGGAAGGCTGCGGTTCGGTTTTTTTTCTGGTGGAATATGGGATGGGTCGACCCGATTCGAATTCAATCCCAACTTTTGTTTAAAAATTCTGCAATTCTCTTCTCCCTCTCTCTTCCAAAATCCCTAAAATTTTCCCTCATCCTCTCATTTTCCAAACTCCCAACTCCTCCCTACCCTCTCCATCTCAACACTCACTCTTTCTCACTCTTCAATTTCACCAGTCACCTCCACAACTCCGGCGAGCACTCTGGCGGCTTTGTCTCCTCCTCTTTTTTCTTGGTTTGTTCACTACATTTTCTTCTCTCTTTTTCTTCTTCTCTTTCTACTCTTCTTCTAACTCTTCTATTTCCTTCAATTTTCTTTTCTTCCATCCCACCACCACAAAATCCTACACCACCACCTTCTCTTCTTTCAGTCTTTCTTCCAAAGACTCTACCTTTTCTCTCCTCATTCTTGGTTTTCTTCACCTTCTCTTTGTACTTCTTTTTCTCCTCTTTTCTTTTATTTTCCCTATTTCTTGTATTAATTTTTATAGTAACTAACTTTGTTTTTGGTTTTATTTTTCTCTAACAAAAGTTTTGTAGAAATTTTTTGGCGACACTCCGGCGAACTTTCGATAACTCTGTCATAACTCCGAAAGTGAGTCATCCGAGGAAGAAAAACGCACGTTATCAGTGACGTAGTTTGTTTCTCCAAACAAACATAGGCTATTTCTTCAACTTTTGCCTCCGTTTCATTTTAGTTTGCTTATGCGTGTTTTTGTTTTTATTGTGGGTTTTATTTTTAATTTTTTCCTTTTTGAGAGTTTTTGTTTAGCATTCATTTACTGTTTACTAATTTTAGTTCTTTCAATTTTCTGCCACACTTTTAACACACACGTGCGACCTTAGAATACTTAGAACACACGGGCTATGCCTAGTTTTTTTATTTCTCTATTTGTGTGTTTTTATGTTTGACTGTTTTATTGTGTTGGTGTTGTTGTGTTGTGGTGTTGTATCCTTCATCCTTCTCTTATTCCTTCATTTGATTCTACTCTCCCTATGGCACCAAAGAAATCAGTTGCTTCCTCCTCCAAATCCAAACAGGCTCGTATTGAGGAGACCTTGCCCCACCTTAACACTCCAGATATTTTTCCTTTCTGGAGTGTCTTTCTTCGGCAACTCATAAATAGGCAACCGATAAGGAGTCGCTCAAGATGATCATTGAAAAATTGTTCGATGAGGTGGTCATCGGACATTTTAAACTTGATCAACTTTTTGGGGATTGGTTTGGTTCCCTGTTCTTCGCCTTTCTGGCCATTTTTACCCTGACCTTGTCCGCGAATTCTATGCCAATATGACCCATAAAATAGAGAAGGATCTTGAAACAATTATTTCTACTGTTAAAGGGGTTCGAATAATTTTTACTGGGGAACGTCTAGCATCCATTCTTGGGATTCCAGACGATAGAATACAATCATCGTAGACTTAAACAGAAAAACTATCGATGAGAACCCATACTGGAATTTCGATGCGGCTTATAGCCACTTTGATATCTCGCTGAGTGCAATGGATCGTTGCTGAATCCTCCACGGTGGAGATTTCCCATCCCTTCTTCTTCCTGCCCTTTCTTATTTCTTCGGGCACACTCTTGTTCAAAAAAAGGGGGTGGACTAAGTGAAGTCCGTATTCTTGATATGTTAGGGTATCGTTCAATCATCGGTACCTATATGTTAGAAGGGTTGTACCTCCACAATCGATCCCCCTTTCCTTAACTTCTTTGAAGATCCACACCGGGTGTGACACCACCAACGAACGTGTTTCTCATTATCATGTAATTTTATCTCGAGTTTTTGCTGCTTTCAATCTCAATTTTGGAAGAGAACAATGATCATCAATAGGACCGCAACAAGTTATCAAATTTACAACCTTCAGTACTGCGGCTATTCTTGGGACGAGAAGAACAAAGTGTGGATCCCTCCATCCGAGGAAGATCGGCTAAGGGAATGCAACCTTGCCCCTTTTTTTTTAATAAACAAAACTACACAAATCGGCATGGGGGCGTCTTCCTCATAGTTAGATGATGGGGATGATAAGGCCGATGAACCCTATAAACCCTCAGATGATGAAGATGATGAGGCCGATACCCATCCAATAGTCTCGATGGATACATTCTAGGCTAAGATTTTGACTGCTTTTGAGCAGCTCTGTATCACTCAAGATGTCCACGGGGCACAACTGGCAAAGATAATTGAGTCCACTCGCCGTTTTGCGGACAAGTTAGCTCATCAGAGGGCATCTATCAATCGCCAAGAGGTATGCTAGCCAGCCTGTACAGTAGATTCATGCCCGATTAGGATGAAGTGGATGTGACAATACGGACTTTGGTCCACAATAGAGAGTTTTTCTTTCTTTTATTTTCATTCTGATCTTCTTTTCCTTTTTTATTTTCTGGTTTTACTTCTTATTTTATTTGTTGTTGTTGTTGTTGTTGTTGTTGTTGTTGTTTAGATATTTTTGCAATTTATTTGTTTTATTTTTGTGTGGGGATGGCTTCCCAATATGCTGCATTATCACTTTATACCTGTGAGATTGCTTCCCATGTATGTGTTTCTTTTAGTTTTTTGGATTTTCATCTTTTATTCCTTTTTTCCCTACTTTATTATATTACTTAACTTTTAGTCCCATATTTCAAAAATTCCAAAAAATATGAAAAATTCTAAAAACTTTTATTTCCGTTTCTTTTTCCCTACTCTTAGAAAAATCCAAAAATATTTTTATTCTGCCACTTTTAGTAGAATACATAATTGCAAAATTCTGTAGGTTTTTCGAAAAAGGCGAATGACTTAATCACTTTAAGAACCACTTTTGCTAATTTTCTTACATGATCAATGGGTTTTCATGCACTTGTAAATGTTGTTTAAGTAATAGAAGCCTAGGAATCTTGTGTAATTAGCATAATGATAATCAATTTTTTGGGTGTTTTCCTGCAATTTCATATTTTTCTATCCTTAAAAACAAAGAATTCTAGTCTAGGATGGTCACAGAAATGATGGTCTTAGGCCTTCTTCGTACCATTCGTTCCTTTCTTACCATATCCTTTATGAAATCAATCCCTAGTTCCCTTTTTGTGCCTTCATGCTGAGGGTTTCAATCCCTTTTTGTTCTTTTAAACTCATTACATGAAACCTCAATTCGTGGAGCTAATAGTTATTATAGACTTTTAGCCGTTTTGAGTGAGGAAAATGAATAAGTGTGGGGGTGAAGACGTGAAGAAAAATAGAAAGATCTTGAAAAAAAGGGGGTAATTTGGGTATTTCAGTTGTTTGGTACCTAGGGCTATTAAAAAGAGAGAAAAGAAAAAATATATTGGTACTTGAAAAAAAATAGAAAAAGAGAAAAATTACAAAAAAAATGAAAAAATAGCAGAAAACAAAGACAAAAATATGCGTTTTTATTTCATAGTAAATTCTTCGAAAATATCAAGAATCTCTCTCTCTCTTATACTTGGTAATCCCTGAAAATCTGGAAAAAATGTGTTAGGTGGGGTGTTCACAAAAAAGAATAAAGTAGGATGGCTAGAAAGTCTTCTTTAATTTTGCTAACTTTTCCTTTAAGTTGCAATAGCTCTGTCTCAGTTGTTTTTGTTCTCCTTTTACCTTCGTTTGTTATCCTATTTATGTCCCAAGCCTAGCATTACAAGTCGAAAAGTCCTACCTAATCTGGGAATGACCTATAATAGACTTTAGAGTGGATAAGTGATGAAGAAGCATGAATTTGTATGGATTGTCTTTTTAAATTATCTCATTGTACTAATCATTTGGCATTCCTCTTTTTCTGTGAAAAACCATATGAGCAATTCACACACACTCATACACACACACATACCTCTGATATGTAATGATTTTTAGTGACTTGTGGTGGACTTACTGATTATTGTTGTTCATTTATTTTGATTTATCTTTGGAGTTAGGTAGTGAAGTATCCTATTGAAGTGGCTTTGTTTTTAGTTTTCTTAGTTTTGCTAATTTTGTTTTGTTTTGTTTTTGGTATTAATTCTGCTACCATTGCTTGCGACAGTTTTGTGATCTTAAATATTTTAAATCGTCTTCTTTTATTTTTGTGTATTGTCTTTCCAAAATGAAAGTTTTTAACTCCTCCGTTTTGTCTATTTAGTTTGTGTTGCTTGAGGGCAAGCAACAGATAAGTTTGGGGGTATTTGATATATGCTTATTTTTCTATATTTCTATATGTTATTTTCATCGATTTTCAATGTTTTTAATACGTAAAAGTATTTATCTCGGGTTAGTATCTTTCATTCTGTTCTTACGTGCCTTTTAGAAGAGAAAACGATGAAATAAAAAAAAATGAAAATGGAGAAAAGATGACGAAAACAGAGCCGATGACGTTAACAATGAAGACCGCCGGCAGTAGGTTCGGAGATCACAAGAAGAGCCCTGGCAGAACCTTACCGGCGATAGTAGGCCAACCTATTTTCGGCGGTAGGTCCCCGATGTCAAAAAAAGATTTGTAGGAAGAACCCTATAGCCGATAGTAGGTCTAAACCTATCGTCGGCAGTATATACCAGCAGAGGGGCAGTTTAATCCGATTCAAACTCTGTTTTTTTATAATTTTTCAATTATTTAAGAGGTACTCAGCAATTAAGGCAGAGACAGTAACTAGGACTTAAAAATGAGCAATAAGGAGTAGTTAGTAGATGGTTAGGGCTAGATTAGTTTAGTGAATTCTTCAATTTTACATTCAATTAGTTATAGTTTTTAGATTTTCGGCAATTTAATTATTGGAGATCAAGAATTGGAGATTCAAGTTCAAGAACTCAACTTTGATTTGGGCGACTCGAAAGATGAGCTTGAGTGATGTTCGGGACAACAATAGCGGCTTTAATTCTACTCCTAAGCTTTCTTTCCTTTATTCTGTTACTGAATTTTAATGTTGAATTTTAGTTTTTATATAACTAATAGTGAGTAGTTCTTTATGTTTGGATGAGGATTGAGCCCTAGTTCCTGATTATGACATTCTTGGTTTAATTTCTTGAATTTGATGTTTGTTTTGATTTAAGCTGTCTTACAATTGTGTTTCTTTTCAATTTAATTATCGCGAGATTATATTTCACAAGATTGTTTGGAATTGAAAAAGGAAGAATGATCTAGGGCAATCAATTGAAGCTTAATTGGGGCAATTGACTAGAGATACGATTTTGCAGTTTGAGGTCCTTTTAAATCATGTAATTTTACTGCGCTCATAATTTGCTAGGGAGAAAAGAGATTTTTCTCTAAGGGTTAGTGAGTAGGGTGGCTTTTGCCTAGAGATAGGGATTGCCCGATTTGAGTGATGACCCAACTTAATTAGTTCAACATCGTTTTCATAAAGTTTTTCAATTGAATTAGTAATAAGGATTAAGGGGATTCCACCATCCAAACTCTTGCTTTATTAATTTTTAAAGATCTTAAGTTTTCATTGCTTTCTTAGTTGCTTAGTTGTTTTCAATTTTTCTTTTATTATTTTTTTCCAAAAACCATTCTTTTATTAGACTAAACATTAGAGACGCGATTAGTAACTTAAGCTTTTACTATCCTCGAGAGATTCGACACTCGGGTATTACTTCTTTACTACAGTGATAGGTCTGCTTACCTGTTGCTCAGTTTAGTAGTGCATTCCCGTTTTATAATACAAATCATGGGCCAGCTCTGCCGCCACCACTCGATCCTTTATTTATGAAAAATTTGTAGTAGAGCCGAGTGAGCATGACGTCTTGGAGAGAGAGAGAGAGAGAGGGAGAGAGAGAGAGAGAGAGAGAGAGAGATGTCATGATCTGTCTGAGTTGCCCACCATGTTATGTTTGTTGAATTTGAAGCGCATCTTGTTGAAGTTGAAGTTGCTCCAGCGACTCCCAGAAATTTTCTTGGAAATCGTCGTTTTGTTCCATGGAGGTCGATGTGGATGGTTGGTTCTTTGATGTTGGCTTTATCCTCCCTTCACCGACACTGTTAACTAAGCTCCCGTCTTTTGCTTGGTTCTCTATTTGTGAGAGCCATTCTCGTCCCTTTCGCCATGCTACTACCTACTTCGCCGGATGATGTCATCGCTAACCATATTCGAAGTGGTGGTGTATCTTTTAGCTCACCTATACAGTCAACAATAAAACAACATAAGATAGTAGAGAGGAGCAACAAAAAACCAATAACTCCTGAAATAGTATTATTACACGCAATACCACACATATAGTAGATAATCAAAGAGGAATAGAGAATTGAATACGACTCTTCATTTATCTATTATATAAACATCAACAAGACGAAATTCCTTCAAAGTGTGTTTAAAGCATGGTGTGAAATAAGTGCCAATTAAGAGAGTTTCCATGTGGCTTAGAGGGCGTTAAAACTAACAACTCTTTTACCTAAGTAAAGTGGTCACCCATGAATGTGAAGCCTAGACGATGCGCCATTATAAGTCTAGGTAGGGTCCTTAGGAACATCTAAAGTGGTATAACCGAAAGGAAAATGGGGTTCCCTTCATCAGGTAAGCTCAAAATGTTAGCTAAAGTGGTTCTAGTGAGATGAGTATAAACCCCTTTAACCTTTGTTTTAATATCCTTTTTCTTACTTTTGGATTTATAGGTCATGTTAGCATAGAATTCTCTCACTAATCTGGGATAATAGGCTCCCTTCCTAGAGATCATCCTGTAACATTCCATCATTCTGAAAAGCACCACAACTCCTGATTGGCTGTAATCAAGAAAAGGGTCTATGGTATGCTCTAATATCGGCTTATTTCTCCCTTCTCCATGAATCGTGTTTTCCTAGCAGTATTAGGTAGTCTATCAGGAAGGGGAGGGAGCGACTCAGCTTTATTGGATGATCCCGATACGATTCTAGCCCTTTTTGTGGTGGTGGTGGCTCTATGGCATGAAATTTTAAAATGTGTTTACACTCTCACCACAAAACACCTCCTCGCACTTGGGATTGAAAAAGGTGTAACACTCACTTCTCTTATTCTTCTCACCGAACACAAAACAACCAACAAAAATTTCATAACAAACTAAACACAAAAACAAAAATAGTGAAAACAAGAGTAAACTACAAAACAAGCACTAAAACATACAAGTCCCAAAAAAAAAAAAAAACAAAAAAGGAAAACGGACAATTTAGAGTGACTTAAAAAAACTGTTTCCATAAAAAAAATCACTCGAGCTGCCTAACAACACTACTAACAACAAGACAATAGGGAACAAAAAAAAAAAGAATAGGGGAATAGAAAAAAAAAATGAAAACAAACAATAAGGAAGCAAAAATCATACAATTTTGTCGGGGAAAAATATCGAGCACATGGAAGGCGTTATGTTATCTTCAAAAATTCAAGAAGGGATGTTCAATTTCAACTCAAACAAGCACAAACAAGCATAAAAATCAACAACTAAACAATTACAATCAACCAATCTCAGGAAAGTAAAAGACTTAGTAAAAAAATTGAGTTATGAAAAACTTAAGTCTTTTTTGTTTCTTAGAGAACTAATTGGAGGGGTAGTTGTTGCAGAAATTTGGTTGCATTGTGCTTGAAATTGTTGAAGATAGTAGTTAAATGGAAGCTTGGCATGGTGGCTTGATGAAATTGGAAGGGATTTAAAGAGGGAGGTGATTCAGTTTTTAAAGGGGGGAGGGGGAGGGGGGGAGAGGAGGGACCGGTCAAGGGTTTCTTTGGAGAAAAAAATTGCTAGAATTTAGGGATTTCAGGATGATGGGATTCGGAAATTAGGCAAAATTTTGGGTCAAACCGACTTATATATTTGACCTGGCACCAGAGATCCATAGACTGTGTGACTAGCCAGATCTGGCCATAAGGCCTTGCGAGATATGGCTAGGTTCTGGATGAGAATTCTTCTGGGGATCTATTGCTTGGCTGATCCAGCCACGGGACCTTGCAGGATCTAACAAGCTTTCGAGAAACTTCTGTGCCAACATTTTTGCCATTCTCATTCCTATATGCACCACTTACAACCTGCACAAAATATATAACTTGCATAAAAATTTAAAGGTTGAAATAAAAACTCCCAATTTCACCTCAAAACTCAAACAAAAATGGAAAGAAAAAAAGAAAAGAAAATAAAAAGATAAGACACTTAAATGCCAAACGATCAAATGAAACACTCAAAGTTCAAGACTTTGGCATGCAAGACTTGGCCATGCACTAATGTTACAACATAATACAAACAGAAGCAAAGAGATATTCCCTGTATCGAATCATCGGAATCCGAGGCCAGTTTCACCATATTTCTTTCTTTTCTCTGCTTATTTACCCACTTTTTCAAGCATTCCCTTCTGGATGGGGGGCGAAAAGTCATCTTTCTCAAGTGCTTATTTCGAATTCTGTCCAGTTGTGGCATTTTTTTCTTCCAGAAACTTTTTCTTTGCCTTGGAGTCCTTAGAACCTTCATGTGGCTTTGTGGACTTACTTTCCTGAAAAGGAGGAGACACCTCTATTGGGATTTATGCTCAAGAAAACTACCCTATTATATAATATTAGGAATATTTATTAAGTGTATTTGGTTTAGTACAGACTTTGAGTTTGAATGCACATATACTAACATAAGGTCTACGAATCTTAAGTAGATAGTCCACGTGATAGGTCGTGCTTCATAGAAAAGTTTGAAAAGAAGAAGTATGGGCATTCTAATCCTGGTTCACCTTTAGAATTACGTATGTAAGTTTATTTTTTCCGGCTTTTCTAGTAATGAAAGGTGATCCTCCGCCCAATAGAGCTTATCGTGTGTAGATCGAAAGGATTTCGAGCTTGATAAGCTGCAAACCAGCACTATTGTTACTTATTTTACAGGAAACATTTATGTTCTTAACCGGTTGACGGAGTTGAACATGCCATTAGGTTAAAGGTCATTGCATGGTTAGTTTCCTAAACGGATACCTACATTTTGTTAATGAGTGTCTTTTCTTATGACTAACTATGCAATTGTACTTGGATCGCATAGAATTGGACCGTGTGATATTAGTTTCTGGAAAGTACTATTAAGGAAAAGAAGCTATAGATTCACATGCTACTATGTGAGCGAATTCCTTATAGTATTCATACATGTAGACAGTCTAGTGAAGTTAGGGATTATTTACTTTGGCATACTATAGGAGAAGAACCCTACACATGGGATCGATAAACTTCGTATGCTAGATCAATAAACTTAGTTACCAAGATGGATATGTGTGTTTGCTTGTACGAGAATCATCCCCTTGTGATTGTCTATGTTAATCTAGAGACCAAGACCTTGGCATATATAACTATTATGTTTGCTAAGGGTAGCTCCCTGAGAAAGTGGAAATATTAAAGAGCTTGGATTAGCACACTAAAGGTCTGAGGATGATAGATATCATTGAGGAAGGTGTTAGTACATTATTCCTATATGCAGTATGGGTGGAAACATGGAGGGTCATTATCGTCACTACACCTATAGGTCAAAGACACTATATCCCACAAATTTTGTTCTTTGGGTCAATATATCCATATGGTGATGATTGTAAATATTTAGAATGGAAATGCTTCTATTTATAGCAAGGAAATTTTGGTCACTATATAATCCAAGAAACAAACTATCTCAGCTGAGTAGCTCAAGTAACCCAAGTGATTAGTTAGTCACTATTCAAAAGAAATGGGACTTATTTGAGAGGTTATAATTGATTAGGTCATTAGATTAATTTACTAAGATAAAGGGTTCCTAATTCACTTAAGAAAATATTCAAGCATGTGGAGTCTGGAAATGCAGAAAAACAGCAAGGGACTGGGGTATTGTCTATTAAGAGTTTTCCTGAACTCTTCTCCCCAAATTCTCTGAATTGACATCTCCATTCATCAAAAATGTCAAAAATTACAAGGGAGAGCCAACAGTGTTTTTTTATTCCATAGAGATAAAGTCTCTTCCTGCTCCTTTGAAGCTCTTTTTTGGTGGGGAAATTTTCATATGGGAAACCATCTATGGAGGTCCTACGTAAAGCGTTTCATACGGTGGGTTTCAAGGGCTCTTTTTTGGTCGGATGGATGGATCATAGACTTGTTTTGATTAGATTCGACCTTGAGGAGGATTATATGAAGTTTTGGATAAAAGGAATGTGGACTTTTCAAATATGAAGTTTCGGATGAAAAGAATGTGGACTTTTTAGGGCTATCCTCTTTGCGTAGTCAAATGGACTCCGGAATTTCAACTATCCGCTGAACTATCATCATACCGGCGTGGGTAAGCTTCAAGGCCTCCCTATACATTTCTTTAGTAAGGCAACTTTATTCTCCATTTCCATTGTTGTGGGGAAGCTGCTAAAAATTGATGAGGCGACCGCAAATTTAACAAGACCGAGTGTTGCTCCTATTTGTATTGAACTTGATTTGCTTAAGTCTCTTCTGCAGTGAATTTGGAGTGGGATGAGCCCCACCCCCTCCCTCCCCCAATTGGTTTTTGGCACCTTTTGTGCTATGAGAATTTACCCTCATATTGTACTCTTTGCTCAACATTGGGGAATGATTAAGCTAATTGTCGCAAGAATAGTGTTGCATCTCAGGATGAGAAGGAGAAAAAGATTGCTGAATCAAAGGATTATTCCTCTCTTTTGGAGAAGGCCTTGGCTACTCCTCTACTCTCTCAGGATGCTGATTAAATAATATGGCTACTTAAGGCACTGAATCAATCAGTTTGCATAAGAATCAGTCCTAGAAGGTGTGGGTTCCTCGGGCAGCAATAGAGGGAGATGCTATTGCATCCACTTCGAGACCTCCTCCTCCACATGATAACAGAAATACTGCAGCAGAACCCAGCCACAGTCGAGATTGACCCCTATGATACTATGACAGATATTCCTTCTGCCCAAGAGCATGTTTCTTCAAATTCTAATGATCAACAAACTGAATACATCAGATAGAGTCCTATGTTGAGGGAGTTTCTGCCCCTGCTCAAGCTATAAAAGAAGTAGCAATAATCAGCTCCAAGGCAGCTAATTTACTTGATGGAAGCAGGTGAACATTTCGACGAGAGTTACTCTTCAGATTCTGATATTCGAAAGATTAAGGAGGCGAGAGGGGTCGCTGGATTGGAGGTGGGAATGGAGACAGATTTTGTGGAAGATAAAGAGGATTTCACAATTGAGTCTTTTTCATTGTTGCATCCATTGAAACAGCCTAGTTCCAGCTCCAAAAAGCAGCAAAAATGAGTAACTTTTGCTCTTAAACTTCCTACTAGGAAGTCATCCAGGTTAGCTCGCTCTTATTCTAAAAATTGTCTGATTTTATGTCGAGCAATTTTGCCTTCGTTAAGTTACTTTAGACTATTTTTTAATTGTGAATATCATTGTTTGGAATATCCATGGGGTGCGTAATACCACTTCTTTTGCTCGGTTAAGAAGCTAATTAAGGATCACTCACCTATTGTTTTATATATTATTGAACCTCTAATAGATGAATATAATATTCTAAGGTATTGTCATTGTTTGGGATTTGATGAAGCTTGTTGTAATGGAAATGGGAAGCTTTGGTTATTTTGGAAAAGCAGTGCTCAACTTTTTGTTATATCTGAAACGGATCAGCTTCTGCATACTGTGCTTAGAGGGTTCTGGTGATACCAATGTATATCTCACTTTTGTTTATGCTAAATACTCTTACATTCTCCTTCGTCTTCTATGGCAAGATTTAATTTCTTTTTCCACTAATATTTCTGGTCCGTGGATAGTAGGAGGGGACTTCATTGTAGTTCGTTCTATTAAGAAATGTTATGGTTCTGCACTGCCTTCTTTACCTTCAAGATAATTTGGGGACATGACTTTGAATTGCACTGTTGTAGATCTTCCTTTTTTGGGCTCATCTTATACTTGGTGTAGAAACTCTTCTCCTCCTCTTTGGAAGCATTTAGATCGTATTATAGTGAATTCGGATTGGAATAACTATTTTTCTTTATCTAAATTTGAGCATCTCAATAAGGCACCTTCAGACCACTCTCCTTTTCTGTTTACATTCAGTCATACCTTGCCTCGTGGTTCTGTTGGATTTCGTTTTTAGAATATGTGGATGAATCATAAAGATTTTCTAAATGTCGTAAGGCTGTCATGGGACCAGCTGCAAATGGGTGATGGTTTGTATATTCTGTCTGCCAAACATAGACATCTCAGAACTGATCTTAAAGTCTGGAACAAAGAGGTATTTGGGAAATTGAGACACAATATTTCTCAACTGAGGACAATGTTTGCAAAGTAGGTAGATTATGAAAGGGATCCTTTAATGGTAAGTAGAGTTAATTATCAATATGCTAGAGCCATTAATATTTCACAATTTAAAAATGAGGAAGAGTTTCAGCGACAAAAATCTCGGATTAAGCGGCTAACAGAGGGATGCTAATACGGCTTTCTTTCATTCTTATTGTCATTCTAAAGAAACTAGAGTGCACATACACAAGATTTAGAATGCATCCGAGCAATGGTTGGAACAAGATAATGACATAAAGCAAGAAGTGGTGGATTTCTTTCAACAACTTTTCAATACATCGGGCAGTCACTTCATTGATGAAAGTATTCTTAAATATATTCTCTGTATGGTTAGTAATTTGACTATTTGACTCTCTATAGGTTACCGGCTTTATAGGAGGTTTTGGACGCGATTTTCTCTTTGGATAGGAATAGTGCTCTAGGTCCAGACGGTTTTTTGGGAGCTTTCTTTTAACATTATTGCTCTATTGCAGGGCATGATCTTTTGGCGGCAGTTGGCCAATTTTGGGTAGGTAATCCTATGGCTAAAATCTTTATTAGTTCCTTTATTGTTATTGTGCCTAAAAAGGATAATCCAAACATCTTTTCTAATTTTCGACCGATTAGTCTTTGCAATTTTTTAGTAAGTTTATCACTAACATTTTGGCAACCCGTTTGAATTCTATTCTTCCTCATATTATTTATGATAATCAAATGGGTTTTGTGAAAGGGTGTAATATTACGGATAATATTCTTGTTGCTTAAGAGATGGACAAATCCATTAACAAAAAGGGTACGGGTGGTAACATGATTATTTAGACATGTAGAAAGCTTTTGATAGAGTCTCTTAGACCTTTCTTTCGTAGGTTCTTAAGACTTTTGGTTTTAGTGAGCATTTCAAGTTGTTGATTAAGAATAGTTTGGAAAATAATTTCTTTTCTATTCTCATTAATGGCACTCCTATGGGTTTCTTTAAAACCAGTCAAGTGGTTAAATAGGGTGATCCGCTCTCCCTTTTCTTTTTGTTATTATGGCTGATCTTTTGTCTAGGGGTTTGAATGCTCTTTTACTGAATAGCAGGCTAAAACCTTATTCTCTTTTGAGGGGCTGCATGCATATTTCTCATTTCTCCTTTGTAGATGAACTATCATTTTTACTACTGGTGGCGTCTGCGTTCTCTTATAGATTTCTGAGACCGATATGAGAGGAGCTCGGGCATAAGGTAAACCATTCTAAAAGTTCCTTTTATATTTCTTCTTGGGTCTCCCAAGGACGGATAGATCAGAATGGGAGATTGACTAGGTTTCACAGACAAGATTTCCTTTCATTTATTTAGGTTGTCCTATTTATGTGGGAAGGAAAAAGGGCATTTATATCCAATCTTGATGTAGATCGGAAGAGACAAGAAGCTATGGATGTGACGCTTGGACCACTCACTAGAGCTTGAGCAATAAAACTCAAGATTCATGATACACATGAGATTAATGGCATGGTTGTTTTCATAGAGGAAGCTTTAAAGAACAAGCTTGAAGGGTTTGAAGATCAAGGAAAGGCTTCCAAGTTGTTCTCAATTTGTTCAATTAGAAAGGATCAACTAAGGGAACAAATTAAAGGTGAAAATTGACTAAGTGTTGGAGAAGAGTGACCTACCACTGACAGTACCCCAGCCCATATTGTTGATTGGTAGGCTTCTGTCGGTGAAGCTCTTGGAAGATGGCACCCTACCGCGTTCGGTAGGTCTCACCCTACCGTCGCCGATGGGGTTTGGCTGGGACAATGCTAATGCGATCTATTTGAGGGGGTTTTGTTATTTGGCTTGTCTTTTCAGTTTTTAATCAAGGATTTAATGGGTATTTTAAGTTATTAAGCTATAGGTTAGTTAAGGTTAGACTTTAGCCTACAAATATCCCATTATAACTCATTGTAAACAACATTGATGAATTTGCTAAAATTTGAGAAAGATTCTCCGATTACTTCTAGGTTTCTTTACCTTCTTAGAATAGCTTGCTAAGGGTTAATGTCCTTAGTATTGATTGTGTACAATTTGTTTCCTTAGATTATAGAATCTATGGAACTGATTGATCATTCAAATTCCTTTCCTTAGTCGATTCATAGAGTTTTCTTTCTTTGAATCAATTAATCTTGGGTCTTCTAATTGTGTAATTGGGGTTTTGAGGCCTTTGTTTCATCAAGGTTCTAATTATCAATATAAGAATGAACTTTAGCCTCTTAATATTAGGTTTATGAGGCTTAAATCCTCATAGGTTTCTAATTGGAGTGTTGAGTTTAAAATCCTCAATAGAGGTTCTTCAAGAAAAGGAGGTGATCTTTGGGGATTAGAATGAAAACTACAATCAAAAGTGGATCAACATCAAAGTGGTATTAGAGCATCCTCCATTTGAAGGTCAACTTGTTTTGTAAGATGTCTAAATTTGTTGAAATTATATATATATATATATATATAAAGCAATACTTGATGATCTATAAAATTCCCATGAAGATCATGCAAAAACTAAGTACAGAAAAATAGATCCGAAAATCAATTGAAAATTTGACTAATTAATTGAGAAATTGCTTGATGTTTTGTGATGGAGATGTTCTCCTTTAAGTTATAATTCAATTGAAATAAATTTTACTCAATTTGGAGATCAATTGATGGTCAATTGGATTGATTTGTGAAATGTGTTTCGGATTTGTTACTGCAGAAAAAGTGTGGATGAATTTGGGCATATCTTATGTTACGAATTCAATTCGAAAGAAATTTGTTCTTAAATTCATTATTATCAAGTGAGATCTTCCTGAATTGGTTTCATCAAATTTTGATGCGTAGATGTGGAGATATTGTCGTTTTAGTAAAAGGTTCTTAGTACTCTTTTGTTTTTTGTTTAGTCTAATTGTTTTGAATTTCTTTGTTTTTGATTTCTAGTTGTTTCCTTGTGTGTTTCTAGTATTTTGTTGATGATTAATCTTGTTTGTTGGCTCAATTCCATAGATTACATTCTTTGAAATTCATACACCTCAAGTGTTTGATATTTTGCCTCATTGAACACTTTTCCAACTTAGTGCATTGATTTGATTTACTTGCATGGGATTGTTGCTCTTGGTTTGAGTTGGATAATGGGCTGAAGGATATCATAGAGACTTGAATGTTGAGCGTTTGAAAAAGGCAAGAGGGTGAGCTTATATTGATAAAAGCCAATTAAGATAGTTAAACACGAGTGAATTGAGCGATCATCAAAGAGTGTAAATACTTAGGGAGTGATTGAGAGGTCCTTTTGTTTTGTTTTCCTTTGTTTAATTTGCAGGTTTAAACAATAAATAAATGGAGTGTAATTGATCTAATCCATCATGGAAAAGAATGGAAGTAAAGAGCAAACAAGAGGATTATCAATCTAAGCTTGCAAGAGATATGCATAATTTCCATCATGGTGGTGGCAATGAAGTCAATGCTTATGGTGAAAAGACATGGAAACTTCATTTCTAGAGGATATGATGATTGTAGAAATTTCACTCCTAGAAGATATAATGGAGTTGGTAACTTCTCTTCTTATGCTAAATCTTATGGGCATACTTCTTATGATGATTATGGAGGTTATGATAGAGTTAATTCTAGATATGATAATTATGAGCATAGCTATGGTGGAGAAGTTTACTTTGAGAACTTTTATGATGAACATGTCTATGGGAGGAAGAATGAAAGTAAGCATGTTATCCATCTCAAATGTTGTGTGGAAGACAAAGTTACTAATCTTATTGTTGATGGTAGTAGTTGTGCTAATGTGGCTAGTACTTACCTTGTGGAAAAGTTGAATTTGCCTATTCTTGAATATCCTAATCCTTACATACGTCATTTATCAAATGACAATGATGAGCTCAAAGTCACTAAGCAAGTGTGAGTGTCTATCTCTAAAGGAACATATAAAGATGATGTGCTATGTGATGTAGCACCCATGCAAGCAAGACATTTATTGTTTGGAAGTTCTTGGATAAATGACAGAAAAGCTATATACAATGGGACAAGAATTCTTACAACTTCACAAAAGATGGCAAGAGATTCATTCTAAATTCTCTAGCGCCTCACGAAATTTATGAAGAACAAAAGAAGTTGAAAGAAAGGGTAAGAATATTTGTTCAAGAGAAAAAGGAAAAGAGCATTATAAAGGCTAAAAGGTGTGGAGAAAAACAACTTTCCATGTCACTTCAAGGAGTTACAAAGGTAGAAATCATCAAACCATCAATGATTGAAGAATTTTCAACAATAATTGAGCTTCCACAAGCTACGATTGGAGTTGAAGAAAGTGTTGTGCTATATGTTGAGGAAGAAGCATTTAAAGACGAACATTGTTGTATCATGAGTAAGAAGAGCATTGAAATTGAAGAAAAAGAAAATGAGTGCTTCATTAAAAAGAAAGAGAGTGAAAAAGAAAAGAAAAGAGAAAAAGAGATAATTGTACTTGAAAAGAGTGAGGAAGTGAATATCTATGCTATTGAAATTAACTCTTTCTTTGCTAATGAATCCTTATATGTGCAGAATTTCAAAGATTCAAACAAGGATGAAGATGGAAAGCTTGCCTACAATTCTATCAAGACCATAAACTTCTTTCCCTCTAATTCCTACTTGAGCTTTGAGATTTATTTTAAGGAAATACAATTGTTCTCACTTGTTTTGATAGAAAATGGATATCAATTTTATTTTCTCAACTCTCTTGGAACTTTATTAGAGAAGAAAATAGAGTTTAATTCATTTCTTGTGCAATTGCTAGAGTTGATGAATGTCATTTCGATATTACTAATTATTCTTCTTGTGTGCTAGGAGTTGAAGACAAAGGAGAGCATGGAGAAAGAGCTTGGAGCTATTCTTGAAGAATTATCAATAAACTTATCTATTATCCCTTCTTTCATGTGTTACGAAGTTTCTTTTATGCAATTAAAGTTTTTCCTAGAGTTTTATCTCTCTTATGTAGGAATATATGGAGATCTTTGCGCTATTTCTTTTGGTGGTGGTCTCTTTCTTGTTGTGCCTTATGTGTCTAAATGTCTTTCTTCTCATGTTTTTCTTGAGGATTCATTGTTGCGTAGGGGTTCTATGTTTGATCCTTCTTGCTATGATTTCGGAGTTATAAATAATGCTTTCATTCAGTCTATAGTTTTAGGTTTTGGATTAGATAGTGCTTTATTTGATATTTTCCATGTTAAGTGTTTAGGAAAATTTGTTGAGAATGTTGGCTCTGTTTAATATCTCCTTGATACTTTTATGAAGAATCATAATGATTTTGTTTTCTTAAACCAACTTATGTCCTTTGTGAGTGGTCAAGTTGAGTTTTCTTTTGAACTGAACAAAAGCTTTCAAATGTCCTTAACTCCTTGAACACTTTATTTGAAAATATATTTAGTTTCCGACTTTATCATTTGCATTTCAAGGAATTCTTATTGAAAGATTGTTAAAACAAAATGGGAACAACCTTGAGTTGTTCAAAGTTAATCCTTTGGTATTTGAAAAATCTAATTTGAGAAAGGAGGCCTTTGAACAAGTTAGCAAAGATTTTGTTGTTGGACATCTTTACTACCATAGGTCTTTCAAAGAGTGGTTTGTAAAGTTATTCATGTCATTTGATAGTTTTCCAAAGAACTCTTGGGCATTATTATTGAAACGTGAATGTGAAGCTATATTGTTTTACCATGTACTTTTAAAATAGTGCTTTGATAAAATGGTTCTCAAAGAGGAATGTAGACCATTTTGGAATTTTAGAAATTTTAAGTCTATATTTCCCCATCTCCTTTGTAAAATGTTGAACGTTAAAACTCTTAAGGTTATTCTTCCATGTCTAGTGCTATAGTTGTAACACCCTACCCAACAAGCACCTAGCATGGCTTTAAAAATTTCGAGTGATACAAAAGTAGAGTTTGGATTTGATATAGTGGAGTATAGTGTTTTTGACACTTAGTGGTATTTTGGAGATATTTAGGAATGAGAATAAAATTTTATTATATTGATGTTTTATTCTTGAGATTTATAAATGCCTTTAAGTGGATTTTTTTTAATACCTAGTACGTGTATTTTAGAAATTTAAGCACTTGATAATTTCAAGAAAAAAAAAAAAAAACTTCATGACTAAGGATTTCTTCAACCACCTCACAGTCCACCTATCACCACCACCATTTTCTTTTCCTTTTTTTTTCTTCTCCCCCTAACCGCCTTAATCCCTATATATATATATAGGTTACAAGATTATTTTTTTAGTTTTTGGCAGCCATATTTGAGGAGCAAATTTAAGGGTAGTTCGTTCTTTTTTTTTTTTTTTGGTTAATTTTGTTAAATTAGATGTGTATATATATAGTTTAGGTTTATTGATTTGTTTTAGGATTTAAATATTTTAAATGGGTTTTAGTATATAGTTAATTGTGGTTTCTTAAGAGAGTATATTTTTAAGGGTACAGAATTTTCGATCTTTTAAGGAATTATTATATATATACATCCTAAGTTCAGTTACTAGGATCTCGATATTAATTAGGGAATATGATTTATTTGATTGGTACCTAAATATTAAGTATTTTCCTTATTACTATATTTTTAGGATTATAGCACCGAATCTGCATCCAGTTGAGTCCACAAACCCCGTTTTATTATGTTATTTCAAATGTTATAGGCTATATAAATATGTTTTCGAAACTCATCATAAAATATTTACTGTTTTTTAAACGGCATAGCTTGACATGTTTTTCTTAATTGGAGATGTTCTCCATCATGTGTTAAATGTTCATTAGAAATGCATAAGAGCAGTACTCCACATAGGTGTTTTCTTTTTAAAACAGATTATTCTTGTGGTGAAAAAGAATTAATCTGTATACGAGTTTTCTGGAAATATCTATGAGCCGGAAAATACTTTATGCGTCGGCATACATGAATGTAGACCTAGCATATTCGTAATCCGCATAAGCATGTGTTGACCTGGAGGATTTTTGAAAAGTTACATGATTTGACATGCATGAATAGAGATTTGGCATGCTTGTGATATCTGCATAAGAATGTGATAATTAGTGGATGGGCATTTTTTTGCTGCTCTAAAATGTTTATGATTTTAATCTGTTTACACGGTCGGGTAAGTGGCCTTTCGGTTTGTAAATACATATGAAAACCCCATTCTGACCAGGGTTGACGTTTTGGTTAAAATTATGTGAACGGAAGCGTCAGAGGATTGCATTATACGTGGCTAGTCCCCCGTTCTAGGGTCTATTCCGATGACGTGGATGGGTTTTTGATTCTAAGGGTGGATCTACTTGAAGAGGGGCGTAGTACCTGGAGGGCGTGGCCCAACCCATATTTACGTGGACATCGCATCATGCTCTGCGGTAGGACGGCCGCCTTGGGGAGAGCCAGGAGGGGCTTGAAACTAAGGTTGGTCTCAGGGCAGTCCTTGTAAGTACCCTAGGAATTTGTAGCCTGGTCTGGCTAGTGATATGGGAAGAGCGGTTGTTATGGAATCGAGCGCTCGTATAGTGTTTGGCTGGTATTGACTACAAGATGCTGGAACTTGGTTCCGATGAACTTGTTATGTTATGAAATTCAGACTTTGTCCGTGGAGCCGGACTGTTACATGACATCTTCTTTTGAATTTGGGTGTAGAAGCTGCGCTGATGTGTCTTGATTCGCACAGACTTCCCAGCTGTGCTCGAAGTTTAAGCATCAGTGGTATTAAAGCAACAAAAGAAAAATGTTTTCTGATAACATTGCATGAACTACTTTTGTGAAACCGCATCACCGTTATTTTAAAGAAACCACTAACACACAAACACACATGGATTCACTGAGCGTTTGCACCCACATTTTTCCGTATCATGTTTTAGTGTCATATGACTCAGGACGGTCAGACACAGTAAGCCGCTGAAGTGTTAGGTGTAGAGTTTTGGACCGAATCTCTTCGGAAGGACATGTTTTATGATTTATTTTTTCTCAAACTCGAGCCATTTGTATAGTTCCTCTTTTTACTTCGTCGTGTATTAGGATGATGCTAAGAAGTTTCTTGAACCTTGTGTTTTGAGCGTACTATAAGTATTTAGTTTACTTAGTTTCCCGCTGCGTATTGTATATATCTACTTCTAAATGTTGCCCCGGAATTGTGCTCTTGTTTTTAGAGTTATAGTCTAGTGCTGAGAGGCACACAAATGTCCTACTCAGCCACAGTTGACCATGCGGTAAGGTTGGGGGTATCATAGGTGGTATCAGAGCGTCTAGGTTCGATACTAGGTTTGAATTCTTGGATTTTAGACAAGTTATAAGTGTCAATTGTTTAAACATTGATGTCAAGCAGACGATTTATTGGTTAGCACTGACTCTAAGATCTTCTTTTGTAGGTACTATATAGCCAACCACTCTCATAGATAGATGTACCAGGAGGGTACGCTCGTGGGCTGGCTCAGTAGGACTGCATCATCATCATCGTATTCCATTAGGGAGATTGTCCCTGAGAAGGAACCAATCCCGGTGATTGACCTTTTAGATAGTGAGTTTGTAGAGGGACCGGTAGTGCAGGGGGTAGAGCTTGGGGTATCGATAGAAGAACACCCCTGCGAGCCCGAGTTAGATGGAGAGATGGTACCCAAGCCGGAGGGAGTGGCACCGGTGGACGCTGAGGGTATAGGCGCCTTCACAGCGGGTGGTTCCCTATTATTAGTATCGCTTATTTGTGGTTATTACCTATGGCGTGAGTAGCGGGTTGAGGCCGCTAGTCAGCAGATAGCAGAGTTTAGAGAGGAGATTTCTCGGATGGACGCCTTATTTTACACGGCTAGCCAGGCACGTAGACAGAAAACGTCGAGGGCCGCTATGTTAGAGATGGAGGTAGCCCAGATGCGGGAGGCGCACACGGCTTGGGAGAGAGAGATTCTGGAGTTGATCCACGAGTAAGACTGGCTTAGACGATTCCTCGCCCAGTTCCTCAGCACTGCTAGAGACTCCGTAGATAATGCCCATACCGAACTGGAGTCCCATCCAAGATGTTCTAGTAGTCAGTGTCATCAGGCAGAGTAGATGTTGGATAGAGTACAGGTAGAATTGTATATCTAGTTACTTGGATAGGTGCAAGTGGTGTTTTGGTTAGTCTTGGCATAGTAGCCTTAGGATCGCGGGTATGAGGTCCCCGAGTTTTTGGACATGTATAGCAACCCGGTTATATATTTTTGGGTCACAGGATCAGGATGATCCGACTGTATTTTGGCACTACTTGTACTAAAAATCCTCATTTTGAGTTATATTTATATGTTTATATGTACGTATTGATGTGGGTGCCTGTGATGAGTTTATGTTTACTTATTGTAGAGTATTTGCAAACTTAGAGGTTTATTACTGTTGTAACTTTCTGGTTGCTTAGAAACATGTCAGGTTCACGATCTTCTAATCATGCAGACGAGGCTATGTCTGAAAGTTCTCAAAACAGATAGTCTGAACCCATAATGGAGGTCACACCTCGTCCAGAACAAGCCACACACAAGATAATGGAGAATTTCATGATCAAGATGACGGAATTGTTAGAAGCTTCAATGGCCACAAGGAGGAACGAACGAGTACCGGCCATTGGAGCAGATGAAGCACTAAAATGATTTCTGAAGTTTCGACCCCCGGAGTTCTACAGAGAAGTTGAGCAAGAAATTAAAGTTGAATTGTTCCTTGAGCAGCTGAATGATATTTATGATACCCTTAAGTACGAGGATGCCCTGAGGGTAACGTTCGTAGCGTTTAGACTTCATGGTATGACAAAGGATTGGTGGCTTAAAGCTTCCGAAGCTTGGGCACTCAAGAACCAACCATGGAGCTGGAACAATATTCAAGAAGATTTCAGAAAAGAGTACATATCTCGGTGGGTTTGTGAGCAACGAGAGGATGCGTTTCAGCAATTGAGACGGGGTAAACTGACAGTGACCCAGTATATGGCAAAGTTCAATAGGTTAGCTAAATACTGCTTAAGATTGATAGATACTGATGAGAACAAGACGCGACAATTTGTAAAAAGATTAAGGGTTGAACTACAGCGGGCATTGGCACCCTTACCACCAATGGGATTCGCAGTAGCAGTTAAAGCCGCCACAAGGACGAAGATGGCAGATCAAGCAGTTATATAGAGGAAAGCACCTATTGGCTCAGTTGCAACCCCCTATAAACGTCCTAGACAAGGACCATAGAAATCTAGAGATTCCAAGAGATCTCGTGGCGAGCAAAGGATCGGAAATGAAGGCCGGCGAATCCTAACCCCTTGAAGAATCCATAGAGTATGTACATACTGTGGACAAAGTGGACATGTGGCTGAAATGTGTTATCAGAAGTTAATGTTATGTTTCAAGTGTGGGAAACCAGGACACGCAAAGGACCAGTGTCTGAGATGTAACAAGTACCTCTAGAGACGTCTAGAAAAGCAGGCCGACCCCCGACTCTGAGAGGAGCCACAGAAGGAAGAAATGATAAGCCACAACTAAAGGCTAAAGCTTATGCATTAGATGGATTGCCTGTAGACACTGAAGCAGAAGTAGTTGAAGGTATGATACAAATCTTTTCTCAACCAGCAAGGGTATTTATTGACCCTGGAGCTACACATTCCTTTGTGAGTTTGCATTTCATAAAACATATTCCTATACCTTCTGTTAACATGCATTATCAGTTGGTAGTTAGCACTCCTATGGGCATGAGTAAGATAACTGAGGTAAAATACCTAGATTGTGACATTTGTGTCGAGAGTGTGGTTTTAACTAGAGATTTAATTGCCTTACCATTTGAGGGTTATGATGTGATACTTGGGATGGACTGGTTGTCTAAACACTATGCCCAAGTAGATGTCGACGAAAGTTGGTTAAGTTTAGCCGACCGAGTATGCCAATCCTTGTGTTCCAAGGGAAGCGAACGAAACGAGAGAATCTCTTTTTGTCTGGCATGAAAGCCAGAAAGTTTCTAGGGAAAGGATGTAAAGGGTACTTAGTATATCTACTCAACAAGCCTAAAGAAGAGGTAAAATTAGAAATAGTACTCGTAGTGAAGGAGTATATAGATATTTTTCCTGAGGAGTTAACAATGTTGCCCCCAGACCGGGAAGTGGAGTTAGCATAGAATTGGTACCTGGTGCTAAACCAATATCTCGAACCCCATATCAGATGGCACATGAAGAGTTGAAGGAGTTGAAAAAGCAACTACAGGAACTATTGCAGCAAGGATACATTTGTCCAAGTATATCTCCTTGGGGTACGACAGTGTTGTTTATAAAGAAGAAGGTTGGAACCCTCAGGATGTGTGTAGATTACAGAGGATTGAATAGTTTGATAGTCAAGAACAAATACCCACTACCCCTCATTGATGAGTTATTTGACCAATTCCAAGAAGTGGGATGTTTTTCCGAATTGGACCTGAGATAAGAGTATTATCAAGTCAGGATAAGAGAAAAGGATTCGATAACGGCTTTCAACACACGATATGGGCATTATGAGTTTGTGGTTATGCCATTTGGACTGTCTAATGCACCTGCAACATTTATGAACTTGATGCATATAGTCTTTAGTCCTTACTTGGATAAGTTCGTGGTGATTTTTATTGACGATATACTTGTTTATTCACCCAATCCTGAAACTCATGAACAACATCTTTGAAAAGTGTTGCAAACTCTACGGGAGCATAAGTTGTATGCCAAATTTAGTAAATGTGAGTTCTGGATGACTCAAGTCACTTTCCTAAGACATGTTATTACACTGGAAGGAATCTCGGTAGATTTGGCCAAAGTAGAAGCAGTGGCCCATTGGGTGCAACCCAAAACACCAACCGAAGTATGTAGTTTCTTGGGTATGGCCGGATACTACCGGAGATTCATAAAGGACTTTTCTAGAATTGCTGGACCTCTAACACAATTAACTAGAAAAATAACCAAGTTTGAATGGACGGAGAAGTGTGAAAGGAGTTTTCAAGAATTGAAGAATCAACTGACTTCGGCACCAGTGTTAACCTTACTCGATCCGAACAAGAAATTTTCACTGTATATAGATGCTTCAAGGAAAGGTCTAAGAGTTGTGTTGATGCAAGATAGGAAGGCTGTCGCATATATTTCGAGGAAGTTGAAGGATCATGAACAGAATTATCCAATACACGATTTTGAGTTAGCAGCTATCGTGTTTGCACTTAACAAGTAGCGACACTACCTGTATAGGGCTAAGTATGAGATATTCACTGATCATAAGAGCTTAAAGTATCTGTTTTCTTAGAAGAACTTGAACATGAGACAACGTCGATGGATGGAACTACTAGAGGAATATCGATGCCTGATTAACTATCATACAGGAAAGGTGAATATGGTGGCAGATGCATTGAGTAGAAAAGCAAAGATATCAAGTCTTAGCTTAGCATCCACTCTACAACAGGATATTAAAAGCTCTCAAAAGAATATTAAGGAGTTCCAAGAGCTTAAAAGCTGTGTGGAAGCTAAAAAATTGGAAGACTTTCAGGCATTAGAAGCTGACGGGAGCCTGTACATTCAGAATCGGTTCTGTGTACCCAATGACACTGAGCTTAAGCGTAAGATTCTAGAGGAAGCCCACAGAAGTAAGTATTCAATGCATCTTGGAGAGAATAAGATGTACAAAGACCTAAAGCAAAAATATAGGTAGAATGGAATGAAGAGAGAGATCGGAGTATGTAGCAGTCTGTCTTACATGTCAAAGGGTTAAAAGGCAGAACACCAAAAGTCAACAGGACTACTACAACCGCTACCTATTCCCGAATGGAAATGGGATCATGTGACAATGCACTTTGTCACAGGATTGCTTCGGACCAAGGGGTATAGGGATGCTATCTGGGTGATCATTGATCGCTTAACAAAAGTGGCTCATTTTATTACCATAATATGACATAACCTTTGGACAAGTTGGCACAGATTTATGTAGATGAGATTGTCCGACTTCATGGGGTGCCTGATGATATTGTATCCGATAGAGACCGAAGGTTTACCTCAAGGTTTTGGCCCAAGTTCCAGGCAGCTATGGGGACCAACCTAAGTTATAGCACCACAGTACACCCCCAAACTGAGGGACAGTCTGAAGGGACAATTCAAAGCCTAGAGGATATGCTAAGAGCTTACGCCTTGACTTTGGGAATAAATGGGTTGACAACCTTGCTTGTGCTGAGTTTGCTTATAATAATAGCTACCACTCTTCAATAGGAATGTACCATTTAAAGCATTATATGGCAGGAGATGCAGAACACTCTTGTACTGGGATAAAGTCAGAGTTCGATCCCATTAGAGACAAAGAAACTTGATGCCATAGTTGGAGAAGATACAGAAACAAGTTAGGATAATTCAAGATTGGCTTCGGACAGCTAAAAGTAGACAGAAGAGCTATACCGACAATCAAAAAAGGGATTTGGAGTTTAGTGTGGGAGATCGAGTTTTCTTAAAACTTACACCGCATTACGAGAAGCTTAGATATTCGAGGGGAGGAAAGTTAAGCCCCCAATATATCAGACCATTTGAAATTATTGACCGGGTTGGTAAAGTGGCGTATTAGCTAACCTTACCGAGTGAGCTGACGGGTATACATGACGTGTTCCATGTGTCACAATTGAAGAAGTATCATCCTGCACCTGATCATGTTCTCAATGATGACCAATTGGAATTACTATCCGATCTATCATACGAAGAATAACTAACTGAGGTTATTGAACGAAGCATAAAAGAGTTACGTGGGAGACAGATTCTAATGTGTAAAGTGGTATGGAGATATCATGTAATCAAAGAGGCAACCTGGGTGACTGAGGAGTACTTGAAGAGGAAGTATCCAAAGCTTATAGGTACGTGACAGTTAAATTTTCGAGGACGAAATTTCTTTTAGGGAGGGTAGAATGTAACGCCCTACCTAGTAAGCACCTAGCATGGCTTTAAAAATTTCGGGTGTTATGAAAGTAGAGTTTGGATATGATATAGTGGAGTATAGTGTTTATGACACTAGAAGTATTTTGGAAGATACTTAGGAATGCGAATAAAATTTTATTATATTGAGGTTTTATTCTTGAGATTTATAAATGCCTTTAAGTAGATTTTTTTTTAATACCTAGTGTGTGTATTTTAGAAATTTAAGCACTTGATAATTTCAACTTCATGACTAAGGATTTCTTCAGCCACCTCACGGTCCACCTGTCACCACCACCATTTTCTTTTCTTTTTTTTTCTTCTCCCCCTAACAGCCTTAATCCCTATATATATATATATATATATATATAGGTTACAAGTTTATTCTTTTACGTTTTTTGCTGCCATATTTGAGGAGCTAAGTTAAGGTTAGTTTGTTCTTTTTTTTTTTTTTTTTGTTAATTTCGTTAAGTTAGATGTATACATATAGTTTAGGTTTGTTGATTTTTTTTTGGGGTTTAAATATTTTAAATAGGTTTTAGTATATAGTTAATTGTGGTTTCTTAAGAGAGTATATTTTTAAGGGTATAGAATTTTCGATCTTTTAAGGAATTACTTTATATATATAGATCCTAAGTTCATTTCATAGGATCTCGATATTAATTAGGGAATATGATTTATTTGATTGATGCCTAAAAATATTAAGTATTTTCCTTATTACTATATTTGTAGGATTATAGCCCCAAATCTGCATCTAAGTGAGCCCACAAATCCCGTTTTATTATGTTATTTCAAATGTTACGGGCTATATAAATATATTTCGAAACTCATCGTAAAATATTTACTATTTTTGAAACAGTATAGCTTGACATGTTTTTCTTAATTGTGGATGTTCTCCACTATGTATTACATGTTCATTAGAAATGCATAGGAGCGGTGCTCTACATAGGTGTTTTCCTTTTAAAACAGATTATTCTTGTGGTGAAAAAGAATTAATCTATATATGGGTTTTCTGGAAATATCTATGAGTTTTTAAAATGCTTTATGCGTTGGCATACATGAATGTAGACCTGGCATATTCGTAATCTGCATAAGGATGTGTTGATCTGGTGAATTCTTGAAAAGTTACATGATTTGACATGCATGAATAGAGATCTGGCATGATTGTGAAATCTGCATAAGCATGTGATGACTGGCGGATGGGGATTTTTTTTGTTGCTCTAAAATGTTTATGATTTTAATCTGTTTCGACAGCGAGCAAGTGGCCTTTCGGTTTGTAAATACATATGAAACCCCATTCCGACCAGGGTTGAAGTTTTGGTTAAAATCATGTGAACGCAAGCGTCAAAGGATTGCACTGTACATGGCTAGTCTCCCGTACTAGGGCCTCTTCCGATGACGTGGATTAGTTTTTTACTCTGAGGATGGATCCACTTGAAGAGGGGCATAGTACCTGGAGGGCGTGGCCCAATCGTTATTTACATGGACATCGCATCATGTTCTACGGTGGGACAGCTGCCTTGGAGAGAGCCAGGAGGGGCTTGAAACTAAGGTTGGTCTCAAGGCAGTCCTGGTAGGTACCCCAAGAATCTGTAGCCTGGTCTGGCCAATGATATGGGGAGAGTGGTTGTTATGGAATCGAGTGCTCGTATGGTATTTGGCTGGTATTGACTACGAGATGCTAGAACTTGGTTCCGATGACCTCGATATGTTATGAGATTCGGACTGTGTCCGTGGAGCCCGGCTGTTGCAATACATGTTCTTTTGAATTCGGGTGTAGAAGCTGAGCTGATGTGCTTTGATTCGCTCAGACTTTCTAGCTGCGCTCGAACCCCTCATGTAGGTTCAAATACCAGTGGTGTTAAAGCAACAAAAGAAAAATGTTTTTTGATAACATTACATGAACTACTTTTATGAAACTGCATCACCATTATTTTAAAGAAACCACTAATGCAGACACACACGTGGACTCACTGAGCATTCGCACTCACGTTTTTTCGTATCATGTTTTTTCGCAGTTGACTCAGGACGGTTAGAGGGACAGTAAGCTGCTGAAGTGTTAGGCGTAGAGTATTGGACCGAATCTCTCCGGAAGGACATGTGTTTATGATTTTTTTTTCTTAAACTCGAGCTGTTTGTATAGTTCCTCGTTTTACTTTGTAGTGTATTTGTTTGTATAAGATATTTCAACCTTTGTATTAGGATAACCCTAGGAAGTTTCTTGAACCTTTTGTTTTAAGCGTACTATAAGTATTTAGTTTACTTAGTTTTCTGCTGCGTATTGTATATATCTACTTCTAAATGTTGCACTAGGGTTGTGCTCTTGTTTTGAGACTTATAGTCTAGTGCCGAGAGGCACGCGGATACCCTACTCAGCCGCAATTGACCTAGTGGTAGGGTTGGGGGTATTGCAATTGTAAAGATCATTGAAGCTGGCAAGGTTGTCTTACCCAAAGAGGAACCCGGCAGACTTCATCATCATTTAAGAGGAATTGAACGTCAAAGTTATATGGTGATCGGTGTGGCTTTGAAATGTGCTACTTATAATAAGAAGCTATATGCATTGTTTCACAATGGATGACACAAGCTAAGAAGTGGTATGCAAGATGGATGAAAATCCATAGGGACACTTCCAAGTGTCATTTGGTACAAGAGAGGTAAAGAAAATGTGTAACCAATGCTTCGTCAAGGAGGTATATTCTATTATTTACTTTACAAGCTCAATTACTTGATTTTGAGATGTTAAAGGAATTACATGTTAGTGGTAATGAGTTCAAGGACATAATTGTTAGTTATATGTCCTAGACCAATCGACTTACATTTATATTGGTTATTTATGAGGCATGTATTTTGAATTGTATTTTATGCTCTTGGTCATCAAGTATGTGACTTGATAGTAAAACCCTTCTTGCTAATAAAATACTATTCTTGTTTGTTTCTAGTTTTATCACATCTTCTATTATTAAACTAGTATGAAGTTGATTGATGATCAAGTTTTACTGATCATGAATATGAGATATAAAATCACTTCATAAATACATATTGAGAATATTGTATTGGACATGACCAAAGTGAAGAAGAAATATTACATGGGTTTAAGTCATAAGTATTTCTTCTCAGTTTTATGTTTGGTGTCCTTTGACCTAATGTTTCTAATGCTTCTTGCATGGAGAGAAAATATGTTTTGACATAGTCAAAGATCACTTTTAATCAGGTGATTATTATGACTATTGGTTAGGCTATTTTCTTGTCATGGCTTGAACATTAGAGATAGTGAAAGGGATTTGTCCCTCTTTTAATCGAGAAAGATATCCATGGGCCCCTTGATAAGGAAGACTGGAAAATACGCATGACCGTGCTCAAATAAGTATTAATAAGGTATTATTAATATTATTTGTTGGAACAGTCTGCCTGGTTAAGTAAATGATTAATTAAGTTTTATAAGGATGACTTGGTCCATGCCTTATACTTAATTAGGATATCGTATGATAAAAGGACTAAATATTGATGTTAAGTTATCATATCTTTTACTTAACTTGGGTAAGCATAATGTCTTACTAGTGACCACTTATATTTTGTGGATAAATGTCTAGGACATTTTTATTCACTGCCAACGTTAAGTGAACCAACGGGATCACATGCATAGATGATCTGGTGAGCATGATGTCCACGTTCAATGAATCTAGATCCCGTCCAGATTCGGTGAATGTATACAAAAAGGGATACGATTTCGTGTTGCATATATATTTGGTAAGTTAAATAAGTAACTTATTTATTTATCAAATAAATGAAATTGATTATTTAATAATATTCATCCAACCGTTGGATGATTATAGGAATAGACGGACGAGATTAAATTGTCATTAGATGACAAATAGGGTTTTGATATGGACAGCTATAAAAAGGTTCTGTTAACCTTTTTCCGCGATGGTCTTCCTCCAATAAAAGAAAAAAACTTTAACTCTAGAACGGTGAGAATTATGTCTTACCTCTCTCTCTCTCTCTCTCTCTCTCTCTCTCTCTCTCTCTCTAAAATTCCAAGGCATTACCAAATAGTTAGGGTTCCTTCTGAATAGTTTTCATAACGTCAAGGGGCTAGCATCCCATTCACTCGCAAAGAAGGTCGTCATGTGAATATCGGTAGAGGGCGAAGCATAAGTAGTAGCACCTCTACACCTAGTGGCATCGAAAACATTGAGGTAGTTTTCTCACCAATCGGTTTTTCTGTTATGTAGACTCTGTTGGTAGTTTTCGTAGTTATTTTTCTTATGTTTTTGTCTATGAATTACAACAATAATTTATTCTTGTTTTGTTGTGCATAATGATGAGTACCTTATACATGATGGTGTTCTTTACCATGTTAGTAAATTATGCATTCCTTCTTGTTATTTAAAATTGATATTAGTTAAAGAAGCTCATAATGATGGTTTGATGAATTATTTTGATATTTCCAAAACTTATGTGATCTTACATGAGCATTTCTTTTGGCTTAGCATGAAAGGGGATGTGGAAAGGTTTATTGATAATTGTGTAGAAAGTAAAAGAACTAAATCTAAATATTCGCCATATAGACATTATATTTCTTTGAATGTGCCTAAGGAACCTTGTGTTGACATATTTATGGAGTTTAATATTTGGACTACTTAGGTTTCTTAAAGGCATGGCTTCTCTATTCGTTGTGGTTTATCTTGATGGGATCTTGATTGATAGCAAAACTTATGCATTTCATTAGCATCATTTCAATCAAGTTTTGTTTGTTTTGAGAAATGAGAAATCACATGCTAACCTTGGAACATATGAGTTTTGTGTTTAACATGGTACTTTCCTAGGTTATGTAGTGAATTTTCAAGGTCTCCAAGTTAGTGCAAATATGATGCACGTAATCCAAGATTGGCTTCTTTCAAAGAGTGCCTTTGAGGAGAACCTTATGAACTTGTCAGGACATTGAAGCACTGGCAACATTATTTATGGCCTAAGGAGTTTCTGGTGCACACCGATTACGAGTCCTTGAAGTTTCTCAAAGGACAACAAAAGCTAAATAAGAGCCATGCAAGATGGATGAAGTTTATTGAAACCTTTCCATACATCATCCGATACAAGAAAAGTAAAGAAAACATTGTAGTCGATGTATTGTCTAGAAGGTACACTCTTATCTCTACTTTGCAAGCTCAAATTCTTGGTTTTAAGATGCTTAAGGATTTATATGCCAGTGATCTAGATTTTAAAGATATATTTGAGGATTGCTTGCTTGTGCCTAATGATAAGTATATCATACATGCTGGTTTTCTTTATCATAACGGTAGATTGTGCATTCCATCTTGTTCCGCTACGATGTTGTTGGTTAAAGAGGCTCATTGTAGTAGCTTAATGGGGCATTTTGGTATTCTTAAAACTTATGATATCTTGTATGAGCATTTCTTTTGGCCACACATGAGAAAAGATGTTGAAAGATTCACTGGAAATTGCTTAGAATGTGAAAGGGCTAAATACACTTCTTTACCTCATGGTTTTTATATTCCTTTAGAAGTACCTAAAGTTTCTTGGGTTAACATTTCAATGGATTTTATTCTTGGTTTTCCTAGATCACCAAAGGTTATGGATTCTATCTTTGTTGTAGTAGATAGTTTTCTAAAATGGCTTATTTTATACCTTGCAAGAAACCGATTATACTAGTTATGTTGCAAACTTGTTCTTTACTTGGGTGGTACGATTTCATAGTATACCTAGAACGATTATTTCGGATCATGACACCAAATTTCTTAGTCATTTTGGCGTGTTTTGTGGAGGAAACTTTGTACTAACTTGTTGTATTCTATTGCTTGCCATCCACAAACCGATGGCCAAACGAAGGTGGTCAATAGGACCATTGGGAAACTTCTTAGGGCCATCCTTGAGAAGAATTTATGCCAAGGGGAAGAATTCATTCCTCACATTGAGTTTGCTTATAAAAGGGCTAAGACATTATATTACTTCTTATTCTCCTTTTTTAGGTTGTTTATGGTTTCAATCCTTTAACTCCATTTGATTTGGCTCCTTTGCCTGTAGATCATGTTGTGAGTATGGATGGAAAATAGAAGGTGGAGTTTGTCAAATCTATTCACGCTAAGGTGCATGAAGCTATTGAGTCCAAGAACAAGAACTTGGTGGCTTCAAAGAATGTTGGTAGGAAACAAGTGGTGTTTTAACCCGGTGATTGAGTTTGGGTTCATCTTCGGAAAGAACTCTTTCCTTCTCAATGGAAGAATAAGCTTGATGCTTGTGGAGATGGACCTTTTCAAGTCCTTGAGTGTCTTAAAGATAATGCTTATAAAATTGACCTTCTGGGTGAATACAATGTTAGAGCCACCTTGAATGTTCCTGATTTGTCTTCTTTTGATGTAGGTAATGATTCAGGGAGGAATCTTTTCAATGAAAGGGCAAATGATGTAGATTGGAAGAGTCAAGCATCCAGGGAGTTTAAGCTTAGACCAATAACTAGAGCTCGGATGAAGAAACTCAAAGCTTCCAATGGAAATGAAGATAATGGCATGGTAGCTTACATGGAAGAAGCTTTTGAAGAACAAGTTTGAATAGTTTAAAGGCAAGGAAAGGCATCTAAGTTGTTCTCAATTTGCTCAATTAGCAAGGATTATTCAAAGGAGCAATTTGTTGGTGAAAATGGCTAAGTATGGGAGAAAAGGCACCCTACTACCACGGTAGCCCTACCCCTACCGTCGTCAGTAGGCTTCTATCGAGCAATGCTGGGAAATTTCATATCTACCGCCGATGGTAGGTTCCCTCTACCGTCGACGGTAAGGTTCGACTGAACTTGGATAATGCGATCTTTTGAAGGACTTTATGTTATTTGGCTTGTCCTTTAAGTTTTTAATCAATGGTTAATAGGTATTTTAAGTCATTAAGCTATAGGTTAGCTAGGGTTAGACCTTAGTCTATAAATATCCCATTATAACTCAATGTAAAACTAACTACGATGAATTTGCTGAAATTTAAGAGATAATTCTCCAATTTCTTCTAGGTTTCTTCATTTTCTTAGACTAGCTTGCTAAGGGTAAATGTCCTTAGTGTTGTGAACAATTGTTGCCTTAGAGTGTATAATCTATGGAACCAATTTATCATTCAAATTCCTTTCATTAGTTGATTCATAGAGTTTCCTTTCTTTGAATCAATTGATCTTGGGTCTTCTAGTTGTGTAATTGGCGTTTTGAGGCCTTTGTTTCCTCAAGGTTCTCATTATCTATCTAGGAATGAATTTAGCATCTCAATATTAGTTTTATGAGACTTAGTTTCTCACAGGTTTCTTATCGGGGTATTGAATTTAAAAATCCTCAATAGAGGTTCTTCAAGAGAAAGGGGTAATCCTTGGGAATGAACAGAATCCAAACTTCAATCAAAAGTGGATCTACATTATGAACTCTGGTGGAACATTCGGATTTTATAGCTGGAGGAAACAGACAAGGACATAATCCATACTCCAATATATATTGTAAGCCCTAAGGGTATATTTGTAATGTTTTGATTATGATTAATTTGTGCTTTGTGATAATAGAATTAGTTTTGTAAAAAGAACAAAAGATGCACAAAAGGAGTCTCAAGGAAAATCTACAAAGAATTAAAAGATCACTCAAGACTAAAAGATTTTATGAAGATGAAGTAATCAAGTTAAAGACCTTGAAGATAAGAAGAATGCTTAGGGATAGCTTTGCAAGGTATTTATGTAACACTCCCAAACTTATTTCTTTGATTTTTGATCAATTATGGTAGCTCCTTAGAAGAACTATTTTTTCAGGAATTATCCATGAAAAACCAAGTGCTATTAATAAAGCTTTGATGATTTAAAATTGTTACATCTTTTGTAAGCTCTTGCATCAAGAATACATGTTTTGAAAGTGAAGCAAAATCTACATTTTACAACTTTTCACAAAAAAGGGAAAACTGGTCATTCGAAAATTTTTAAGTATAAGCAATCATCTGATTTTTTTAAAAAGAAAATTAGTCATCCGATTTTACTTTCTTTAGAAAATCGGACATCCTAATTTTTTGGACAAATCATAAAAAACCGATCATTCTATTTTTTAAATTGGTCATCCGAAAATTTTTTAAGCATGCAAAAAATCATTCTTCCTGTTTTACACTCTATAAGAAAGTCATCCAATTTTCTGTTCTTTAAGAAAATCAGACGTCTACTTTCTAAAACCGATCATCCGGTTTCTATTTTTACCGTAAGAAAAAATGACCGTTGCTGCTGACAGTAATAGCTAGTCTTTTACTTTCACATATAAAAGGGCCATTGATCAGCCATAAATGAGGAGTAGTTGAAGGAGTTTTGAGAACACATTTAAAACATTAAAGGAGCTAATACCTTATTATTAATAAAACCTACCAAACAAAAAAATAAAACCTTAAAGGAGAAAGGTAAGCCCTAAGGGGGAAAAGTATTATAAAAAGGAATGTTACAGTAGATGTTATAGACGATCCTAAGTGCTATGCTAGAGTGGACTCACACAATCATCCCATAAGGAGCACTCAAGTGGTCAATTCAATGGATTTTGATTCCCTCAAAATCAAGCTTGGTATCCTAAACATTCTTTAAGGCCCCGTTTCATTGACTAGAAAAGTGAGCAAGGTAATTAATCATTTTTCCAAATTTTAAATTCCAGTATTTGGTTTATTACTTATGTTTTGAGAACGGAATCAGATTCTTAGGAAGTGGAAAAGTAAATGGAAAATACTAGAATTGTAAATCCTTAGGGGGTATTGTGATTCCTTTCCTTAGGATTCTAACAAAATAATAATAAAAACTCTTTTTAAGATGAATAAAAAAGATATACAAGACTTTTTTTTTAATATATATTTATATTATAATATATTATTTTCTTTATTCTTATTTATTTGTTTATTCCTCTCATACTCAGATCATTTTTTTCCAACTTTTTGTTGGTATATTATTATATAAAAATATTAAATCTTCTCTAAATTAATTTAAAAAAGTGGACTCTCTCTCTCTCTCTCTCTCTCTCTCTCTCTCTCTCTCTCTCTCTCTCTCTCCCACCCCCCCTCCCTCCCCCCGCAGTTCACATATTAAAATTTACACCTCCTATGAAAATAATTTTTTATTATTGAATTAGATGGGCATTAATTTTCTTTGAAGGAGATGAATATGAAATTAACGAAGAATAATGTATAGAAATGGAATTAAAGTCTTTGTTGTAAGAATAAAAGTGTTTTCATTATGGAATTTTAATTTTATTTTGATTTTTCTTAAAAATAATTATTCAAATTGTATAACCCCTTTTATGGATAATTATACGAACACAATTTATATGACATATTTATATGTAATTTAAAATAGTAACATTAAATTTTGGGTTAGATAAATGCACTAGGGTCATTTTGGCCAAATTGATGTAAATATAAATTCCGTATCTAGTTGCATTTTGTTAAACTTAATATTTGGAAAGAATTCTTGTTATTTTCCTTCTTAACATTCTGGTATATCCAAACAAAGTAAAGGGATGTGTATGCATTTACATTTAATGAATTTAGATTCCAAGTAATCACATTCCTACTTCAACTTTCTTTTCCCGTGAATCAAATGGAGCCTAAATGCTTTCCTAGTTTTCTACCACTTTTACATTTACTAGTGCTCAATGAGTTGAATAGACTCATAGAAATCATCTTAGTTAAGTCTCGGAAGTTGAAATTTTGACTTTCTTATCTGCTAGGCTCACAGAAATTAGCTTAGTTGACATATATTTTCTAATCCTAACAAAATTCCCCTTTAAGACAGGAGTATCTTTCAGTGTAATAAGGTGATGAGAGTCTGCAGATTGTCGAACTCTCACCAGAGCCAATCACCAGTACTTACTATGTCTCTATTGTTTAATTAAATAAAAAGATTTACAATTTTTTTATAAAATCTTATAAAATAAGAAACAATTGAAAAGAAAATTAAACTAAAGGAAGCAATTAAGAAGATTTAAAAAAAAAAAAAAAAATTTGGAAAGGAGTGTTTAAACAGTAGAATCCCCCTAGAACCTTAAGTTAATTTT
Organism: Catharanthus roseus; assembly: GCA_028651295.1. Lineage (NCBI taxonomy): Eukaryota > Viridiplantae > Streptophyta > Magnoliopsida > Gentianales > Apocynaceae > Catharanthus > Catharanthus roseus. The sequence continues at coordinate 5,621,440 of JAPQWS010000086.1, read as the reverse complement.
ATTTAGAAAATTGTTGTAATTAATCATTAAAACTAGTTGGTTGGATCTCATCAAACATCGGATCGATCTTATTTCTAGGCAAAAACCCTCCTATTCAACTTAGCCATTTAGAAAAGAATTCCTTTTAACCCTAACCCGATTATGAACGAGTTATAGATTATAGCGATTAGTTAATAATCTAAGAACCGTAATTAGTATTCCTAATCAATTACCAATTCCAATTATTTAATATAAACCCTAGGTTAGCCTTCCTTTTTCCAATTCCAATTAACCTTGCGAAATTATCAATCACGCATAAACCGGTAAACAAACACAATAATTGAATAATAACTAAACAAGAATTAAAATAATTTAAACAAGAATTTCATATAAAACATCAACCAAGTATTCTAGGGTTCATTCCCTTTCAAACACAAAACGAATTAACCAGTAAACATAATTGTAAAACATAAATTTAACAAATTCATGTAATAAAAAGAGTGTAAGGGAGCTTAGGGAAGTCTTGAAGATTCTGTGGTTTCGATGAACGCCCGAACTCGTCTCGAGTCGCCCGAAGAACTCCTAAAATTCGAGTCTTCTTACAAAATAGGAATTGAATCGAAAATCCTCTGAAGATTAATGTTGCTAATGAGATGTTTAAATAGAGAAATTTTTAGTTAATTACGCCCTAAACCTATCTTAGAAAGGTTTGGAATCAAATTACAAAAGGAAAATGAATGAGAGTCTAAATAAGAAGCACACAAAATTATATTTTAGTCCCTCTCTACAAATTTTCGGATTAGAAAAGCTGCTTTCTGGATTCAGAAATCTACTGCCCAAAAAATATCTTGCTTTGTTTCTGTTTTTCGGATCAGGTAATTTTGTTTTATTTCTTGAGTCTTCTTGAGCCCTTTAATGGAACATTCAGGTCTTGGAGAAACATTATTTATAGATAAATCTCTAAGCTTTCTAAAACATCTTGAATCAGATTGATTGGACTTGTATATTGCGAGTTATGATCATTTTACCAAAAGGTGTCAAATTGGAATGTCATGTGAAAACGCGAATATTTGAACTATACTTTGGATGATCAAATAAACTGAGATTGAGACAAAATTTAGCTTTATGGAAATATAAAAGTTCTATAAAATCTTCAAGAAGAACATATCTTCAATTAATGTCATTATAGAAGTCAAACATCTACCGGAAGCAGATGGCACGGGTCTTTCTTTTAGGTCTTTCCTTACCAGAAAAGAAGGGAGTTAAATAAAATTCAAGATGAGGAACATTTTTTCTCATTTTTTGCTTTGTTTTTGCTCCAAAGGCCTTTGTTTTGACTTGTTTTCAATATATATTCATTCCTAAGATACCTATAACAATAAGAGAAGAAGCGAAGTTCGATTAGTCCATTTTATAAGAAATTAAACTAAAAACCTGATGAAAATAGCAACGCTCAAAAAGGGCAAAAATAGACATATCATTTGTTAAGTCTTGGAAGTTGTAACTAGACTTGTAGGGGGAGAAGTATAATTGGTTACCATATAAGGGGCATATATTTTGTTTTTAAAGGGAAGATTTTATAAATGAAAAGTTAAACACTTTCCACTCGAAATTATGTGAGTTTCAATTGTCTTAGTGACGCCCTTTTCTTTGTGATTCCCCAATTGAGCTTGTTTTAAACTGTGTGACCTACTGTTTGAGAATTTAATCCTTTTCGAGTAATTATCCTTTTAATTCAAGCAATTTAACCCAAAACACACAAAAAAAGTTATGTTAGAGCGAGTTTTTTTTTTTTTATACATTTTTTTAAGCTTCAAATGAGCCTAAACACACTGCTCAAAACACTTAACCATAACAAGAGGTATTTCAAATGGCCTTTCAAGGAACCTTGCCAATTTTGTCCATACAAGTTGAGAATCTCAATTCAAGAATGGAGCTTAATGAGAAATCTAAAATGGAACATAGTGATTGCCTTGAAAACATGAATCAACACCTTCATAAACGAGGAGAAACATAAGAATTAGATGCATATAGCAATAGTGATGATGTATTTCTCAAAGGCGTTCCCATCAAATTCGATGACAATGTCGTGAATTTGATGATGATAGAGGTTTAAAGCTAAATGTTCTAGAATTTGAAGGAAACCTTGATCCCGAGGTGTTCCTAGATTGGTTCAGGATGGTGAACATGTCTTCGAGTATAAGGAGTATGACGATCATAACAAGTTCAAAGTAGCTACTTTAAAACTCATCTTATTTGTGGTATGAAAACTTAAAAACTAGCAAAGGAGAGAGGGAAGAGACAAGATTGGGTCTTGGGAGAAACTTAAGAAGTACATGAGAAAGAAGTGTGTACCTAGTGATTATGAGCAGGATGCTTACATAAGCATGGCCGGATTGACCCAAGGAAACAAATTCACTGGAGTGTATGTCTAATAGTTTGAATGTTTAGCCATGATATGTGATATTCAAGAGAGAGGTGAACAAAGGATAGCTCCTTTTCTCAAGGGCTTGAATTTTGTTTTGGCTAAAAAAGTGGTGGTACAATCATTCATATCTTTTGATAAATCTTGTAAATTAGATTTGAAATTTGAAAAGCAATCCAAGAAGCCTTTAAGTTACACTCAGATCAAGCGATTTTCTAATTTCAAAGAAAGCTCTAGTTCTAAACAATTCTGGAAGAAAAGAAAAGGAAAGACAAAGTAAAAGGGCACAACCATGAGAGATAAGCCGATTAATAAAAGCAACAAAAAGTGTTGTAAGTGTCAGGGGTATGTCTATTTTGCTGATGATGTGCCAATAAGGAAGGTCTTCACCATCTGTGAGATTGAAGAAATGGATGCCGTAAATCAGGAAGAAGAGGAGGAGATTGATGCCAACCCAGAAGTAGGAGATAGCTAATTGGTATTAAAGAGAGCATTGCATGTCCAAGTGTTCTATGGTTACTGTCCTATTAAAATTCCACTTTTAGGAAAGCTTACATATTGGTCTAATATAGCAAGAAAAGTCCCCAGATTGTTTAACTCTAGAAATGGCCAAGCACTAGCACTACTTACTACGTCTCTACCGTTTAATCAAATAAATTGTTTTGAAAATATTTTTTAAATAAAGAAATAATTAAAAAGCAATTAAAGTTTTTAGAACGAATTTGGACAAGAGTGTTTAAATGGTAGAATCTCCCAAGAACTTTAAGTTAGTTTTATTTAGAAAATCGTTGTAATTAATTATTAAAACCCGTTGGTTGGATTTAACTTAAACGTTGGTTAGACCCTATTCCTAGGCGAAAACCCTCTGATTCAGTTAACCATTTAGAAAAGAATTCCTCTCACCCTAACCTGATTATGAACGAATTATAGATTATAGTGATTTTAGTAATCTAAGAACTATAACTAATATTCCTACTCAATTACTAATTCCTATTATTCAATTAAGCCCAACAATTCAATAATTACCAGAATTAGATAATTAAAACTAGAAATTCATATAAAATATTAACAAAGTAATCTAGGGTTCATACCCGTTTAAACACAAAACGAATTATCTGCTAAATGATTATTATAAAATATGAATTTGGAGACAAATTCATATAAAATAATTTTAGGGAGCTTAGGAAAAGGGATTGAAGATCCACGATCCCGGCGATTGCTCAAACTCATCTTTTGAATTGCTTGAATAAACTCCTTAATTGGTCTTCTTACAAGAATATAGAATTGAAACTAAGACCTAAGCTATTGAATTAATCTGTTTAATGAGGTTTATATAGGAGAAGAATCTCCAAATCCTACTCTAAAAATTACTCTAAACCCTTTCTGAAAAGGTTTTGAATCCAATTACAAAAGGCAATAAAATCAGAGTACAAAAAGGAAAACTTCTAAAAATTTGCATAATAGTCCTAAAAATTTGCATAATAGCCCCTTTGCAACTATTTGAATCAGGAAAGCTTATCCAAAAGATCTTTGGAAAGAGTCTCTGAATCATGAAAACACTTTCCAGGTCTGGAAAGTGCCTATCCAGATCAGAATAGTATTTTTAAATTATTAATTGGATTTTTTCGAAGAGACTCATAGAATGGCAGAGGCAAATAGAGCTTTTGCACATTTTCGTTAATCCAAGATAATGTAGCACAATCTCCCCCCGATGGGGGATTAAGGGTGTGATTGGATTATATGATGGATTCCCCTGAAAAACATTGGCGTCAATTTTTCGAGCTTTCTTAATTTTGTGTTTCTTCTCCATTGTTTCTTCTTTTTCACTCCTAAATTCTTCGTTTCGTTTTGCTTTCAGCATACTTTCATTCCGAAGGTCCCTACAAGCAATAAGAGAAGAAACAGATCAATAAACTCTATTTTATAAACATTTAGCACAAAAACCGATAAAACGATAATACTTATGAGGGTAAAATTTAGACTTATCGCTAAGCCACTTCGTAGAATGAAGAGCAACGAGACCAAATCTTCCATAATCGTAGCACTATTGGAGATAAGTGTGCAATTTCATAATTGATAGTGATAGTTACACCAATGTTGCTTCATCTCTTCTTGTTGAAAAGTTGTCACTTCCTCTACGTGAACACTTTAGACCTTATTCACTTCAATGGCTTAAAAATGATTTGAGGGTTAGTAAGCAAGTTTTAGTGAATTTTGCAATTGACTCTTATAATGATGAACTACGGTGTGATGTGCTGCCTAAAGATGCATGCCATATTTTGTTTGGAAGACCATGGCAATTTGATAGAAATGTGAAACATGATGGGAGGAGAAATGTTTATACAATTTCTATTGGTAAAAAGAAGATAGATTTGTTGCCCTTACCCCCTAATGAAGTATATGATACCCCTAGCAGCTCTAAAAATTTTGAGAGCTTGTTTCTTAGTGCTTCGGAGATTGAAAAGGAGATACAAGAGGAAAGGGTAGTATATGCTTTGATGCCAAAAAGAACTGCCCTTGAATATGGTTATGTTGATAATCCTATGCTCGCAAACTTACTTGTGGATTTTGTGATATATTCCCGGATGAGTTACCTCCTAGTTTGCCACAATTGAGAGGAATGGAGCACCAAATAGATTTGATTCCTAGAGATTCCCCTCCATATAATCCAAATCATAGTTGTAATCCCGAAGAATCAAAAGAACTCCACAAACAAGTGAAAGAACTTATAGCTCGTGGCTATGTTTGAGAGAGCCCTAGCCCTTGTGCCGTTCCAGTCTTGTTGGTGGCGAAGAAAAATGGGACATGTCGTATGTGTGTGGATAGTAAAGTTGTAAACAATATCACTGTCAAATACTGATTTCCTATGCCTCATTCTGATGATTTGTTAGATGAGTTGCATGGTTCCAATTTCCTCTCCAAAATTGATCTTTGTTGTGATTACCATCAAATGAGAATTCATGAAGGAGATGAATAGAACACAACCTTTAAGACCAAACGGGGCCTGTATAAATGGCTTGTGATGCCCGTTGGTCTATGTAATGCTCCTAGTAAATTCATGCAATTAACGAATGAGGTACTTTTTCGCTTAACTTCGTTCATTTATTGTTGTTTATCTTGACAATATTCTTGTGTATCGTAAAAATCAGGGAGAATATGTACAATATTTAAAGCTTTTTTTTGAGAAGTTAGAGAATAGAAAATGTATGCAAAGATGGAGAAATGCTAGTTCATGAATTCAAGTGTAACCTTCTTCGGTTGAATGGTCTCCAAGGATGGAATTTGAAAAACCTTGGGGGGGGGGTGAATAAGATTTTTGGCTAGTTAAAAACTTTTGCAAAATTTAAAATATAGAGTCTCCGATTTTGTTTGAAGAAGAATGTAATAACTCTTTTTAATAAAATTCCTAACAAAAAAAATCTCTTTTATAAAGAATGATCAACCATTAATCTTAGAGATAATAAGGAAATCACAAAAGAAAAGAGACAAAGAATTTGTAGTGGTTCACTCTCTCAATAGAGCTACATCCACTACCTTGAGACTTAACTCAAGGATTTCACAAAAGTTCACTAGTCACAAGTTTTTATAAAATACCACAATAAGGATCACCCTTCAAGGGTTTTGCACATAAACCTCAAAGTTCACAAAACGATACTAGATAATCAAAAGATCAAGGATTACCTAAGGGGTTTTCACAAAACCTTCGATCACAAATTAGATGTGAGAGAAGAGTTGGAACAATATTACCAAAAGAGCTTGAGATAAAGAGAATACAACTTTTGAAGTGCTTCTTCAAGCTTTCCTTCTTTCTCTTTGAGAAATGATCAAACAATATAGCTCCAAGAAGTTTTTCTTTTGAATAATTTAATAATGATTGGAAATGTCTTTTAATGCTCTTTAATGTGTTCTAAAAGCTCCTTCAAATACTGCACATTTATGGCTGATCAATAGCGCTTTCATATGTGAAGGTAAAAGACTAGCTGTTACTGTCAACAGCAATAGTAATTTTCTGACTGTAAAAACAGAAACCGGACGACCGGTTTTAAAAAGTGGATGTCCAAATTTCTTGAAGAACAAAAAATTGGATGACCGATTTTCTTAAAGAGTAAAAATATGAAGAACGATATTTTGCATGCTTAAGAAATTTTTGGACGTCCGATTTAATACTCGGATAACCGATTTTTATGTGAATCCATAAAATTCGGACGTTCGATTTTCCAAGGAGTAGAAAATCGGATGACAGATTTTCTTGAACAAAAATCGGATGAACGATTTTTATACTTAAAAATTTCGGATGACCGATTTTCCTATAAAACATAGATTTTCCTTCACTTTCAAAACATGTATTTTTGAAGTAACAACTTTAAAACATGTAACACTTTTAAATCATCAAAGCTTTATCAAGAGCACTTAGTTTTTGAAGGATAATTTCTCAAAAATTGTTTCTTCTAAAGAGCTAACATAATTGATAAAAAAATCAAATAAATAAGTTAGGACGTTTTATATAAATACGTTATAAAGCTATCCCTGACCATTCTTCTTGTCTTCAAGGTCTTTAACTTGATCACTTCTTCTTCATAAAGTCTTGTACTCTTGAGTGATCTTTTCTTCATTGTAGATAATCCTTGAGACTCCCTTTGTGCATCTTTTGTTCTTCTTACAAAACTATTTCTATTATCGTTAATCATAATCAAAACATTACAAATATGCCCTTAGGGCTTACAATCTCTCCCTTTTCTATTATGACAAACAAAGATGCAAGATGATGACTATATAGAACAAAAGAACATGGTTAAGCCAAGAAAATTTTTCAAAAGATCAACATTAAGAACTAAGCATATAAAAAAAAAACATGAGAGAGAGAAAAAAAACTCCCCTTTTTTTTGAAAAACAAGCCAAGGTTTGAAAATAGTTGAAAAAAAAAAGCTTAAAGCTCCCCCTTAAGACATGCTTCACAACAAATATGGCACCAAAACATCATCAATAAAACTCAAGGCCATATAAGCAACAAGGCATGATGCATAAAGCCTTTTACAACTCAAAGCATGTTGCCAACAAAAAGTATCAAAACATCAAGGCAACACAACTCAAGTCATCAAGACAATATTGACAAAATAATATGCATCTTATATATCTCCCCTTAATGCATCAACATAATGCCATCAACAACGTAATGCATATTATATTTTTCTCCCCCTTTTGTCATAACTCAAAAAGCATAAAGAATAAAAGGGATCATTGAAAAAGAACAATGGAACCCTAATCATTAAGATATCATCATGAAGTTTTAAAATAAGCAAAGAAGATAAAAGTTTCAAAACAAGACTTCATAAGCAATAAGTCATAAGCTCCAAAAATAGTTAACCAAAAAGAAACAAAAGCTATGAAACTTAAGAAGTTAAATCATAAGGAATGAAACATAAGCCAACTAGCTTGAAACTCCCTTTTTGTTTTGCTTTCTTCATTCCTTTGGAGATCCACATTGCCTCCTTTGTCTTCTTCTCTTCCTCTTGCTTCTAACCTAATCACCCTTTCTTGAATATCCGATATTTTTCCATCTAGGGCATCAAAACGGCTATTCATTGATGCTTGCGTGGAGGCTATCATCTCCATAAGTTGAGACATGCTCCCGAATTATTGTCCTTCATCAACATTTCTTGCCCCTTTTTCTGTCTCATTTCTCTTATAAAAGTCTCCTCTTCCGGTTCTTCTTTACTTTCCTCTTCATCTACGTTCATAGCTTCTTGCTCCTCATCTTATTCTTTTTCCTCATCACTTTCTTGTCCTCCTCTCACCAACATACCTTCTTCATTTCTTGAAAATCCCATTCTTTTGAAGGTATGCTTGTTATAAATTTCCCCAATACCAATATGATCACCAATGTCCAACAAAATTTAGCACAAAGTATTGGAAAACTTTAGTGAGAAAACAACCACATGGCAATTATTTTGTAGAGGAGATCTGAGTAGCTGGTATATGTTCAATGGCCATAAATCCAAAATTCATCCTTCTATGCTCATGTAATGCAAGCGTAACAAAAGAGTGTATGTTTGTGATAGAAGATTTCTAACCAACGTTAGGAATAATTATATTGGAAATCATATGGTGCAACAATCTTCCATATGCATCAAGTTTATTAACATTTCTATCATCATGGCTCTTTAGAACTTCTCCTTTAGTAAATAGTTCTTCAAATCTTCTCTCACTGTAAAGGTTGGGATCAAAACATTTTTTGTTTTTGGTATAAAATCTAATAACATTTTCAGGTGTTCCTAGGATGGTGTTTAGCATTCTATCATCAAAAGAAATATCTCTACCACCCACATTAGGAGTAACCCATTGATAAGTTATATTTCCTTGCTTTTGAACTCTTCATTTATGTTAGTTAGCAGAGAATTCATAGATCATTTCAAGAGAGTAGAGTTCATTAACTGCAAGCAAGGGTCCCCAACCAATATCTTCAAAAAGATTAGGGATAATCTCCATACCTTCCACATTGTATAAATCAACTCTATGACCTGTAGCAATCTTTCTCCTTTTTCTTGTCCATTCTTTAAAGTTTGCAGCTTCTTTGATAGAGATGAACCTTTCTGGTAGCCTCACTTCAGTTGCTACTATCTTTTCTTTTCCTTTTCTAGTTCTTCCACCTCTGCTACTTCCTCCTTCATAATTTTCTTCCCTTTCAACATTGGCATTCTTAACTTTCACCATTTTAGAGAAATTTGAACTAGGACAATGATTAATCTTTGATAGAGAACAATTTAAGAGGAGATTTAGTGGGTTTTGACAGAGAGAGAGAGAGGATCAATGGTGAGTAGATTGAGAGAGGGAGAGAGAGAGAGAGAGAGAGAGAGAGAGAGAGAGAGAGAGAGAGAGAGAGAGAGAGAGAATCTACAATGAGAACTCCTTTTGAGAGAGAGAGATCGGTTATGGGTGGAATTTAGAGAGAAATTGAGGAGGGTTTTTAGAGAGAGAGAGACAGTGAGAGAGAGAGAGTAGTAAAAGAATGAGAAATATTTTCCTCCTTTTGATATATAAATTACAGTTCCTGTCGAAAAATAGAAAACAGGTTGTCCGATTTTATTATATCAAAGGAAATCATATGTCTGATTTTTTTGGATGTGTCCAACTTTGTAGTTTTTTCGGATGCGTCCGATTTTATATCAAAGCTATGTTTTTGAAATCAAGCCCAAAATCAAGTATGCTTCATCCAAAGTACCTGAGCACAACAATAACCAGCTGCTATATATTCTGCTTCGGCGGTTGATAAGGACACACATGATTACTTCTTGTAGTACCAAGACACTAAGCTTCCCCCAAGAATTGGAAATTTTCGGTAGTTCTCTTTTTTTCTATCTTCCATCTGGCATATTCCGTATCGGTTTAAGCGATAAGATCAAAGCAAGATTGTTTAGAGTACCATAATCCATAATCATAAGAGGATATTAAATTTCTAAGAATACACTTAACAGCTATTAAATGAGATTCCTTGGGGCAAGCTTGGAATCTAGCACACAAACAAACAGCAAACATAATCTTCGGCCTACCGGCCGTTATATAAAACAAGCTTCTGATCATACCTCTATAGCATTTTTCATCCACCTTGTTACCCTTTTTGTCTTTTTTGAGTTTTAGTGATGATCTCATGGAGTTCCCATTCCTTTTGCATCACTCATCCCAAAACTTTTGAGAAGTTCCTTTGTTTACTTCTCTTGATTGATGAAGATGCTTTCTTTGGTTTGTTTAATTTGAAGTCCAAGAAAATAGATCAATTCTCCCATCATTCTCATTTCAAACTCCTTTTGCATTAATGAGGCAAACTTTTCACACAAACAAACATTAGTAGCTCTAAAAGTAATATCATCCACATAAATTTGGACAAGTAGAAGATCATGGTTACAAGAGGTTTTTGTAAAAAGGATTGTGTCCACCACACCTCTTGAAAAATTGGTTGAAAGGAGAAAGCCAGTTAGTTTTTCATACCAAGCTCTTGGAGCTTGTTTTAAACTATATAGAGCTTTTGAAAGTTTATAAATATAGTTTGGAAATTTTTCATGTACAAAACCGAGGGGTTGTACATGTTCAACATCAACTTTCTCCTCAATGTCACCATTTAAAAATGTAGTTTTAACCTCCATTTGAAAAAGCTTGAATCGTTTAAAACAAGCAAAAGCTAAAAGCATTCTTATAGATTCACGTCTGGCAACTGGAGGAAAAGTTTTATCAAAATCTATGCCCTCTTCTTGATTGAATCCTTGGGCAATAAGTCTAGCTTTGTTTCTTATAACTTCTCCAGATTCATTTAGTTTGTTTCTAAAAACCCATTTAGTACCAATAGTGGGGTGATCACAAGGTCTTGGGACCAAATTCTAAACTTTGTTTCTTTCAAATTGATTAAGTTCCTCTTGCAAACTCATCACATAAAGCAATATCTATAAACTTAGGTTCAATTTGAGATAATAAAGCAAAGTTGTCAATGAAATACCTCTTTGTTCTTACCCCTTGTGATACATCACCAATGATTTTATCCTTGGAGTCTCCCTTTGGATATATCACATCTTGAGGAAGATTTTGAACTTCTTGATCATTCTCTTGTTTCTCCTCAATCTCTTCTTCCTCCTTTGCATATTCCTCTATAGCTTGAGTATGCAATGGTTGGTTGCTCAAGGAATTATCTATGTCATCATTATCTTTCTTTTAAAAGATGTTACATTCATCAAAATTCACATGAACCGACTCTTTAATGCATAAGGTTCTTTTGTTGTAAATCCTATAAGCTTTCTTGTTTGAAGAGTAACCTAGAAAATTCCCTCATCGGATTTTCTATCAAACTTTCCAAGATTGTCCTTGGTGTTTAAAATAAAGCATTTACATCCAAAAACTTTGAAATAGCCAATTAAGGGAGTTTTGTTCAAAATAAGTTCAAAAGGATTCTCTTCAAAAATGGTCTCAAGAGAACACGATTTATTACGTAGCAAGCGGTGTTAATGGCCTCGGCCTGAAAATATTTTGTAAGGAGTTTTCACAACGCATTGGTCTTGCCATTTCTTATAAAGTGCGGTTTTTTCTCTCCACAATACCACATTTCTTATAAAGTGCTGTTTTTTCCCTCCACAACACCATTTTGTTGTGGGGGTTTAGCGGCCAAAAATTTGCGTGTAATACCAAACGCTTTTGAAAAGTTTGATAAACTTTTGAAATGCCTCATCCTTTTGGCTTAAAAAGAATGTCCAAGTGAATCTTGAAAAATTATTCCCTATAACAAAAGCATGCCTCTTATCACCAATACTAATGGTCCTCATTGGTCCAAATAAATCTATGTGAATGAGTTCTAAAGGTTTTGAAGTAGAAATCATCTTCTTTGGTTTAAAAGAGGTCTTAACTTGCTTCCAAATTGGCAAGCATCACAAAGTTTAGGTTTCTCAAAATGTAATTTTGGTAAACCTCTAATAAGCTCTTTTGAAGAAAGATGGTTTAGTAAATCTATGCTAACATGGACACGCCTTCTATGCCACAAAAATGCATAATTATCATGAACCGAGAGACACTTCAAGTTTTGAGAAATAAGATCTTCAAGATGGAAAACATAGACATTTCCAACTTATTTTTTTGCAATAAAAATTGTTTTGTTTTCATGCTTATCAATGATTGAAGAAGAATCACTTTCAAAAACAACTTTGCGACTATTATCACATAATTGACTAATACTAAGCAAATTGAACTTTAATCCATCAATTAAGAGAACTTGCTTAATTAAAGGAGAAGAGCCGTTATCGATGTTACCTATAGCAATGATTTTTCCTTTCTTCTTAACTCCAAAAGTGACAAAGCCGCTTTCAGTTTCCTTAAGCTCACTCATAAGAGATGCGTTGTCGGTCATGTGTCTTGAACATCCACTATCCAAGTACCATTTAGTTGAACTTGGTTCGTGTTCCTACAATAGAAGAAGTAGGATGACTTTTGGTATCCATATTCTTTTGGGTAATGTTAGTTTCTTTTTCTTTTACTTTCCTAATAGTTTTTACTCCCATTTCAATCTTTCTTTTTATGAAACATTTTGTGGCCTTGTGACCATTCTTTTCACAATATGTGCAACAAAGATATGAGAAGGGTGAAGAAGCTTTTATAAAGCGTGTTTGGTTTGAAAAGTATTGGAGTGATTATATCCAATACCCTTTTTGTTAAACGGTGATCTTTGAGAACCAAAGAAGTTTTTCAAAATTTTCTTTTCCTTTTGTAAATTTTTCAATACACATGGTAAGATCATTCACCTTTTTCTTCAAATCATTGTAATCAGCCATGTATTTCTCAAGAGAAAGAACTTTTTCACAAAGAGTTTTGTTCTCTGTAACAAGTTTTTGAAATTCTTTGTTTGAGAAATCCTTTTCATTTTTCAAAACTTCTAAAGATTCAAGAAGAGTTATGTTTTCAGAAACAAGTTTTGAATTTTCCTTTAATAAATCATCAATCTAGTTTTTCAACTCCTTGTTTCTTTCAGAAATCTTTTTGAGTTCATCATACATTTCAATAAGCATAGAATTAGGATCATTATCATCATCGTCAATAAGGCTAGAAAAGTTAGAAGGTGAAGATTGTACCTCACTTTCTAATGCCATGAAGCACAAGTTGGCTTTTTCTTCTCTTTCACTCTCACTTGAGTCTTGATCCCAAGCTCCTATTAAGCCTTTATCTTTCTTCTTTTTCTTTATTGCTTCAAGCTTTACTTCTAATGCTCCTTTTTCTTTTTCTATGGCTTTTGGGCAATCGGCTACAAGATGGTCGGTGCTATTTCATTCAAAACACCTAGCCTTGAAGAGTGAGGAACTTTGTCCTCCTTTCTTAAACGGAGGTTTCTTCCCTCTATTGTTGAAACCATTCTTGTAAAATCTTTTGAACTTTTGAATCACTAAAGCCATATCTTCATCTTTATCATTTCCATCCTCATTGTTGGATGAATTTGCTTGCTCTTCCTCATTTACTTTGTGTACCACACCTTTTCTTCCCTTTTCTTCTTCCATTTCATTTTAATCTCTTTATCTTTATCTCATAGGTGAGAAGGGATCCTATGAGCTCTTTGATCGGAAGAACTCTCAAATCTTTGGATTCTTCTATGGCAAGAGTTTTTGGTAGCCATGCCTTTGGAAGTGCATCAAGAACTTTTCTATTTGCTTCTCCCCTTGTGTACTCTTTTCATGTTGGTGAACCTTGTGAACAGGTCACTAATGCTTTCATTTTGCTTCACCATGAATGATTCGTAGTCTCTCACCAACATGGCCAATTTTGATTCTTTTACTTGATTTATGCCTTCATGAGTGACTTCCAACAATTTCTACATTTCATGAGCCGAATCGCATCCACTTACTCTATTGTACTCATTTGCATCCAAAGCACAACTTAATATATTCATGGCTTGAAAATTGAGAGTCATCTTTCTTGAGTCAAATTCGTCGAATTCCTCAACCTTCTTGACTCTTCCATCCTTTTGGGGGACAAAAGGTTCTTTTTTTACAATACTCCAAAGATCAAAATTAATAGAGCAAATATAGATTTTAATCCTTTACTTCCCAAAAGTATAATTAGTGCCATTAAAAAGAGGAGGTCTATTTATAGAAGAGCCTTCTACATAAGGTAAGTTTGAAATGCTAGCCATTTTATAAAACATCTTTTACTTCTTAGGATGTTAAGCCTTTTGAAATAAGACCTGCTTTAATACCAATTGAAAAACATATGAGAGGGGGTGAATAAGGTTTTTGGCTAATTAAAAACTTTTGCACAATTTAAAATATAGAGCCTCTGATTTTGTTTGAAGAAGAATTTAATAACTCTTTTTAATAAAATTCCTAGCCAAACAAAATCTCTTTTATAAAGAATGATCAACCAATAATCATAGAGATAATAAGCAAATCACAAAAGAAAGAGACAAAGAATTTATAGTGGTTCACTCTCTTAATAGAGCTACATCCGCTACCTTGAGACTTAAGGATTTCACAAAAGTTCATTAGTCACAAGTTTTTACAAAATGCCACAATGAGGATCACCATTCAAGGGTTTTGCACACAAACCCCAAAGTTCACAAAACAATACAAGATAATCAAAATCTCAAAGGATCACTTTGATCACAAATTAGATATGAGAGAAGAGTTGGAAAAATATTACCAAAGGAGCTTGAGATAAAGAGAATACAACTTTTGAAGTGCTTCTTCAAGCTTCTCTTCTTTCTCTTTGAAAAATGATAAAATAATATAGCTCTAAGGAATTTCCCTTTTGAATAATTTAATGATGATTAAAAATGTCTTTTGATGCTCTTTAATGTGTTCTAAAAGCTCCTTCAACTACTGCACATTTATGGCTGATCAATAGCATTTTTATATGTGAAGGTAAAAGACTAGTCGTTACTGTCAGCAACAACGGTCATTTTTTGATAGTAAAAATAGAAATCGGACGACCGGTTTTAAAAAGTGAATGTCTGATTTTCTTGAAGAAGAAAAAATCGGATGATCAATTTTCTTAAAGAGTAAAAATAGGAAGACCAGTTTTTTGTTTGCTTAAGAAATTTTCAAAAGTCCAATTTAAAAAATCGGATGATTGATTTTTATGTGAATCCATAAAATTCGGACGTCCGATTTTGTAAGGAGTAGAAAATCAAATGACCAATTTTCTTGAAAAAAAAATTCAGAAGACCGATATTTATACTTAAAAAATTTCGGACGACCGGTTTTCCTGTAAAACACAGATTTTCCTTCACTTTCAAAACATGGATTTTTAAAGTAACAACTTTAAAACATGTGTAACACTTTTAAATCATCAAGAGCACTTAGTTTTTCAAGCCTAATTTCTGAAAAAATGTTTCGTCTAAGGAGCTAAGATAATTGATCAAAAATCAAAGAATCAAGTTAGGGAGTTTTACATAAATACCTTATAAAGCTATTCCTAACCATTCTTCTTGTCTTCAAGGTCTTTAACTTGATCACTTCTTCTTCATAAAGTCTTGTAGTCTTGTGTGATCTTTTGCTTCTTTGTAGATTACCCTGGGACTCCTTTTGTGCATCTTTTGTTCTTCTTACAAAACTATTTCTATTATCACAAAACACAAGTTAATCATAATCTAAACATTACAAATATGCCTTTAGAGCTTACAGAATTCTTGCGGATTCTTCCAAAATTGAAGTAATCTCTACTTGGTCAGCCCCTACAACAATGACTGAGGTTTGAAGTTTTCATTGCCTAGCTTCTTTTTATCGGAGATTTGTTAAGAATTTCAACACTACAATGGCCCCTATCATTGAGCTTATGAAAAGAGAAGAGTTTTTATGGCCAAGTTTAGCCTAGAAGGCATTCGAAGAGATTAAAAAGAAACTTTCTGACGCTCTAGTCTTGACCCTTCCAGATTTTAACAATCCATTTGAGATTGAATGTAATGCTATCGGTGTTGGAATTGGAGTGTTTCTTGTTCAAGAGAAGAGGCCCATTGCTTATTTTAGTGAGAAACTCAGTGAAGCAAGGCTAATTACTTAACCTATAACAAGGAGTTCTATGCTATTATTCGAGCCTTGGACCATTGGGTCATTATTTGAAGCATTATCCATTTGTTCTATTCAGATCATGAAGCTTTGAAGTCTATCCATGGTCAACAAAAGCTTAGTGCTGGACATGCAAAATGGGTGGAATATCTCCAAACATTCACTTTCTCATGAAAGCACACGGATGGAAAGTCGAATATAGTAGCAGATGCTTTGTCTAGACGTTATTCTCTTCTTGCCATGATGAGTGCAAAGTTGTTGAATTTTTAGCATTTGAAGGAGCTGTACAAGAAGGATGAGGAATTTGCTTCCATCCTATAAGATTGCAAAGACGACCCAAAGGGACCTACTCCATGCAAGATGGTTCCCTTGTTAAAGGGAATAGGTCGTGTGTTCCTAGTAGTAGTGTTCGAGAGCTCTTGGTTCATGAAGTGCATGGTGGTGGCAATGAATAAAACTTTTGACATACTTCAAGAGCGTTTTTACTGGCCAAGAATGGTGAAGGATGTGCAAGGAATAATAAGGAGCTGTGCTATTTATATGAAACAAAAACAAAGAGGTGTGCTACTTGTCAAAAGGCGAAAAGATTCTTTCATAAGGGTTTATATGTTCCCCTTCTAAGACTAAAAACATGCATAAGTGAGAGAAAACTCCCTCATAGATGCTTAAAGCACCTCCTGGATTATAGAAGTCTGGGGTCGGCTCCATCTTATTTCTCTTCTTCCCCTGTTTCACCATCCACTACTTTAATGTTTTCTTGATTGAGTAGGGTGAAGCCTTAATTTCTTCAAGCAACTCTCTCAAAGTTCTTTCCTCTAGAACTTCCTTTTCTTTTTCTCCCTTTCCTTTATTTTAGTTCTCTTTTCGTTCTTGCCGAGTTGTACCACTTCCATTGATTCTTCTTTCTTCTTTGGCTTTTGACCTTGCTTGGGGCATTCCATGGGCTCTTTGGAATTGCTTTCCTGCAAAAGGAATAACTTATGATGATTAGAATGAGAAAAATAACATAAATTGTCACTAGGATTCAAAGATCAATTCGGAGCACTAGTGAATTTAAAGATAATTTCATTCTCTCGTAATCTAAGAATTAATTTCTATTCTCCATGTCTATTATGGCTTTAGAGGCCCCTAAAAAAGGATGCCCCAATGAAAAAGACTCTAAAAGAAAAAATCACAAAATGATTCAACAAAACCAAATAAGACTCCAATGAACAAAAATAAAAATGAAAAACAAGGAAACGAGGAAAAAAAACAAAGAAAAATGATTAAAGCAGTAAAATTGTACCTTTCCTAATGTTGTCGTCCCCAGTAACAACGCCAAAAACTTGTTGTATAGTTTCTTATGCTAGAAACTATCACTGAGGCAAGTATACTTATCGTGCTAATTAGCTAGAAAAGTCCTCGGATTGTCAAACTCAAGGGACAAAAAACACTATTCTTTTAATGTTTAATCAAACGAAGTCAAGGTTTAAAACTTTTAAAACTAAATTAGAAAGCTGTAAAATTATATGAAATATTCTAACTAATGATCCAAACAAATACAAACATCGATTTAGATAAGTTTGTTGAATTATTATGGATGTGAATTATTTGTTTAGTTAATTCACTTTATTAGGATTATCCCTATCTCTATGAGAGAATCGACTATTCTCCTAATTGATCAGAGAAGAATCTCAAACCTAACTCAATTATGAACGCAAGAGAAACAAGAATGAATTAGATCTCTCTAATTTAACCTTAGGATAACAATCATTATCTCTAATCAATCATTAATCCCTAATGCCCAATTTTAGCTATAAATTACTCTTGCTTTCTCAGTTCCAAGCAATTCATGGAGATAAAGCAATCACACGCATAAAATTTGTGACAATTAAGATCAAATTTAGCAACAAGCAATTCATAAATCAATATCCAACAATAACAATTTATCAAAATAAAACCAATATCCACTAGGATTAATCCCCATTCAAATACAAAATATACCTAGCTACTCATAATCCCAATTATAATAATGAAATTAATGAAATCCATAAGTAAAAGAGAGTAGTAAAGGCTTAGACGTTGATCGAAGAGTCTTCATGATTCCAAAACTAGCCCGAATGATCCTCTCGAATCGCCATTCGTCGTCTTCGAAATTTGCACCAGTTGAACTTCTCGAATCTCCTTTAAACCCCTTAATCTAATCTTTGAATTGTAAATTGAAAGGGAACTGTAGTGTTTCTTAAGGAGATTCTATAGAAGAAATCGCCCCTATGTCACCTTACAAGAACCCTTAATCAGGATATCAAAATAAAAAATAAAAGTCTATTGAAAGAGTTGAAACAAAATAGGATTTTGCTGCTACCGCAACTTGCCCGGCCAGACAAGCTATAGCTAGCATGTCCAGGCAAGCTTCTGTCCGGAGTCTCTTGTTGTGTTGGGATTGCTCGACCAGGTTACCCAGTCTTTACTTCTTGATTCTTTTTTAGAACTTTAACTGACGAATCAAGTATTTTTGTTTTCATATGATTTCTAGATACAGATTTTAGGTGTCCAAAAAATCTTGAATCAGATCAATTGGAACTCTACATCTCGAACTATGATCATTTTATCAAAAAGTGTGAAACTGAAATGTCATGTGCGAAGAATGATTTTTGCACTACCCTTTTGATGATCAAATAGACTTTGATTTAGACAAATGTTATCTCTCTGGAAACCTCATAAACTCCTATAAAATCTTCAAGAAGGAAATTTCTTCAATTAGGGTTATTATGAAGGTAAAAAAACCTATAAGAAGATACTCGTCCATGGGAATACTATTTTGGGCAACTTGGCATTTCTTCTCCCTTTTCGTCTATTCTAGCTTTGTAAGTTTCATTTTGATTTGTTTTCACTCAAAACTCCAAGGGGATGTACCTATAACAATGAGAGAATAATTTTTGGGTAATTATTCTATTTTATTTAACAATGTACCTCAAAACGATGTAAAACCAATGTAATCAAAAGAGTAAAATAGACTTTATCGCATATATACATATATAATGTATATATGTGTATGTATATATATGTATATATAGACATATATATGTGTATATATATAGGTAAACCCATCCCATTTTTAGACCTACATGAAACAGCTGAAATAAAGAGTGTGCACAGGGTATTTGTTTTGGTGTTTTACCAAAAATACCTTTAAAAATGGTCATGTTTGGTCTACTATTATAAAAGTGTGGAAGAGGATCATGGATGAACTACCTAAAATGTCCTTTAATTAGATGAATTATTAATTTTAAGTATCATGAGATATAGTCAGTTTAAAGGTTTTTTTGGGATAACTGAATTAATAATAGTAGTCTAAAGTTAAATGAAGAGTTTTGAACAATAAATAGATAGAGTACAATAACGGGAATTTAATTACATGGAATAGTTGAAAGAATTTGTCAATCAGATAGTTATTTTAAAGTTACAAAAGAAGATAATAAAATTACTTGATGTAAATAAAGTTAGATAGAAGAATAATAAAAATGTCATGAAGTCTGTAAGTAACAGAAAGAGTTGAAGAGAATTTGTTATTTTAGATAGTTATTTAAAAGTTACATAAGAGATAATAAAAATTACATGATCTAAATAAAGTTAGGTCTTGTTTGATAAAATTGAAAACTGAACTCTGAAGTTTGAATTGTTTAAATTATAAATCTTAAGTCTCAACACATCTTAAAACTGAAGTCTGAATCTGAATATTTAATTAATTAATAGGTGGTAATTATATATTGTAAGCCCTAAGGGCACTTTTATAATATTTTGATTATGATTAACCTATGCTTTATGATAAGTAGATATAGTTTTATATAGAAGAACAAAAGTTGCACAAGATAAGTCTCAAGAGTGTTCCACATAGAAGCAAAAGATCACTCAAGCCAACAAGAATCAGTGAAGTGATCAAGATGGATGTCTTGAAGACTACGTCTAGTTAGGGATATGCTAAGGTACTTTGTAAAACTCCCTAACTTTTACCTTTGATTTTTGATTAAGAATGTTAGCTCCTTGGATGAAATACTTTCTACAAACTATATTTGAAAAACTAAGTATCAAGAATACATGTTTTGAAATGTGAAGGAAAGTCTACATTTTTTGAAAGGAAAACTGGTTTTAAAATTTTTCTATCATATTCGAAAAAGGGTCATCCGATTTTAAAATCGATCATTCGATTTTTTCAAAGGAAAAGAAAAATCGGTCGTCCGATTTTTCAAGCTATAAAAAAAATCGATCATCCGTTTTTAAAAAGGGTCATCCGATTTTTTCTGTTAAAACAAAAATCGGTCTTCTTATTTTAAAAATGGGTCATCCGATTTCTCTTTTACAAGGAAATCGGACGTCCGTTTTTAGAAACGGATCATCAGGCTTTTTATTTTTATTGTTAAAAATTTAACCGTTACAGAGAGTAACGGCTAGTATTTTCCTTCACTTATAAACAGAGATCTTTTATCAGCAGTTAATGCTAAGAAGTTGAAAACAATTTGAGATAGTTTAAGAACATTTAAAAAGTTTTAAAGTACATTCTTCAAAACATCTTTATCTTAAAAAACAAAAAAAGAAAAATCTTCTTGCAGCTTCATTTTTTATCATCACTCAAAGAAGGAGAAAAGAAGAGCTTGTAGAAACAATTAGTGTTGTATCCTTCCCTTCTCAAGCTCATTTGGTAACATTGTTCCATCCTTACTCTTCTTTATTATCTTGGGATCAAAGGTTTGTGGAAAACCCTTTGGGTGATCCTTTGATAATTTGTTGTATTTGTGTGTTGTGTTTGAGGTTTTAGTGTAAAAACCTTTAAGGGTGATCCTCGTTTTGGCTTTTGTAAATTATTTAAAATAGTGGATTTGTGAAATCCTTGAGTTGAGTCTCAAGGTAGTGAATGTAACTCTTTGAGAGAGTGAACCACTATAAATATGTTGTCTCTCTTCTTCATGATTTACATTCTTTTTATATGCTTACTATATAATCCTTGTTTTTTAAACTGATTTTGTTTGGCTAGGAATTTTATTAAAAATAATTACTAAATTCTTCTTCAAACAAAATCGTAGGTTTTATTTCTAAAATTGTTCAAAAAGTGTTTTCTTAGCCAAAAACCTTATTCACCCCCCTCCTCCCTAAGGTTTTAAAATTAGTATTAGAGCGGGTCTTCTTTTAAAGGCTTAACATCCTAAAGAAGCAAAATATCTTTTACAAAATAGCTAGTATTTCAAACCTACCTTATGTAGAAGGCTCTTCTACAAATACACCTCCACTTTTTAATGGCACAAATTATACTTTTTGGAAGTCAAGAATTAGAATTTATATTTGCTTTATTAACTTTGACCTTTGGAGTATTGTAGAGAAAGGACCTTATGTTCCTCAAAAGGATGGAAGAGTCAAGAAGGTTGAAGAATTTGACGAATTTGACTCAAGGAAGATGACTCTAAACTTTCAAACTATAAACATATTAAGTTGTACCTTGGATGCTAATTAGTATAATAGGGTGAGCAGATGCAATTGCTTGAAGTAACTCACGAAGGCACCAATCAAGTTAAAGAATCAAAGTTGGCTATGTTGGTGAGAGATTATGAGCTATTCATGATGAAACAAAATGGAAGCATTAGTGAGATGTTCACAAGATTCACCAATATTTACAAATGGGTTAAAGGCTTATGGGAAGGAATACACAAGAGGAGAAGTAAATAGAAAGGTTCTTGATACACTCCCCAAGGCATGGCAACTAAAAACACTTGCCATAAAAGAATCAAAAGATTTGAGACAACTTCCTATTGAAGAACTCAGAGGACCCCTTCTTACCTATTATATGAAAATAAAGAGATTGAATGAAATGGAAGATGAAGACATAGGAAGAAAAGGTATAGCACTCAAAGTGAATGAGGAAGATCAAGAAAATTCATCAAACAATGAAGATGATGATGATGAGGATATGACCTTAGTGATTAGAAAATTCAAAAAGTTCTACAAGAAAGGCTTCAACAAAAGAGGCAAGAAACCTCCATTCAAGAAAGGAGGACAAAGTTGTTCACTCTTCAAGGCTAGGTGATATGAAATACAGTAGCACCAACCATTTTGTGCCGATTGTCCTAAAGCCATCGAAAAAGAAAAAGGAGCTTTAGAGGCAAAGCTTGAGGTGATAAAGAAGAAGAAGAAAGGTAAGAGCCTAATAGGAGCTTGGGATCAAGACTCAAGCGAAAGTGAAGGAAAAAAAAAGGCCAACATGTATTTTATGACACTAGAAAATGAGGTACAATCTTCACCTTCAAACTTATCTAATTTTATTGATGATGATGATCCTAATTCTATGCTCATTGAAATGTATGATGAATTGAAAAAGTTTTCCAAAAGGAAAAAGGAGTTAAAAAATAAGATCGATAATGTGTTAAATGATATTCAAAACTTTTTTGTGGAAAAAAAAAACTCTTCTTGAATCTCTTGAAGCTTTAAGGAAAAAGACTTATCAAAGTTAGAATTTCAAAAACTCGTTTTAGAAAACAAAAATCTTTGCGAAAAAGTTCTCTCTCTTGAGAAATGCATGGAAGATTATAATGATTTGAAGAAAAAGATAAGTGATCTCACCTTATGTATTGAAAAGTTTACAAAAGGAAAAGAAAATTTTGAAAAGCTCCTTGATTCTCAAAGATCAGCTTTTGACAAAATGGTATTGGATATAATCATTCCAATATTTTTCTAAACAAACACGTTCTGCAAAAGCTTCCTCATCCCCCTCACATCTTTGTTGCACTTATTGTGAAAAGAGTGGTCATAAAGCCACAAAATGTTTCATAAAAAGAAAAATTGAAAGGAGAGTAAAAACCATTTGGAAAATAAAGAAAAGACCAACTAACATTTATGGACCCAAAAAGATATGGGTACCAAAAGTCATTTCTACTTATTCGTTTGTAGGTACACAAATCAAGCTCAACTAAGTGGTATTTGGATAGTGGCTGCTCAAGGAACATGATCGGCAATGCATCCCTTATTAGTAAGCATACGGAGACCGAAAGTGGCTTCGTTACCTTTGGAGATAAGAAGAAAGGAAAGATCATTGGTATAGGTAACATAGGTAATGGCTCCTTTTTTTTATTAAGGATGTCCTTTTAATTGATGGCTTGAAGTTTAATTTGCTTAGTATTAGTCAATTATGTGATAATAGGTACAAAGTTTTTTTGAAAGTGACTCTTCTTCTATCATTGATAAGCATGAAAATAAAACTATTTTTATTGCAAAAAGAGTTGGAAATGTTTATGTCTTTCATCTTAAAGATCTTATTTCTCAAAATTTAAAGTGTCTCTCGGTTCATGATGGTGATGCATTTTTGTGGCATAGAAGGCTTGACCAGTTAGCATGGATTTACTTAACCAACTTTCTTCAAAAGAACTTCTTAGAGGATTACAAAAACTACATTTTGAGAAAAGTAAACTTTTTTATGCTTGCTAATTTGGAAAACAAATTAAGACCTCTTTTAAACCAAAGAAAATAATTTCTACTTCAAAACCTTTAGAACTCATTCACATGGATTTATTTGGAGCAATGAGGACCACTAGTCTTGGTGGTAAGAGGTATGTGTTTGTCATAGTGGATGATTTCTCAAGATTTACTTGGACTTTATTTTTTAGCCAAAAGGATGAGGCATTTCAAGAATTTGTAAAGCTTTTCAAAAAGGTTCAAACTTCCCTTGATTGTAAATTGATCTCTATGAGAAGTGATAATGGGAGAGAATTTAACAATCAAGATTTTACAAAACTTTGTGATGATTTGGCATAACACACAATTTTTCAATCGCTAAAACCCCACAACAAAATGGTGTTGTGGAAAGGAAAAACCGTACTTTACAAGAAATGGCAAGCTCAATGCTTTGTGAAAACTTCCTACCTAAATATTTTTTGGTCGAGGCTGTTAACACTGCTTGCTATGTTATGAATCGTGTTCTCTTGAAACCTTTTATAAAGAAAACTCCCTTTGAAATTATTTTTAATAAAACCTCATCAATTGGCTATTTCAAAGTTTTTTATGTAAATTCTTTATTTTAAACACCAAGGACAATCTTGGGAAGTTTGATAGAAAATCCGATGAGGGAATTTTTCTAGGTTACTCTTCAAACAAAAAGGCATATAGAATTTATAACAAAAGAACCTTGTGTGTTGAAGAATCTATTAATGTAAACTTTGATGAATCTAAAATTTTTTATAAGAAAGATGATGATGACATAGATAACTCTTTAAGCTACCAACCATTGTACAATCAAGCAATGGAAGAACATGCTAAGGAGGAAAAAGAGATTGAAGAAAAACAAGAAAATGATCAAGAAGCTCAAAATCTTCTTCAAGATGTGATATATCCAAAGGGACACTCCAAGAATAAAATCATTGGTGATGTATCACAAAGGGTAAGAACAAGAAGCTACTTTATTGATAACCTTGCCCTATTATCTCAAATTGAGCCTAAATTTATTGATGATGCCTTGTGTGATGAGTTTTGGATTATTGCTATGCAAGAGGAATTAAATCAATTTGAAAGAAACAAAGTTTGGACTTTAGTCCCAAGACCTCATGATCACCCTACCATTGGCACAAAATGGGTTTTTAGAAATAAACTAAATGAATCCATAGAAGTTATTAGGAACAAAGCTAAACTTGCTGCCCAAGGATTCAATCAACAAGAGGGCATAGATTTTTATGAAACTTTCGCTCCGGTTGCTAGACTTGAATCTATAAGGATGCTTTTAACTTTCACTTGTTTTAAAGGATTCAAGCTTTTTCAAATGGATGTTAAGAGTGCTTTTTTAAATAGTGATATTGAGAAGGAAGTTTATGTTTTGAACAACCTCCTAGTTTTGTACATGAAAAGTTTCCAAATTATGTTACAAAATTTCAAAAGCACTCTATGGTTTAAAACAAGCTCCAAGAACTTGGTATGAAAAATTAATTGATTTTCTTCTTTCAAAAAATTTTTCAAGAGGTGTGGTAGATACTACTCTTTTTACAAAAAACCTCTTGTGACAATGATCTTCTTCTTGTCCAAATTCATGTTGATATTATTATTTTTTGTGCTACTAATGTTTCTTTATGTGAAGACTTTGCCTCTCTTATGCAAAAAGAGTTTGAAATAAGCATGATGGGAGAATTAACCTACTTTCTTGGACTACAAATGAAACAAACCAAAGAAGGCATCTTCATCAATCAAGAGAAGTACACAAAGGAACTTCTCAAGAGATTTGGGATGAGCGACGCAAAAGGCATAGAAACTCCAATGAGCTCATCTTTGAACTTAATAAGGATGAAAGAGGTAAAAAGGTAGATGAAAAAAAAGGTATCGAGGTACGATTGGAAGTTTACTTTATTTAACGGCTAGTAGGCTGAATATTATGTTTATCGTATACTTATGTGCTAGATTCCAAGCTTACCCCAAAGAATCCCATTTAATAGTTGTTAAACGTATTTTCAGATATTTAATTTCATCTTATGATTATGGATTATGGTACTCTATACAATCTTGCTTTGATCTTATTGCCTACACTGATATAGATTATGCCGGATGTAAGGTAGAAAAGAAGAGGACAAGTGGAAATTGTTAATTCTTAGGAGGATGCTTAGTATCTTGGTACAGCAAGAAGCAATCATGTGTATCCTTATCGACCACCAAAGCGGAATATATCGCAGCTAGTTGTTGTTGTGCTCAAGTACTTTGGATGAAGCACACTTTGCTTGGTTTTGGTTTTGATTTTAAGAACATACCTATTTGGTGTGATCACACTATTGCAATTAATCTTTCTATAAACCCTGTGCAACATTATAAAACTAAACACATTGAAATCAAACATCATTTCGTAAGAGATCATGTTGCAAAAGGAGATGTTTGTTTAAACTATATTTACACAGAAGATCAAATTGCGAACATTTTTACAAAACCCCTTTCTGAAGAACGCTTTTGTTATTTGAGAAAATTACTTGGTATTGGTAAATTCTATGACTAATGTGTATTCTTTGAGTTTTCAAATGTTCTCATCTGTATTTTTAGCCCAGAAAAATCAAACTACAAAATCGGACGACCATTTCAAAAAACCGAACGTCCGGTTTCATAAAAATGTTTCAAATTTTTCTTCACAAAAAATGCCAAGACAGTCGGACGACCAAATCAAACGCGTCCAAAAGAATGGGACGTCCGATTTCTTGTATTTAAGAAAACCAAACGACCATTTTCAGAAATCGGTCGACCGATTTTCAACTAAATGTTGGGTTCTGCTTTTTAAATCCCTGAAAACCCTTATTTTTTGTTTCATTTCTTGCAACTCTCTCTCACTCTCTCTTCCGAAAATTCTCTCTCCCGAAAATTCTCTCTGTAACAAAGCCCGACCGTTTTCAAAGTCCGATTCTCCCATTTCTTCTCAAAAACCTTCAGTTACTTTCTTTCTCAATCAAGAAGACCATTCAGTTTTCTTTCCCTCTCTCTAATCTCTCTATCTGAAACCTTCAAATTCAAAGACCTTCAAATCCTAAATTCAAAATCCTCCAAAATGGTAAAAGTAAAGAATGCAAACATTGGTAGATGTGAGAATGTTGAAGAAGGAAGAAGTAGCATAGGAAGCGTAGGAAAAGGAAAAAGGGTGCCATCTGGAGTTAGGATTCCAGATAGATTCCTCTGTGAGAGAAGCAACAAACTTTGGAGAATTGACAAGGAAAAGAAGAAAAATTGCTCCAGGCTATAGAGTAGACTTGTCCGACATGGGAGGTATGGAAATCATTCCAAATCTTTTCAACGAAATTGGCTGGGGATCCCTGCTCATTGTTAATGAACTGTTTTACCCTGAGATGATTTATGAGTTTTATGCTAACCTACATAAGGGTAGAGTTGAAAGAGTTGGAAATATAACCCATCAATGGGTACACTCTACGGTTGGTGGAAGGGACATTGCTTTTGATGATAAGTTATTGAACAATATATTAGAAACACCTCAAGATGGTATAAGAGTTTACACAAAGAATAAGAAGTGTTATGGCCCTAACCTTTATAATGAAAGAAGATTTGAGGAGATTTTCATAAAGGGAGAGGTACTTGAAAGGCATGATAATAGAAATGTAAACAAGCTTGATGCCTATGGTATATTACTCCATCATATGATCTCAAACATCATCATCCCCAATGTTGATCATAAGCCATCCATCACAAACATGCATTCCTTTGTCATGCTAGCACTTCATGAGCAAAGAAGAATTAACTTTAGTTATATGGCTATAGAGCATATGCTAGCTACTCAATCATCTTCCACCAAATGTTTGCCATATGGATGCTTCCTTACAAATATCTTTCAATACTTTGTAATCAACTTGGTTGGAGTTAGTGATCCCATTGGAGCTGAAAAGTCTACAACAAGCACACATTCAAGAGAATGGGTTTTGAAAGAAATGAATAAGGGGTGTTAGTTAGAGGTGGACAAGATGAAAGTGATGAAGACGATGAAGATGATGAAGAGAATGAGGAACAAGAAGCAATGAATGTGGAGGAAGAGGAAAGTGAAGAAGAAGCGGAGGAATAGACTCATAGAAGGGAAAAAAAAGCAAAAGAAATCACAAGAAAGAGCTGAAGAAGGTTCATATCTGGAGCATGAGTCACATCATGGATATGATAGCTTCCTTGCAAGCATTTATGAACAGTCGGTTCGATGCATTAGATGGACGTTTTGACGCATTGGATGGAAAAGTCTCCGACATTCAAGAGAGGGTACGAGAATGGAAGCAAGGGATAGAGGTGAAGGAAATTGAAGAGATGATGAAAATGGAGTAACATGCTAATTTTATTGGTCTTCGTTTCTTTTGTTTAGTTTCAATCTCTTTACTCATTGAATCTCTTTTATTTCTTTTGTTTTGAACTGCATTTGCTTATAACTTTGGTGCTTATGAAGTTCTATGCTTTTTTATTAGTTTCAATGATCTTTGTTTCTATGATCTCTTTTGATTAGTTTGAAACTCTATGATGAAATCTTAATGATGAGAGTTTCCTTGATCTTTGCTTCAATGATCCCTTATAGTTCTTGTGCTTTTTGATTTATGACAAAAGGGGGAGAAATTATAAGATGCATATGTTGATTGATGTTGCTTTATGATGCATATGTTGTTGGTTATTATTTGCATATGTTTTAGATGATATGATGATGCTCTATGCTTTATATGGCTTAATATGGTTGATAATATCTTAATGACTCAAAGTTTCCTTGATGTTGCATTATGATGCATATGTTGTTGGTTATGATTTGCATATTTTTTAGATGACATGATGATGCTCTATGCTTTATATGGCTTAATATGGTTGATAATGTCCTAATGACTTAGTGTTGCCGTGATGTTTTAAATTCTGTTGGCAACATACTTGAGTTGCATAAAGTGTTATGCATTCTGTCTTATTGCTTATATGGCCTTCAGTTCTCTTGACAACATTTTTTATGACGTAGTTGTTGGGAAGCATGTTTCTAGGGGAAACTTAACTTCTTATACTTCTTTTCAAACCTTGGCATACTTTCAAAATGAAAGGGGGAGTTCTATCTCTCTCATTCTTTTTAAATACACATGCTTAGCTCTAATTATTGATCTTTTAAAGCATTCTCTTGGTTAAACCTTAATCTTTTGTTCTATATAAACGCTGTCTTGCATCTTTGTTTGTCATAATAAAAAAGGGAGAGATTCTAAGTCCTAAGGGCACTTTTATAATATTTTAATTATGATTCACCTATGCTTTGGTGTGTCCACATTTTGATGTTTAATCAAGGAACTATGAGGTCTGATCATCATCACGCCATTTTATCTTCAGGATAAAGGTATCCCATATCTGAATTGAGGAATGATGATTCTCTATGCAGGACTATGAGATTATTAGTATTTCATTCTCTCTTTTCCTTTCTTTTCTATTGTGCTAGTTGACCTTTGAGCTTTCTAGATGTCTTTCCAGAAATTACTTTGCATTTGGTTTTAGATTTGATTTTTTGTTTTATTTGTACGCATGATGATGTATATCCACTATTAAGTTAATTTCGTGCTTAATTTTGCCCCTTTTCTCTGCCCATTCAAGTTTTGATGAATACACTATCAACCCGTGGAGTACTTGAGCAAGGGGCATGCTTAGATGCTTTAATCTCAATATTGTTGGATTTATCAGCCAATGAAATGGTAAGCATTTTCTGTGCTCCATCTTCTTATAGATTCAGAGGAAAATAAATGCTATATTTGATGGCCAGCATATTTGCTGAAACTTGTAGCCTGGTAAGAATTCTTTCTTTGTTGTTCAAGATCACCTAGAAATAGAAATACATCAATGGTTTGGAAAAGGGACCCTAGAAATGCTCCTATTTTGCTGGGTGAGGAAGCCTTGTGATATAATAGCTAGCAGGTTCTGTTTGTTTTTGGAAAAATAAGAGCTTTATTGATATATAAGCATTAAGATGATTACGTTCAAGTGATAGAACATACCCAATGCTTTAGAAAACACTTCTTGGACAATGCCACAACTCAAGGTAGCTGTAGTTTGATATTTATTTGGGAATTTTCTCCATATAGGATTCTGGTTACTAATCAAATCAGCACATGACAAATTTTTTAACTCACATTAGCATCAGTGGATTTTTTGAACTTATGGTAAACTTTGTATGGTTCACTTCTGATCACATGATAAGGCTACTATAAACATCCTAGTCCTATTATCAATAGCAACATACTTCTCTTGAATTAGTCCAACTCCTTTGTTCAATTTTAGACGTAATGGGTTCATCAGCGAAGTTTCTTGCATTTTTTACCAGTCTAACACATCATAAAGTCTGCAGATGGAGATGGATAAGTGACTTATAGGTTCGTTAGAGTTACCTAACAAGCACTTATGATTCCATAAAGCCTACAGCATAGGATTGGGGGATCTTTTGGTAAAGTTTTCAAGCGGAATTGATTGAATACATCCTAGTGCATGTTCACATTAATCAACCAAACACAATAGAGGATTGAAATTAGCTTCCCTCTTCATCCTTCTTACCCGCCATATTATACTCTTAGGAAGTCTTTATCCTGCTTGATTATGGTAGGCACTTTAGTATAAAGAGGAGTTAGAATCGCAATCTAGCCCTTGCGACTAATGGACCCAAAGGGTACATATTGTCAAACAATAGTGAAATCAATCTAAACCATTCTTAGTCTTCTTTCTAATTTGAGACCAATCTGAGCTGCAAGATTGTTTCCAATTCCAAGATCTGCCTGAAGGAATTGGTAATCTTCAAAAAAGCCCATTCCCAGTAATCCAGCATGTGGATCTTTTGGGACTAATGGTCTAGATATGCCTAATTATAGACGCCTTATTTCATATTGCTACAGTACATAAATATCAAGCAAACATCATGGGCCACAAACATCTTTCTTTTTAATAGTTGTTCCTGAGTTCTTAAGACCAGAAATTCCCCTAAGAATCCAAAAGATTCAACCTTCGTAATTTGTATAAATTGCGTAGGTATACTGGCATGCCGAAAATTAGTTTTGGTCACCTAGCATTTTAACTAGTTTCCTAAGGGGAAAATTTATACTATTCTAAATGGTCAACTTTGGGCCTATTTTTTGCTTTTATATCACCCATGAAAAATTTTCAATTACCGATTCAAGTTGCATCCCTAGTTTCTGCCACCATTATCTATGACTTGCCCAATTCCTCATTCTTAGATACCCCAGTAGTTTTATCCGGTAAAATTCCTTTCAAATCCCAATCGCTTATAAAAGATGAGAACTATAAGTGATGTGCTTTATTTTGGGTTCTCGTATAATATTCTTTCTGAAAGCAGGGAAGGAATATAATTTGATTCAAGTATTTTAAGTGCCCAGTTTTCCTTGTATATTATCAAGTGATACATACTGGCTAATTATGTGTATCAGGATTTTGAGAACTGCAATGGCATTGAGGAAGTTGCTTTACTAACAAGAGATAAACAAGTAGAGGAGAGTTTAAGGTATTTTCTGTTGCATCTCAATATTCTAATATTATTTGTCTAATCTTGTCCTCTTCAGCACAGATCATTTTAATTGTTTGAATAAACAGTTTTTTTTTCTGCTGGGAATGAAAGAAATCAAGGTTTTTGACATGCGATAGCATTTAATGCTTCTTTCATCTAAAATGGTGGTTTCATTTCATTCATGTTCCTTTAATGTGAATTTTCTCTTGTAGAAGCGTTATTTTCTTTCTATTACATATACTTGTACTGAACCCCCTCTCTCTCTCCATTACATTTGCCTGTGCTGAGGTTTGTGCCATTCCAGCGAGTATGCAACTCTTGTCAAATGATTTTGATTTCGGATACTTTCGGATAGGCTGAAATGTGGAGAATTCTTGTTGCTTCTTATTGGGCACACAAATGGAAGGGACAGATCACCCATGGCGACAATTCATGAAGATGTAAGACGATTTCTTGGGGGAAAAATCAGCCTCTTTGATATGGGCAGCTAGTCAGTTTGGCTCTACTCTTGATCGAAAGAAGAGACTAACAGCTCTGCATATTCAAGCTCGCAGGGTCCTCGAATCAATTGACCTTTACTGAGAAGCATAGATAGCAGGTTTGCTTTTGGCTGTTCCATGGCCTTCAGCATTGAAAGCCATATTAAAGTTATCATTGGTTCTTATTCATCGGCACTTCAGTAACTAGTGTTGTGCATAGAGAGAGTAATTGCTTTTTTCAAGCTTCATCGTCATTCTTGTTGTCAAATGATGTCTGTATCTCAATAATGTTCCTTGCTTGCTGGATCAGAAATTTAAAAGAAAATGAAAATAGCTACTACCTCTGCTAAGAAATACAAGTCATTTTAGGATGATAAAAAATATAAAATTCTATTTGATAAAATAATTTACCTTGTAAAATGAATCAATTAATATCTTATTGAATTAATTGTATTTAATAACATAAATTTTTAAGTGTTTAATATTTTAAGTGCATTTAATACAAATTTTTACGAATCATTTGGTTATTTAGAACATGTTCTCCATTGCTTATGCATTTTTTAAATAGCTGAAAAAAAGTGTTTTTTAAAAAAATATTTTTAACATTTTAATTTTAATAGTATCAATAAGCATAAATACTTTAAAAAGCATTCTTATGATAACAATGGCTTTTAAAATTATTTATTTTAAGTAATGGAGAACATGGCTTTAAGATGTGTTTAATATTAGCTATAAATTTTTCAGATTCAGGCTTAAGTTTTCAGTGTTGTAAAACGAGGTTTAAGTTCTTATGCATTCTTTAATGAGTATGTATTATATTTTTTTTATTATTTTTATCCATCTCTTTTAATGATTTATTCCCTCTTATTCTCTATGGTGAGAGAGAGACTTTAAGTTCATAGCATTTTTTCCCTTGTAAACTAGTTCATAGTCACTTCATAGCAGTTGATGTGCCCAGTTTGGGCCTCCACCTTCGGCCTTCATCCCAATACCTTCATCCATAAACCTTTTTTTACTGACTTCCGTTGATGGAATCAATCTTCTTTACAAACCACAAATTTCTGTAACTTAGGGTCTATTTAGATTGAATTTTGTTAAGAAATTTAGGGCGCAGACAAGAATAATATTGAATGCTTCACTTTGATTTTCTTCCTTATTCATTATGTCTACTATTTATAGGCTACAAAATATCCTAATCCTAATCAATATAGGATTCTAACCACCCTCTAATAAGGAATACTGCTATAATCATAGCATAATACAGAGTATCCTAGTTATAATCAATATAAGATTCTAACCAAATAATCTCTTATAGAATCCAAGATAATCTAGGAGAATCACATACTGATGTGATATCTCCAACACCCTCCCTCAAGTTGGAACGTGCAAAATTGCATGTCTAACTTGCCATAATTTTCAATTTTTTTTCATAACGTGCAAATTGCACATCTGATAGTCTTCCACCATCTGTCGCTGTGGTCTTTACCATCACTCGCTATCGCTATGGCTTTTGTCATCAATCGCTGTCGCTGTGGTTTTTTTGTCATCAATCGCTGTCGCTGTGGTTTTCTTCCATCAGTCGCAGTCGTTGTGATCTTCTTCCATTAGTCGCAGTCGTTGTGGTTTTCTTCCATCAGTCGCAGTGGCTTCTGTAATCCATCATCGAAAATTCTTTTGATGTCGCTTTAGAGTTTTTTTCAATAAAGCAACCATCAATTTCCAATTTCAATTTCTAAATTTAGGTGCTTCAAATATTTGTCGATGAAGCTACCTAACTTGAATATGATTTATAAAAAATATATATAATCTCCTAAATTTTTATTGAAGCAAATTAGAAGAAATATTATTGTTCAAGCTGAATGAAAAGAGAATAAAGTCATATATGTGAAAGATTTTTTTTTTTCTTTTTCTTCTTCTTTTTCAAACCTGGCTCTGGCTCTGATACCATGTTAAGAAATTTAGGGCGCAGAGAAGAATAATATTGAATGCTTCACTTTGATTTTCTTCCTTATTCATTATGTCTACTATTTATAAGCTACAAAATATCCCAATCCTAATCAATATAGGATTCTAACCAACCTCTAATAAAGAATACTGCTATAATCAGAGTATAATACAGAGTATCCTAGTTATAATCAATATAAGATTCTAACCAAATAATCTCTTATAGAATCCAAGATAATCTAGGAGAATCACATACTGATGTGATATCTCCAACAAATTTAAATTAGAAAAAAGTAGGGTGTTTTTCCTTAGATTATGTGAAAGATAAGTTTTCATATGACTTATATCTTATCAATGCTTGTGACTCATGTAGTCTAGGTTAGCATATTATATTATTTAATGTGGTTTGATGTTACAACTTACACTACAGAGAGAGAGAGAGAGAGAGAGAGAGAGAGAGAGAGAGAGAGAGAGAGAGAGAGAGAGAGAGAGAGAGTTGTGGTTGAATTTAAATCTTGATGAGTAGCATATGATGCATGCACAATTTCTGGTATGTGTTTTGCATCCTAATCATCACAATCTTAGTTTCTTGCTGCCTCCAACTAATGTGGATTTATTATTTTATTTACTTGTTTCTTGCCCTGAATGTTAATTTGTTTCCTTAAGGATCTTGATGCGCAATTATATTGATTGACCACTGTCTCTACGGGAACCTTTTCATTTTATCATTGCTAGAATTCTCTGTTCTGGTTTGATATAAGCTTACAATAAATGTTGGAGAGTTTAATGTTTCACAATCATGAATTTCCGACTTAATTATTGACGTGCTATGCGTTCGTTTCTTCAAGAATTTGAGCTCTCAAAATGTACTGATAGAGACAAAAAGCAATAGTGTAGGATTTGCCTGCACTGCATGCATATTAATTTGTCAATTATCAATTTAGTAGGGAGAAGTTAGTGTAAATTTAACACTTTCGGCAGTGCTGGTTATCTGTGTTTGTTTGCAATGCTTGGTAAATTTCTAACTTTTTCAGAAATAACCCGTTCTTGTTGCGAAAGGTTCGTATAATAATATGCTTTATGGACTAATATTTGGTTCTTTTCCTTCTGGGTTTTGGTCCAAGCTACAGATTTTGCATTGACTGCTCTTGCACTAGGTAGTTGTAGTACAAGGATGGCAGTGCATGAACAAGTAAATGTGGTTCTAGAAAAATGGATTTTTTTTTTCTGTGACCACTGTGCTTCTTCCCTGTCAAAGTTAGGCCTTTGATTAGTGAAAATTGACCTGTCAATGTTCTTCCTGTGGGATGCATATAATGACTAGTAGAACTTTTGGGATCAAATATGAAAATATGTACATAATATATGATGCATAGTTTATCAGTTTAAGCTTGGGCATTGAATCCTCGATACTAGTTTAAGCATGTTTTGGACTTGAGGCTTGAGTTGCGATGATAAATGTGATTGGAATTCTCCAGCTGGATCCTCAACTTGAATCCTAATTTTATTGTTGGAGTTAGAGGCATTGAAAATGAAAATGATTACTAGTACCTTTCCTTTTTTCCATTCTTAGTAAGCAGAATTTTATAAGATTGTACCGTAAGTATTTTTTTTTTATAAAATTGGAGACATTTCTTTTGCTTTCAAATTCTTCTACTTACAATTTTTAAACAAGTGAACAATAGGCTTCATTCATTTTCTAGTATTTTTTTTTTTTTTTTGGTACGAAAGAGAGATGCATTAATAAAAATCAAGTTATCGAAGTCACAAATAATGTGTCTGACGTTTCCAATAAAATAAGTAGATAACAGGCGAGCATCATTTTCCCCATTGTCCTTGAAGAACTTTTCCCGGTTGACTAGCTCATCAACCAACACTTGACTTGCAAAGTAAGAGGGGGAAGGGTACACAAAAAAATAACTAGGAGCAGCCCTCCATGTTTGGCCAGTGCATCCATACATATGTTGGCACATCGAGACTCTAACCTCTACAAATAAAGTTAGCATCCACCTGTAATAAGGAATAATAGACAAAAAGGGGAGAATATCCAAGGGGGACTGGGAAGTTATGCTATGGAAGTTTGAGGAATATTGTTATGTTAGAATTACTCATTAGAAAAAGCTCTTGTTATAGTAGATATATTATTAAAGTTTTCAGTGGGAAAACTTTGCAAGAATTTTTCTATGTGTATATTATCTAAAAATGATATTTGTACAGATGAGAAATTTACAAATTAGTAAAACAATTCACAGAAATATCTGTCTATAATATCTCAACAATTTCAGATCATATCCTGATCCTACCCACCTAATTGTCTAACACTTCCCCTTAAGTTGGAGCATGCAGGTTACAAATGTCCAACATGTCGAGTAATTTATGAAACTGCGGAAGATAAAGCGCCTTGGTGAGAACATCTGCCGGCTGAGAGGAACTGGGAATATAGAGCGAAGTAATCAATCCGGCCTAAAAGACATCGCGAATAAAATGACAGTCAATCTCGATGTGCTTAGTCCGTTCGTAGAAGATGGAATTCGTAACAATATAAAGTGTAGACTGACTATCGCAATGAAGAGGAATAGGATCCCGGACTAAACATGTAAATCGGAAAGTAGTTGACGGAGCCATTTCAATTTACAAAGGGTCATGGCCATGGACTGATATTCCGCCTCAGTAGATGACCGGGACACAGTCTGCTGTTCTTTGTCTTCCACGAAATGGGCAAGGAGCCCAAAGAGATGAAATACCCCGTGAGAGAGCGACGAGTAAGAGGACAACTCGCCCAATCAGCATCACAATAGGCCACCAAATGAAGAGGAGAATGGGCTCGAAGCAAGATGCCCTGTCCCGGGGTACCCTTAAGATATCGAATGACATAGAAGGCGGCGTCCCAGTGGGCCTGATGCAAAGTCTGCATAAATTGAGCTAACATATGCACAGTGTATGCCAAGTCAGGACGAGTAATAGACAAATAAACTAACTTGTCGATGAGCCGACGATAGGGTCAGGCTGAAGAAGAAACTCTCCAGAAGCCTTTGCTAACTAATGGTTCAGTTCAATCGGGGTAGAAACCGGCTTGGCCCCCAGAAGACCAGCTGCAAAAATAAATTCCAATGCATACTTACGCTGACTAAGATAGAAACCTACGACACTCTGAGCGATCACAATCCCCAAAAAATATTTAAGATTTCCCAAGTCCTTCATATGAAAACAGGAATCCAAATAAGACTTAAATCGAGAGATGTAGGAGGAGTCATTACCAGAAATCAGCAAGTCATCGACATAGATCAAAATACAAAGAAAAATATTATTCTTCTGAAATGTAAACAAGGAATAATCTGCATAAGATCGTACGAACCCGCACTTACGGAGCGAGGACGTCAGTTTGGAGAACCAACAGCGAGGCGCCTGCCGGAGACCATAAAGAAATTTATTTAAACGACATACTTTTAGTGGATCAGAAGTATAAAAACCAGGTCGAAGTTTCATATATACTTCGTCATACAGATCATCATGTAAAAAAGCATTGTGAACATCCATCTGGTGAACCTCCCACCGGTGAGTTGCTGCAACAAAGAGCAAAGTGCGAACGGTTACCATCTTGGCCACAGGAGCAAAGGTCTCGGTGCAATCTACACCTTCTCGTTAAGTATTCCCAAGGACAACAAGACGAGCTTTATAGCGTTCAATAGAGCCATCTGATTTATATTTGACTCGATAGGCCCATTGCTGCGAAGAGCATGCTTACCGGGGGATAGAGGCGTCAGTGTCCATGTATTATTTTTACCAGAGCATCAACCTCTTGTTGCATGGCTAGACGCTCTTTGGAAAGACGGGCAGCATCCACATACCGGGTAGGTTCGGGGACTGCATTAACAACCGCTACAAAACTTCAATGTGAAGAGGAAAACTTATCATAAGAAATAAACTGAGTTAACAGATACTAGAACATACCTGGGAAACCGAAGAAGAAGATGAAAAAGAGAGATATACTAGAGGATGTCTGAGCAGCATGACAAGAATAATCTTTGAATTTTGCAGGAACCCCGAGGTGTTCGGTTACTATGGTAGAGAGGCACCACGGCAAGAGGAGCAGCGGGCTCCAAAACCTGGACTGGACTGGCAAAAGAAGGCAGCTGATGAGCCAAGAATGATAGATGGTCCGTTAGCAGCTGGGATAAAGGCGTGGGCCGCGGGTAACTGGGTTAGGACCAGAAGGACCACGGAAGGAGGAGCTGAGGACGGGTGGGCTGGGGGAAAAGGAAGTGGGGCGAAGTTGTGGGCTATGGGGGAGGTCGGTTGTGGGCTGAATAGGAGCTGAAGGAGAGTGGGTTGCTGAAGACTGGGCCGCGGCAGGCTGGACCAAACTCCCTTTTGCTGGACTAGGCTACAGGAGTGGGCTAATATGTGTGGGGCTCTCCCTAAAGCTAGAACACAGCTGACCCATTTCACCAAAGTCATAAATAAATGGAGTATTGGATTGAGTAAAAACCCGGGTTTCAGAGAAAAAAGGAAAAGCATGTTCAAGAAACACCACATTACGAGAGGTAATAAATTCGTGAGTCTATAAATCTAAAACTTTCTAGCCTTCTGACCAAACGAATATCCCAAAAAAATACATTTCCGACCCCGAGGTTTAAATTTATCTTTTGGAAGACTGTGATCATGCACATACGCCAAACACCCGAAACTTTTCAAATGGGAATAAGAGGGAACTGTATTGAATAGAAGTTCAAACGGAGTTTTCCAATCTAAGACAGATAAAGAAGTTCTGTTTATTAGATAACCTGCAGTTAACACACTCTCTCCCCAAAAATTTAACCGGAACATTAGCCTGAAAAAGTAAGGCATGAGCCACATTTAATATATGTCTATGCTTACGCTCTACCCGACCATTTTGTTGGGATATATGAACCATGGACGTTTGAACTCTGTGCCATTATCAGTCTGAACAATTTTGACTTCTTTGTGGAATTGAGTAGAAATCATAGAAAGGAAATATTTCATTTTTCGGGCTACCTCCTCGGCTTTCGGCAAGTAAAAATGTCTACAAACACCTCGAGTAATCCTCCATAATGATTAAAAAATAATGCACCCCACAAGAGGACGGAATTTTATAAGGTCCCCATGAATCACAGTGTATCAAATCAAAAGATGTTGTAGCTTTATTTAAACTAACTGGAAACGAATCACAGGTCTGTTTAGCACGAAAACAAATGGAACATTTGTCTAAATTATCGGATTTAAAAAGATGTCCTAAAAACTTCCTAAGAATAGATTTAGATGGGTGTCCTAGTCTGTTATGCCATAATTCAACCATATCAGAATGACGAACGGTATGAGCAAGATTTGAAATTACCAGTAATGGCTTGAAGTAGTATACCCTATCTCTCTCTTTACCCGCTCCAATCAGCATCCCCGTGATATGGTTCTGTAACATTAATACATCATTATTAATTATGATACACAATTATTATGTATGGACAGTTGAGAAAGAGACAGTAAATTGCATCGAAGCTGAGGAATATGTAAAACATCATAAATCTGAAGTAAAGGATCAAGGCTCACTGAACCCATCTCCATTCCAGTAGTTGTAGACCCATTGGGGAGTTTTACAGTGTATGGACTGGAGGGTTGGAGTTTTGATAAAATATTTCTTCTGCCTGTCTTATAGTGAGAACACCTACTGTCTAGAATCCAAGGGCAATTTTTCTTACTAGAGAGAGTATCGTCTTCCGGAGATGAGGATTTTCGGCAATTTAGAAAATCCAGAAATCGATCCCCCTACGCCGGTGAGAGTCCCGGAATACCCACCATCCCTGCCGTCGTCGCCGCTATACCGTGCCGCAAACTAGATGCTGTTGTTGTTGAGCTGCTGTGGTCGCCGTCCTCCGTTGCTGATGCAGACGCAGCTGCAGCTGCTGCATACCCAGTGGTTGTGTTCTTGCGACAGCGCCGCGAAGGAAGAAGAAGAGAAGGGGGTTGTACCTGCTAGATCTGACTGCTCAACAAAGGTAGGTCCCGCCGGAGAAGAAGACCGGGCTGCCACTACATTGGTGGCCCATTGTGTGGGAAGGTGCTATCCTGCACAACTGCCCCAACCTCTGCTGCCGCGGCTTCTTCCTCAAGTGAAGTTGTGTCTGCCGCGATCTCACCGTCAAGATTCTGGTCACCCACCGGTGCTCCAGCAACTGTTCCGGGAACCCGACCAGCAGGTAACAATTTCAGGCCTCTTGTCCAGGTTTGAAACAATGCGTGCACTGTACTGATCTTGGGGTGGCAAATACCACCGCTTCACTTCCTGTGTCTGTGTTACGAACCAGTTTTCTCTGTGCTTCTTCTTTCACAATCATTACATAAGTTTTCTTTAAATTAGGAATTGGATCCATTTGTAAAATATTTGAACATACTATGCCATAAACTGAATCATCTAAACTAATAAAAAATTGATGAACCTTGTCTTCCTCCCATTGTTTAATTATTTCGTTTATCATTCCACAAGTACAGTTGGGTAATTGCTAGTAGTTACTAAGTTCATCCTATATTTTCTTCAATTTTGCAAAATAAACAGAAATAGACATACCTGACTGCTTACAATTCACCAAAGCAGCCTTTAGTTCGTGTTTTCTAAGTGTATTTCTAGCCATAAACCTCTCCTTCAAATCTGCCCACAATTCATCACATCGTTCTGCATAAGACATGGTGGTGCGTAGGTTAGGCTCAATGGTATTTAATATCCACAAGCCAACCATAGTATTAATCGTCCACCAGTCTTCTTCCTCTGCAGTTCCAGTCTCTGGCTTTGGAATTTGTCCTTCTACAAACCTGAGCTTTTTCTTAGCTCGTAACGCCAATCTCATGGCTTTGACCCATTCATCATAATTGTCTTCCCTGAGATGAACTTGTGTAATTATCAAATGTGGACTATCAGAGGACGCAAGTGAATATGCATCCTTCCGAAGGTGTTCATTAATGTAATCATATTGTCTGATGTGGATGTATTAATCACTCTCTATGGATTCATGTTGTTTGCTTTTTTTTTTTCAACAAAGAAACAAATATAATTCCTTCTCTTTAGTTTTTTGGAGAAAACCCTTTCTTTGGCTCTGATACCATAAAGTTTCCACTGGGAAAACTTTGCAAGAATTTTCTCTAATACAATAAAGTTTTCAGTGGGAAAACTTTGCAGGAATTTTTTTGTGTATATTATCCAAAAATGATATTTGTACAGATGAGAAATTTACAAATCAGTAAAACAGTTTACAAAAATATCTCCCTACAATATCTCAACAATTTCAGGGTTTTTTTCTTTCTTTAGCCAAATTTCAAGAAATGAGTACTAAATAGGCCCATAATTTTTTTTTAAATCCAGAAGTAGCCATAATACAGTCAGTGTGCGTTATCACCTGAGACAATGAACAATGGTTGTACGTTATAACTAATCACCAGCTTAAGACACGTTAAGCCGCATTAAATAGCATTTTTAACGACGTGGCGATGATGTGGCGATAATGCACAGCCATTGTGCGTTATCACACGTCCATTGTGCGTTATTATGAGTGATAACGCACAATGACTGTGCGTTATCACATTATAAACCCTAGCCGTGCCGCCCCTTTTTTCTTTCTCTTTCTTCTTCCTCCTTATTTCTTCTTTCTTCTTTCTCTCTTTCTTCTGCCTCAGCCGCACGCTCATTTTTTTCTCTCTTTCTTCTTCCTCCTTATTTCTTCTTTCTTCTTTCTCTCTTTCTTTTGCCTCCTTATTTCTTCTTTCATTCTTTCATCTTTCTTATTTCCTCCCTGAAATTTCAGCCCCTTTCTTATTTCCTTTTCTCTTCATCTGAAAATTGTCATTGTATCTTCATCCGCTCTCGCTGCTCCGTCGCTGCCGCCGCTTGATAAGTACTTTTCCTCTTCTTTTATTTTCTTCCTTCTTCTTATACTTTGACTTCTCATGTTCTAATACTTTTATATTTTATTTCGAAATTTACAATTAAAATTTAGTTATTATTTGAAGTTCAAGTTTGAATCGGCGAGACTTTCCTTGGAGTACAAATGTTATTAAAGATTTGGAGTGGAAAACGGTAGACTACAACTTTTTATTTTTGTTAAGTTTTTAGTTATTTAAATTATTTGGTGTATTATTTATTAATTTTTATTATTGTGTGTTTGGGTTTGTTAATTGTTGTGTGCGATTCATTTTTATGAATTTTATTTGTTAATTTGAATTAATTTATTTTTGTGAAAGTGGGGTTTGGGTTTATGTTTAAAATTGTTGTTATTAATAAATTTGTGCAAATTTGATAATTTTATGTATATAATTGTTTTTTCACAAATTTGATAATTTTATGTATATAATTATTTTTTGTATTGCAAAAGTGATCTTAGGGTGATGAATTGTTTTGATGAATATATTTGGATAATTAGGGTTTATATTTTTTACTTTACTTTATAATTATTTGAATTTTTTTTATTTAGATAATTATTTTGCATCTTTCATATAA
Source organism: Catharanthus roseus (assembly GCA_028651295.1). Classification (NCBI taxonomy): domain Eukaryota; kingdom Viridiplantae; phylum Streptophyta; class Magnoliopsida; order Gentianales; family Apocynaceae; genus Catharanthus; species Catharanthus roseus. The sequence goes on along the minus strand of JAPQWS010000086.1, from coordinate 5,579,610 downwards.
ATTTTTGAGTAGAAAAGATGGAAACTTGTAATTTGGGTTTTTTTCTCTTTTTGTAATTATGTAGAACCGAAACTTGGAAATTTAGGGTTTAGTAATTAATACTTTTATTTAAACTCTAAAACCCTAATAGTGAATTTACCAAATAATAAAATACTTACTTATAAAATATACTATAAATAACCCTAAAAAACTTAAAAATTCTAAACTTTAAATAATAGAAAACTTAAAAATCTATTATTAAAATTCAAAATTTTACATCAAACATTAAACTGTAAAACTATAAACTTTTTAACAGTAAACCTTAAAAAGCCAAAATCATAATATTAAATCCTAAAATTGATTTTTGAAACATTAAAAAATAAAATTATAAACTCTGTTACAGTAAATCCCAAGAATCTTAAAATTGATATTTTAAACATTAAACCGTAAAACTCTAAATTTTGTAACAGTAATCGCTAAAACCCTAAAATCTGAATATTTTAAACAATAAACCGTAAAACTGTAAACTTTGTAACCCTAAAAACTTAATATTTTAAACATTAAACCGTAAAACTGTAAACTATGTAACAGTAAACCCTAAAAACCTTAAAATATTAATATTTTAAACATTAACCCGTAAAACTCTAAACTTCAAAACAATAAACCCTAAAAATGATATTTAAAACATTAAACCGTAAAACTCTAAAATTTGTAACAGTAAACCCAAAAACCTCTAAAATCTTAACAATTTAAACATTAAAAAATAAAACTGTAAACTTTGTAACAGTAAAACCTAATAACCGTAAAAATGATATTTTAAACATTAAACCCTAAACTCTAAACTTTGTAATCGCAAACCCTAAAAACTCTAAAATCTTACCAATTTAAACATTAAACCGTGAAACTCTAAACTTTGTAACCGTAAACCCTAATAACACTTAAATCTTAATATTCTTGATAATTAACTGTAAATTATAAAATCATTAAAAACCCTAAAAACACTAAATTTGATATGTTAAAAATCATACAAACCCTAAAACCCTAAAATGATTGTACCATAAAGAACACACCATAAAGAGTTTGGAATTAGAATTTATTTAAAATTTTTACTTTTAATATAGATATTGACCGTAACTCAAAATATAAATAATATAGATGGAAAAGGTCCCAGCCCAATTGCATATAGAATGAAACAAGTATTGAACCACTAAGAGATGAGTTCTATCTAGATCAATAACTTGATGGAGCACATTAACGGATAAAGAATGATCCTTTGTACTATGACATGACAAAAAAGAAACCTAACTACCTCATAGAAAGAATAAGAAATATAACGAGAATAGAGGGTAGAACATGCAAGATTAAACTCAAGAAAGACGTCACCAATTAAGAACAATTTCAACTCTTTAAAGGAAACACAAGGTAAAAGAGAAGTAGGTTTGAATAAAAACTCATTGACGAATCTCCATAGCATAAGAATAGTTTTTCTCCAACATTTTTGCCTTGGCCTTCAAACTCCATGGTATATCTCCTTCCCGCTCATTGATGTTATAGTGCAAGCATGTTGGAGAGAATTCATATCAAGATCAATTACAAAAGAGCAAGATTTAGTTTCTTTACAAAAATGACTAAAACATGAGTATGAAGGTGGAGGAGGAAAACTTATTATATCGTAGGACTAGTAGTCCATCTTCCCTTCCTTCTCCATGTTTTGCCTCCAAAATTTCTGCAAACTTAAAGAATCCTCAACAAGAAAAGAGTTAATTTCATTAGTAAGAAATTCACTCCTCACTCTTTTCAATTGTCACTCTCTCTTTTTCTTGTTGCTCTTCTTTATAGCTCTCTTGTTTTACCACGAGGCTCTCATTTTCTTTCATTACCTTACTTTCTCTAGCTCAATCTCCTTTTCTTTTAAGCATTCTTCTATCTCACTTTCTCTTGAAAGAAGAAAGTTAGAATCAAGGATACATAATCTCTCTACCATTCCCTCTTCTTATTCCACTCTTTTTTTATCTTTAATTTCCATGCTCTCCTCTTGTTCAATGTTCTTCTCATTCTCAAATATTAACTTCTCCTTCAACTTCTTTTGCTCTTCATATACTTGGTATGGTGCCAAAGACTTGAGAGTGATTCTCTTAACATTCCTAGTGATGTTGATAGCATTCTTTTCTTCATCAAGTTTAGCTTTTCTATCATACAACCAAGGTTATCTCAACAATAAGTGGCTCACTTGTATGGGTGCTACATCACATAATACTTCATCTTTTAGCAACTCCAAGGAGATAGGCACCCATACTTGCTTGTTAACTTTACTTTCACACCACCATCTAACCATTGATATGTATAAGGTCTAGGATGATCAAGAAAGGGCAAGCTCAACTTCTCTACTAGATAAGTACTAGCCATAATAACTTGACTACCACTATCTAAGCAAGAATTAAAATCTTGTCTAACACCTTGCACTTGGTATATAATAATTTCTCTTATTTACCCCCACTCACATTGTCATTTTCACCAATCAATCCTTCATGGTTAACTTCTATACCACAACTTGGATACCTATAATCATGACTACCATGATACCCTTTATGAACCTCACAAGGACTATTCTCACAACAATCATCATAAGGGATATGTTCAAAAGTTTTAGCACGAGAAGAGAAGTTACCAATACCCATTTGACTCCTAATGGGTGAAATGTCCATCTCTATAGTGGCTTCCTCAGTAAGCATTCCTACCATAGTTTCCATCCTTGTAACAATCAGACCTTGCTCTTGCAAGCTTGGAATAAGCCATCTCTTGTCTTCTTATTGCTTCCATCCTTTGCCATGATGAGTTAGCCCAAGAATAACCCATTTAATGGGTTGTTAAACCTGCACAAGACATTAGGAAACAAGATGGAAAGACCTTGCCACTCCCAAAGTGTTTTCGCTCAAAGTGGGTGTACTCAACTCTCGTGTTTACTCTCACTTTCTATGGCTTTTGTAGCAATAAATTCACCCTCTTGCCTTTTACTTTTTACTCACCTAATAGAGTTGCTTAGTGATTTCTAGAACTTCCAAGTTATAAGAAAATTTCCCAAAGCAATTCAAGCAAGAAAATTCTCAAAATATAAGAAAAACGAAATCAAAGAGGAATTTTATTGAACACGTAGAGTGAAAAGAGTTCCAAGACAAATTCAAGAGTATGAGTCAAAGATAAGTTCAATTTCCACAAAGAGATAAGAAAAATACTTAACCAATGTGTTAAAAAAAAGTTTCAAATTCAAAACAAAGACAATCGAAAGCTTAATTCAAATAATTCATGAATAATAGGCAAAAATTTCAGAAAACAGAGCATAATGAATCTTTGTCACCACGTTCACAATAACTCAGAGAATATAGCTCAAAATCAAGTCAAACCAATTTAAAAAGATGCACAACTCGAAGAGGATGAATTTAAGTACAATTTTCGATCACTTTGAGATAGTATAACACAACATATGGGCAGATTAATCCACATGTTTTCAACAGTCATGATTTCTGGACACTTTCAAAGTTTTGAACAAATTGACCAAACAAATCAAGTCCAAATCAGGTATAATTTGTTTCTAAAGAACCATAACTCAACAAGGCTTCAAACTGGACACATTCACGCAACTTGGATTTCATTTGTTACACTTTTCATCTCAATCTTTTCATATGTAATTTTCTCTCCGAGAATTCCAGAATACTTTGCCTTTTTCAATTTCTTTCATTTGGCTTTTATAAAAATGAAATTCAACAATTAAAACACATAAATATTCACCACAAAGATAGCTTTTCTTTGATACCACATGGTATGAATCTCCAAAGGTTGAATGAGATCCACTTTCCCTCCCAAGATGCAACTCTCTACAAGAGGTCCCTTGACTTGCTTGTGATGAGAAATGTGAGACACCAAGAGAAATTTCAGCATAAAATTAACCAAAGAAAAACAAAGAAAACTTCCTATCTTGAGGGAGAATCAATAAAGCCTAAAGAGACTTCACCTATTCCCCACACAAAAGGAAGACTTCCCTCCAAGCAATACTAACTCTGCAAAAGCTAACACCTCAAGAAAGAAAACGATTTGGGAATAGGACAAGGACTCTTGAATTGGATTCAAGAATCACTTGCCTACAATTGTACACTGGATATAATTCCCTAATTTACAAGGAAAGTGGGAGAAACCCCAAGAACCCTAGGTTCTTCTTTCAAGTTTTTCTTTAAAATATGTTCAATCTTCAATGTTGTGTACCAAAAGGCCGAAAGTACATATATATAGTGTTTCAAATCATTAAAGCACAATCCTAGTTGTTAAACATGCTTAAGATAAGTAGATAAACACTTAGGCCACTTAATTACAAGTCAAATGGAACTTAACAATCAAATTGATGGGTCAAGGGAGTTTAAAGCTCCCAAATCTTTAGCCTTCCGAGACCTACTACCGATGGTAGGCCTCGCCCTATCATGGGTGGTAGGTCGAACTTCCTAAGCACTTATTTGGCCAAAACCCTACCGGTGATGGTAGACTGAACCTACCGTCGGCCATAAGTAGCAATTCTCCTCCCTTGTCATGACCCTACCATGAACGGTAGGTGTACCCTACTGCCTACGATAGGGTTCATTCCTTCTTCTCCTTTTGATGTTGAATCTCTAAGATCTTCCAAACTTGTTCTTTTGGCTTTCTCTACTTGCATTATGGATATTAGGAATGTTTTGGTGCTTCTTTGACGTTCATTTTCTCCTTCTATAGCATTCCAAGTAAGGTCTCTAAAGTTTTTCTTGAATAATGTCGTCACCTTTTTGTCTTCCCCTTCTATCTTTCTTGCCATCAACCTTGTAATCGGTGGAAGATCTCCACGTTCTCATGCTTATTCCCGATCATACCACCTTTGGAAGTTGTTTTTGTTTGTATTCTTGTTTGAAGCATGGCTTTATGGGAACTTAGAATGGGTGCCAGATTATTATAGTAGTATATGAAATCAAATTGAGTTTGAGCATTGGTAGGGTAGAAATGTAGTTGTTTCTTTAAATGCGCTTCCAAGATTCTAGATTAGAATGACAATTTTGCAGTTGCTAATTCATTGTTGCGTTTCAGAGTTATTTCAGTTTAAAAGACCCAAATGAAAATAAATTGTAATGCTTTTGCAGCATGGTGTTTTTAACTTCACTTGGTGCTTCAAGTCTAGATGAACATAAATTTTGGAGTAGAAGCAATCATTAGTCTCTTTTGTTAGCTCAGTTCAACTTTAATAGCAGAGAACTTCATATTTGAAACGGGTTTCTTTTATAGTTATACTATGTCTCGGTCTAGAAACTATTTCAATGTTTTACAATAAAGGATCATTATATTTTGATGGTGGTGTATATGACAAGATATAGTGTTGTGTTTTTTCTTCTTTTTCCCTTAATGATGTGAATCGGACAAGTCAATCACCTATAAAGTGAAGAATGAACCAATCACTATAGCTCAAAGGAGGAAACTCAAGATGCTTATTTGGAGGAAGCTTGAAGAGCAAGTTGGAAGGGTATGAAGGCCAAGAAAGGCTACCAAGTTGTTCTCCATGTGTTCAATTAGCAAGGATCAATCAAGGGAACAAATTGGAGGAGAAATTGGCTAAGTCCTTGAAGGAAAGCACCCTACCGCTGATAGTAGCCCTTCCCTACCATCACCGGTAGGCTTTTGCCAGCACCAGACTTGGAAGATGTCAACCTACCGTGCACGGTAGGTCTTACCCTATTGTCATCGGCAGGTCTTGGGAAGAAAAGAGGCTTTGTAATTTTTAGGTGGGATTTTATTATTTAAACTCATTTTCCAGTGTTTAATCAAGGGTTTAATGGGTATTTTAAGCCAACAATCAATATATTAATTAGGTTAAGTCCTTAGCCTATAAATACCCATTTATAGGCTCATTGTAAAAATAATTGATGAATGTTTCTAAAATTGTTGATAGAGAATTCTCCTTGTATATAGGGTTCTTCACCTTTGCTTAGTTAGCTTGCTGAAGGTTAATGTCCGTTGTAGTGAACAATTGATTGCCTTAAGGTTGATGAATCTATGGAATTCAATTGATCATTCTAATTCCTTTCATTGATTAAGTCTTAGAGTTCAGTTCTTTGATTCAATTGATCTTAGGTCTTCTAGTTTGTGTAGTTGGGGTTTTGAGGACTTAGTTTTCTGAAGGTTCCGCCTATCAAATTAGGAAAAAGTTTTCCTGTCAATGTTAGGTTTATGAAGCTTAGATCCTTATAGGTTTTCTATTAGAGTGTTGAAGCTACAAAATCCTTAATAGAGGTTCTTCATCAAGGAGGTGATCTTGGAAAAGTGTTGAATCAAATCTACTTGCAATTGAAGATTCACATCAAAGTGGTATTAGAGAAACTTCCAATTGAAGATCAATTTGTATAGTAAGTGTTTAAATTCGCTGAAATCAAAGAAAAAAAAGCAGTACTTGATGATCTGTGAAAAAAATACATGAAGATCATGCAATGTAGTACAGAAAAATTACAGAAACATTGTTTTGAAAATCAATTAAAAATTCGGTTGAATTAAGTGCGAATTTCTTGTTGAATTTTGTTAGAGATATTCGAATTTGAGTTAGGATTCAATTGAAATAAGTTTTTCTCAATTTGGAGTACAATTGATTGCTCAATTTCATTGAATTGTGAAATGTGTTTTGGAATCACGACTGCAACAAAAGTGTTGATTGATCTAAAGCATATCTTGTGTTATACGGATTCAATTTGCACGAAATTTGCTCTGAAATTCATCCTCATTTAATGAAGAGTCCTTTTGTGTTGGTTTCATCATATTTGGATTCTTATTTTTTGAGTTATCGTCATTTTAGTGTTAGGGTGTCATTATTCCCTGTTTCCTAGAAAATTTGTTTAGTACTCTCGTGTTCTTTGTTTAGCAAAATTGTTTTAAATTGCTTTGTTTTTGACTTCTAATTGTTTCCTTGTGTGCTTCTAATCCCTTATTGATAAACAATTACGGTTGTTGGCTCTTTTCCATAGATTACTTTCTTTGAAACATTTGCACCTCAAGTGTTTGAAACTTTGCCTTTTTGAACACATATCCCACTAAGTGAATTGACTGATTTGCTTGATTAGGATTGATACTCTTGGTTTGAGTTGGCTAAGAAGTTTGAAGGATCTTATAGAGACTTGAGTGTTGAGTGTTTGGAAAAGGAAAGACGATGAGCTTATCTTGATAAAAGCCAATAAAGAGTGTTAAACACGAGTGACTTGAGTGACCATCAAAGAGTATAAATACTTAGGAAGTGATTGGGAGGTCCTTTTGCTTTGGTTTCTTTACTTAATTTGTAGGTTTAATAATATCTATGGATGGTCATTTGCCTACTCAATCTCATCAAGAAGGAACTAGTGATCCTACAAGGATGAATCTTAATGAAACTTTGAGGTCTATACTACAATCAATTGAAGGATTGACAAGACAATTCCAAAGTGTTGCTAGAGATGTTAAAGAGCTTAAGAAAGACAAGAGTAGTGCCACAATGGAGCAAAGAGTTGGAGATAAACTTGGTGGTTTCAACTCACCTCACCATAAAAGATCTTTTGATAATGTATCTAGTTATGGTTACCATGACATGCTGGTTCAAAATTCTCATCCATTTCATGAAGGTGGATACCGAGGAAGACCACAAATGAGAGGTGAAAGAAGAAGAGGTCTGGGAGGAAGATGATACCATAGACCACAAGAAGAATTCCCAAGACATGAAGCATGCATGAAGATAATTTGTATGAAGATTATGGAGATGATCCTAATGTTAGCCAAGCACACTATGGTGGCTATTATGGTAATCTACAATAGGATAAAGCTCTTGATAAAATCGAGTAGAAGGTGTCTAGCTTCAAGGGTGAGAGTGATGCAAATGTGTTTCTTGATCGGGAAAGACAAGAAGAGAACCTATTAATGGTGAGAAGCTATAATGACATTGTCAAGGTGAAATTAGTCATTGCCGAATTTTCGGGTTATGCATTTTATTGGTGAGAAAGGATTGTCACTCAAAAGTTGAGAAAAGGAAGGCAACCAGTAGAAACTTGGGCGAAGTTGAAGACTCATGAAAGAAAGATTTGTATCGAAACATTATTATAGAGAGCTTGACTACAAGTTGATGACTCTTAAGCACGGCAACAAAAGTGTTGAAGATATAGGCAAGAAATGGAGTTGTACACTTTGAGACTGAGCTTGGAGGAGGATAAGGATGCTTCAATTGCTAAGTTTCTAAGTGGTCTCAATAGGGACATTGCTAATTAATTAGAGTTGTACCCTTATACCACTTATGAAGATATGTCTAATTTGGCTACCAAGATTGAAAATCAAAGGAAGATGATTGGTTTCTCTAAAACTAATCTTCCTTCTTACTAATCTTCCTTCTTCAAGAAGTATGGTGCCTAAACCTCAAGCATCAACCAACAAGAGTTGGTCAAAGAAAGAAGATACACCTAAGGTGGCTTTCAGAGATCATTCTAAGCCTAAGGTGGAAGAGAAAGGAAGGTTGATTACCAATCAAACAAGGTGCTTCAAGTGCAATGGTATGGGGCATATTGCTATAAATCGTCCTACTAAGAGAACTTTGGTTTTTGGTGAAGATTTAAATGGTTGGATTGAGAAGAGTAATGATGATTACCAAGCGAATATTGTTGACAAAGATGAAAGTAGTGAAGACCAAAAGATTGCCTCTTTTAAAGCCGATGAGGAGAGTATAAGCTTGGTGACTATTAGAGTATTGTCTACCCAAGTCCACGAGGAGGACACTAGCATTAAAGAGAAAACATATTTCATACTAAATGCATAGTGGGAAGTAAGGTTGCTAACCTTATTATTGATAATGGTAGTTGCACAAATGTGGCTAGCACTTATCTTGTTGAAAAGTTGAACTTACCTCTTATCAAGCATCCTAAGCCTTATAAGCTTCACTGGTTGAATAATAATGGAGAAGTGAAAGTGAAAAAACAAGTGCTAGTGTCTATTGCTAAAGGGTCATATAATTATGAGATTCTTTGTGATATGGCTCCTATCCAAGCGGGACATTTGTTGTTGGGACGTCCTTGGCAATATGATAGAAAGGCTATCCATGATGGTGTGAAGAATACCTACACCTTTGAAAATGATGGAGAAAAGTTCATGTTGAATCCCTTGACTCCTAGTTAAGTCTTTGTGGAACAAAAGAAAATGAGAGAAAAGAGAGACTAGTGAGTGAGAAAAAGAGAAAGAGTATTGAAGAGGGAAAAAGAATTGAGGAAAAAGAATTGAGTTTGGAAAAATCTGGAGAGGAAAAATTGAAGAGAGGCAAGAAAAAAAATGATTGTTGCAAGGGAGAGAAAAGATGCTTCTATGCAAAAAAGAGTGAGATCATGGAAGCCATTGAAAAAGAAGAGTTGGTTTTACTTCTCTATTGCAAGGGAACATTTGTTTCTACAAATGATCATTTGTCTTCTTTGTCTAATGCTATAGTAAAAGTTATTGAGGAATTCAAGGATGTCTTCTCTGAAGAGATACCCGGTAGACTTTCTCTCTTGAGAGGGATTGAGCATCAAATTAATTTGGTACCCGGAGCGATGTTGCCAAATAGACCGGCTTATAAAATTCATCCCGAAGAGTCCAAGGAGCTAAGAAGACAAGTTAAGGAATTGCTCTCCAAAGGATATGTAAGAGAAATTTTAAGCCTTTATATCATTCCCATTTTATTAGTTCCAAAGAAAGATGGTACATGGTGTATGTGTGTAGATTGTAGATCCATTAGTAACATAACTATCAAGTATATGCATCCTATTCCTAGATTAGATGATTTTTTGCTTGATGAGTTGCATGGTTCTCAAATATTTTCAAAGATTGATTTAAAATTGGATTACCATCATTAGAATGAGGGAAGGGGATGAGCGAAAAATAGCTTTCAAAACCAATTTCGGTCTTTCTGAGTGGCTAGTCATGCCTTTTAGTTTAACTAATGATCCTAGTACATTCATGAGACTTATGCATCATGTATTAAGGAATTTCATTGTTAAATTTGTTGTTGTCTATTTTGATGATATCTTGATCTATAGCAAAATTTATGAAGATCATTTGCATAATATTAAACAAGTTTTGTTAGTTTTGAAAAGTGAGAAGTTATATGCTAACCTTGGAAAAATGTGAATTTTGTATGGAAAAAGTGACTTTCCTAGGTTATGTGGTGAGTTCTCAAGGCCTTCATGTGGATCAAGAGAAGGTGAAAGCAATCAAAGAATGGCCTACTTCGAAAAATACATCCGAAGTGAGGAGCTTTCATGGTTTTCCAAGTTTCTATTGGAGGTTCATCAAGGATTTTAGCACCATTGCTAGTACTTTGATGGATGTTATAAAGAAGATGAATGGATTCAAATGGGAGGAGAGTCAAGAGAAGGCATTCAAGCTACTATAGGAGAAGTTGAGTAGTGCATCTCTACTTACACTACTAACTTTGAGAAGATGTTTGAGATAGAATGTGATGCCTCGAGTGTTGGCATTGGAGGAGTATTGATGGAAGACAAGAGAATCTTGGCTTACTTTAGTGAAAAGTTGACCGATGCGGCATTGAATCATGCTACATATGATAAAGAGCTCTATACACTTGTGAGGACATTGAAATATTGTCAACATTATTTATGGCCAAAGGAGTTTGTGGTGTACACCGATCATGAGTCCTTGAAATTTCTTAAAGGACAATAAAAGTTAAACAAGAGACATTTGAGGTGGATGGAGTTCATTGAGACCTTTCCATACATCATTCGTTACAAGAAAGGCAAATAAAACATTACAGTCGATGCATTGTGAAGAAGATGCACTCTTATCTCTACTTTACAAGCTCAAATTCTTAGTTTTGAGATGCTTAAGGAATTATATGCTAGTGATCAAGATTTTAGGGATATCTTTGAGACTTGCTTGCTTGTGCCTAGTGATAAGTTCCTTATACATGATGATTTTCTTTATTATGAAGGAAAATTGTGCATTCTATCTTGTTCTACTAGATTGTTGTTGGTTAAAGAGGTTCATTGTGGTGGCTTAATAGGACACTTTGGCATTACTAAAACTTATAATATCTTGCATGAACATTTCTTTTTGACTCACATGAGAAACGACCTCACGTGAGAAAAGATATTGAGAAGTTTATTGGTAATTGATTAGATTGTAAAAGGGCTAAATCTACTTCCTTGGCTCATGGTCTTTATACTTCATTAGATGTGCCTAAAGTTCCTTGGGTTGATATCTTTATGGATTTTATTGTTGGTTTTCCTAAATCACCTAACGGAATGGATCCTATCTTTGATGTAGTAGATAGGTTTTCTAAAATGGCTCATTTCATACCTCGCAAGCAAACCGATGATGCTAGCCATGTAGCAAACTTGTTCTTTACTTAGTCGATGCGATTCCATTGAATACCTAAAACTATTGCTTCAGATTGTGACACCAAATTCCTTAGTCATTTTTGGCGTGTTTTGTGGAGGGAAAACTTGGTACTAACTTATTGTATTCTACAGCTTGCCATCCAGAAATCGATGGCCAGACCGAGGTGGTCAAAAGGACCATTGAGCAACTTCTTAGGGTCATCCTTAAGAAGAATTTGTGCCAATGGAAAGAAGTCCTTCCTCACATTGAATTTGCTTAGTAAGGTTAAATATTCTACTACTTCTTTTTCTCCTTTTGAGGTTGTTCATGGTTTTATCCTTTAACTCCATTTGATTTGGTTCCTTTGCCTATAGACCATATTGTGAGCTTGGATAGAAAACGAAAGGCGGAGCTTGTCAAGTCTATTCATGCCAAGGTGCATGATGCTATTGAGATAAAGAACAAGAAATTGGTGGCTACACAGAATGTTGGAAGGAAACATGTGGTGTTTGAACCCGATCATTAGGTTTACGTTCATCTTCGGAAGGATCGCTTTCCTTCTGAATGCAAGAATAAGCTTGATGCTCATGGCGATGGACCTTTTCAAGTTCTTGAGCATCTTCATGATAATGCCTATAGAATTGATCTCCCGGGAGGCTACCATGTTAGTGCCACTTTTAATGTTTTTGATTTGTCTCCGTTTGATGTAGGCGAAGACTCGAGGACGAATCTTTCCAAAGGTGAGGCGAATGATGTGAACCGGGCAAGTCAATCACCTATGGGAGTGAAGAATGGACCAATCACTAGAGCTCAAATGAGGAAACTCAAGATGCTTGAAGATAATGGCATGGTTTCTTATTTAGAGGAAGCTTTGAAGAGCAAGTTGGAAAGTTTTGAAGGTCAAGAAAGGGCTACCAAGTTGTTCTCCATGTGTTCAATTAGCAAAGATCAATCAAGGGAACAAAATGGAGGAGAAATTGGCTAAGTCCTGAAAGAAAGCAGCCTACCACCAACCATAGTTGTACCCTACGTCACTGTTAGGCTTCTGCCGGCACCAAGTTTGGAAGATGTCAACCTATCGTGCACAGTAGGTCTTACCCTACCGTTGCCGGTAGGTCTCGGGAGGAAAAGAGGCTTTGTAATTTTTAGGCGGGATTTTATTATTTAAACTCATTTTCCAACTTTTAATCAAGGGCTTAATGGTATTTTAAGTCAATAATAAAGATTAATTAGGTTAAGTCATTAGTCTATAAATACCCATTTATAGGCTCATTGTAAAGACAATTGATGAATTTTGCTGAAATTGTTGGGAGATAAATCTCTGTCTCTAGGGTTCTTTACTCTGGCTTAGTTAGTTTGCCAAGGGTTAATGTCCTTAGTAGTGAACAATTGATTGTCTTAGGGTTGATGAATCTATAGAATTCAATTGATCATTCTAATTCCTTTCGTTGATTGAGTCTTAGAGTTCTTATTCTTTGTTTCAATTGATCTTAGGTCTTCTTGTTTTTGTAGTTGGGGTTTTGAGGCCTTAGTTTCCTCAAGGTTCTTCCTATCAAATTTGAAAAGAGTTTTGCCTCTCAATGTTAGGTTTATGAGGTTTAGATCCTCATAAGTTTTCTGATGTGGAATGATCTTCAAGAGCATAAAATTTCGTCCAAGAAGTGAGGGAGAGAATAAACAAAACAAGTGTAATAAGTAGAAGAGAGAAAGTGCCTTTGAAAGGACTTGAAAATATTAAACTTCAAGAAACCTTGGATATATTAAATCCAAGACCTCAAGAAGGTTTAAACAAAATCTTTTCTTCAAAGTTCAAGCAACCTAAGGTATTTTGAACTTTAGACCTCAATGAAATAAGAAGAAGACCTCAAGACTAGTTTTCTACAAGAGTGTAGTAACTAGTGTGAAGGAATTTTGATGTTCAACCTTGAAGCTCTTGGAACTTTCAATAAGTCTTCAAAGTGATTTTTTTTCAAGGAAGTTCACCCTTGAAGAAGATAGAAAAACTAAACTAAGAACTAAGAATACTAAGAGAAGAACCTTTGTCTTGAAAAATTTCTTGATTAGCTTCTTCAAAATGGAAGACTACATATTTATAGAGACTTGAGGGAGAAAATAGGAATTTTTCCCTCTCATATTTTCAGCCCAAAGGATAGATATAACCTATACATACACTTGATAAGACAATAGAGGTGTTTTAATTACATTTGGACTATTGTAGAGCACTAGTCAACACATTACCAAAAATAGGAGGCAATTTTTCAACTTGAGCAAAAGGGCTTCCAACCATCTACCAAGGTAAATTTTCAATTTCTAACTTATTCAAAAATTTAGGATATTTCCCCATAAAGTCTTGGAAATCAAAATGTAAGCCCCATAAAGTCTTGGACATCAAAATTGACATAAAAATTTAAGCCTTGAAACTTCTTTTGCTGAATTTGATCCTTGTGACTCTTTAGTTGTTTTGCCTTGGCTCTTGTCACAACTCCTTGATGTTCTTGCAAGTCTAGCCGGTTCGCATCATTTTCCATTAGAGTGTTGAAGCTACAAAATTCTTAATAGAGGTTCTTCAAGGTGATCCTGGGAAAGTGTTGAATCAAATCTATTTGCAATTGAAGATTCACATCACTTAACAACTGGAAATCATATATGTATTGGTCCTTATCCAATAGATAGAAAATTTATTTTTTAAGTTCCTTCTTGGCTGTTCTTAAGAGGTATTGTATTTTAACTCGTTTATTCCATCAATGGGTGCTTCTCAAAATACATGTATCCAGTATTTACATGTTTATCATTATTGAATTTGGGATTGAACAAGAAAACTTTCAATCATCTCTGATTGTTATATAGTGTTAATGTTTTCCCCAAAAACACATTCAGACCTCAGTATGGTAATCTGGTTTCAGAATATTCATTGGAAAATGACATTCATAAAATTTTTTCCTTGATTATTCAGATTGAATATCCAGTCCGAAAACGCACCCAATTAAGTTTGGAAAGCTCATTGATCTGGAATCATTGACTTTAATTAGATGCCCAATTAGCTATCTATTCATTACTCCAGAATTGCATATAGCATCCAATACTTTTAAGTTGTGATTGTCATATTAGTTTGTTCATGCTTGGTTTGGTTGATAATAGATGCACATCAGTAACTTCATTCTTATTTTATATCTTGGATCTTGAAGACATGGATTAGTTATTTGAGAGCACAAGATTATGACGTTCTCTATAGTGCCCAATCAGCAGCATTAGGTGAAAAATAAGGTGAAAAAGAAAAAGGAAAAATTTAAGCAGCATAACGAGGAAATTGCAAATGAAGCATTTTTTTATTTATGTTATGTTACATGATCTGAAGCGGTTCTTCGATGACTCACAAGCATGGTTCAAACTCATGGTCGCAATAGCAGCATCGTAGGCTATCGTTCCATATCAATATTAGTGTATCGGTTGCATATCGGGACATACACAATTTTCTCATTTTAATTTATTCAAAAAATTTATAAAAAAAATAAAAAAAATAAAAAATATATTAGTAATATGATGATACTATTTATAAAGTGAAATAAAGACATTCAATATAATTACTAACTATTTATAATTACAAAATCTTACAGTTGGAGCCAGACAGATAGAATAGCATACTACTTCTATGTTAACAAAAATATATACTCAAAATTAGTTCATTTTCAATGTATAATATTTCTATATTACAAAAGAACTCAACCATGTAACAATATCCCTAAAAACCTCAAATGAATGATAACTATATGAATTACATTAAATTTCTTAAAAACTAAAGATTAATATCTTTTCTTTTAGAAAACTAAAAATTAATATCAACTGATTCGTTCAATTTATAAATCTAAATAAAGATAAACATGCAGAAAAATCTAATTTTTTTGTCAGAAAGAATGTAAGCCTAAAAAAAATAAAATTATTTTGAAAATTAAATTCAATCCAAATGAGCCTTATTTCTATTGTCGCTTTGACTCCACATGTGGGTATGGAACCAAACCCTCATCTTGGTTCAATTCAAAAAGAATAATCCTCACCTTTAGCTCAACACCAAGTGAAGAGAGGACAATATTCTCCAAAGAGCCAATTGAGAATAAAAATTCTCACATTTTTACTTTCGTAAAAAAATTATAAAGTAACAGCAAAATTTTTTAATAAAAGAAAATATTCAACAAAACCAGAAAATTAAATCGATGCTAAGTATACTTCTTAAAATAATAAAATATCAAAATAGACTAACTTATTCGCCAAAAAAAAATGAATATTAGTAGATAATTTCATAACTTTTATAAAATGACAACAACATTCAACAACAATCTTTAATGGTTGATTTACATATACATAATATAAAAATTTTAATTCAACATAATGTATGTATATATATTCATAAGTAAAATATAATTATTTCAAAAATTAAAATTAGTTTATAATACATTATATTTGTATATGAGATAAAGCCTATTTTGCCCCTTGATTACATTGTTTATATTTCGATTTTTAAGGTATAACGTGAATAAAATGAACTACTCAACCTCAATTTGTTCTTTTATTGTTATAGGTACATCCTATGGGAGATAGAAGTTAAAATAAGTCAAAACGGGGGCCTATAGATCGAAAACGGACACAAACGGAGAAGAAACAACAGGTTGCCTAAATGAAGCTTGCCAGCGAGCTCCCGAGTAACTAGAGCAATTTTACCCATAAGCTTGTCGAGTCCCGTAAGTGGCCAGCCAACATAGTATTTTCATCCAGTAGCTTGTCGTGTCTAGCAAGTCGGGCTTGTTTGGCCCAACAAGTCACGCAGAGGGTTTTGATGCAATTTTTCTGCACTTTATTGGAAAGTTCTCTTTACACAACTTAGAGGGTCATTGTCGAGCGTTTATGGGACATGCTCGATGGTGAGTTTTGGTAGAAAACACTTGATGCAGGTGCATGTGGGCTTTTAAGTCATGAAGATTTATGTGTGAAGAATGTTGGACTAGTCAAGGATCATTTGGGTCTTCCTATAGCCCATAATCAAGTCCACATGGCTATGGTAGCAATTCAGATCATTCGTAACAACCTGTGTAACTCTCTATATAACATTCCTAATATAGAGTGTTTAATTAATAAAGCCTACCAAAGAAAAAATAAAACCCTAAAGGAAAAAGGTAAATCCTAAGGGGAAAAGTACTATAAAAAGGAACGTTATAAGAGATGTTACAGACGATCCTAAGTGCTATGCTAGAGTGGACTCACACAATCATCCTATAAGGAGCACTCAAGTGGTCAATTCAATGAATCTTGATTCCCTCACAATCAAGCTTGTTATCCTAAACATTCTTTCAGCTCGTTTGATTGACTAGAAAAGTAAGCAGGGTAAGAAATCATTTTCCCAAATTTTAAATTCCAATGTTTGGTTTATAACTTATGCTTTAGGAAAGGAATCATATTCTTAGGAAGTGGAAAAATAAATGGAGAATAGTAGGATTGTAATCTTTAGGTGGTATTGTGATTCCTTTCCTTAGGATTCTAACAAAATAATATTAAAAATTACTTTTTAAAATGAATTAAAAAGATGTACAAGACTCCTTTTTTATTACATATTTCTACTATAATCTATTATTTTCTTTATTCTTATTTATTCATTTATTTCTCTCATACTCTGGACATTTTTTCTAACTTTTTGTTGGTATACTATTACATAAAAATATTAAATCTTCTCTAATTTAATTTATAAAAGTGGACTCTCTCTCTCTCTCTCTCTCTCTCTCTCTCTCTCTCTCTCTCTCTCTCTCTCTCTCTCTCTCTCTCTCTCTCCCCCATAATTCACATGCATATTAAAATTTACACCTCACATGAAAATAATTTTTTATTGAATTAGATGGGTATTAATTTTCTTTATGGGTAGATGAATATCAAATTAACGAAGAATAATGAATAGAAATGGAATTAAAGTTCTTTATTTTAAGAATAAAAGCATTTTTCTATTATGGAATTTTAATTTTATTTTGATTTTTCTTAAAAATAATATATTTAAATTGTATAACACTTTTTAAGGATAATTATACAAACCAAAATTTATATGAGACATTTATATGTAATTTAAAATAGTGATATTAAATTTTGGGTTAGATAAATGCACTAGGATCATTTTGGCCAAATTGATGTAAATATAAATTCCATACCTAGTTGCACTTTATTAAACATAATATTTGGAAATGAATTCTTGCTATTTTCCTTCTTAACATTCTGGCATATCTAAGCAAAGTAAAGGAATGTGTATGCAATTACATTCCATAAATTTAAATTTCCAGTAATCACATTCCTATTTCAACTTTCCTTTCTCGTGAATCAAACAGGCTAGGAATGCTTTCCTTGTTTTCTGCGACTTTTGAATTTACTAGTGGTCAATGAGTTGAATAGGCTCATAGAAATCAGCTTAGTCAAGTCTTGCAAGTTGAAATTTTGACTGTTATTTACTAGACTCACAAAAATCATCTTAGTTGATGTATAGTTTCTAATCCTAACAAAATTCCCCTTCAGGGCAAGCGTACCTATCGGCGTAACAAGGTGATGAGAGTCCCCAGATTGTTGAACACTCGGGGGGACCAAGCACTAGTACTTACTATGTCTCTACTATTTAATTAAATAAAAAGATTTAAAAGGTTTTTATAAACCAAGAAACAATTAAAAAGAAAATTAAACTAAAGGAAGCAATTAAGAAGATTCTAAAACAAATTTAGAAAAGAGTGTTTAAACTTTAGAATCTCCCTAGAACTTTAAGTTAATTTTATTTAGAAAATCATTGCAATTAATCATTAAAACCCGTTGGTTGGATCTCACTCAAACATCGAATCGGCCCTATTCCTAGGCAAACACCCTCCTATTCAATTTAATAGTTTAGAGAAGAATTTGTTCTAACCCTAACCCAATTATGAACGAATTATAGATTATAGTAATTAATTAATGATTTAAGAACCGTAATTAGCATTCCTACTCAATTACCAATTCCTATTATTTAATTCATACCTTAGATTAACCTTCCTTTTTCCTCTACCAATTAACTTTGTAAAATTACCAATCATGCGTAAACCAGTAAACAAACATAACAATTGAACAATAACCAAATGAGAATTAAAATAATCAAAACAAGAATTTCATATAAAACATCAACCAAGCATTCTAGGGTTCATCCGCATTCAAACACGAAACGAATTAACCACTAAACATTATTCTGAAACATAAATTCATGGATAAATTCATGTAATAAAAAGAGTGTAGAAGAGCTTAGGGGCAGTCTTGAAGATTCCCCAGTTCCGATGAACGTCGTCTCTCAAGTCACCCGAAGAACTCCTGAAATTCGAGTCTTCAAAGTCTTCTTGCAAAATATGGAATTGAATTTAAAATATTAATTGAAGATTAATGCTGCTAATGAGATGTTTAACTAGAGAAATTTTTAGCTAATTACGATCTAAACCTATCCTAGAAAGGTTTGGAATCAAATTAAAAAATGTAAAGGATTTAGAGTCTAAATAGGAAACACAAAAAATTACATTTTAGTCCCTCCCTGCAACTTTCTGGATTAGGAAAGCTACTTTCTAGATTCGGAAAGCTACTACCCAAAAAATACCTTGCTTTGTTTCTATTTCCAGATCAGGTAAGTATGTTTTACTTCTTGAGTCTTTTTTAGCCCTTTAATGGATGATTTCGGTCTTAGATTCATATATGATTTGTAGAAAAATCTCTGGGCTTTCTAGAAAATCTTGAATCAGATCGATTGGAGTTGTATATTGCGACTTATGATCGTTTTACCAAAAGGTATCAAACTGGAATGTCATGTGAGAAAGAGAATCTTTGAACTATATATTGCATGACCAAATAAACTTATATTGAGACAAAAATTTAGCTTTATGGAAACATAAAGAAGCCCTATAAAATCTTCAAGCCGGACATATCTTCAATCAATGTCATCATAGAGGCTAAACATCTACAAGAAGCAGCTTTGCTCGGCCATGGACATTATTTTGGGCAACTTGATATTTCTTATCATTTTTTGCTTTGGTTTTGCTCCAAAGCATTTGTTTTGGCTTGTTTTCAGTATATCTTCATTCCGAAGATATCTAGAACAATAAGAGAAGAAACGAGGTTTGATTAGTCCATTTTATAAGCAATTAAACTCAAAAACTGAGGAAAACAACAATGCTCAAAGAGGGTAAAAATAGAAAGTGCTCACCATCCATGAGATTGAAGAAATGGAGGCTATAAATCAGGAAGGAGAGGACGAAATTGATGCCAACCAAGAAGCAGGAGAGCGCCAACTGGAATTAAAGAGAGCATTGCATGTCCAAGTATTGTGTGGCTACTATCTTGTTAAAATTCCACTTTTAGGCAAGCGTACCTATTAGTGTAATATGGCAAGGAAAGTCCCTGGATTCTTGAACTCTTGGAGCGGCCAAGCAGTAGTACTTACTACGTCTCTATTGTTTAATCAAGTAAAATGTTTTGAAAAGATTTTTTAAATAAAGAAATAATTAAAAAGCAATTAAACTAAGAAAACAATTAAAGTTTTTAAAACGAATTTGGACAAGAGTGTTTAAATGGTAGAATCTCCCAAAAACCTTAAGTTAGTTTTATTTAGAAAATTGTTGTAATTAATCATTAAAATCTGTTGGTTGGATTTCACTCAAATGTTGGATAGACCCTATTCCTAGGCGAAAACCCTCCGATTCATTTAACCGTTTAGGGAAGAATTCTTTCCTACCCTAACCCGATTATGAACGAATTATAGATTATAGTGATTTTAATGATCTAAGAACTGTAACTAGTATTCCTACTCAATTACCAATTCCTATTATTCAATTAAGCCCTAGGTTAATCTTCCTCTGTCAAAATCCAATTAACCATTAAAACAAGAAATTCATATAAAATATTAAAAAAGTATTCTGGGGTTCATCCCCATTTAAACACAAAACAAATTAGCCGCAAAATGACTATCGTGAAATATAAATTCAGACAAATTCATATAAAAGAATAAGTGTAGAGAGCTTAGGAAAGGAGATTGATGATCCACGATCCCGGCAATCGCTCAAACTCGTCTTTCGAATTGCTTGAATAAACTTCCGAATTGGATCTTCTAACAAGAATATAGAATTGAAACTAAAACCTAAGCTATTGAATTAATGTGTTTAATGAGGTTTATATAGGAGAAGAATCTCCAAATCTTACTCTAAAAATTACTCTAAACCCTTTCTAAACAGGTTTTGAATCCAATTACAAAAGGAAATAAAATTAGAGTACAAAAAGGAAAACTTATAAAAATTTGCATAATAGCCCCCCTGCAACTATCCAGATCAGAAAAGTTGAGCTTTCTAGATTTGGAAGCTCTCTGAAAGGAATCTCGAAATCATGGCAAAACTTTTTGGACCCGAATAGTGCGATTTTTCCAGCTTTCTTGATTTTGTGTTTCTTTTCCATTTTTTCTTCGTTTTTCGCTCATAAGTCCTTCGTTTTGGCTTGTTTTCAATATATATTCATTTTAAAGTACCTACAATCAATAAGAGAAGAAACGGATCAGTGAAATCTATTTTATAAACATTTCAGTACAAAAACCGATAAAATAAACATACTTGAGAGGGTAAAAGTTAGACTTATCACTAAGCCACTTCATAGGATGGAGAGCAATGAGACCAAATCTTCCATACCCGTTGCACTATTAGAGGTAAAGTAGTTTCATAATTGATAGTGATAGTTGCACTAATGTTTTTTCATCTCTTCTTTTTTAGAAGTTGTCACTTCCTCTACGTGACCACTTTAGACCTTATTCACTTTAATGGCTTAAAAAGGGAAATAATTTGAAGGTGAATAAGCAAGTACTGGTGAATTTTGCAATTGGCTCTTATAATGAGGAGTTATGGTGTGATGTGTTGCCTATAGATGCATGCTATATTTTGTTGGGGAGACCATGGCAAGTTGATAGAAATGTGAAACATGATGGGAGAAGAAATTTATACAATTTCTGTCGGTAAAAAAAAGATAAATTTGTTGCCTTTACCCCCTAATAAAGTGTATAATACCCCTGGTAGCTCTAAAAAATTTGAGAGCATGTTTCTTACTTCTTCAAAGATTGAAAAGGAGATACAAGAGGAAAAGCTATTGTATGCTTTGATGTTGAAAAGAACTATCCTTTGATATGGTTATGTTAATAATCCTATGCTTACAAAATTACTTGTGGATTTTTGTGATGTATTACTAGATAAGTTACCTCCTAGTTTGCCACAGTTGAGAGGAATGGAGCAGCAAATAGATTTGATTCCCAGAGCTTCCCTTCCATATAAGCCAAGTTATGGTTTTAATCCCGAAGAAGTAAAAGAACTCCAAAAACAAGTGGAAGAACTTATGGCTCGTGGCTATGTTTGAGATAGCCTTAGCCCTTGTGTCGTTCCAGTCTTGTTGGTGCTAAAAGAAAATGGGAAATGTCGTATGTGTGTGGATAGTAAGGCTGTAAACAATATCACCATCAAATACTAATATCCTGTGCCTCTTTCTGATGATTTGTTAGATGAGTTGTATGGTTTCGATTTCTTCTCCAAAATTATCTTTGTAGTGATTACCATCTAATTAGAATTCAAGAAGAAGATGAATGGAGGATAGCCTTTAAGACCAAATGTGGCCTGTATGAATGGCTTGTGATGCCCTTTGGCCTATGTAATGCTCCTAGTTAATTCATACAATTAACAAATGACGTACTTCATCCTTAATTTGGTTCATTTATTATTATTTAACTTAACAATATTCTTGTGTATAGTAAAATCAGGAAGAACATGTACAATATTTGAAACTTCTTTTTGAGAAGTTTAGAGAATAGAAATTGTATGGAAAGATGGAGAAATGCTTGTTCATGACTTCAAGTGTAACCTTCTTTGGTTACATGGTCTCCAAGGATGGAATTCATATGGATCCTTCCAAAATTGAAGCAATCTCTTCTTGGCCAACCCTTAAGACATTAGTAGAGGTTTGAAGTTTTCATGGTCTAGCTTCTTTTTATCGGAGGTTCACTAAGTATTTCAGCACTACAATAGCGCCTATCATCGAGCTTGTGAGAAAAGGAGAGTTCTTATGGAGTTCAGCCTAGAAAGCATTCAAAAAGATTAAAAAGAAACTCTGTGAAACTCTAGTCTTGGCCCTTCCAGATTTCAACAAGCCATTTGAGATTGAGTGTGATGCTAGCAGTGTTGGAATTGGACCGGTTCTTGTACAAAAGAAGAGGCTCATTGCTTATTTTAGTGAGAAATTCAGTAGAGCAAAGCTAATTACTCAAACTATGACAAGGAGTTCTATGCTATTATTCGAGCGTTGGACCATTGGGGTCATCATTTGAAGTCTCAGCCATTTGTGCTCTATTCAAATCATGAAGCTTTGAAGTCTATCCATGGTCAGAAAACGCTTAGTGCTAGACATGCAAAATGGGTGGAATATCTCCAAAAATTCACTTTCTCATTAAAGCACATGAATGGAAAGTCTAATATAGTAGCAAATGCTTTGTGTAGACGTTATTCTCTTCTTGCCATGATGAATACAAAGTTGTTGAGTTTTGAGCATTTGGAGTTGTACAAGAAGGATGAGGAATTTGCTCCCGTCCTATAAGATTGCAAAGATGATCCAATGGGACTTACTCCTTTTGCAAGAACGTTTCCTTTTTCCTAGTAGTGGTGTCCGAGAGCTCTTGGTTCATGAAGTGCATAGTGGTGGCATTACTAGGCACTTTTGAGTGAATAAAACTTTTGACATACTTCAAGAGCATTTTTATTGGCCAAGAATAGTAAAGGATGAGAAGGTGTACTTTTGATTAAAAAAAAAAAAAAAAGGAACAGGGAGGTGTGCTATTTGTCAAAACGCAAAAAGATTCTTTCATAAGGGTTTATATGTTCCCCTTCCAATTCAAGGACAGCCTTGGGAAGGAGTTAGCATGGGTTTTGTCCTAGGCTTGTCTCATACTCAAAGAGGAAAAGTTGTATTTTGGTAGTGGCAGATCAGTTTTCGAAGATGGCTCACTTTGTCCCTTGCCACAAGATGGATTATGCTTCCCACATTGCTAAATTATACTTCAAGGAGATTCTACGTTTGCATGGTATTCCCAAAAGTTTTTTTTTATTTTTTTATTTTTTATCGTGATACAAAATTTTGGAGTTATTTTTGGAAGACCTTGTTGTGCCTAGTAGGTACTAAGTTGTTGTTTAGTACTTCAAACCATCCACAAACAGATAGTCAAATCGACGTGACTAATAGATGATTGGGACGTTGCTTCATGCGTTGACCAAAGATTTTGATGTGAAGATGGCTTGTGCTGAAGTTGCCTATAATAGAACACCAACCATAACTGATGAACGATCTTATTCAAGGTTGTATTTGGTGTTAATCCATTCCTTCCTATTGATTTGATTGACATCCCAAGAAAGGATATTTTGAGCTTTGAAGCCCATGACAGATAGGAGGTCTTCAAATGTATTCATGATCAAATGAAGAGCAGATTGGGAAAGCAAATGCACACTACAGAGAAAAGGCAAACAAGAATATGAAGAACCAAAATTCAAAGGAGACTTTTTTTTTTTTTTTTTATAATTATACAAAAGAGACTTGGTTTGGCTTTATTTGCAAAAGTAGAGATTTCCAGGCAAGAGAAAGAATAAGGTGATGCCTAGGGCTACTGGACCCTTTAAAGTTCTTGCTAAGTATGGAGATACTTCCTATAAGATTGATCTGCTAGATGAATATGGTGGAATTCAGTTCAAATCCCAATCACACCTCAAGCAAAAAAAAAAAAAAAAGGCAGACAAAAAGACATTAAAATAACGAAAATCCCAAAATCAAAAAAGTAAAATGCAAGACTAAAAACACGCATAAGTGAGAGAAAACTCTCTTCTAGATGCTTAAAGCACCTCTTAGATTATAGAAGTCTGGGTTCGGCTCCATCTTATTTCTCTTCTTCCCCTGTTTCACAACCCACTTCTTTAATGTTTTCTTGATTGAGTAGGGTGAAGCCTTGATTTCTTCAAGCAACTCTCTCAAAGTTCTTTCCTCTAGAACTTCAATTTCTTTTTCTCCCTTTCGATTGCCGACTTGTACCACTTTCATTGATGCTTCTTTCTTCTTTGGCTTTTAACTTTA
Organism: Catharanthus roseus; assembly: GCA_028651295.1. Lineage (NCBI taxonomy): Eukaryota > Viridiplantae > Streptophyta > Magnoliopsida > Gentianales > Apocynaceae > Catharanthus > Catharanthus roseus. Next base: position 5,555,097 of record JAPQWS010000086.1, on the reverse strand, counting down.
CTTGGGGTATTCCAAGTGCTCTTTGGAATTGCTTTCCTGCAAAAGGATTAACTTATCATGATTAGAATGAGAAAAATAACATAAATTGTCACTAGGATTCAAAGAGCAATTCGGAGCACTAGTGAATTTAAAGATAATTTCATTCTCTCGTGCTCTAAGAATTAATTCCCTGTTCTCCATGTCAATTATGGCTTTAGAGACACCTAAAATTGGACGCCCTAATAAACAAAGACTCTAAAAGAAAAGAAAGACACAAAAAGACTCAATAAAACCAAATAAGACTCCAATGAACAAAACTAAAAATTAAAAACAAGCAAACAGGCAAAACAAAACAAAACAAAACAAAGAAAAACGACTAAAACAGTAAAATTGTAGCTTTCCTGATGTTGCCGGCCCAGATAACAGCGCCAAAAACTTGTTGTATAGGTTCTTATGCTAGAAACTATCATTGAGGCAAATGTTCCTATCGTGCTAGTTAGCTAGAAAAATCTTGGGATTGTCAAATTCACGGGACAGAAAACTCTAATACTTACTATTTTTTTACTATTTAATCAAATGAAATTAGGGTTTAAAAGTTTTAAAACTAAATTATAAAAGCTATAAAATTATATGAAATACTCTAACTAATGATCCAATCAAATACAAACATCAATTTAGATAAGTTTTCTTGAAGGCATGCTTAAATGGAAGAATCCCCTAGTTTATGTTAGTTGATTCCTTTGAAAGGATTATTGTCGATGTATATTATTGGCTAGGTTAATTCACTTTATTAGGATTAACCCTATCTCTAGGAGAGAATCAACTATTCTCTTAGTTGATTAGAGAAGAATCTCAACCCTAACTCAATTATGAACGCAAGAGAAACAAGAATGAATTAGATTTCTCTAACCTCAGGATAACAATCATTATCTCTAATCCATCATGAATCCCTAATTTTAGTCCTAAATTACTCTTCCTTTCTCAATTCCAAGAAATCCATGCAGAAAAAAACCAATCACGCCCGTAAAATTTGCAACAACTAAGATCAAATTAAGCAACAACCGATTCATAAATCAATATCCAACAATAATTATCAAAACCAAACTAATATCCACTAGGTAATCCCTATTCAAACACAAAATATACCTGCCTACTCATAATCCCAACTACAATAATGAAATCAATGAAATCCATAAGTAAAAGAGAGTAGTAAAAGCTTTGAAGTTGATCGAAGAGTCTTCATGATTCCGAAGCTAGCATGAACGATCCTCTCGAATCACCATTTGTCGTCTCTGAAATTTGCACCAATTGGACTCTTCGAATCTTCTTTAAACCCCTTACTCTAATCTTCAAATTGTAAATTTAAAGGGAATTGTAGTGATTTTTAGGGAGATTTAGGATATCAAATAAAACAAAAAAAGGTCTATTGAAAGAGTTGAAACAAAAGAGGATTTTGCTGCTATTGTGACTTGCCTGGCTAGACAAACTGTAGCGAGCATGTCCAGGAAAGCTTCTGTTCGGGGTATCTTGTTGTACTGGGATTGCCCAACTAGGTTACTCAGTCTCATTTCTTGATTCTTTTTTAGAACTTTAATGGATGAATCAAGTATTTTTGCCTTCATAGGATTTGTTGATACAAATTTTAGGTTTACAAAAAATCTTGAATCAGATCAATTGGAACTCTACATCTCGAACTATGATCATTTTACCAAAAAAGTATCAAACTGGAATGTTATGTACGAAGACTGATTTTTGCACTACTCTTTGAATTACTAAATGGACTCTGATTAAGACAAATATTAGCTCTCTGGAAACCTCATGAAGTCTTATAAAATCTTCGAGAAGGAATTCTACAATTAAGGTCATTACCAAGGTAAAAAATCTATAAGAAGAAACTTTGCTCGTCCATGGGAACACTGTTTTAGACAACATGGAATTTCTTCTCCCTTTTCGTCCATTCTTGCTCCGTAAGTTCCCGTTTGATTTTTTTCTTCACTCAAAACTCCAAGGGTATGTACCCATAACAATGAGAAAACAATTTGAGGGTAATTATTCTATTTTATTTAACAATGTACCTAAAAAATGATGTAAAATCAATGTAATCAAAAGGGTCAAATGGACTTTATCATATATATATCTGTGTGTGTATTTATATATACGTGTAAATATACATTTATACATATGTATATATATAAGGCATGTGTTAAGCATATAGCTAGCATTCCTCTTCTCGCGAGATAAGGCAGGGAGATCCTTATCACCCTCTCTTTCTATAATTGCTATTGAATTCCTCTCAAGAGGTTTGAATAATTTAGTAGAGCCTTAAGGAGAAAGGCCTTGGGATCGCCAAATAAAGTGCTTAAAAAAGCTCTATCTCCGCAAGACAAGAGAGGATAGAATCCGATTTGTGGATCTTTCCTTGGTGGATTTGTTAGAAAAGGACTTCTTTTGCAGCCAATCTTCCTAACCGTGTGCGAGCCTCAGCTCCTTTTTTTGCTTGATTTCTTGATTAAAAGGTTGTCGAGAACGGAGCGGAATAATCGTTGACTGTCTAGGATATATACATATGACAACAGAGAATAGAAAGTAAAGGGGTAATTGTAAATATCTATTTAATAAGCAACATAAATAGATTACAAATAAAATTACTACTATTGACAAAGGATGTAAAAGATCATAGGATTGTGGATAAAATCACTAAGAGAAATATAGTTGACATACAAAGAAAACCTTCAACTTGAAATGTGGACACAAAAGAGAGAGAGAAAAGTCAGACTAATGTTTGTGAAATCCCTTGATCATTTCAAGGTATCAATGGTAGCGAAAATTCCAACTCAGGAGGAGTCATCGCATTATTGATGGCCTCTAACCTCTTACAAACTTCCTTCAACTTTGTCTCGATTTACTTTTGAAGATCATCTAAATCCTGCTGATTCATGAACAACAACTCTTCTCTCATTGAAAATAAAGAGTGAAATATTAGCATGCTTAACTCATTCTTGCGATTTTTTGTTTGTTTCTCCCACAATTGATTAGCCATATCAAATGAAAAACACTAATGCAATTCTCCTAAAAAATAAATTTACACAATTAGTTTGCGATAAAACTTTCTTGTGTTCTATATAATGTCGATTTCTATATTTATAATGTTTGCAACTGGTAAAATGAATAACAAAGATCTTGTTTGTGTTTTATGAATATGATATTAAGATGGAAATCTTTTACATTTTAGAAAGAGTTAAGTTGGAGTAGGTATATATTATTCATATATATTCTGAAATTAAATTCAAATATTTTGTTAACGTATCTACTTTGTTAACGTATCTATGCCATTGTGTTGCACTGTTTTGTAATAAAAACCAAACCTAATAAAACGAAACTAAAACAAACAATGCCATTTTTCTTTGGAAATCTTTCCTCTGTTTTAAGAAAAATCCGGACAATTTTATTCAAAACTTTTTCAAATCTTTCATCTTTCTGAAACCACCGAATTACACCTATTTGCCCTTAAAACATGTCAGTTCCAAAAATTGAAACTGATAGGTTTGATGGAAAATCAGATTTTGTAACGTGGAAGAGGAAAATGAAAGCTGTTTTGGTACAAAATAAAATTGCTCCCGCAATTTGCAGCCCTGAAGAGTATTTGGAATTTCGGAAGGGCGAAATTCTTAAAGAAAAACTAGGTGATGCTCATAGATGTCTCACCTTGCATTTGACTGATAATGTTTTACGGGAAATTGATGAAAAAGACAATACTTTTGAAATCTGGACAAAACTGGAAAAATTGTATTTGGGAAATTCTCTTTCTAATAAAATCTATTTAAAAGAACAGCTTTTTTGGTTTCAAAATGAGTAGGACAAAATCACTTTCTGAAAATATAGATGATTTAAATAAAATCATTTTGGAACTTCAAAACGACGGAGAGAAAATCTCTGATGAAAATGTTGCAGTCATTTTACTAAATGCCTTACCTGATTCTTTCAATGATGTCAAATCTGCTATCAAATATGGCAGAGGTGATCTTTCCCTTTCTGATGTCAAAAATGCTTTAAAATCAAAACATTTGGATTTGTAAAAAGAAAATAAATCCCATGGTGAAAATCTTTTTGTAAGAGGAATGGTTGACCAGAGAGAACCTCCTAGTCATCTTTTTAAAAGTTGTTCCAAATCACGAGAGAAAAGCAAGGTAAAATGTTTTTATTGTGGGAAAGAAGGGCATATGAAAAATAAGTGTTTTAAACGAATCAAAGATGAGAAACAACGTAAACATGGCAAAGGAGGAAATAAAGTCGATAAAACCCACGGTTTTGAATCAGATGGTAACTCTATGTTTTCTGAAGTTTTGTATGTTTCTCTTTCTCCTTCATATACTGATGTTGTTAATCATTGGGTGCTTGATTCTGGTTGCTCATTCCACATGACACATAATAAACACTGGTTTTCTAATTTCAAACCTTTAAACCAAGGAAAAGTTTTTATGGGTAATAATCAGGTTTGTGATATAAAAGACATTGGCAGTATTTTCATAAAAATGCATGATGGCGTGACTAGAAAACTCACTGAGGTGAGATACGTACCTGACTTACGTCGGAATCTTATCTCCCTCAGTTATTTAGACTCTCTAGGTCTCTCTTTTAAATCCAAAAATGGAATTTTGTGTGTTTGCAAAGGAAACCTAGTCATGCTAAAAGGTTTTAAAAAGGAAACTTTATACATCCCTCTTGGTAAAACAGTTTGCAACTCTACTACTTTGGTTTCAAAAACTGTCCCTGAGAAAACTATGTTGTGGCATCGAAGGATTGGCCACATTAGTGAAAAAGGGCTTTATCATTTACAAAAACAAAAACTTTTATGCGGTGATAAAATCGATTCCTTGGATTTTTGTGATCACTGTGTTTTGGGAAAACAACATAAAATTAGTTTTTCAACTAGCACACATAAGTCATATGCATCTCTTGATTATGTGCATTGTGATCTATGGGGGCCTGAAAAGGTTCCAACTTACGGTGGTAACGTTTATTTCCTTTCTATTGTTGATGATTTTTCCAGGTATTTATGGGTTTTTCTGTTAAAAATCAAAGATCAAACGTTTGAAAAATTTTGTGAATAGAAACGTTTTGCCGAAAATCATTCTCGAAATAAACTAAAAACCATCAGGATCGATAACGGTCTTGAATTTTGTAACCGAAAGTTTTCTGACTTATGTGCATCACATGGCATTTTACACCATAGAACGGTTAGACATAACCCACAACAAAACGGAGTTGCCAAAAGGATGAACCGTACTATTATGGATAAGGTCGGTGTTTGTTAGTGTCTTCTGGTATTCCAAAACCATTCTGGGGTGAAGTTGTTAGTACAGCTGTATACCTCATCAATAGATCTCCATCCACAACTATAAACTTTAGGACTCCTATAGAACTCTGGTGTGGGAAACCTCCTAATTTTTCCAATTTGAGGGTTTTCGGTTGTGCAACCTTTGCTCATCAAAAAGAGAAAAAACTAGATCCAAGGTCTAGGAAGGGGGTGTTCATAGGATATCCTAGTGGGGTAAAGGGTTATAGAGTATGGTTGAAGGTGAACCAGGGGTGAGGGTTATCATCAGTAGGGATGTCATCTTCAACGAGTTAGAAATGCGCTGTCTTAAGGATAATACTATCACCGATAATCCTTAAAGTGTTCCTTCTCCTAGTAGCATTCCGGTGGAGGTGGAGACTATCTCCGAACCCCCTCTAGAGCCACCACAGGAACTTGAAACAAATTATGAGTCTTCTGCTCCTTCTAGTAGTACTCCTGTTCCTGAAACTTTTGACCCTATTCTAGATGGTTCTGATGAGGAAGAAGAACATCCTGAGGCTCAAACCCAAGCTCTTAGGGATTATCAGCTCGCTAGAGATCGAGTCCGTAGAGTACCTAAGGATCATCCTCGGTATGGTTATTCCTACATTGTATCATAGGCTTTTGCTGTTGCTTCTTATGTTGAAGAAAAAGAACCTTTCTGTTTTTCTGAGGTTTTGAAAAGTCCCAATTGCGTTTTATGGTTACGTGCAATGGAAGAAGAAATGTTTTCTTTGAACAAAAACAAAACCTGGATCCTTGTTCCAAAACCTTCAAAACAAAAACTTGTTGATTGTAAATGGATTTTCAAAATAAAGGAATCTGAGTCTTCTAATGAACCTCCTAGGTTCAAGGCTAGACTTGTTGCAAAAGGTTTTTCACAAGTTGAGGGCATTAATTTCAATGAAATTTTTTCTCCTGTTGTTAAATACAAAACAATTAGGATTGTTCTTGCTCTTGTTGCTTTTTATGATCTTAATCTTGAACAACTTGATGTGAAAACTGCTTTTTTACATAGTGATCTTGAAGAAACCATTTATATGCATCAACCACCTGGTTTTGAAGTAAAGGGTAAGGAACATATGGCGTGTCTTTTGAAAAAATCTTTATACGGACTTAAACAGTCACTAAGGCAATGGTACAAGAGGTTTGATTCTTTCATGTCTAAAATTAGTTTTTCAAAAAGTAACTACGATAGTTGTCTTTATTTTTCTGGCAATGATGTGAATTCTGCTATTTGTCTGTTACTGTACGTGGATGATATATTGATAGCTTTTCGTCACAAAGCTAAGATTGATGACCTGAAATCGCTGTTGAAATCTGAGTTCGATATGAAGGACTTAGGAGTTGCATCCAAAATTCTTGGGATGAATATTTCGAGAGATAGACCTGATCATTCTCTTTTCTTATCCCAAAAGCCTTTCCTTCAGAAAATCATATCCAAATTTTCAATGCAACTTTGTAAACCCGTTACAACTCCTCTTGCTAGCCATTTTAAACTTTCCGACAAAACCTGTCCTAAAACTGAAAGTGAAAAGAGAGATATGGACAATATCCCATACAGAATGGCCATAGGCTCAGTTATGTACTCAATGATATCTACCCGTCCTGACATTACTTTTTTTATAAGCCTTCTTAGCAGATTTATGTCGAATCCTGGAAGAGATAATTAGGCTGCTCTCAAGTGGCTATTACGTTACCAAAATGGAACTGTGGATCGGGGTTTACACTACCATGATTGGTTTGATTTTGAATTGATTGGATTTATTGATTCTGATTTTGCAGGTAACAAGGATGGTAGAAAATCTACCATTTCCTATTTCTTTACCCTTGCGGGTAATTGCATTTCGTGGAAATCCTAACTGCAGCCTGTAGTTGCCTTGTCAACTACTGAGGCTGAGTATATCGCAGCAACAGAAGCAATCAAAGAAGCCATTTGGCTTCAAGGGTTATTGAGTGAATTAAATATTTTAAATTCCAAAGTTATTATTTACACTGATAGTCAAAGTTGTTTACATTTATGTAAAAATCCGGTCTATCACGAACGGACAAAACATATTGATGTCAAGTACCACTTTATTAGAGAAAAGGTCTCTAGTGGTATTGTTGATATAGATAAGATTAGTACTGATAATAATCCTGCTGATTTTGGTACTAAAATTATAAACACTGACAAATTTATGTTTTGCAGGAACTTTCTTCATGTGCAAGCAGTTTGACTCAAAATGAGTCATCCTTCAGGGATGGAAAAATATTGTTCGAGGTGGAGATTGTTGGTTTTAATAAGCACATTCTCCCAATATTTTTGTCTCTTTTTCCAGCCCAATTTCACCTTCCCTAACCCCATGATGATTGGGCCTCAACCCATTTGGAATAGGCTTCTTGGCTGTCTCCTTGACCTGGTCTTAGGGATGCCCGGGCAATTCGGGTTGGCTACCTGGGCCGTCCGTTGGCGACCTGCGAAAGATCCGCCTGTCTTCTCTTTTTATTGTTGCTGCTGCTTCGTTTTCTGTGCAGTCTCTTGCTCTCCTCTTCCGTCTCTCCACTGTCACTCTTTTGGAATCTTAGAGACTCTTGGTTTTCCTCCTGATCTTTCGGCTCTGCCGCTGCTTTTCTTCTCTTGGTTCCGGTGTTTTATGCTTCTCTGTTGTTCACCGGCCTTCTTTGTCACCTTGTTTGTCAGTTGGTAAGGTTAGAGAGTTAGCCGTGAGGAAAGAGAGAGAGAGAGATAGAGGAAGAAGATTGCCGGTGATTCCTTCCCGGCTGAGGCCCGTTTCTGAGGGTTATAACTCCCGATAATCATTTTCTTTACCGTCGACACCTCAACGCGGCAGTGCCGCTGCTCAGCGTCTGTTTTCTGGTTTGGTAACCTTATGGTTTCAGCTCCTCAATCATCTCTTTGATTTTCTATTGGCCGCTTCACAGCGGGGGTGGTAAGCAAAACCGTTCATTGTTGATTTGGGGTTATTTTATACTAATCGGGGTGTTATTTTGCAGATTGCCTTATCATTTATTCTTGTTGGTATTCTTTTCATAGAAAGATTGTATCTTTCTGTTTTCTTCCGTTGTGATTTTTCTTTTTGATAATTTGTAATAGTAATAGTGTTATGTAATAGTAAATAGGAGTTGTTTCTGCAACAACAACTACCCCTTTACTTTCTATTCTCTATTGCCATATGTATATATATATATATATTTGTTGGACAAACAGTGGCGAATTCCGCGCCATCCACGACAAGCTTTGAATCACGAAATCAAGCAAGAAAAGGAGCCGAGGCCCGCATGCGGTTAGGAAGATTGGCCGCGAGAAAAGTCCTCTAACAAATCCACTAAGGAAAGATGCCACAAATCGAATTCTGTCCTCTCTTGTCCTGCAACAATTGGGGTTTTTTGAGCCCTTTATCTGGCGATCCCAAGGCCTTCCTCCTTAAGGCTCCATTAAATTATTCAAACCTCTCAAGAGGAATTCAACAGCAATAGTAAAAAGAGCGGGTGATAAGAGATCTCCCTGTCTTATCTCGCGGGAAGAGGAATGCTAGCTATATGCTTTAACACATGCATATATATATATATATATATCACTACAAACTAACCTTTTACCGATGAAAAGTGCCATGGGTGTTCCATCGTTATGAACTTGTTACTAACAAAACACCGACGGTCTGACGATCATTGGATTTTTTTATCGGTAACAAAACTTACCGACGTCGTGTTCAACAAAATTTTTTTGACCTGTCATTTGTCATTGACTGACATCTCACCTCCATCAGTAACAACTATTGACGCCCTTATCGAAGGCTTTAGCAACTGTTGGTGTTGGTTACTGAGGATGTGCCGTTGGTAGGTGGACTAGAAAAAAAAAAATAAAAAACATTACCTATGGTCGTGTCGTCGATATTCCATCGGTAAGTTTATTTAATTTTATATAATTTATAAAGTATATTTAAAACTCACTGAAATGCAAAAACCCAACAACAACAATATATATTCATAAACTGATGTTCTTGTATAAACATCAAACTCATAAAACATTATAACTGTCCATAAACTGGGAAAAAAAGCCATAGCAATGCATTTGTATTTTGGATAAAATTGAAAAAGAAAAATGTAATTATCGATAAAAAAAATGTCAATCTTTTGTCATTCCCAAGCTTTTAAAACTATATTGGATAAGGACAATTCAAAAATTCTATTATTGGACAAGCCTCTAGATCTCAATCCAAAGAGCTACTCCCACCCATATTTGATCTCCAGATATCGCAAATTATACCTTGCACTTGAAGATGCACTCCAGGTGTTGAAATGGCACCTTCCCACTTAAATTAGGAATTAGTAGATTTCTTCAATCACGCGCCTATCTTTTTCTTCTTCAGCGACGTCTTCCTCCTCTCCTTTTTTTCTTTGCTCTTCATCTTCTTCCCAATATAATACTTTAGAAATCTCTAATCAAACCACCACCGTCTTTATTTTTCTTGTTGTTCTCTAGTTGATTGACGATGGTATTTCTTCTTGTTATATGGTTGATTTGTAATCAATGGAGGAATCTGGAAAAATTATTTTTGCAAGGTATGAGAACATAATGATAGTAGCAGCTCTGTTTTCATTTTCTTTGATTTTTTTTACCTTATTTAGTGTATTGTGTAAGGTAAATCTATGGAAAATTATGGAAAAATCATTATTGGAAAGGAGGAAAACTCGGTTTTTTTTGTGTAATTGATATTTTTCTAGGTGTTAAAGTTATATGTTGTCGGAGTTACGAAATTCCATATTTCAATTGCTAATGTTTCACAAGAATATAAATATAGTTCCATTTTTCAACTGCTAATTTTTCATGATGACAATAGCAACTTTGTTTTCATATTATTTGATATTTTTTTTATCTTATTCAATATATTATGTAAGGAGAATTATGGAAAAATCATTATTTAAAATAGATGAGGAAGAAGAATCCTTTTTTTGTGTGATTGATGGGGTTTCTAATTGTTATGTTATATAACGTTATATGTGAAAAAAAACCTCATGGAAACCTATAGAAAACAAATGGTACATGTATTATATTCTAATGGAATATTAAAAGATAATCCATGGAACATTAGTACAATAAGCAAGCCTAACATAAAACTCATAGAAACCTATACAGAATGATAGAACATGTATTGTATTATAATGGAATATTAACAAATAATCCTTGAACATTAGTACAATAAAACAAACCTAGCACAAAACTCATGAAAACTCATATAGAGTTGATGCAATATGTATCATATTCCAATAGAATATTAACATATAATCCATGGTACATCAGTACTATTTCCACGAAACATTAGTACTATGTCACCGGAGTTATAGAATTTCATATTTCAATTGCTAATGTTCCATGAGAATATAACTACACTTCCATATTTCAATTGCTGATATTCCCTAATGACAGTAGTAGCTTTGTTTTCATATTAATGATGTTTTTTCCGTGTAATTAATATTTTCAATTGCTAAGGTTCTATGGAAATATAAAAGTAGTTCCATTTTTCAATTGCTAATGTTCCATGAGCATATAAATGTAGTTCCATAATTACATAAGTAACCGTCCATGAAATATTAAATCGTAGTGTATTTTATTTTCAGTATATGTGGGTAATAAAATTATATGTTACTGGTTTCAACTATATGTGAAACATCATTACAACAAAGCAAACCTAACACGAAATTCATAGAAACCTGCGTATAACTGATTGAACATACAATATATTTTCTTGGAATATTAACACATCACCGATGGAACACTAATAGTATTTTCATGGAATATGCATTATATTAACATCAATATTTTTTTGTTTTTTGTTTTTTGTTTTCTTGTTTTTTCTCAAAACTGGGATCAGTACTCATTGCAGAGTCAAACATCATATTCCCATGGGAATATAATGCACGTTTCATAAAAGACATTTGAATTCAAAAAGAAAAAATAAGAAAAACGCATGAAACATTAATACTCCCTCAGTCCCACAAAGATAATCTCACTTTCCTTTTTCATCCGTCCCAAATTATAGTCTCATTTCTTTTTATGAATGGTAGTTAATTTCTTAATTTCCTTTTATACCCCTCATTATTCTACCTCTTAATTAAAAAAAATCTCAATTTTCCAAGAAGTATTAATAAACCACACAATTCTATTACTTATATTTGTAGTTTCAAGACAAAAAGTCAAATCCATTTAATATTTAAATAAAGGTATAATACATAAATCAAAACAAAATTTATTAATGTAACTAATTTTTTCTTAATCTATGTGACAATTGAAATATGACTATCTTTACGGAATGGAGGGAGTACATAATTTGTGCAACATTAATAAATAATTTATGGAATATTAATAAATAACTGAGTGAAATGATGGAAGTGTACTGGGAAAAGGGGAATGCACATGGAATTCACGAGCAGCATTAGCTGCATACGGCATTAAACCACTCCCTACGTCACTCGAACTCAGAACCTCTCATTTAGCATGCCATGTGGAGGATTTAAGTGAAGGGATCAAGTCAATTGACAACACACCTCTTGTCTCACAACTGAGGTTAAGAAGGAAACAAAGTTTGTCCAACCCCATTTCCACTGGCAAAAAATCGGTCACTCTGCTTTCTACGTCAACCTTTCGAATTCAAATTCTTCAATCATCTTCTATTAACTGATGATAAAAACTTGTACTAAGATGTAAATACAATGGCTTTTCACTCCATAAGAAGCACCAGAAATACACCAGAAAAAATAAAAGAAGACTGAAAATTAGACATTTGTAACCTTCACTTAGGCATTCAAGAGTGAGGAAAGATTAAGATTTGGATGTATCAACAACCCTTTGATTTGCAAATTCTGCAATTCTCTACCTCTTATTGAACAACAACCTTCAATCCAAAACCATTCCCATTTGCCCTTCTTCTCTGGAATTTCTCTCCAAACTATCATTCCTGACCAAGATCCTTATACAAAATCACAAACCCATTAGAACCAACACATTTGGTACTGCTCCAACATCCTTTTCCTCCTAAAAATCTCATTCCCAAATAGAATTCCACCATCTCAATCATAAACCACCTATCAGCATCTCCAAGCTCCCAAATACAAGCATTTCCACCACACTTGCCACCAATAAGTGTCAATTTCCCATTTCTTGGCACTAATGCTGCAAATTCAAGCCTATCTGCCATTGGCACACTCAGTTCTTTCCAATAATTTGTGCCCATTTCAAATCCCATTACACTATATGCTCTTGCAGATGTCATCCAATAAAGAACTCCATTAGAGCAAACACTTTCATTTGGTGTCCAGACTGTTAATCTTACTGCAAATTCTATCGGCACTGATCCGATAATCTCCCACTTATCACAAATCGAATCGTACATCTCCACCGTAGGCTCGTATGATGCACCGCCTCTCGGCCCATCCGACATGCCGCCCGCTACATGGATTTTGAAGTCAGATTTGGACTTCAATTCCACACCAACTGCTGGATGTGTTCTCGTCACATTCAAACCCCGCAAGACCTTGAATTGCCTAGTAAAAGGGTTGCATATAGCTAATTTAAGAGATGTAGAACTAGTTAGCCTCAAAAGAATCAGACCATCAATTGCAGAAATTGGGAGAAATTGTTTGGGGATGAAATCAAGAGGTAACATATCCCAAATTTTGTCAATTGGTTTATAAGCATAGCAAAAGAGACCACGATCCCGACTCGGCAAAGCGATGAACCATGGGGGATTTTTGTGCCGCGCGTCCGTAGGGGTCAAATACTTGGCAGATTCATGCCACTTGCGGCAAGCTGATTTAGCGCAGGCAAATGAATCTGGGGCAAGAACGGAGTAGATTTCTGCTAAAACATCAAAAGGAAGGTTACTCCACATCCTTGAAGAAACGATTTCTTTGAATTGATGCACTAGAGAAGAAGCATAATATGTACTATAATAAGGCAAAAATAAGCCACTACTGTGGACTGTGGCGATGTGGTGGCTGAAGAACAATAATTAAGTGAAAGTGCATATGCATTATTGTAGAGGATGATTTGCGTAGGGATGTGCGACCCATTTTAACTAAAATCATAGTCGAATGAAAGGCCTTTTCTAATGAATTTTCGTTCCGTACATTTTGTGGTTTTGTTTGAATTTTTCAATTTTCAACTAAGAGGTTCCGCCAAAAAGAAAATTTAAGAAATTGGGTCTTTGGAGAGACTCAAAGGGCAAATAATATATCTGTGCAAAAAATGCGGTTTTCGTATTGTCAAATAGCGGGGAGGGAACGCTTTAGGCCCCTCTTGTTATCAAAAGGCAAAAATTTTCATCTTCAAGGTTTTCACTATATTACCCAACGCTCAGGTAGATGATTTAAATCATAGTAATTAAGTGACCCTGCATATTGGAGGCCAAACAAAGGAACCAGCCAATATTGGAGACATTGAAATTTTCACACTGCCGCTATCAGGATTTAAACATTAGTATTTATTACTAACTCTACAACCCCATAACTTATTACGCTGCAGGCGACTCTTGTTACCAAAAGGCAAAATTTCTCGCCCTCAAGGTCCCCACCAGACTGTCCGACGCACAGGTGAAAGATGTAAATTATGGTGACTTAGCGGCCCTGCAGATTGAAGGCCAGACCTTATTACGAATAGAAAAACTATCCCCACATTTGAGAGATTGAAATTTCCACTCGTTCTTGCTCCGGTGGATGGTGGATGCTGAAAACAAGAAACCTTTGATGGTCTAGAAGAAGTTGCGTAACAATCAATTTTTTTCTTTTTTTGGGTGGAAGTTGCGTATCAATCATTAATCTCCAAATATTAGAAAATTGGGAGACGAAAAGTACATCGGATTATTCCAAATCACTCTTTAGTACTTTATTATTATAATTTTTACTTTCTAATATTTTAAACATGAATTATTTAATAAAATGTGAACTTTTAGATTTTTTTTTATTTATCAAAATGGTGCTTAAAACTTTTCTCTCTTCTCATTATTGTATCTACTAGTTCCCTACTAGAAGAATACAAAGATATTAGAATTTGTTATTAATTAGAAGGTATAATAAAAAAATTTTCATTAACTATTATCTTGAAAACATAATGTGGCAAGTAAAAAAAAAAGAGAGGGTAGTATATATTTGAGGACTTTTCTCACTTTTCCTATAAGAGATAATTTTCACATCATCTAATAAATCTTTTTAATACTCTCTTTATTAAGGATTGACATATAATTAAAATAGGATTATTATTAATCCTAAACTATGTATAATTATGTTACCTAATTGTAATTAGTTAGGTTTCCTATTCATATTCTGTTTAGGATTTGTCACATGGACAATCTATATATTGTACACTATTTTCATATTAATGAGACAGAAAACATAAGATTATTTTCCTCACTGGAAACTTTCATGGTATCAGAGCCAATTATCTGAAATTTCTCATAATGAGTAATGACAATGTTGATAATGACATGGTGGAAGAAAGCCATGCTCACAGAATAAAGAAAGATGCTTATTATGTAGCATCCGCCGATGGACCTGGATTGATTCTAACAACGGTCCAGTTAAAAGAAACAGAAAAAGATAATAATTATGCAGAATGGGCAAGAGCCATGCGCATGGCCTTGAGGTCGAAGAAGAAGTTGGGATTCATTGACGGAATAATCCCAATTCCTAAAGGAGATCCAGGCAAAGAAGCAGAATGGTGGGAAATCAATAATCTTGTGAATCCTTGGATTCTCAACACTATCGAACCCTCTCTCTGATCCACTATATATATCACTCCGAGAGAGCTGATGAATTATGGACAGATTTGAAGGAACGATTTTTAGTTGGCACCGGCCCACGAATATACGAATTAAAAGCAGCATTGGCAAATTGTAAACAAGGAGGTGATTCAGTACACGTATATTTTTCACGTCTGGAAAAGTTATGGGATGAACTAGAAATCTACACTCAACTCCCGTCAAGCATAAATACAGAACTGTTGACCTTTATCATAAGAGAAAGAGAAAATGAGACAGTTTTCCAATTTTTAATGGGATTAAACAGTGCAATTTATGGCACCGTCCGCTCCCATATGATTCAGTAAGAACCCATACCCAAGTTACGAACAGTTCTTGCTCAAATTTGAAAAGAAGAACAGCATAAAAATTCAACACGAATAGGAGACTACTCTAGCGACAGCGTCGCTTCGCCGCCGCAGTTGCCAGAGCCACTGCCGCTGGAAGAGATCGCATAATTTTTCCTTCAAAATTTTACTGTACCTATTGCAAACGGGCTAGACACGACGTCACCGGATGCTTCCAGCTTGTGGGGTATCCGGAGTGGTGACCGCGGCCTCTCACCGGCAAACAACAATAAAGCTTGGCGCGGCGGCAGATGGACGAGGAGGAAGACAGCAACCGCAGCCGCCGAGAGCTCGCGCAACAGACGGGGAGAGACTGTTGGAAGCGTGGGAAAATTCCGCTTCAGTCCAGCAAGGAAGATCGGCGGCGGACATCTTCAGCAGAGAAGATCTGCTCGCTGGGGAAGAGGAGAGCCGCAGGCAGGGCGGGCCGATCTACAATGACAGGCCGAGCGGAGGGCCGAACACAAGCAGTAGCGGGCCAGGCAGTAACCGGTCGGGCCCCTTTCCAGCTTTGACAGTTGACCAGTGGTCAATGCTGTTGACTGCATTAAAAAATTCAAATAACACGCAATCCGAAAAATCATCTGGTATGGAAAATTTATTAATTTTAGATTCAGGATGTTCTCACCATATGACTGGTAGGAAATTTTTTTAAAAAAAATATACATCCTATCCGTCCACACATTATTGGATTACCTAACGGTGCCAAGACTTTTGCTGTACAAGAAGGAACGATCTCTTTAAATCTGAGATTAACACTCCACCGAGTGTTGCTCATTCCTGAACTCACATGCAATTTAATTTCTTTGTCTCAATTGGCATGAGATTTGAAGTGTTTTATCACTCTCTCTGACAACTTTTGTGTTATACAGGACCGTATCTCGATGAGGCCGATTGGAGTGGGTGAACAGAGGAATAGGATTTTCTTCTACAAACCTATGGAATTAAAGGAATTATACATTTTTTCTAGCACGGTTCTTGACTCAAGCACATTATGGCATATACGATTGGGACATCCTTCAGATTGTGTAGTGACAAATTTTTTGGGTATTTCTAAAGACTCTACAACTAGCAGATCTTCTTGTAACATTTGTCTACATGCCAAACAAACTCGTGATTGTTTTCCTCTTAGCATCAATAAAGCATCTACAAGTTTTGACTTAATTCATTGTGATCGGTGGGGCCTATATAAAACCACATCAACTATAGGTGCTTCATATTTTCTCACTATATTAGATGATTATTCTAGGGCTGTTTGGATATATCTCCTATCAGAGAAAAGTGAAGTTGCATCTATTCTTCAGGATTACCTTGCCATGATCAAAACACAGTTTCACAAAACTGTCAAGACAATCCGTAGTGATAATGGGACAGAATTTGCACCTCTAAAGTCGTATCTTGCTAAACATGGCATAATCCACCAAACTACTATTGCTGGCACACCACAACAAAATGGAAGGGTTGAACGCAAACATAGACATATTTTAAATGTAGCTCGGGCCTTGCGATTTCAAGCTAATTTGCTATAAAATTTTAGGGAGAATGCGTTTTGACGACAGGGTATCTCATAAATCGAACTCCCTCAAAATTGTTACAAGGTAAGACTCCTTATGAGTTGTTATACGGGAAGAAACCATCATATTCTCACATTAAAAGCTATGGGTGCTTATCTTATGTTCATGACCACGATACACCCAAAGATAAATTTCGCGCCCGCAGCAGACCGTGTGGTTTTCTTGGCTACTCTCTTCATAAGAAAGGATGGAGATTTTATAACTTACAAACAGAAAAATTCCTTTGTCCCGAGATGTGATTTTTTATGAAACAAGGTTTCCATTCCAAGAAAAATCAGACACTTCAATATTTTCTACAGACTTCGCACAATTTTACAATTTTGGAGAACAAGTTTTGGGTTCCAAACAACATATTATGCAAGATAGGGGGAGTTTAGCAAATAAACCCAACCCAGAAACACCAGCCCCCTCCCACAGCCCACATCCGCGCAGCTCACTTACAAACGGCCTAGATCCCATAACACCATCCCACAGCCCAACCACAAACCCACCTCTAAAAGCCCCCTCCCACGGCCCACCAGCAAACTCTTCCAGCAGTACACATTCACGCAGCCCACATTCACGCAGCCCATCTCCACCTTCTGACCCTGGCCCACATCTCGCTTCTTCCAACAGCCCAGTTCCGCATAGCCCACCTCTACCTTCCAGGGCTAGCCTGCACCCTCCTTCACGCGGCCCAACGTCAGCGACCTCCCCTCCAGCAGCCCAACAATGCAGCAGCAGCCCAAGTAGGCCTTCTTGCGGTTCGTAGAAATGTTCAGCAGCTCGCAACAGCAACATCCAAATTCAGCCCTCTTGCGGCACAACAGACACAGAGCCAAATTATGGCCAAATTCAAGAAGATATTCCTGCACAATTACCATAAGAAAATCCGCCAACTAATGCACCAGCGAAGCACTCGAATTAAAAATATTCCACCTCGGCTCCAAGATTATGATTGCAACGCCATACGGAAGTCTTCTATATCCCATTCCTCCTCTGCTCTCTCATCCTCTTCGGACCTCTTAGGTACGTCCATTTATCTAATAACACAATTTGTGGACTATAGCAAATTTTCTAATTCACACAGGCATTTTTTAGCATCTATAGCCACGGAATCCGAGCCCACCACCTATTCTGAAGCAGTTTCTAATCCTCTCTGGCGCACAGCTATGCGCCAAGAGATTGATGCACTTGAACAAAATGGTGCGTGGTCTTTAACATCCTTGCCTCTTGGAAAACGCACTCTGGGGAATAAATAGGTCTTCCGTATTAAGCACAAAGCAGATGGCACCATCGAGCGGTATAAAGCTCGCTTGGTAATTTTGGGAAATACACAAATGGCATGTATTGACTTCACAGACACCTTTGCTACAGTTGCTAAGATGGTCACCGTTTGCACTCTACTTTCCGTTGCCACTGCTCGCAACTGGCCTATTCATCAAATGGATGTCCACAATGCGTTTTTCCATAGAGATTTACAGGAAGAAGTCTATATGCAACCACCCCCCGATTTTCGAACTTCTTTCCGAGGACAAGTCTGCCGTTTGAAGAAATCTTTATATGGTCTTCGCCAAGCCCCTCGGTGTTGGTTTTCAAAACTCACTACTGCTCTTCATAGGTATGGTTTTTCTCAGTCTTATGCAGATTACTCTCTCTTCACGTACTCTCGAGAGAATATTTATTTATGTGTTCTTATTTATGTGTATGATTTACTCATTACTGAAAATTCCATATCCACACTTGAGAAATTCAAAGCTTCATTAAATAAGTGCTTTCACATGAAAGAATTGGGACTTCTCAAATATTTTTTGGGCATAGAAATTGCAAGAAACCCCACGGGTTTATTTTTATGCCAACGGAAGTACACATTGGAAATTCTCTCTAAAATGGATTTATTAGGCGCTAAACCAGCATCTACTCCTATGGAACCTAATCATCAGCTGGCGAAAGCTTCTGGATCTTTGTTCGATAACCCAGATCGCTACCGCAGACTCATAGGGAAGTTGATACATCTCACTCTCACTCGACCTAAACTCGTAGATGCTGTACATACACTTGCTCAATTTATGCACGCTCCTCGTCGTGCTCATTGGGATGCTGCTATTCTAGTTGTCTTATATCTGAAAGGGTGTCCTGGTCGTGGCATACTTCTTAAATCTTACTCTCCCCTTTTATTGACTGCATTTTGTGACTCAGATTGGGCTACCAGCCCAATAACTCGACGGTCTCTCACTGGTTATTTTATCTCCCTTGGGGTGTCTCCTATTTCCTGGAAGACAGAAACAACATACTGTTTCTCGTTCATCTGCCGAAGCTGAATATCGTTCTATGGCAATGACTTTATGTGAACTAAAATGGTTATCTATTCTACTGCGTGATCTTAATGTCCCTATCACTCGCCCAACTCCATTATATTGTGATAACCAGGCTACTCTGCATATCGCCGAAAATCCTGTTTTCCATGAACGCACTAAACACATTGAAATAGATTGTCATTTTGTTCGTGATGCTTTCCAAGAAGGTTTTATTTTCCCCGCATATATTCGCAGTGAAGAATAGCCAGCAGATATTCTCACTAAAACTCTTCATCCGACACATTTTCATCGGTTAGCTTCTAAGTTGGGCATTTCAGACCTTCATGCTCCAACTTGAGGGGGAGTGTTAAGGATTGACATATAATTAAAATAGGATTACTATTAATCCTAAACTACGTATAATTATGTTACCTAGTTGTAATTAGTTAGGTTTCCTATTCATATTTTGTTTAGGATTTGTCATATGGACAATCTATATATTGTACGCTATTTTCATATTAATGAGACAGAAAACATAAGATTAATTTCCCCACTAGAAACTTTCACTCTTTGATACTTTTTTCACCAGATATTTACTTCTAGAATTTAAAATCTATTTCCTATTATGTAGGATTTTATTAATAAAACTATATAAAATTAATGTATTAAAAGAGAAAATTTTATCATGGACTTAGGTTGTAACTTATATTACACTACCTCACTTCCTTTTATAGTTATACTTACCATAAGTAGTGTTCAAAGTTACTTCTTTCATAATGTTTGAGTTCTTGAGAAAAGACATTTACTCGTTGTTTGAGATAATGATTTAATGTTCAATGGTTTCTAAAAGTGATGTTTGTAAGCTTTGATGGTAACAAGATTCTTGAGTTGCATTGCCCTAAATTGCAGGTTATCGGACCTACCCTCAATGTATCTGCTAATAACAATGTAAGTGTCAATATGAGGAACAAATTAGATGAAAAACTCTTATACATTGGTTTATGCTTTTGGTTTTGAGTTCAATTTTGCTTAATTTTTGTTTACTGAAGTTCTGCCATGCCTGGGATTGGGTGATGCAGGTCTGATATTTTCCAGAGGAGAAGTTCTTAACAAGATGGGCTGTTTGGAACAAGTTGTTCAATTCCTTCAAATTGTGGACTGTACTTACCAATTTCATTTTAAGAGCATACTGGAAGCTTCTTTTCTTCCTTTCTCTGAATTTCCAAAGGACTTTTGGTAGTTTTGGTAGTTTCTTTCATAATTAATAATAGGGTTGTGATCCTTATTCTTTTTTATATACCTTATGGGAATATTACAATTATTATTGAAGACTGGTAACTCGAAACCACATGTTATTGTTTAATGAATAATCATTAAATGTACCAATATTTTTCTTTAAGTTGAAAATTTTGCATATCTAATATCCACCTTTGCCTTGAATATAGGCTTTAAGGAGATCTCTTAGCGCTGGCTAAGATCTTGGGATGTCTAATGCCTAATTTTAGGGGGCATTTGGATTGGCTATAAAACTCAAAAATCTTTTACTCTTTTATTTTTTACTTCACTTTTTTATCTCATAATTAATTCACTTTTTACGCAAGTCGAATAAGAAATTTTTACTTTTTTTTATTCTTATTTTCAATTCAAATAGACAATATTGACATTGGAATACAATACTAGGTGATTTTTTCAAACAATGTTTATTTCCTCCTTTTAGGATATGAAATATGGTTATTTAGGATATAATGAATAATTATGCTCAAGTTTATGTAGAAAATTCTATGATGACCATGTGTTGTCTTAGAATTTAAAGATATTCTATATTTTGCATTTAAGATTTTTTTTCCTTGATAAGAATGCAAAGTTCACAATACACCATAGTTTAATAGACAACATTTTTGAATGAAACTCTTGTACAATTGCTATTTTAGGGTTTTTTTTTTTTTTAATATAACATAGGGTACAAGTGCTAGTTTAGGGTGATTTTTTGGGATACAACGTATGGTCTATAAGCGTTCCATTTCTTTTAGTGCTCTAAAGTATAATCAATCACATTCAAATAAGTTATACCTATAAATAAATATATTTTTTAAAAGATAAAATTAAAATTTAATAAATATTTGAGAAATCCTAATGTTACTTTGCCATAATTACCAATGGAAGTTGTAAAAAAAGTATAGTAACCCCATCTCTTCTTCTCCTATTTCTCTCATCATTCCTCTAATTTTTCACTCATTTTCTACATCATGATAGTTAAAATTGATTCAAATAAACATCATAATTGAGTATATAATTTTTCACTCATTTTCTATATCATGATAATTAAAATTGATTCAAATAAACGTCACAATTGAGTATATAGAAAAATGTGTATGCTTATCATAAGTAGTGACCATATTTAGTTCTGAAACAAAATCATCAATGGAGTAAAGATAATGAAAACCATTTACTTTTTTGTAATTTTTCTTTTAAAATTTATTATCGGTCAATGATTGAGAATACTTATGAACAAAGATAAAAATTTGACTGGATCGCGTTGGTTGTAGAATTTGTAAAGTGCACATTGACCTTTAAGGATTAACGTGAGAACCTAACGGAAGAGCAAACATTGATATACTATTCTAATTAGAGGGTAAGGCACTAATGTTTGAAAGTTCGTGGATAAAAGTCAAAATCTCTAAAGTTTAGAGGTTTCCAAGGGTGAGGTGCTCAGTGACTGTTAAATTTTTTAAAAAATATAACAGAAGAGCATACATTAATATGTTATTATAGATCAAGAGCATAAAATTAACTTTGTAAAGTACGAGGACAAAAATAAAAATCTCGAAAAGTTTAGGGGTTGCTGGGGCTTTTTATACAAATATGTTTATGGGTTTAATTTTTTTTTTTTTTTTTTAAGTACAACCTTCTTGAATTGGTTTTTAGTATAAGAAAAAAATGTTTTTCTAAGTTAATATAAAAATTGAATAATTTGTGAGTGCAGATTTAAAATTTAAAGTGAAAATGAAACTTTTCTAAATTATTATTTTCAACCCTCTCGAAATAATTTTGAAATGCTGCAATAAGTATAGAATGATTAGGACAAATGTCTAATGATTGTTCCTAAAAAAAAGGGTTAGTTACATTTTCTGTTTTGAGGTTTGTCTGAATTACCATTTCATATCTGTATTTTATATAAATTTTAAATACATCTTTGTTGTTTATATTTTCATAACTAATTAATTTCTACTACTAAATGCAATAAAAAAATTATTAGAAAATAATGATTATATAGTAAAAAGTTTAAAATATCCCTAAAATATTATTTTGGGAGTTTATTTCTTGTTTATTAGATTAAGATAATAATATCCTTCATTAGGAAAATTAACTAACAAAAACATTTTAAGCAAGAGTATTATGTCTTAATATATGCCAATGAATAAGAATTAGATATACGAAATGATATTTTAGGAAAACTTTTAAGGCCCTGTTTGGTTCAGGGATTTTAGTGTGAAAAAGTAAACATTTTTCTGCAGAAAAGATTTTCCATTAATTGGCGATGAGAGAAAATAGTGAGGAGAATTAAATGAGGAAATTAATGAGCAAAACTTATATTAAAAATGTGGAAAATCCTTTTCCACATAAAAGTGTGAGGAAAAGAAAAACAAAAAAGTAAATTTTGAGGTTCCATCCTACCTAGTGATGCGTTAAAAGGAGGATACTCTAAAACAAATGTAACATATAAGCGAACCTATTAATATAGTATTAGAAAATCTCCCAGGTTGCCAAACTAAGAGAACAGTAAAGGCTCAAAGAATCACATTTTAGCTTATGTCTAGTCGAATAAATTGGTTTTAGAGAAAAATTAATTAACAAATTAGAAAACAATGAAAAATCAATTAAAAAGGAGTAACAATTAAAAGGTTTGAAATTTTAGGAAAAGAGTTTGAATGAAAGATCCCCTAACTTTTGTCAACCATTTCAATTAAAAACTCATAAAATCATGTTTGAAATGAAGGTTGGGTTATCACTCGAAAGTTGGACAAACCTTATCTCTAGGTGAAAGCCACTCTACTCACTTGACCGTTAGAGGAGAATCTCTTCTCTCTCTAACCGCTTATGAATGTAATAAACAACTTAGGTGATCTAATTAACCTAAAAGTTTCAAAGAATATCTCGTTTAATTGCCAACTCTTATTACCCAATTAGTTTCCCTAGATTGATCTTTCTTTTACAATTTCAATCAATCTTGTGAAATAATCGGTTCCGCGCAAATCAATTAACAAGAAAACACAATTGAACAACAGCCAACACATAAACAAACATCAATTCAATGAAATTCAATAAAAAATCATACCATCCAAAGCTAGTCCAACCCTCAATTCAAACAATATAAAATTAGCTAGAAAATATCCTAACAATATTCAATTCAATAGTAAAAATCATAAGTAACAAGGAAAAAGAAAGGTTAGGTTGAAAAAAGAGTTGCTCCACTGTCCCGAACACCACCCGAGCTTGTCTTTCGACTTGCCTGATAAAACCTGAAATTGATCCATAGAATCGCTTCAATCTTCCTCCAATAGCTCCAAGTTGATGTTAATTGTGTATAATCTTCCTAATTGAAGATGAATTGTGAGGGTTTTTCTTGCCCAAAATCGCCCCAATTTCCTTCCATAAACCTAAAAAATGTTCTCCTCCAATAATAGGAATTAAAACTGCTATTTATTTAAGTAAAATCATATTACTGTGCTGCTGACGGAACCTACCGCGTCCGACAGGTCAAGCCCTACCATCCGCGGTAGGTTTTGTTCCAAAAGTCCTTGAATCATCAGGACCTACTGCATGTAGTAGGTCTAGCCTACTGTTCGTAGTAGGCTTTTGTCGGCATATTTTTTTTGGCCCTTGGACCTACCTTATGCGGTAGGTTGGCCTACCATTGGCAGTAGGTCTCCTTCCTTGGTGTTGGTGGCTTCGTTTTCTCTATTTTCGCTTCATTTTTGCCCGTTCTTCCGCTTTATTTCTCCGTTTTCTTTATCAGGGAAGTACCTATGATAAGAATAGAGGTAAATAGAGTAAATAATTCATTTTTTATATTAAAAACATCGTAAAATGATGAAAATAACATATGTAAAAGTACTATAATATGGCACATATCAAATACCCCCACACTTATTTGTTGCTTGTCCTCAAGCAACATAAAAATAGGAAAAACATAGAAAAAGTTGAAAGATAAGTGCAAAAACTTATACGTTGAAAGGCAAGGCTCTACGAACGGAAAAGAAAGCAAACAAAACAAAACAAACATAAAAACGACTAAACACATCACTTCAATGAAAATATCACCACTCAACCACAGTAAAATTTTTCAAAAGATGAGACACAAGAATCTACAATCCTACCGCTATCTTGCTAATATCCTTACTAGTCAACAATGTGTGTGTGTGATTTGCTTGTGTTGTTTTTCAAGGAAAACAAGGAATGTCAGGTTATTAACATAGTAAAATACTTTATTGAAAAATGCACAACACAACTCAGATTTCTCAAAACCTTTTCACTTTATGTTTTATTCTAAGTCGTTACCAGATTAGGTAGGACTTTTTAGTTTGTAATGTTAGTTTCGGGACATAAAGGGTGACAAACGAAAGGAAGGAAAAATAAAAGCAATTGAGATAGAGCTAATATAGCGGAAAGGAATGACATAAAACATTAAGAACACTTTCTAGTCGCTTTTCACTCATTCCCATATACCTTTGAACGTCTTACTTCGTTCAATTAAAGCACAACCAACTAACAGATACTATGTTCCTCACGAACATATATATATATATATATTCAAGGATAAAAGAGAGGAACTTGAAATTTTTTATAGAAAAAATGAAAAAATAATCAAATACCCAAATTTATTTCTTCGTTTTCTCTGATTTTTTTTTCAAAGCTTTCTCTCTTTCAACCACTAATATACTTTCTTACAAACATATCCTATAATACCCTTCTTTATACAAGAGTTCTATTCTTTACACATACTCCCACACTTATCTATTTTACTCACTCAAAACGGCTAAAAATATATGCAATCATTAGCTCAACGAATTGAGGTTTTATATAATGTGAGGTTAAAAGTCAAAGAAAGGAAAGGATTAACCCTTGGCGTGAAGGCATGAAAAGGAAACTAGGGGTTAATTTCATGTAAGGGACAGGCAAGAAAGGCATAAACGGTACAAAGAAGGCCAGTGACCATCATTTCCGGGATCAACCTAGACTAAACCTTATAGATTCAAAGCTAAAAAGTGAAGATAAAGACTCAAAAAAGAATTCACTATGCTAATCCCTAAGATTCCAAAACTTCCATTACTAATCGACACTTACAAGTGTATAAAAATCATTGATTTTGTAAGGGTAAAAAAAATAAAAAAATAAGTGCGGTTTTCAAGTAAATCAAGTAAAATGCCTTTTTAAAATCTTTCAAGTTTTGCAATCAAGTCTCCCATTAAATGTGACAAAACAAAACTTGGAGTTTTCTTAGTTTAAGGAAATAAAACAGAAATGGAAAACTTTTTGGATTTTAAAATTATCTAATTTTTTCTGGATATTTCAAATGTGAAAAAGAGAAAAAGAACTCTATACACGAAAACTTAATATAATCACACATCAAAAGACATAAAAAATAAAAAAAAGCAAAGTGAAATAGGCACAAAGACAAAAATACCCCCACACTTCAAACCACATTATCCTCAATGTGGGGGTTAGAGCCAAAGTAAACAAAAAAAAAAAAAAAAAAGTAAAGACACAAACATGGGAAGCAATCATGTAGAGATAACGAATAAAAGGCATATCGAGAAGCAATCCCCATAAACATACAAAACAGAAAAAGAACCAAATAGTGGCAAAAAAAATCAGAAACACACAGAATGAAAAGATATGAAAGAAAATGAGAAAACATAAAAGGAAAAGGAAAAGAAAAGAAAAGGAAAAACTCCCTATTGTGGACCAAAATTCGAGTCACCACCTCCGTCGTTGCCCTGATCAAGCAGGAAGTGACTGCATAGCCGGGCTAGCATTACCTCCTGACGGTTGATGGACGCCCTCTGGTGTACTAACTCGTCCGCATAACGACTAGTTCACTCCACTATCTCGGCCAGCTGGCCCCATGAATATCTTGCATGACGCGGAGCTGCTCAAAAGCAACCCACATCTTAGTTTAGAACTCGTGTATGGGGACTGTGACAAGTTCGTCCTCGACTGAGAGGTCATAGGACTAATCATCCTCGCTCTCATCATGAGCAGGCTGTGATTAAGACGCTCCAATGCCGGTTCTTGCGATTTTCTTTATCGAACAAAATCGTGATAGTTGAGTTCTCACAGCTGATTCTCCTCGACTAGAGGTATCCAAACGTTGTTGGCCTCGTCCCAAGAATAGCTACAGTTGTTGAATGTTGTGAACTTTATTATTTGCGGCTGTCCTGTCTGCGCTCTTTGTTCTCCTATGAAGCCAACAATAAAAATAACATAAACACGTAAAAGTATCACAAATAACGAAACACACGTGTACGAGTAGTATCACAATCAGTGCTACGATAGTGTGTATAATAAGAGACACAACAGAAAAAAGGGATTGTCTTTAGAGCTTATCTATCATATAGAGATCTAGAATTCTCATATTACTTTGCCTGCCCCCCTTTTTGGACTAGAGTATAGCCGTAGACGTAAGTGAGGACTCGAGGGAGGAGTTGGAGAAAATCACCCTTATGAAGGATACATCGACGATCACCTCGAAGTGGCCAGATCTCGAGGTGATCATAAGTTGCCTCATAGTTCCAATCTGGGTCCTCGTTGATAGTTTTCTTGTCAGAATCGATAGTTATAGTGTTTCCCACATCAAGAATCCCCAGAATGGAAGATAGACGCTTCTAAATAGTATCCTCACTCCCTTGACCGTGGAGATTATAGTTGAAGGTCCTTGTCCATTTTGTGAAACATGTTGGCATAGAATTCACGGACAAGTTCGGGATACTAAGTTCCAGAAATATAGAGGAGATGTTCCCACCCTAACCCCCCAAAAAGTGTAGCTAATCCTAAATGCTCGATAACAAGAGCATCAAAATATTTTTCTATAATAAGCTTGAGGTTTTACCTATTGGATATCCATCTCCTGGCTACCGTAGAGAGGTGCTCCAGATAGGGAGGAATAGCTAGGTTGGTGGGGTTGGGCATAGAATCATCAACTTGAGCCCTTTTAGATTTTGAGGAGGAAGGGGTGGGTTTTTTTAAGTGCCATGAGGGAGTGAACAGAGGGTACGAAAAAGAGGGGAGTACAAAGAACGAATGCAACAAAAACAAAACCCACACAACAATGAAAGAATTCTAGAGCACAAGAATACACAAAAGGAATTTAACAACTACACATTGCCTATGTGTGAAAAGTGTCCTAACATCGCCCATGTGTGATGAAGTGTAGTAAAAGAAACGAACTAAAGAAAATGAACAACAAAAGAATGGAAAAACTAATCAACCAAACATAATAAACACAAAGCACAAAATCAAATAATTCGAATAAAAAAAAGAAGTAAAACTTAAGGAAACTAAACTTAGGCAAAGACGGAAGACTTAGCCTGAATCTATTTGAGAAACAAACTATCACCATAGTTTTGTAAATCGCGTTCTTCGCCTCAAGCAGAGTGCCGTTGGAGTTTTCTATATGCTAATCTCATCGTTTTTTCAATGTTTTAATATGTAAAAATATATATTTTAGCCTAATATCCCTTATTCTTGTCGTAGGTGCTCTACGGAAGAGAAAATGATGAAAGGAAATGAAAACGGACGAAAATAGAGCTCAATCGACGAAAACGGAGCCCTCAGCAGCAAAGAAGCTGACCTACTGCGTAAGGTAGGCTAACCTACCATTGGCGGTAGGTCAGTGGATTACAAGGCAATGGTGAATAGAACCATACTACAGATGATAGGCACGACCTAGCGTCGCCGGTAAGTCCCGGCTGGTAGGGCATTTGAATCAAATTCAAACTCTGTTTTCTTGTAATTTTCTCCTCTATATAAGAGGTTTTTCTGCCGCTATTTTTCATATACGGATTAAGGTATAGAATAGGCTTAATTCAGGTTAGTATTAGGTAATTAGGAGTAAATTAGATTGAACAATTCTTTAAATTTTGGCTTTTATACATTCAATTAGTTAGACAATTTTTAGATTTCTGCAATTTTACTTATTGGATTTCAAGAGTTGAAGAATCAATTTCAAGATTTTCGATCTTCAAGTTGACGAATTGAAAGACGTTCGGGACATCATTTGCGGCTTTGATTTCAATCCTAAGCTTTCTTTTTCCTTACTTGTTATTGAACTTTTAATGTTGAATTTTAGTTTTATTATAATGAATAGTGAGTGGTTCGTTATGTTTGGATGAGGGTTGAATTATAATTCTTGGTTATGAAATTCTCAGTTTAAATTCTTGAATTCAATGTTTGTTTTGATTTAAGTTGTCTTCCAATTGTGATTGTTTGCAATTTAAATGTCGCGAGATTAGATTAATTGCAAGGTTGCTCGGAATTGGAAAAGGAAGAACGATCTAGGGCAACCAATTGGGGCAATTGACTAGAGATATGATTGCACTTTTAGGTCCTTTGAATTACCTAATTTTATTGTGCTCATAATTTGTTAGGGAGAAAAGAAATTTTCCTCTAAGGATTAGTGAGTAGGGTGGCTTTCGCCTAGAGATAGGTATTGCCCGACTTGAGTGATGACCCAACTTAATTAATTCAACATCGTTTTCATTGAAGTTTTTCTAATTGAATTAGTAACAAGGATTAGGGGGATTCCACCATCCAAAATCTTGCTTTATTAATTTTTAAAATCCTAAGTTTTCATTGTTTTCTTAGTTGGTTAATTATTTTCAATTTTCTTTTATTATTTCGTTTTCAATGACCATTCTTTTCTTAAACTAAACATTAGAGACACGATTAGTACTTTCACCTTTACCGTCCTTGAGAGATTCGATACGGGTTGTACTCACCTCTGTAGCATTAGGTCTACTTGCCTTTCATTGTAGTGATTAGGAATCCCCATATTTTAAAACAAGTACCAAGTGTTTGGCACCGTTGTGGGGACGACAGTTTAAGGAACATCATTTATTAAGTGCTTTAGTCATTTGTTTTCGTTTTTCTTTTGCTTGTTCGAATTGGCTTTTGTTATTGCATTATTCTGTTATTTTCAATTTATATTCTTGAATTGTGCTTTATGTTCGTAGAATTAATCACTTTTTTTTTTGTTTATTGCAGTTTTTGGTGTTAGTTTATGCCCCGAAAAGAAAGGGGCGAATTAGTACTATTCGATCCTGAGCCTGAACGTGCGCTGCGGGGTGCCCATTGTGCCCTTCAGTTCGGAACGGCAGGCACTAGTGCAATAGCACCATCGTTAAGACGAAAGAAGAACATGAAGCATTACCATTCAACAGTCCTCTTTTCATAACAACACCTCCAATGGCGGAATGACAAGTGGCGAAAAGAACAATGGCGAACTACGTCCGACCCCATCTTTGGGACGTAATCTAGTATAACAAGGCCAAGGATAGAGGTGAACAATTTTGAGATAAAGCGGAATATAATTCAAATGTTGCAAAATAATGTTCAATTCGATAGAATCCCGGATGAAGATTCCAACGCTCATATTAGAAACTTCTTAGAGCTGTGTGACACCTTTAAGATAAACTATGTATCTGAAGACGCAACCCAGCTTCATCTTTTCCATTCTCTCTAAGGGAGAAGAAGAAGTCTTGCTCAAATCATTACCATTGGGGTCCATCACTTCATGGGACCTATTAGCGGAGAAATTCTTAGGGAGGTACTTTCCTTCGAAGTGGACAACACAATTAAGGAATGAGATTCTATTATTTGGACAAATAGATGGAGAAAGCCTCTACAAGGCATGGGAACGATGGAAGGAGTTGTTAAGAAAGTGTCCCCATCATGGATTGGATTTGGGGATACAAATTCAAAGTTTCTATAATGGAGTATCATTTGGGTGAGACACTTAATAGATGCCTCAACTGAAGGGTCTATAGACCATAAGACTCAACAATTATACGATTTGATAAAACAGATTGCTATTAATAGCTGTACTTGGGGAAGACAAAGATCAAAGCCAAAGGCGGCTGGAGTACATAATGTGGATGCAATCTCTGCCATAGAAGCAAGATTGACTGCGTAATAGAGTAGAAAATAGGGAATTTGGCCAGTACATCAACAAATAAGAATAATCAAACGGTCATGTTCTGTGGTTTGGTAATGGAGGGCACTAAAATCAAGAATGCCTAAGTATAGGAGGACAAATGGAGCGAGTAGAGTTTATGTAGGGAAACAGTCATAACAACAACCCCTACTCAAATACATATAATTCGGGATGGAGAAACCACCCCAACTTCTCCTCGGATGGTCAAGGACAATAAAGACCACATCAATCCCCGGGCTTTCAAAATAGGGGTCCTTCTCCGCCATTACCTTATGAAGCGGGTCCACAAAATCATCCTCCACCAAATAAGGCGAATTTGGAGGACTTGATGGTAAAATTTATGAGTGCAACTGATACTAGAATGAATACCGTCGAGGCATCCCAAAGGAATCAAGAAGCTTCCATTAGAAACTTGAAAAAGCAGATTGGGCAGTTAGTAAAGATAGTATGTGAGAGAACTTCGGCAACTCTCCCGAGTAATACTAAAGTAAACCTGAGAGAGCACTTAAATACTATTTCGATAACCATCAATGAGGAGATTCCAAAGAAAGAAGGGATGATCGTAGAAGAAGAACATTATATTGAAGAAAGGTGATCATCAGACAAAATGGCTGAAAAGAAAAAAAAGTTAGAGAAGACAGAAGGAAGTCAACAAGTGCTAAACCAAAAATTCCATTTACAAGAGCACTTGTTCGAGATCACAATCAAGATGAGATGAGGAAGTTTATTAAAATATTTTGTCAATTAAAAATAAACATACTCTTGGGTTATCTTTTATTACCGATTCCCAAGTATGCAAAGTATTTGAAGAACATGCTCACAAAGAAGGGCAAACTTCAGGAAGCATCAATGCACGTACTTGGTGAAGAATGTTCAGCCCTCTTAATCAAGAAAGACACACTACCACAAGAACTAGAAGACACAGGGAGTTTTTCCTTTCCTTGTACTATTGGTATTATTAATGTTGATAGGGCTTTAGTAGATTTAGACGCAAGTATTAATGTTATTTCTTCTTCTATGTGTAAGCATCTAGGTCTAGGTACCCCTGAACCTATAAAGATATCAATTAGTCTGGCAGATAAGAGTGTCAAATATCCCAAAGGGGTAATAGAGGATGTGTTAGTCAAAGTCAAGGATTTGGTCTAGACTTCGTAGTTTTGGACATGGAGGAAGACGTTGATTTCCCTATCACATTAGGTCGCTATTTCTAGGTACTTCAAGGGCATTAACAGATATGAAAAAGGAGAAATTAGTGCTAAGGGTCGGAGGAAACGAGATAGTATTCAAGTTCCCTTTGCTTCCAACCCTATGTCTAAAACTCAAAATACTTTGTACGTTATAGATCATAAAACTAATGAGGTATCTTCAAACGTGCAGGAACCCACTATAAAAGAGAGCAAAGAAAAGCCAAATAAGAAGCACAAGAAAAGAAGGAAAATTGCCTCCAATTTTAAGATTGGTATAATGAAATGGGTGCCGGTACGAGAGAAAGAGATGAAGAGACCAACGAAAAACTCGGATTTCTGTGATCTGGGACCTCAAAAGGGAGTACTCTTTAAACCCCTTTTAAATGCTGTAATTGTAAAATTGTATCTTTGAATTTTATGTTTTATTTTCTACTTTGAATGTTTGTTAATGTTGTATTGCAAGGTTTTTTTTTAGAGAATAAGTGATTTTCTAAAGTCCTATATGAAGATTAGTTGAGTTTATAAGATAGGTGGCTTAAACGGGAGTCAAAAATTGCAGAAAACGAAGAAAAAAGGGTATCCCAGCAGAAGCCTACCGCAGATGGTAGGGTGCCCTACCACCAGCGGTAGGTCCAGGGCAGCAATCGACATCCATTGGCAGAAGCCTACCGCGAACGGTAGGTTCTCGGTGTTTTTCGGCAAAAGTAGGCGGAGACCTATAGTGGACGGTAGGCGTCGCTCTACTGTCGGTGGTGGGGTCCCAGGTAGGCAAGCAGGTTGACTTTTCAAAGGAAAAACGGGTTGGGTCTACCCGATTGGATCTCAATTACAGCAATTTATTCAATTTTTCTGCACTTTCCTCAAACTCCCTTGAAAATTTTTCATTCCTTTTTCCTTTTATCTCAAACAACCATATTCCCTTCTCACCTCTCTAAATTCTCTAAGCCTTTTCCTCATCTTTTTCCATCTTTTCCGGCGATGTCTTCCACTTCCGGCGAGCACCACTGGTGGCAGCAACCTCTCTGCACCCTTCTTGGTTCGTATTCCTATTCTTATTCTTCTTTTACTTTTTTCTCCCACTCCCTTCCAGCCCTCCTACCTCATCCATTCTTCTCTTTTCTCTATCCTACACAAATTTTATACCAAAATCCTCTTCTTCTTCCACCTTTTCTAGGCCTTCTAGTCTCTTGTAATTTTGTTATTTTTGTTAAAATTTGTTATTTACTAACTTTATTTTGTGTTTTATTTTGCTTCCTAACAAAATTTTGGAGAAAAAAAAGTCCCAAGAGATTTCCGGTGAACTTCTGGCGGAACCCCGACGATGGTAGTGAGGCATAAAAATGCGCATTTTTCGTGGCCACAGTTTGTTTCTTCAAACAAGCATAGGCTAACTCTTAAACTTTGTGTCTCCATTTCATTTTAGTTTTCCTTTATATTATTCTCGTTTTATAGGGACTTTTTTTTGTGTTGTCGATTATATTAGAAGCGTGGTTTTTTTTTTTTTTTTTTAGTGTTTTGCTAGTTTTAATTCTCTTATTTCTGTCATAGTTTAGCACTCACGGGCAACATTAGATCACTCTGGCACACACGGGCTACACTAGTATTTATTTTTTTGTTCATTCTTGTGTTCTTTTGTTTTTGGTTGTGTTGGTGCTGTTGTGTTGCCCTGTTGTATTTTCTTTCCTTTTTCTTCTTTTCCATTTCTTTTTCCTCCACTCTCCCTATGGCCCCAAAGAAAGCAGTTTTCTCCTCTTCAAAATCCAAATGGGCCGTATTGAGGGACCTCGCCTGATCCCACAGCCTTAGACATTCTTCCTTTCTATGGCAGCCTGTAAATGGGTGAGCTAGGAGGCACTCAAAATAGTTATTGAAAAATCATACGATAAGGCGGTCATCGACCATCTCAAGCTTGAACAACTTTTTGAGGGGTTGGATCGGGTACCTCTTCTTTGCCTTTTTGGCCATTTTACCCAGAACTTGCCCGTGAATTCTTCGCCAATATTACTCACAAAACGGATAAGGATCTTCAAACAATTATCTCTACAATCAAAGGGGTTCGAATCATTCTGACTAGGGAACGTCTGGCATCCATTCTTGGGATTTCGAATGAGGGGAATACTGTTACCGTAGACTCGAACAGAAAAACCATCGGCGAGGACTCGGACTGGAATTTCAATGCAGTTTGTAGCCATTTTAATATCCGACTATGTGCCATGGATCATTGTCGAATCCTTCACTAGGGCAATTTCTCATCCCTTCTTTCTCGTGCCCTTTCTTATTTCTTTGGGCGCATGCTTGTTCAAAAGGGGGGCAGACTAAGTGAAGTATGTATTCTTGATATGTATATGCTTGAGAAACTCCACAATTGATCCCCCGTTTCCCTCGCTACTTTGATAATCCATACTATGCGTAATACTAATGTAACTCCACAAAAAATCGTGTGTATCATTATCCTGCGATTTTATCTAGAATTTTTTATGCTTTCGATGTCAATTTTGCAGGAGAACAAAGATTATCTACAGGACCGTAACAGGTTATCAAATTTACAACCTTCAATAACATTGGTTACTCTTGGGATGAGAAGAACAAAGTGTGGATACCCCCTTTTAAGGAAGATCGGCTACGAGACCGCAACCCTACCAGTTTTTACTCCATAAAAAAAAAACTATACATACTAGCATGAGGGCGTCTTCCTCGCGGTTAGTTAAGGTTGATGATGAGGCCGATGAGTCTTATGACCTCTCAGATGATGAGGATGATGAGGTTGATACCAGACCACAGTCCCGATGGTGATGCATTCCAAACGGAGATGCAGACTGCCTACGAGCAACTTTGTATCACTCAAGATATCCATGAGACCCAGCTCGTAAAAATAGTAGAATCAACTTGCCGATATGCGGACGAGTTAACCCATCAGTGGGCATCTATATATCACCAGAAGGTGATGCTAGCCTACCTGTGCAATAGATTCGTGCCTGATCAGGGCATAACGGAGGTGGCGGCGCGAGTTTTGTTCCGCAATAGGGAGTTTATTTTTCCCTTTCTTCTCTTTCTTTCCTTTTAGTTTTGTTTCTTTTTTTTTTCTTTTGTTTCTTTTATGCTTTCTATCTTCTTTAGTTTATTTTTTACTATTTGTTTCTTTTACTTATTTTATCTTTGTGTGGGATGCTTCCCAATATGCTTTATCGCGTTATAATTGCGAGATCGCTTCCCATGTATGTGTTTGTTTTTCGTTTTTCTTTTTAGTCTGACCTCCACATTAAGGACAATAGGATTTAAGTGTGGAAAAGAGTGGGAGGGGGGAGGAGGGGGAGGTATTTTAGTCTTTTATTACTTTATTCCTTCTTTAATTCTTTTATTTTACCTTTAGTTTCTTATTTGAAAATTTAAAAAAAAATCAGAAAATTTTGAAAAATCTAAAAACCTTTATCTCCTTTTCTTTTTCTTATTCTTATAAAAATCCAAAAATATTTTTTTTTTTGCCATTTTTAGTAGAGTACTCAATTGCAAAATTCTTTAAATTTTTCAAAAAAGGAAAATTACTTAACCTCTTTGAAAACCATATTTACTAATTTTCTTACTTGATCAATGATTTTCATGCGCTTGTAAATGTTGTTTGAGGAATAGAAGCTTAGGAATCTTGGGTAATTAGCATTATGATAATAATTTTTGGTAGGTCTTTGCCTGTAATTTCATGATTTTTGTGTTAGTATATGCCCTAGACTAATTAACTCACATTTATGATTTATGAAGCATGTATTTTGAATTGTATTTTATGCTCTTGGTCATCAAGTATGTGACTTGATAGTAAAACCATTATAGCTAATAAAATACTATTCTTGTTTGTCCCTAGTTTTATCACATCTTGTATTATTAAACTAGTGTGAAGTTGATTGATGATCAAGTTTTACTGATCATGAATATGAGATATAAAATCAATTCACAAAATACATATTGAGAATATTGTATTGGCCATGACCCAAAGTGAAGAAGAAATATTGCATGGATTTAAGTCATAAGTATTTCCTCTCAGTTTTATATTTAGTGTCCTTTGACCTAATATTTCTGATGCTTCGAGAAAAATATGTTTTGACATAGTCAAACATTACTTTTAATTAGGTGATTATTATGACTATTGGTTGGCTTATTTTCCTGTCATGGCTTGAATATTAGAGATAGTGAAAGGGATTTCTCCCTCTCTTTTAGAGAGAGATATCCATGGGCCCCTTGATAAGAAAGACTAGAAAATATGCATGGCTATGCTCAAATAAGTATTAATAAGCTGTTATTAATATTATTTGTCAGAACAGTCTGCCTGGTGATCAAGTAAATGGTTAATTAAGTTTTATAAGGATGACTCAATCTATGCCTTATACTTAATTTGGATATCGTGTGACAATAGGACTAAATATTAAATCTGATGCCAGGTTCTTATTGCTTTTACTTAACTTGGTTAAGCATAATGTCTTGCTAGAGGCCGCTTATGTTTTGTGAATAAATTTCTAGGACATTTTCATTCACCACCAACGTTAAGTGAACCTACAGGATCACACGCATAGACGACCTTGTGAGCACAATGTCCACATTCAATAAATCTATATTGTGTCCAGATTCATTGAACGTATACAAAAGGGGGAATTAGATTCCATATTATATTTTCTGGTAAGTTAATAAGTAACTAATTTTATTTATCAGATAAATGAAATTAATTACTTAATATTACTTATCCAACCGTTGGATGATTATACGAATAGAAGGACGAGATTAAGCTGTCATTAGATGAAAATTAGGGTTCTAATATTGACAGCTATGAAAGGTTATGTTAACCTTTTCTCGGTAGTCGTCTTCATCTGATTAAAAAACAAAAACCCTAAACCCTAGAACGGCGATAATAGTATCTAGCCTCCCTCTCTCCGAAATTTTACGTATTAGCAGATAGTCAGGATTAGTTCTGAACAGTTTTCAAAATACATAAGGGGCTAGTATCCCAATCGCTTGCAGAGGAGTTCGTCGCGTCATACCAGCAGAGGGCGAAGCGTAAATAACAGCGCCTCCACTCCGAACAGTAAAAAACATTGAGGTAATTTCTATCCAATCGGTTTTTCTAGTATGTGCAGATGTTGTTGGTGGATTTCCGTAGTTTAATTTATTTGCTTTTGCCTATGGATTCCAACATTTGTATCCTTCAAAGCAAAGAATTCTAGTCTAGGATGGTCTCGGAGATGATGGTCTTAGACTTTCTTTGTACCGTTTGTGCCTTTCATGTCGTATCCTTTAAGAAATCAATCTCTAGTTCCTTTTTTGTGCTTTCATGCCAAGGGTTTCAATCCCTTCTTTTTTTTTTTTTTTTTTCTTTTAAACTCACTATATAAAACCTCAACTCGTAGAGCTAATGACTAATATAAACTTTTGGCCGTTTTGAGTGAGGAAAATGAATAAGTGTGGGTAAAAGGGTGAAGAAAGAAAGAAAAACCCTATTTGAAAGAAAATGGTATTTTGGGTAATTTCAATTGTTTGGTCCTTATGGTTTTTGAAAAGAGAGAAAAGAAAAAGAAATGGATGCTTGAAAAGAAAAAAATAGAAAAAGAGCAAAGTACAAAAATTGAAAAAAAAATAGCAGAAAGCGAAGGCAAAAATATTTGTTTATTTTAAAATTAAATTCTTGAAAAATATAAAGAATCTCTCTCTCTCTCTCTCTCTCTCTCTCTCTCTCTCTCTCTCTCTCTCTTGTAGTGGTAATTCATGAAAATCTTGAAAAAAGATGTTGTTAGGTGGGGTGTGCACCAAAAAGAACGAAGTTAGTTTTTCAAAGGTGAGTGAGAAGAGTGAAAAAAAAAAGGCTAGAAAGTTGCTCTTTACTTTTGTTTTCTTTTCCTTTCGGTTGCGTTAGCTCTGTTTTATTTGTTTTTGTTACCCTACTTATGCCCCTAGCCTAACATTATAATTATAAGCCAAAAAGTCTTACTTAATTCGGGAACGACCTAAAATAGAAGTATGAATTTGTGTGCATTGTCTTTTAAAAATATTTCATTGTGCTAATCACTTAACATTCCTCTTTTTCTATAACAAATGGCATGAGCAAATCACACACACATACACATCGTTGATCGTAACGATTTTAGTGACGTTTGGTGGACTTATTGATTTTGTCGTTCGTCTATTTTTGGTCTATATTTGGAGTTAGGCAGTGAAGTATCCTATTAAAGTGGCTTTGTTTTTTCTAAGTTTTGTTTATTCTTATTTGTTTGCTTTTGTTGAGTTTGTTTTTTATTAGTTCTGCTATAAATGCTTATGGTTGTTTTTACGATTCTAACTATTTTATTCAACTTATGTCATTTTCGTGTTTTGTCTTTCTAAAATAAAGTGTTTTTTATTCCTCCAATTATTTGTTTAGTTTTTGTTGCTTGAGGGCAAACAACAAATAAGTGTGGGGGTATTTGATATGTGCATAATTGCTATATTTCTATATGTTAATCTCATTGTTTTTTAGATTTTTTATATGTAAAAATATATATTTTAGTTTAATATCCCTTATTCTTGTCATAGGTGCTCTCCGGAAGAGAAATGATGAAAGAAAATGAAAACAAAGCGAAAACAACAAAAACAGAGCCTTCGGTAACAAAGAAGCGAACCTACCGCGTGAGGTGTGCTAACCTATCGTCGGCGGTTGGTCCGTGGAATACAAGGCAACAGTAGAAAGAACCCTACCGCGGACGGCAGGGCTCAAACTAACGTCGGCGGTAGGTCCCGCCTGGCAGGGTGATCGAATCCTAGTCAAACTCTATTTTCTTGTAATTTTCTCCTCTATATAAGAGGTTTTTCTGCAACCTATTTTACATATGCAGATTAGGGTTTAGAATAGGCTTAATTAGTGTTAGTATTAGGTAATTAGGAGTAGATTAGATTGAACAATTCTTTAAATCTGGGCTTTTATATATTCAATTAGTTAGACAATTTTTAGATTTCTGCAATTTTACTTCTTGGATTTCAAGAATTGAAGAATCAATTTCAAGATTTTCGATCTTCAACTTGGCGACTCGAAAGACGAGCTTGGAAAATATTCGGGACTTCGAATGCGGCTTCGATTTTTAATCCTAAGCTTTCTTTTTCCTCACTTGTTATTAAATTTTAGTTTTATTATAATGAATAGTGAGTAGTTTTTAATGTTTGGATAAGGGTTGAATCCTAATTCTTGATTATGAAATTCTTATTTTAAATTCTTGAATCCAATGTTTTTTTTTATTTATTTAAGTTGTCTTCCAATTGTGATTGTTTGCAATTTAATTGTCGCGAGATTAGATTAATCACAAGGTTGTTCGGAATCGAAAAAGGAAGATCGACCTAGGGCAACCAATTGGGAGTTAATTGGGGCAATTGAATAGAGATACGATATTGCACTTTTAGGTCCTTTAAATCACCTAATTTTATTGTGCTCATAATTTGTTAGAGAGAAAAGAGATTTTCCTCTAAGGTGAGTAAGTAGGGTAGCTTTTGCGTAGAGATAGGGATTCTCCAACTTGAGTGATGACCCAACTTAATTAATTCAACATTGTTTTTATTGAAGTTTTTCCAATTGAATTAGTAACAAGGATTAAGGGGATTTTCCACCATCTAAACTCTTGCATTATTAATTTTGAAAATCCTAAGTTTTCATTGCTTTCTTAGTTCAATAATTATTTTCAGTTTTCTTTTATTATTTCATTTTCAACGATCATTCTTTTTCTTAGACTAATTATTAGAGACACAATTAATACTCTCATCTTTACCGTCCTCGAGAGATTCGAAACTCGGGTTGAACTTACTTTGCAGTGTTAGGTCAATTTGCCTTGCAATGTAGTGATTAGAAATCTCCATTTTTTTAAAACAAATACCAGGTGGATTTTAAGTAAAAGGAAAAAGAAAAGGATGAAGGTGGTGTACAATGTGGGAATGGGGAAGAAAGAAGAAGAAAAGAATAGAAGAGGAAGAAGAAGAAAGAGAGAGAGAGAGAGAGAGAGAGAGAGAGAGAGAGAGAGAGAGAGAGAAAGAGGGAGAGAGAGAGAGAGAGAGAGAGAGAGAGAGGGGGGGAGAAGTTAGGGATTTTAGAAGACAAATTGGGGAAACAATTGTAGTAATTTGGGGGAATATGGCTAATATTGAAGTCAAATTGGTTGACCCGAACCGTTTACTCAGTAAAAGAACCAACTCAGCGCCTTAAAATGACCCTACCGTATCTAGTAGGTCGAGGCCTACCATCCGCGGTAGGCTTCTGTCTGCCAAGAAGAAAAATGTCGATGACCATATTGTGTGCGGTAGGTTGGACCTACCGTCTGCATTAGGTTTCTGTCCGTGAAGAATTTTTATGCTCTGGCCTTACCGTTTGTGGTAGGGTTCTGTTGGGACGCTAATTTTTCTTCTTTCTGTGATTTTTAACCCTGTTTCATGCGTACTAACGTCGTAAATTCATTTAAGCTCAAAATAGGTCTTAAGGCAAGCATTCATCTCTCCATAAACACCTTGCAACAACAAAAGCAACAAAACAATTAAAGGGAAAAAGGAAAAGGAGAGAAAATCAAAATACAAGTATACAATTACAAGATACAGCATAGAAAAAAAAGAGTACCAAGCTCACTCATTTTGTAGAACAGCAGAATCCTTTTGAAGGGTTTTCACGTCCACTCCAAAGTATGGCTTAAGACCATGTTCGTTTACTTGAATGTACCTTATGTACGGTATATTACCTCGACTGTACCATAAGGAAAGACCTTGCTAATTGTAAACGATCTAGACCATCGAATCTTAAGCTTCCCAGGAAACAGACAAAGCCAGGAGTTGTAGAGGAGTACGATATCCGCTACCTTAAACTCTTTGTCAATTAAGTGTTTGTAATACCATATCTTCGTGTTTTCCTTATACATGCTCGAGTTTTCATATACTTGTAATCTCCATTCATCAAGCTCATTGAGTTGGAGTAGCAGTGTTTACCTGCACGAATATAATAGAAGTTAACTAATTGTATTGTCCAATGAGCTTTATGCTCTACTTTGACAGGTAAATGACAAGACTTCCCATATAAAAGACGGAAAGTAGTAGAACCTATGGGGGTCTTGTAAGCCGTTCTATAGGCCCAAAGAGGATCATCTAACTTTATGCTCCAGTTCTTACGGGTATTATCCACTATTTTCTCAAGGATACGCTTGATTTCCCAATTCACTATTACTTGGCCACTAGTCTAAGGATGATACGGAGTAGCTAGCTTATGAGTTACTCCCAATTGTTTAAACACGTCTTTGGGATGTTGGTTACAGAAATGGGTACCCCTGTCATAGATAATAGATCTAGGAATACCAAAGCGATATTTTAAGAACTTAACCGCAACTCTAGCATCGTTGGTAGGCAAGGCTTGAGCTTCAACCACTGTTGAATAAAAGTGCAGCTGTTCGTAAAAGTTCATCGTGTAATGAGCGGGCCAAACCCCGGCGTCCTTCCTCTGTGGAGATATGTGATACTTGTCTACGAGTGAGAGGACACGTACTCAAAAGCGACCAAGATATATTGATTACCAAAAGAAATAGGGAAAGGGCTTATAAAATCTGTACCCCAACAGTCAAACACCTTACACACTTGAAAAGTAGACATAGGCATAGCATTGCATTTTGAGATGTTACTTGTTCGCTGGCAATTATTACATTCCATGACATACCTCTTTGCATCCTTAAACAAAGTTGCCAATAAAAGCCCAACTCGAGTACCTTTTAGGTAGTCTCGTTTACTTGATAATGTCCGCCAGCGGGCCCTTATGAAAATGGCGCAATATATCTTTCCTTTCGGGGTTGGCTACGCATCTTCGAATAATTTGATCAGCACATTGATGGAAAAGTATAGTGATATGTGCTTAATTATCTATATTTTTATATGTTATTTTTATCGTTTTTTAATGTTTTTAATGTATGAAATATATTTTTTGTACAAATACCCTTTATTATTGTCTTTGATGCCTTTGGAAGAGAAAAAGATGAAAGAAAATTAAAACGGATGAAGACGAAGCGAAAATGAAAAAAACGAAGCTGACGGTGTCAATGATGAAGACCTACCACCTGAGGTAGGCTAACCTACCATCGGCGGTAGGTCTAGAGATCACACAAGGGGCCAAGGCAAAACTTTACCGGCGGCGGTAGGCTACCCCTATCATTGGCGGTAGGTCCTCGATGTCAAACGGAACTTGTAGGCAGTTTTAGTATATGCCCTAAGAATTGACTCACATTTATGATTTATGAAGCATGTATTTTTTAATTGTATTTTATGCTCTTGGTCATCAAGTATGTGACTTGATAGTAAAACCCTTATAGCTAATAGAATACTATTCTTATTTGTCCCTATTCTTATTTGTCCCTAGTTTCTTACATCTTGTAAACTAGTGTGAAGTTCATTGATGGTCAAGTTTTACTGATCATGAATATGAGATATAAAATCAATTCATAAATACATATTGAGAATATTGTATTGGACATGACCCAAAGTGAAGAAGAAATATTGCATGGGTTTAAGTTATAAGTATTTCTTCTCAGTTTTATATTTGGTGTCCTTTGACCTAATGTTTCTAATGTTTCTTGCATGGGGAGAAAATATGTTTTGACATAGTCAAACATCACTTTTAATTAGGTGATCATTATGACTATTGGTTAGCTTATTTTCTCGTCATGGCTTGATTATTGGAGATAGTGAAAGGGATTTGTCCCTTTCTTTTTAGAGAGATATATCCATGGGCCCCTTAATAAGGAAGACTGGAAATATGCATGGCCATGCTCAAATAAGTATTAATAAGGTGTTATTCATATTATTTGTTGGAACAGTCTGCCTGGTGATCAAGTAAATGGTTAATTAAGTTTTATAAGGATGACTTGATCCATGCCTTATACTTAATTAGGATATCGTGTGACAAAAGGACTAAATATTAAATCTGATGCTAGGTTATTATTACATTTACTTAATTTGGGTAAGCATAATGTCTTGCTAGAGGCCGCTTATGTTTTGTGAATAAATGTCTAGGACATTTTTTCATTCACTGCCAACGTTAAGTGAACCTACAGGGTCACACGCATAGACGATCTTGTGAGCATAATGT
Organism: Catharanthus roseus; assembly: GCA_028651295.1. Taxonomy (NCBI): domain Eukaryota; kingdom Viridiplantae; phylum Streptophyta; class Magnoliopsida; order Gentianales; family Apocynaceae; genus Catharanthus; species Catharanthus roseus. The sequence goes on along the minus strand of JAPQWS010000086.1, from coordinate 5,512,286 downwards.
CCACGTTCAATGAATCTAGATTGTGTCCAGATTCGTTGAACGTATACAAAAGGGGAATTAGATTCCATATTGTATTTTCTGGTTAGTTAATAAGTAATTAATTTTATTTAATCGAATAAATGAAATTAATTACTTAATATTACTCATCCAACCGTTGGATGATTATAGGAATAGACGGACGAGATTAAACTGTCATTAGATGACAGTTAGGGTTTTGATATTAACAGCTATAAAAGGTTATGTTAACCTTTTCTTGGTGGCCGTCCTTTATCTGATTAAAGAAAAACAAAACCCTAAACCCTAGAACGGCGATATAGTATCTAGCCTCCTCTCTCCGAAATACGACCGATTACCAGATAGTCAGGATCAGTTCTGAATAGTTTTCGGAACACAGAAGGGGCTAGCATCCCGATCACTTGCAGAGGAGTTCGTCGCGTGGATACCAGTAGAGGGCGAAGCGTACAAAGCAGCGCCTCCACAACGAACAATCAAAATATTGAGGTAATTTCTATCCAATCGGTTTTTCTAGTATGTGCAGATCCTGTTGGTGGATTTTCGTAGTTTTATTTTACTTTGTATTTGCCTACGGATTCCAACAGGCAGAACCCTACCTCAGATAGTAGAGCTCGACCTACCGTCAGTGATAGGTCCCGGTTGATGGGCAGTTTTAATCCAATTTAAACTATGTTTTCTTGTAATTTTTCATCTGTTTAAGAGGCTACTCTGCAATTAAAGTAGAGAGAAGTAACTAGGACTAGATAGTAGATAATTTGGGCTAGATTTAGGTTAGTTAATTCTTCCATTTTTCATTGAATTAGTTAGTTAATTATAGATTTTCTGCAATTTAATTCTTGGAGCTCTAGATTTGAAGACCTAACTTCAAGATTTCGAGCTTCAACTGGGCGACTCGAGAGACGAGCTGGGGAAATGTTCAGGACTTTATTTTCAGCTTCGTTTTACTCCTAAGCTTTCTTTCCTTTACTTTGTTATTGAACCAATGCTTCATTTCAGTTTTATTACAATGAATAGTGAGTAGTTTTTATTGTTTTGATGAGGGTTGAACCCTAGTTCTTGATTATGAAGTTCTTGGTTTAATTTCTTGATTTCGATGTTTGTTTTGATTAAGTTGGTCTCCGATTGTGTTTGTTTACAATTTAATTTTTGCGAGATTAGATTAATCGCAAGGTTGTTCAGAATTGAAAAAGGAAGAACGATCCAGGGCAACCGATTTAGGGTTAACTGTGCAATTGACTAGAGATACGATTTTGCACTTTTAGGTCTTTTAAATTACCTAATTTTACTATGCTCATAGTTTGTTAGGGAGAAAAGAGATTTTCCTCCAAAGTTTAGTGAGTAGGGTGGCTTTTGCCTAGAGATAGGGATTGCCAGATTTACAGTGATGAACCAACTTTATTAATTCAACGTCGTTTTCACTGAAGTTTTTCAATTGAATTAGTAACAAGGATTAGGGGGATTCCACTAGCCAAACTCTTGTTTTATAAAGTTTTTAGATCTTAATTTTGTTACTTGCTTTCTTTAGTTGTTAATTTGTTTTCATCTTTTTAGTTCATTATTATTTTCTAAAACCAACATTTTCTTTAGACTAAACATTAGAGACTCGATTAATTTTTAAGCCTTTACCATCCTCGAGAGATTCGATACTCAGGTATAACTTGTTTACTACAGTGATAGGTCCACTTACCTGTTGCTTAGTTTAGTAATGCATCCTATTTTATATAATATCAAACACATCATATGGATCTTCTCAAAAATAGTACTTGACGTCGGCAAAGAACTTCTTCTTTTGAGATGTTACCTATAGGTGCAATATCAGAAACCAAATAGTCAGCTATATCAGCATACCAAGGTGAGTCGTTAATAATAGCGTCACAGAAGAGAAGTTGTTCATCAAGGAATTAGTCGTCAATTTGTTCATCATCCGGCGGTTTCAAACTTGGATTCTCTAATCTAGCAAGGTGATCAGCCACTAGATTTTCAGCTCCCTTCTTATCCTTGATCTCCAAATCAAATTCCTTCAAAATAACAGCACTCATCTAATCAATCTAGGCTTAGCATCTTTCATAGAAAGAAGGTACTTAAGAGGAGAATGGTTAGTGTAAACTATGACTTTAGAAAGAATTAAGTAAGGGCGAAATTTATCAAACACAAAGACTATTGCAAGTAACTCCTTCTCTGTTGTTGTGTAATTAGTTTGGGCGTCTGTGAGAGTCTTGCAAGCATAGTATATCGGTCGGAAGAACTTATCTTTAGCCCAAAACAGCACCTATGGCATAGTCACTAGCATCACACATAAGTTCCAAGGGAGTGACCAATCTAGAGAGACTAAAATTAGAGAATTTGTTAGCTTTTCCTTAAGCAAAGTAAAAGCAGACAAGCAATTATCATCAAAATTAAAAAGCCTATTTTTCTCAAGTAAAACAATAAGAGGTTTAGTAATCTTAGAAAAATCTTTTATGAATCTCTTATAAAACCCTACATGTCCTAAGAAACTCCAATCACCCTCACAGAAGAAGGTGAAGTCACCTTTCAATAGTCTCTATATTAGCTCTATCAACCTCAATACCATTTTTAGAGATCTTAAGGCCTAGAGCTATCCCCTCCTAGACCACAAAATGGCATTTTCCTCAATTTAAAACAAGGTGAGTTTTTCACATCTTTTCAAAACTCTTTCAAGATTAGACAAGCAAACATCGAAAGAATTCCCAAACACAGAAAAATCATCCATAAAAACTTCTATAATATTCCCTACCAACCTCTCAAATATGGCAATCATGCAGCACTGAAATATAGCAGGGGTATTACACAAACCGAAAGGCATACGCCTATATGCAAACGTACCGTACGGGCAGGGTAAAGGTGGTATTTTCCTTATCTTCCAGAGCAATGGGATTCTGAAAGTAGCCTGAAAACCCATCTAAAAAGCAGTAGAAAGAGTGGCCCGCTAACTGCTCAAGTATTTGATCAATGAATGGGAAGGAAAAGTGGTCCCTTTTTGTTGCCTCATTCAGATGCCTGTAGTCAATACATACCCTCCATCCGATGATTACTCGTGTCGAGATTAGCTTGTTCTTCTCATTCGCAACCACCGTCAGACCACCTTCTTCAATACTACTTGTACCTGACTTACCTGGATACTGTTTGATATCAGATATATGATCTCGGCATCTAGGAGTTTGATCACCTCCTTCTTCACCAATTCTTGCATATTCAAATTTAATCTCCTTTCAGATTGAATCACAGACTTAGAGTCCTCCTCAGGTAATATCTTGTGGGTATAGAAAGACGGACTTATTCCACTTGCAATGATTTTAGCTCTAACTTCGGAGGTTCCTCAAGTGAAGATTTAAGAGAAGGTCTCGATGAGGCCTTTAAATCTTCTTTTGCAGCAATGTTCTTCTCCACTGCTGGTGTATCCAATTTATCAACCTCCTAAGAATCTACCTTGCCTTGGTCATCCTGTTGTAGAGCTATCACAAGGGGGTCTTCTTGTACAAATTCCTGCACATGAGTGGAAATATAAGAATCAATAATATCTATCATAAAACACGTATCATCATGATCCGAAGATCTACGCATAGCTTCAGAAATTTTTAAAATAATTTTCTCATCACCTAGCCTAAGGGTCAACTTCTCTTTCCTTACATCAATTAGATCCTTTAGTAGTGGCGAGGAAGGGATAACCAAGAATGAGCGGAACTTTAATGTCTCCATTAATATCAATAATAACAAAATCAGCTGGGAAAACCAAATCCTCTACTTATACTAAGACATCCTCAAGAATACTCCTAGGATATTTAATAAACCTATCTGTAAGTTGAATACTCAACCTAGGGGGTTTTGGTTCTCCCACTTCCAACTTCTTAGAGAAATCAAAGGGTATTAAATTTATGCTAGCACCTAAATCAGCTAAAGCCCTAGATACAGTTATATCATCTAAAGTACAAGGAATAGTAAAACTCCCTGGATCCTTTAGTTTTTCTGGAAGCTTCTCCTTGGAATTGAGAATTGCTGAGCACTCCTCATTCATCATCACAGAAGAGATGTCTTCTAACCTCCTCTTTCAAAAATAACCTCTTTTAGGAACTTTGCGTATTTAGGCATTTGCATCAAAATATCAACCAAAGGTAAGTTAATATGTAATTGTTTAAAACCTTCTAAAAACTTAGCATATTTTACATTTGGCTTCGCCTTAACACTCCCTAGGGAATGGGATCAGAGGTGTATGGTGGAGGAGACAGTTTTTTCCCTTCTGATTTGGGTTGCTGAACCTCATCTTCTTTGATGGAAGTAGGCTCCTCTGGGGCTTGAACATTCTCTTTTTCTTTGTCCACCACTGTTAGGAGGCGTTTTCATTAATTCCTTTCCACTCCTCAATGTGAGTGCCTTTGCATGCTCCCTTGGATTCTTTTCAGTATTACTAGGTAAAGCACCAAGCAGCCTTTCAAAATCATCTTTGCTAGCTGTCTAATTTGGTTCTCCAAACTATGTACGGAGGCTTGTTGATTCTGTTGGACAACTTCCACACTTTGTATCCTGGTGTCCGCTGAAGTGATATACTTATAAGATCCTCCAAATTAGATTTTTTAGGTGGTGATGGATTTACTAATACAACATATAAGGTATAGGTTAAGTGGGACCTCTACTCTAGAATCCTAGAGGTTGCTGTTGTCTCTGCCCAACCTAAGAGAAATTCGAGTGATTCCTCTGTCTCGGATTATAAGTGTGGGGGTAGGGGTTATTGCCTTTTTGGCTTCCTTGCACAAAATCCACTTGCTCTATAGTGGTACCCATGATTTGGCACATTTGGATGCCCTCTACTCTAAAAGTCACAAAGCATGACTTGTTGAGAATTCATAGTAGGCGAGGTAATAATTATGTTCCCCATCTGTTGATCTATCATAGCTACCAATCTAGCCTCCATGCAGTGATAACATCTACATTATGGTCTTCAGTATGTTTCGGCTTAGATCTCTGTCAACCCAAGGTATAGCTTTTCATAGCTATTTGCTCAATTAGATCATATACCTGTTAGGGAGTCTTGTGATTTGTAGAACCCTCAGTAGAGGCATCAATTAGTTAACTAGCCCCAAATGAGACTCCATTATAGAAGGATTGAATTTGAATCCCCAAATCTAATCGACGATGGGGACACTTCCTTAGCAGCTCCTTCTATCTTTCCCAAGCCTCATAGAGGCTTTCTCCATCGATCTGTTGGAAAGACAGGATTTCGTTTCTAAGCTTCATAGTTTGACCAGGAGGAAAGTACCCCCTAGAAACTTTTTGGCTTATGAATCCCATAATGTGATCAAGTCGTAAGGTAAAGACTTGAGCCACGATTTTGTCTTCCCCTTTAGAGAGAATGGGAAAAGACGAAGTCTAATGGCATCTTCTGAGACTCTGTTGATTTTAAAGATATCCCACACCTGCAAGAAATTGTTGATGTGCACATTAGGATCTTCTTCAAGGAGTCCATTGAACTGTACATTGTTTTGCAACATCTGGATCACATTTAGCTTGATCTCACTCAAAGTTATTTGCTTCAACTCATGGCCTTGCTATACTAGACTGCATCCTAAAGATGGACGGTCTAGTATAATCTGCCATAGTCGTTTCTGCCATTGGTAGTGGTGGATGTGGCACAAATAGAGGATTTATATGCTGTGGAGCTTCTTGACCTTCTTCATTTTTTCCACGGCGATGATGGCGTCGTTATTTGCCATCTCGAACTGAAAAGTGCGAAGAGCACCTCGCAGCAAATGCTCGGGCTCTGGATCAAATGGGACTAATTCATCTGTTTTCCTTTGGGGTATAAACTAGTTACCCAAACTTGAAACAGGCGAACCACAATCAAAGTCCACAAACAATAATGCACAAATCAACATAAAAGCCAACAATAAACTAATAATTTCAAAATTAAAAAACAATCCAAAACAAAAACAAATTCAAGAAAAAAAAAAGAAAAGGTAAAATAAAAATGACTAAAGCACAAGAAAAATGGTTTTCTTTAAGTTGTTGTTCCTCGTCAACGATGCAAAAAACTTGATGCGTTAAAAGGGGGATACTCTAAAATGAATGTAACAGGCAAGCAAACCTATCAATGTAGTACTAGAGAACCTCATGGGTTGTCGAACTCAGAGAACGGTAAAGGCTCAAATAATCATCGTTTTAACCTATTTCTAGTCGAACAAATTGGTTTTAGAGAAAAATAAATTAACAAATTAGAAAAACTAAAAAAATGATTAAAAAGGAGTAACAATTAAAGGTATGAAATTTTAGGAAAAGAGTTTGAATGACAGATCATCCTAACTTTTGTCAACTATTTCAATTAAAAACTCATAAAAGGATATTTGAAATGAAGGTTGGGTTATCACATGAAAGTTGGACAAACCCTATCTCTAGGTAAAAGCCGCTCTATTCACTTAACCTTTAGAGAAGAATCTCTTCTTTCCCTAACCGATTATGATTTCAATAAACAACTTAGGTGATCTAATTGACCTAAAAGTGCAAAGAATATCTCTATTCAATTGCCAACTCTTATTCCCAAATAGTTGCCCTAGATTGATCTTCCTTTTTCAATTTCAATCAATCTTAAATAACAAATTTCGTACAAATCAATTACAAGAAAACATAATTGAACAATAACCAACACATAAGCAAACATCAATTTACTGAAATTCAATCAAAAAATCATATCATCCAAAGTTAGGGTTCAATCCTTAATTCAAATAATATAAAATTAGCTAGAAAACATCCTAACAATATTCAATCCATGTTGAAATCTTCTATCGACTAAAATCTATAGATTAAAGATGTTCACACCGTAGCTGAAGATGCCAGGTTTCAATAGTAGAAATCATAATTAACAAGGAAAAAGAAAGGTTAGGCTGAAAAAGGAGTTGATCCATGGTCCCGAATGCCACTTGAGCTCGTCTCTCGACTCGCCTGATGAAACCCAAAATTAATCCGTAGAATCACTTCAATCTTCCTCCACTAGCTCCAAGTTGATGTTAATCATGTATAATCTACCTAATTGAAGAGGAATGCGAGGGTTTTCCTTGCCCAAAATCGGCCCAATTCCCTTCTCTAAACATGAAAATTGTTCTCTTCTAATAATGGGGATTAAAACTGCTATTTATACAAGTAAAACCATATTACAATGCTGTTGATGGGACCTACCGCATCCGGTAAGTTGAGCCCGACCGTCCACGGTAGGGTTCTATTCTGAAAGTCCTTGAATCTTCGGGACCTACCGCATTTGATAGGCTTCCGTCGGCATCCTCTTTTTGTCCCTTGGAGCTATCGCGTGCGGTAGGGTGGCCTACCGTTGATGGTAGGTCTCCTTCCTTTATGCCAGTAGTTTTTTTTCTCCATTTTCACCTGTTTTCACTTTATTTCTCCCCTTTACTTTATCGGGGAAGTATCTAAGATAAGAATCGAGGTAAACGATGTAAATAATTCATTTTATATATATTAAAAACATCGTAAAATGATGAAAATAACATATGTAAAAGTAGTACAATATGGCACATATCACCTAGCGACTCCTCTATCTTCTTTTTTTCCTTTTTAAAAAAAAAAAAATCAATGTCCATCTTCAAATTTTGCTTGATTCCATATTTTTTTTATTAAAAATGAATGGCCAGTTTAAACTTTGATTTTTAACTTCCAATCTAAATGTAAATGTTTATTAGATCAAGGTTCATATGTACAAAGTACACTCGAATATACCCGAGGGGGAACAACTAAAAAGAAACATCAAGAAATCAAAATGGAGGGATACAAGGCAAATATCATTTTGTATACATTCACTTTGATTTTCGATACAATAGAATACAGATTAGGAATTTCATCCTAAAAAATAACATGGTTCCTATAAATCCATATGCAATACTCCGTCGCAAGAAATGCTAACCTCTTGCCCTTGCAAATCCAAGAAGAGCTCAAAACATCCTTGATAATCCACTTGACCAAGCTAGCTAATATGGTCATCTGCCTCCTAAAGCCAATCCATTCTCTAACATTCAGCCAAACAGTCTTAGAGAATGGGCATGCAAAAAATAAGTGGTCATGCATCTCCAAGTAGCAATGACACAAAAGGAGCACACTTTATCACTATTAAGGAAATCCAACCTATCCTTTGTAGGAAGCCTACCATACCTTGGCTACCAAAGAACAAATGAGAATTTAGGTGGTATGTTAGAGTTCCACACTACCTGGTTCCAAAGAACCTTAGCTAAGAGGGAGAAATTCCAAGCTCTACCATCTCCCAATCCTAACCTGTCATCTTGCTTGGGAAGGCATAGTGTCTTCCAAACAATCCTATGCTGGCGTCCACCCATAGGAACTGTCGACAAATAACTCTGTCTAAGACTGCCAAGGGTATAGGCAACACAGAAAGCCAAAAGCATTAAATTACTTGCATAACTGCCCTTACGTCTTCTGCTCTACCAGCATAAGATAGTTTTAAAGTATCCCAACTAGACAGAGTATTACTTACTTTGTCTAGAAGGGGGGAGAAGTCTGCCACCTTAAGATAAACTGAGGCCAAGGGAACACCCAAGTAGCAAATAGGCAAAGAGTCAAGTTTCATCATCAATACCCGCCATAAAGATGTTGGACTTTAGCACATTAATTTGAAGACCAGACTTCTTGTCGAAGTCCAAAAGGGCATCTTTAAGAATACTAACCGAGCATAAATCTCTCCTAGAGAACAACATAAGGTCATCAGTAAATACGAGGTGACTCACCTCAAGAGATTGGCACTTAGGAAGGAAATTGAACTCTATCTCCTTAGTAGCACTTTTAAGGTTCCTAGATAGGTACTCTATGAATTTGACAAATAAGAAGGGAGATATATGATCACCTTGTCTTAACCCCCTCTTCCTTGAGAAAGTCCACCAAGTATCAGTTAATCTTCAAGGAACAAAATTTAGTAGTCACACATTCCATGATCCAAGAAGAAAACCAAGTAGGAAAACCAAGACCAATAAGAAATTGATGAGGAAAATCCCAAGAAATAGTATCATAACCTTTCCTTATGTTAATCTAGAAAGTACATCTAGGTGAGATCCTTCCTAGATTAGCTCTTTAGGAGTTCTTGTGCTAAGTGAATATTCTCCAGCATGCTCCTTCCCTTAACAAAACCAAACTGTGCCAAATCAATAATAGAAGGTAATACATCACCAAGTCTAATATCCTTGATATTCGAAATCACCTTGTAGAAGACATTTCGACAAGTGATAGGGTCTCCCACATCTACAATACAATCCTTCTTAGGAGTCACAGCTATAACCTAGTGATTAGTTTGTTAGAGAAGAGTTCCATTATCAAAGAATTCCAAAATAACATCACAAAAGGGATCCCCCAACATATCCCAAGATTTCTTAAAACAAAGAGAAGAGTAGCCATATGGGCATGGTAATTTGTTATCTCTTATCTCAAAGAGAGAATTCTTGATTTCTTCTCGGGTAACACTTTGTTCAAGGAATAGAGCATGATCAGTAGAGACTTTTAGATCCATATTCAGAACCTTCAAATCAACGGGATCGCAATCAACAGTAGCACAAAGTAAAGACTCATAGTAATGCGAGAACTCCACATTAATGTCCTCCATAGATGTAGTACGAGAACCATCTTGCTTAAGAATACAAGCAACAAATTCTTCTTAGTATTTCACCTAACAAGAGAATGGAATAATCTAGTACATTTGTCACCTTGTATAAGAACATCACACTTTGCCTTTTGTGAGAAAAATATCCTCTGTACTTCTCCAAGGAAAAGAACCTTCTTTCTCAATTCTTGCACCAAAACTTTATTTCCTCCTCTGGATGATCATATAATCTAAAGAGGGCAGCTTTAAAATATATATTACCTTTTCAACTCTAGAAGAAATATGGCTAAAGTGTTGCTTGTTAATAGACTTAAGCAACCCCTTAAGCTTTTCAAGATTCTTGCAAAGAGCATATTGTTTAGTACTTCCAATAAGAGGATACCAGGAGTTGGAAACCACATTGACATAATCCTCATGCAAGCACCACATATTGCTAAAGATAAAGGACTTATTAGGTTGTTCCCTAGCATGATCAAGAGGAACCACACAAGGGGAATGATCCGAAAGGCATCTAATAGATAAGAAATTAGCAAGAAGATGTAAGCCACCATGAGACCAAGCATCATTAATAAGCACCCTATCAATCTTACACCAAACATGCAAGTTTGTCCATGTATAGAAAGAACCAGTGTAATTAGCATCCACAAGACCCAGGTCAACATAGTAATTCAAGAAATCCCACACCTTATAAGAGGAGATAGTATTGCCACCCCTTCTTTCATCATTATGTAAGACGCTATTGAAATCTCCCAAAATTATCCAAGGAATATCCACATTATCACCAAAAGCACGTAAATTATCGCAAAGATCTCTGCTGGTACCAATAGAATGCAAGCCATATATAAAAGTAACGAAAAAGGTAAGAGAAGAAATCTTACAAGAAACTCAGAAGTGCATGGCTTGAGGATCAACTCCCATAAGATCCATCACCACCAAGTTAGGGTTCCAAAGTACCAAAATACGCCTAGCATCATGTAAGTGAAAATTGTTGACCATCTCCTAACCCTTAAATTTCAAAGACATCATATTTAGGAGTCGAGAATCATCCATCTTCACCTCCATCAAACCACATAGAGAAATATTGTGTTCTTTAATGAGGGATTCACCCAATTTTTTTTTAGGGCTTTGGAAAAGCCTCTCACATTCCAAGAAGCTATATTCATGATGAAGTAGGAAGGGACTGTCCCTTCTTCTTTGCAAATTCAGTTTGGCTAGTAGTGGCCACATCTTTCCCTTTCTCTTTTGTTCCTTGCTTACTCTTGTTCATGTCTTCCACAACTAGGGCAAGCACATTAGTCCTTTCACCATCCCTATTAGCAACCTTACTTGCTACATTATTGTTGTCTTTAATAACATCATCCGAGAAACCATCAAGATCCTTGCTTCCCATACTTTGCTGCCATCCTTAGCTATCCCCTTGCTACCAACAAAATTAGCATCTACTTTGGCTTACAAATAAACATCTTCTTTCCCATGGTTTGGTTGTTAAGTAGGTGTAGGATTCGTGCCCTTCTTGTCATCTACATTTGGTTTCCTCAACTTCCCAACTATGTATTTCTCCTTTACATGTCCAAAACCCGAGCAATGGGTTCAAAGTATAGGTAAGTTTTCATACACAACAACTTGATCCCTCACCTTGCCATTAGGAAATTTCATAGAAACATGATCAACTAGTTCCTTAGAAATATCCACTTCAATAAGCAAATATGCAAAGGAAACCCCTTTCTGTGGAATTGGTCAAGGCATCAGTTCACATAGGAGACCAATTTTAGAGCCAAACTTGCTAAGAATAGAGGTACTCCATAATTCAAGAGATAGACCAAGCAAGTTACCCCCAGATAGGAATCTTGCATAGACTATCCTTATCAAACTCAGAAAGCTTTGGCATGATTCATGATAAGGGGCCTACCAAAGATGTGGTAAGAACCCTCCCCAAAGACCTTCAATCTATCTTCTTTAGAGTTAAACTAGAATAATAATCATCCTGATTTGTGAATCAAGAGCTTGTTATCAACATTCCAGGTTTTACACAATTTATCAATAGTGTCCCTATTGGGAAATCTACCCGCCACATAAGCCACCAAGCCATAACCTCACTTCTCATGTACATCGAGCAATTCTTTCTCATCAATCATAATGCCATCTTTTACTTCCACACAAGACAATGTTTCACCATAATTAGGCACACTCTTTTTTACAAATAATTCCACCCAAGCCTTAGGTTTTTTGTTCACTTCAATTAATTCAACCTTCCCGTCAATCTTTCCATGTTCGCTATTCAATGCGTAATTGTCTTCCTTTCTCAAAGTTCTTGAAATCGAAGGTGAGTCCTCAAATATGGAGACAGTGAGAGCTTTCTTCACAAATTTGTATTTAAGAGCAGATGACGAAACATAGGTAGTACCCTTCTTTTTCTTAGCCATCAGAGAGACAAAAAGCAAGTAGCAGCAACTTATATAAAAATTGATGGTAGGGAGGTGAAAATAGTGGGAAAGCTCCAAAATCGAACCTGTAGACCAAGGGATGATTTGGATCTCTCAAAACTCCTCCAATGAAACCCACGAAACAGTCCACTTCAAGAATACAAATCCGTAAAAATGAGATCACGAAATAGAAAAGATAAACCTAACAATATGGAGTAGAAATGCTAGATTTACATTCTGCAACACAAGAATCCAAAGAACCAAACAGAAATCAAAGAATAGTAGAGCCGTAGATAAGAGGCACCTAGAGGAATTTCTCTCTCTAAGTTGAGAGTTTCTCTCTCTAATCCCTAACTTCGATTGTAACTTAAATTCGATGAAGTTTAAAGAAAAATAAAATCTTTCACTGCGGTTGTTCTTTATTTCAATTGGTTTTAGCAAATTTCAATTAGTTCAATAAGAGTCGAGTTGAATTTGAATATACCAGATTAAAAATGAAAATAGATATAGGCTGTGTTCTCCATTGCTTAAAATCAGCAGCTTTTAGCTTATTTTAAGTTATAAGCTGTTTTTGAGTTGTTCTCGACTGCAATTGTATTTGCTTTTAGCTTAAAAAATTTTGAAAAAAAGCTATTTTTGAAAAGCTACTGTTGGGATACTTTTTAAAACTGCTTCTGCTTATTGATATTGTTAAAAATAAATTGTTATATTAATTTATTCAAAACAACTTTTTTATAAGCTCTTAAGCATAAGCAATGGAGAACAGGACCATAAAAAATTACAATAAAAATAATCGGATAAACAAGTTTGTTGAGTTCGAAAATTTTAATCTATCGTACCCTGTTCAATTATAATATGCACTATCACGTTCGGTTCTAAATTTAAGTAACTGATATATAGTTTCTTTATTTTGTTTGTAAAATCTTAGTTGATCAGGTCCGAAGGTGACGTTATTGGATGCACAATTTTCCATCTCAAAATCTCATCAACCAATCAATAAAAGTAATTTTCTTTAACATTTTCCATAAGTAACTAAATGATCTACGTATTTTTAATTTCCAAGAATTTTATTTTCTTTTTTCACATTTTTCTTTCTTTTATTGAAATCCTTGAACCACACGGGTCCTAACCTTTTTACCACTAAATTTTTAATTTTTATGACTTATTTATATTGAAATTAGTAATAAAAATTAATTAATTATAAATTTATAAATTATAAAGATTTATTTATAATATATATAAAGTAGAAGGATGAAATAGTATTTTAGACATATGCGAAAGGGAAATTTAATTAAATAAAAAAATAATGACCGTTTCCCGCTAATAAGCGAATGCGATTAACCACGGATTAGCGAGAAAGGAGCCTAAACGCAAGTCATGCTCTTGATGGGGCGTTCTCACTCTCACCTCTCACCCCTCACCCCTCACCCTACCTTCCCTCTCCTGCGGCCTACCGAAGCCCATTTTGGAGGTTTCGTCTCCGTATGCGCCTTCTCTTTGTCCCTTTGTGTACCAGTACCACCGCAACTTGGCATGGCATCTTCGACCTCAAAGAGATGGGCAAAAACCATATCTCGCTTCGCTTGCCAAATTTATTTCATCGTTATCATTTTCCAGATTCCTCTTTTTGGGTAATTAATTTTCTATATGTACATTTTCCCAGTCATAATGTCTTCTGGGTCCCTTGTTTTTGAATTTCTTTCTTCTCTTTTTTCTGCAAAGTTTTCTTCTTTATTTAGTACTGTTTCGCCAACACGTGCATCAATGCCCAGAAATATTCTTAGTATTATTATTTTATTCGTAGTAAACATTGCGTCTGGTGACTGAGAGTGATGGAAGGAGGTCCACTAATTGAAATAGCATCAGATTAGGCGTATTATATATAATATGGGGAAACTTGAGTGGTCATTTGATTATAATGTCTTCTTTTGTTATGCTGTTTCATTTTATTATAGAGAAATTCTACCTAACTATCCCTAACTATTTACTCAAGTTGCCACTTAGGCATCAATACAGCTTATTAAAACAAAACAGCCTAAAATTTCATGGGGGAGTGGACAAATATTTGAAAATTCTAGGACTTGGTGATTAATATTTAGAGGGAATGATGCATTTCAACAATTTGCCCTCCAATTAGTGTCACATGAGTTGTACGACACTTGTTCCTTGGATTCAACCGCTTTTAGCGGTGACATACCTGTTTAGAGCACAAGAAAAAATAAAATTCACTTTTTGCCTATTTTGCAACTGACTTGAGTAAATAGTTGGTGAATATTTAGAGGGAATCTCTCTTATTATGTTTCCTATGTTCTTTTCAAGTCTACTTTGGAGTTTGGACAATATAATTTACTGTTTGACAATAACATGAGGGTGAGCTGTAGGCAATGACAAGCAAGGTTTATTTTAACCTGTGTTTAATTCTTTATGAGATTTTCAACATAATGTTAATAGCTGAAGATTGGACAGTTCATACATATTAGTAAGAAGTACTTTGGCTTAATTTGTGAAGAATTATGACAATGGGATGATCCTTTCACCACTTTGCAGTAGATGGGAAATAACCAATTCTTTGTGAAAGGATTTCTTCAGGGGTTTTATCGTTGAATGAGCTCAATGATGTATTTAGGCTTTCTCCAGCAGTCTTTTTGTTCTCACAAAGGTTATCTTATAGAATGATCACTTGAATATTATTCTTTTGATGCAGATTTCCCTGTGGGATTGGAATATGTACAAATCCTATAGAGCTTACATTGGCCCAGTTAGTTGCAAGTGAAGCTCTTCCAGCAGGATTAATAAAGATCCTTCTCTATCCTGGAGACCTGGCAAAATCCATTATCAAGAACAGGACCATCCCAAGCTACAATAATCCACTCAAGTACAGAAAATTCACTAATATGAGGGTTGACGCTGAAACTATTGATTTCAAGCATATAGAGGTTTGTGTTCTTGAAACTACTTTCTCATCTAGGCCTAAGATTATAGAACTTAACATTCCTCCAATAATCTTATGCTTAGAGGTTTAGGCTGGAAGTAAGATTGCTGGAAATGTGCCTTAGGCTTGCTTTATTGTTGGGTTTTGCGGTTCTGGATTTTTTTTACTTTCCTGTCCTGGTTTGGCGGTTTTACCATTCGGTTTTGCAGTTTCAATTTTCTGTTATTCTAGTTTCATGGTTTGGCGATTTATGATTCATCTCATGGTTTTGTGGTTCTGGTCTGACAGTTTTCGCGATTCCAGTTCCCCTGATTTGGCAGTTCCAATTTTACGATTTTATTGACTACGGTTTTGTTGTTTACTGTTCCTGGTTAACATTTTCTGTGGTTTTGCGGTTTTATAAAACGGGTTGGAATGGCAAAACGGGGCCGAAAACCCCATAAAAACCAAGGAATTGAAACAGTTTTGAAATGGTAATTTCCAGAGAACAGAAAGGGCCAGAACTGCTTATAACCGAAAGCGTTTGAAACCCGAACCGAGACCCTAAAACTGAAACCGTTTACATGTCTAGAATGAGCCTTACATATGCAAGGTCTCACATTACATGAGATTTGTTGCCTCACAGTATCAGTGTCTAGATTATATTTTTCTGAACATTGAACTTTTCTGTCCTTGGAGCACATTTCATTAGTCATGCTCATGAGAATTTCTTTTTGGCACATAGCAGGTTCTTGCAGGAAGCTACTTCTCTGTTGCTGGAGCATTTCTGGGTCTTATTGTACCAGGAAGAATGAGCATTGTGGGGATATTGCTCATCATCTGGGGCATTGCCAAGGAAGTCATTTTCGGAAAACATACAGCTAAGAATCATAGTAAGGTAGTGTGTATATACTGGACAATGTCCATTGCTGTGCTTTCTGCTTTCCTTACTGTAAGAGGGGATGTAAGAAAGCTGATCCGCAGTTTCAAAGTTAAGTGCTTTTTTAATCCAGTGAAGAATTACTCAAAGACAAAGTATAAATGACATAAAAAAAAAAACTGTCAAAATTTTCATGTTTCTTTCTCTATACTCTCTTGCCTTCCTGATTTGATGAATCTCATACATAATCCCATATTACCTGTTAACTCAATGCAGATTCCCATATGAGAGAGATTTCACATGAAGCTTCTATGGTATAGTAATATAGGTCTTAGATTACCAATTGATTTTTTTCCACTTTGCCACCTGGTCCGCTACCTGCTGGTTCCCTATCCATCAAATTTGACTGTCATTTCTTTTTCTCTGGGTATTTTTTCTCTGATTCTACTATGATTAGGATTATTGTTATTGTTAGGATTTATATCTCCCAATTCATGTATATTTAGTTTATTAGTTTCCTAATTATAGTTGGTTTAGGATTGATCACACATGATGACAACTATATAATGTATACTTTTTTACAATAATGAACAGAAAACAATAGATTGTTTTTCTTTTTGAAACTTTCATCGTATCAAAGTCAAGTTTGAAAAAAAAAACTTTGCTAAAAAAATAATAATAATAATTTTGAAAGTATGGCCTTCACTGTTGCTTACCGCCGTTCATCGCCGAGTTCATTGTCTTTAACCTGGTGCGGCATAATTTGCTGGCATTGTAATCGGAGTGGACTTCCGTTTAGTCGCAGTAGCCGAGACTGCGGAACACCACCAGGTCGCAGTAGCAGAAGTGGATGGCGAGGCAGATCTCGCCCATCTTCTGGCCGCGGTACAGCAAGATAGCAGCAGCAACTTATGCAGAGAGGACGATCGGCTGATGCGTGGGCCAATACTGCCATGACAGACCAACGCGGAGGAATGCTGATCGTCGCTGGCGTAGAAACCTTCAGTGAACAATGGTCAAAATTTTTGGATTCAGGATGTTTTCATCACATGACTGGTAGATTTTTTGAGCAATTTAAATAATGTTTACCCGTATACTATTGGTCTACTTAATGGTACTAAGGCAATTGCTCTTAAGAAGGAATGGTCTCCTTTAACTCCCAGACTCAAACTCCTAAATGTGCTTTTAATTCCTCAACTTAAATGCAACCTAATTTCCTTGTCTCAATTGGTCCGAGACTCTCAGTGTTTTATCATCTTTTTTGATAATTTTTGTGTTATACAGGACCGTATCTCGATGAGGCCAATTGGAGTGGGTGAGAAAATGAATGAAATTTTCTTCTACAAGCCGTTGCAATTATCAACTTTGTACGCTTTTTCTAGCACGATTCTTGATTCCAGCACATTATGGCATATACAGTTGGGCCATCTTTCGAATTTTGTGGTAAATAATTTTTTGGGACTTTCTAAAAACTCTAGATTCAAATCTACACCTTGCAATACTTGTCTGCGTGCTAAACAGACTTGTGACTGTTTTCCTTTGAGTATAAATAATGCATCTCAGACTTTTGATTTAATTTATTATGATTTATGGAGACCATACAAAACTATGTCTACTATCGGGGCCTCTTATTTCCTTACTATAGTAGATGATTATTCTAGGACAGTTTGGATATATTTGATTTCAGAAAAAAGCAAAGTTCCATCCGTTTTAAAAGATTATTTTGCCATGGTGAGAACCCAATTTGGCAAAACCGTAAAGACAGTCTGGAGTGATAATGGTATAGAATTTATTTGTCTAAAGTCATATTTTTCCACCCATGGCATAATACATCAGACCACCATCGCTGGAACTCCACAATAAAACGGCAAGGTCGAACGAAAACATCGGCATATCCTGAATGTCGCTCGTACTTTGCGGTTTCAAGCTAACCTACCCATAAAATTTTTGGGAGAATGTGTTCTGACAGCCGGATATCTTATAAATCGCACACCCTCTTCATCGTTACATGGAAAAACGCCTTATGAGATGCTACATGGGAAGAGACCATCTTATTCTCACATTAAAAGTTTTGGGTGTTTAGCTTATGTCTATGATCATGATCTACTTAGAGATAAATTCCGAGCCCGAAGCAGAATGTGTGTCGTCCTTGGATATCCCTTCAACAAAAAAGGTTGGCGATTTTATGATTTAAAAAGGGAGAAGTTTATTATATCCAGAGATGTAATTTTTTATGAGACAAAGTTTCCATACAGAGACTCGGAAACCCCACAATGTACTCCAGATTTTGCGAGCTCTTATAATTTTGGGGAACAAATATTGGGCTTACAAGCAAGGGGGAGTAAATTCTTTCGCGAAAGTAACATACAAATCCAGCCCAGAGCAAATAGCCCAGCAAGATGTAGCCAATAAGACAAAGGGAGGAGGAGCCCGCAACCAAGACAGCCCTTCTCCAAGCTGTTGACTCGCCTGGCCCAGCATCTCGTGCGACCCATCACGATCGGCCCAGCACACGCAGCCCAGCCGCATCCATTCCTTTTGACAGCAAGACCCAACGCACAGCCTAGCGCGCATGGCCCAGCCAATTCTCTCCCTGCTGATAGCACGGCCCAGCGCCTCCATCCCAGCGACTAAACTTCTATTTCTGTTCTGCCCAGTCAAGACTGCACCACGGGCCTAGTTGTGGATCCATCCAATCTAGCTAGCTTCTTGGACCAGAGCATTTCCACTGCCTCATCCAGTGGCTCCAAATCCAGTAACATTTATATCAGCTGCTCCTTCTCTTTCTTCAAGCCAGTCCACAGAAATACTTTGTACAAGGAAAAGTACTCGGATTAAAAAGGTTCCTGCTCAACTCCAAGATTTTGATTGTAATGCTATATGGAAGACTTCTATATCCCATTCCTCTTCTACTCCCTCATCCTCTTCGGACCTCTTAGGTACGTCCCTTTACCCTATAACACAATTTGTGGACTATAGAAAATTTTTTTCTCCTTCACACAGGTATTTTTTAGCATCGGTAGCCACAGAGCCCACCACCTACTCTGAAGCAGTATCTAATCCTCTTTGGCGCGCCGCTATGCGCCAAGAAATTGATGCACTCGAAAAGAATGGCACATGGTCTTTAACGCCCTTGCCTCCTGGAAAACGTGCTCTAGGGAGTAAATGGGTCTTTCGTATTAAGTACAAAGCAGACGACACCATCGAGCGATATAAGGCCCGCTTGGTGATTTTGGGAAACACACAAATGACAAGTATTGACTTCACGGACACATTTGCCCCAGTTGCTAAAATGGTCACAGTTCCCACTTTACTTTCTGTCGCTACTGCTCGAAATTGACCTATTCATCATATGGATGTCCATAATGTGTTTCTCTATGGAGATTTACAAGAAGAAGTTTATATGCGACCGCCACCTAGTTTTCAGCCCTCTTTCCGAGGATAAGTCTGTCTTCTGAAGAAATCTTTATACGACCTTCGCCAAGCTCCTCAGTGCTGGTTTTCAAAACTGACTGCCGCTCTTCGTAAGTGTGACTTTTCTCAGTCTTATGCAGATTATTCTCTCTTCACATACTCTCGCGGAAATATTTTTTTATGTGGATGATTTACTAATTACTGGAAATTCACTACCCACTCTCAATAAATTTAAAGCTTCCTTGAATAAGTGCTTTCATATGAAGGACTTGGGTCCTCTAAAATTTTTTTGGGTACTGAAATTGCAAGAAACCCTTCGGATTTATTTTTATGCCAACGAAAGTACACTTTGGAAATTCTTTATGAAACTGGTTTGTTAGGGGTCAAGCCAGCATCTACACCTATTGAACCCAATCATCAGTTAGCCAAGGCTACTGGATCTTATTTCGATAACCCAAAATGATACCGCAGACTCATTGGTAAGCTGATCTACCTTACTCTTACACGACCTGAGCTTGCTTACTCTGTTCACACGCTCGCTCAGTTTATACACGCTCCTCGCCAAGCTCATTGGGATGCGGCTATGAGGGTTGTTCGATATCTCAAAGGTAATCTTGGTCGTGGTATTCTTCTTCAGTCTAATTCTCCTCTTGTATTGACTGCATACTGTGACTCCGATCGAGCCACATGCCCCATTACTCCGCGTTCTGTTACCGGCTATTTTGTTTCACTCAATGGTTCTCCTGTTTCGTGGAAAATAAAGAAACAACATACCGTTTCTCGCTCTTTTGCTGAAGCTGAATATCACTCCATGGTGATGACTTTATGTGAACTAAAATGGTTATCTAGCCTCCTTCGCGATCTTCATATGCCTATCACACGTCCTATTTTATTACACTGTGATAATCAAGCTGCTCTTCACATTGCCGAAAATCCTGTATTCCATGAACGTACTAAACATATTGAAATTGATTGTCATTTTGTCCGTGATGCATTTCAAGACGGATTTATTTCTCCTTATTATATTCAAAGCGAACATCAGCCGACCGATGTTCTCACTAAAGCTCTTCATCCCACTCACTTTCATCGTTTAGTTTTCAAGTTGGACATTTCAGACCTTCATGCTCCAACTTGCGGGGGAGTGTTAAAGATTAAAATTCTATTATGATTAGGATTATTATTGTTAGGATTTATATCTCCTAATCTATGTATATTTAGTTTATTAGTTTCCTTTTTATAGTTGGTTTAGGATTGATCACACATAGTGACAGCTATATAATGTACACTTTTTTACAATAATGGACAAAAAATAATAAATTATTTTCTCAACTGAAACCTTTCATATAGAAGAACACAGGAGAATAACTTTAGAAATATTCAAGTCTTTATTATATTTTCTTTTATGTAACTGGAGTTACCGAGGATGAGTGAGGAACCAATAATTTTAATAAGTTCGTATAAGAATGTTTACTGTTATATAGGAGGATGAGTGAGGAACTAATAATTCTAATAAGCTCGTATAAGAATGTTTACTGTTATATGGGACTATCAATGAGGACGTGTGTGCAAAATTTTTGGACGGAGTAATTTGAGTTGGGTCTGACTTAGTAGACTTGATTTACAGTCTTAATATTATATCAGGACAAGTGAGAGTTATATATGGTTAATCTTCTCTTTAATGCAAAAAAGAATCTCTATTGCCATGTAGTAGTTAGAATAGTCTAATCGAACTTTTAATAAATTTTAAGCCCTAAAAAGATAAACTATGAAAAAAAGTTATTACAAGAGAAAGAAAATGTATTAGAAAATATATTAAATGATTATGAGTGTCATATCTGAGCCATAAAGGAAGAGAAAGTTCTATGGTTTATCTCCTCCCTTTGTTGATACAGAAAGGAATCTCCTAAAAGGGATAAAATGTAAGTTAACTTGAGATTTGAAAAGTTTTCATTGATGCAAGTTGAAGACTGTAACTGTCATTGGGTCCTTCCTCTCTCTCAATTAGGCCAGTCAGTCCCCACAAATCCTTTCCAGCATTTCAATATGAGCCATGTTTAGAAGGTAAGAAAAATCTTGTCCTTTTACTCTTTTGTTTTCCATTGATTAATTTTCCTAACCAATCACAAAAGGTGACTTATTGTACATGGGAAGTAATATTCCACATTCTTGACATTGTGGCATTTGAAGTTGTTGGCTTCTTTGTGATTGTCCTTGAAAATACCATTACTGTTGGAATTCGTTTTCAAGGACTTATTGTGTTGCAGAATATGGTTTTTTTCTAGGTTGAAAATGTGAATCTTTGAATGTACAAGTTATGTTCATACTTTTCCTGCTCATCTGAAGGTTTAAGGAGTTCTTCTGCCTTGCATCGATTTCTCTCCGGTAGTTTCATTGCCCTGGTTCGACAAGTATGACAATCTCTTTCTACACATTGAATCATCCATCATATGCATTGGGCTTTATAAGCAAGAACAGAAGGCAAAGCATAGCTAGGAGAAATCCTGTTCTTACTATAAACCCTTCTTCAATCCTCCAAAGAACAGAGGAAAGTGGAAATTCTTGTGGTGATTTCTTGCTTATGCAGTGGAATTACTGTGGGCATTATTGGTGGTGTCTCTTTAAAATCCACTCTTAATTTTGTAAAACAAATTAGTGAAGTGGAATTTAAATGATGAGGAAAACAACATACCTTTCATTCTTTGTTCTGATCCAATGCTAAGCAAGAAGCAGAAGAGTCCATAGTTGTAGCAAATCTGAGGCAAAAAAGGTCATTTTTGGAGACTGCTGGAGTTGGTTGTATTGTGATGCCTTGCCATATATCAAATGCATGGTATGATGAAGTTGCCAAAGGATGTTGTGTTCCTTTCCTACACATTGGTGATTGTGTTGCCAAAGAATTGAAAGAAGCTTAGTTAGGTAAAGCCTCCTTAATGTCACGCACTTACTTTTTCTTGTAAGTAGTCGTGCGGCCTTAGCACTCCCGCAAATGCTAAGAAAGCCTTAACTTGCTCAAACTTCAGAGGCTAGACGGGAACGTTGGAAAGTTGTAGGCAAAGAGTGGACGAAAGAAGCTTATATCGCTTGAAAGGAGCTTACAAATACAAGGCTTAGAACTCTAAGTTCTGATGTGTGTATGTGATGTGTGTGTTGTGATGTGATGTGATGTTTTACAAATGAAGAGGGTGAGCCTATTTATAGGCAAGCACCTCCTCAATGGAGGGCTAAGATTAGTACATGTGGCAACGATCTAACGGTTGCCTTCTACCATTCTAGAATATTCTACCTAAAGGAATGTTCTAGAGAATTCTACTAGTTTACATGATGTCTCCTCCATGGTTCTAGAGACTTCCAGAGGATTCTAGAACCTTCTGGAATGTTCTAGAACTTTGTGGGCTTGTCTAGAATGTGGAAAAACCTCATGTCTTGCAAGCAGGGCGTGACATTCTCCCCCACCTATGCTCGCGATGCCCTCATCGCGCCTTCATCGTGGAATTGCTGGATATGGTCTTTGAATTGCCAAAGGGCATCTTCACGCTCCCAACTTGCTTCACTTTCGGGCAAGTTCTTCCACTTTACGAGATATTCCCAATAACTTGGTACACCTCGTCTTCGAATATGGCGATCGGCCAGTATGGCCTCGACTTCCTTGTCAAAGGAGGTGACCACGGCAGTTGGCGCTCGCTTAGACTCTCCTCGAGTGGGGTCCTCCATGTCTTCGTGATATGGTTTTAAAAGACTCACATGAAAGACCGGATGAATCTTGAGCCTGGAAGGCAATTGGAGCTTATAGGAGACCTTCCCAACACGTTTCAAGACCGGGAAAGGGCCCTCGTATCTCCTGATCAAGCCTTTGTGGACTTTCCTGAAGCTTTTGAATTGTTGGGGAAGAAGTTTTCACCATGACAAGATCGCCTTCCCGGAACTCCAATGGTCTTCTTCTCTTGTCTGCCCATTTCTTCATCCTTTTTGAAGCCTTGTTCAAATACGCCCGTGCCAATTCGGTTTGTTCATGCCATGATTTGGCAAATTTAAATGCTGATGGGCTCTTACCTTCATAGCTTGTGGCAAGAGTAAGAGGCGTTGTAGGCTGCTGCCCCATGATTACTTCAAAAGGACTTCGGTTGGTTGCTTCACTCCGTTGGAGATTATAGGAGAATTGGGCTACATCAAGCAACTTTGCCCAATCTCGTTGGTTGGCACTCACGTAGTGCCTTAAGTATAGCTCCAAGAGTGCATTGGTTCGCTCGGTTTGGCCATCACTTTGAGGATGGAAACTGGTGGAAAAGTTCAAATCTGAGCCAAGTAACTTAAACAATTCTGTCCAAAATCGTCCCGTGAAGCGCGGGTCTCGATCGCTCACGATGTTGGAGGGGACTCCCCAAAGCTTGACCACATTCTTCAAGAGTAGTCTGGCTGTCTCTTCGGCAGTGCAATCTGTAGGGGCTGGAATAAAGGTGGCATACTTGCTAAATCGATCAACCACCACTATTATACTGCCAAATCCTTCTGACTTTGGCAAGGAAGTGATAAAGTCCATGGAAACACTTTCCCAAGGCCTCTTAGGGATAGGCAATGGATCAAGTAGTCCCGGTGGTGCGTTTTGTTCAACTTTGTCTTGTTGGCATATGAGGCATGTTCTTACATAAGACTCCACCTCATCCTGCATTTGGGGCCAGTAATACGTGGTCTTCAACAAAGCAAGAGTGCGTTTCATACCTGGATGTCCAGCCCACTTAGAATCGTGGCATTCTTTGATCAACTCACGCCGAAGATTTCCCCATTTGGGCACAAAGAGTCGGTTTCCCTTTGTGTAAAGCATCCCTTCTTCTAGCCAAAAGCGCCTTGTCTTGCCTTCCATTACAAGGGCTATAAGATTTTTGGCTAGGGAGTCTTGTTGTAGGCCTTCCTTGATACGCTTGAGTAAGGGGCTATCAACTCGACTGATGGATGCAAGTTCTACCTTGCGGCTTAAGGCGTCAGCTACCACATTGGCTTTCCCAGGCTTGTATTCCAAGCTATAATCAAACTCTGCGAGAAAGTCTTGCCACCGAGCTTGCTTTGGACTAAGCTTCTTTTGAGTTTGGAAATAACTAGTAGCAATGTTATCGGTCATGATGACGAACCTGGAACCCAACAAATAATGTCGCCAAACTCTTAGGCAATGGATGATTGCTGTCATCTCTTTTTCTTGCACGGTGTAGCGACGTTCCGTCTCGTTAAGTTTGCGGCTCTCATAGGCTATTGGGTGACCATCTTGCATGAGTACGCCTCCAATAGCAAAGTCCGAAGCATCAGTGTGCACTTCGAAAGGCTTGGAATAATCAGGCAAGCTGAGAACTGGATCGTTACAAATGGCCTTCTTTAAATCTTCAAAGGCACGTTGGCAATCTTCGCTCCATGCCCATGGTCGATTCTTCTTAAGAAGATCCCGTCAAAGGTGCCGCTCGAGCTGAATAGCCTTTGATAAAGCGACGATAATAGTTCACAAGTCCAAGGAAGGATCTTAACTCATGAACTTTAGTGGGTGGCTCCCACCTTTGTATGGCTTGCACCTTTGTATCCTCCATCATGAGCTTTCCACCCTTTATCTTATGCCCTAAGAACAATACCTCTTCTTGGGCAAATGAACACTTCTCCTTTTTCACATATAGCTCATTGTCCTTCAGAACTTGAAACACTTTTCTCAAGTGTTCCTTGTGTTCCTTCAGTGTTTGGCTGTATATCACAATATCATCCAAGTAGACTACCACGAATTGATCGAGGTAAGGGTGGAATAGCTTATTCATTAAGGTGCAAAAAGTTGCAGGTGCATTTGTTAGACCGAAAGGCATGACTAAAAACTCGTAAGAGCCATACCTTGTTATGCATGTAGTCTTGGGCTCGTCACCGTCGGCAATACGGACTTGATAGTATCCCGAGCGAAGATCTAACTTGGTGAAATATCGTGCATGGCCAAGTTGGTCGAAAAGATCCGCTACGAGTGGGATGGGATACTTATTTTTAATGGTGACTTTGTTGAGAGCCCGATAGTCGATACACATTCGTAAGGAACCATCCTTTTTCTTCTGAAAAAGAACTGGGGCACCGAAAGGAGCTTTGGAGGGCCTAATAAAACCGGCATCTATTAAGCCCTTTAGTTGTTTCTTGAGCTCCGCTAACTCTGGTGGTGCCATGCGGTAGGGGCTCATGGCTGGTGGTTTGGCTCCCGGCTCTAACTCGATTTGATGATCGACCTCCCTTCTTGGTGGCAACTTCTTTGGTAATTCGTCAGGCATGACATCCCTGAATTCTCGAAGAACGCCTTCTATTTCCTTTGGAACAGTTGGTTGGGGAGGTATCTCCTCGTCGTCGTGCTCCTTGAGGATGGCTAGGTAGCTTTCCTCGTCCCTCTTCAAGCCTTTGTTGAACTGCATGGCTGACAATGCTTGCGGATCGGACTTGGTAGATCGTAGTGTTGGTACTACACAAGTCTTTCCTTCGTCCAAGATGCACATGGTGTTGGCAAAAGGAATGGGGAACGCCTTCACTTGATCTAGAAACTCCATCCCGAGAACTACCTTGAAATCGTCCATAGGTACTACGGACAAATCTGAGTAGCCCACCCACGCACCAAGGGTGGTCTTGACGCCTCGAGCGATGCCTTGTATTGGCTTGGCCATAGAGTTGACGGCTTTCATAGACCCAGTGCCGCCAACTATCTGAAGGCCTAGTCTATTGGCTTCCTCTGCGGAGATGAAGTTGTGGGACGCACCTGTGTCAAGTAAAGCTTTTGTCTCCTTCCCGTTGATAGTTGCATCTACGAACTGAAGTCCCTTGGCTTGAGTCTTCGGAGTACTTTGGATGACATTGAGGAGTTGTAGTGAGCCGACTTGAGCATCTTCCTTGTTGCCACTTGATTCGTGCCCCCTTGATATCGGCCGTCAAGGCATTGAGTGCCTTTGTCTTTGGACAATCTCGTGTCCAAAGTGCAGCTCGCCACATAAGAAGCATCCCCGTTTAGGGATGGAACGGTCAAAGTTCTCCTTTTGTTTGCCTTTATCCTTCGGCTTCCAAGGACTTTGACCTTGGCTTCGGTTTTCTTCCTTGCGGTTGCCTCGCCAATGTTCTCCCCCACCTTTGTTGGGACCACCCTTCTTCTCTTTGGACTTGAATGGCTCCTTTTTTGCTTGAGTAATCGATCAAGCTTTCGGCTATAGCGATAGCAGTGAGCAAGGTCTTGCACACCACGACGCCTAAGTTCGATTTTAGCCCAAGTTTGTAGACCGTCCATGAAAAAGAAGAGTGAGTCCTTATCGGACATGTCGGGGATTTCCAACACGAGGTTGGTGAAGTCTTTCACATAATCTCGGATACTTCCCAGATGTTTAAGCCTTCGTAGGCGACCACGTGCCTCTTCTTCGGCATTTTCCGGGCAAAATTGCCTCTTAAGCTCCCCTTTAAAATCATCAAAGGTAGCGATGGAGCACGTACCTCTCTTGACGTCTTCCTGCCGTCGGCGCCACCAAAGCATGGCTGTATCGGTGAGGTACAAAGCTGCGCTCTTGATCTTGGCTCCATCTTCTATGATGCCTACAGCATCGAAATATTGTTCTAGCCCCCATAAGAAGTTGTCTACTTCACGAGCATTACGCGTTCCTGCGAAACTCTTTGGTTTTGGGATATCGACCCGTCGGGGTTCCACCGTGGATGTGGTTGAACCAGTAAGAACCGCCTTCTTACATAAGGCTAGGTCCCCTCGAGCTTCCTCCAATTGCATTAGCAAGCTGTTAATCTCCCTTTGATGGACGTCTCGCAAACGAGCTACCTCGGCCATAAATTCGTCCCTAAGGGCCTGTAAGTCTTCTCGATTAGACTCACCTAGCTTGGTAAGGGCTTCACGCACCTCTTCATGGGTTTCGGCGACGTCGGCCTCTAGACCTTCCACCCGTTGGTCTAGATTCTCCATGTGTGCGTCCACGGCGCCCATGCCTTCCTCCACCTGAGTTAGGCGTAACTCAAAGCTAGCTGTGCGGTCCTTGGACTTCCCCCTCGGCTTTGGTACAACGGGGTCGCGCTGCTCCTCACGCCCCCGGCCTTGTTGCGATGACTCCACATTGGTGGTGTCGGATCCCGCCACTTGATCTCTGATGGTCTTCGTCATGGCTTCCAACCAAGCTCTGATACCACTTGTCACGCACTTACTTTTTCTTGTAAGTAGTCGTGCGGCCTTAGCACTCCCGCAAATGCTAAGAAAGCCTTAACTTGCTCAAACTTCAGAGGCTAGACGGGAACGTTGGAAAGTTGTAGGCAAAGAGTGGATGAAAGAAGCTTATATTGCTTGAAAGGAGCTTACAAATACAAGGCTTAGAACTCTAAGTTCTGATGTGTGTATGTGAAGTGTGTGTTGTGATGTGATGTGATGTGATAGTGTGTGTGGGTGTTTTACAAATGAAGAGGGTGAGCCTATTTATAGGCAAGCACCTCCTCAATGGAGGGCTAAGATTAGTACATGTGGCAACGATCTAACGGTTGCCTTCTACCATTCTAGAATATTCTACCTAAAGGAATGTTCTAGAGAATTCTACTAGTTTACATGATGTCTCCTCCATGGTTCTAGAGACTTCCAGAGGATTCTAGAACCTTCTGGAATGTGCTAGAACTTTGTGGGCTTGTCTAGAATGTGGAAAAACCTCATGTCTTGCAAGCAGGGCGTGACATTAAGCTGGAAGTCCTCTGCGCATTGGAGTTCTCTACTAATGTGACTCTTGAAGCAGCAAGGGTTTATCGGGAGAAACTTCAAAATCAGGTATTCCAATTAATTTGTTCTGTATAGCTGACTATGATTCCCATTTTATCCCTTAAAATCAAGGGATATGTATATAAGAAAGTGAGATTGAATTTCATGAGTTTTATGGAAATTCACTATAATTATTCATGAACAATTTTCGATTTTCCTATTTTAGCCAAAAAATTTATTTTTATTATTTTATATTCATAAACTATTTTTGAGTTGTCTAAACTGACAAATTTTTCATATACGATCACTAAAATGATGACACATCTATGGGATGTGACTTTTGCCACCAAAACCCAACTTCATATAGAAAATTTGAGTGGTTCAAAAATAGTTTATGAACACAAAAAGATAAAAAGAATCCTTTTTTAACTATAATTTAAGAAGGAAAAATTGCTTATAGGTATAGTGAATTTCTCATGGGTAAATATTAATAGTAAATTTATTTTTTGGATGTATATATATAGTCATTTTCCAAAGACTAAAATGTATGTTTCATCTTCCATTTTATTTCATATATAACGGTTCAAAATCGTCTGCCTCATTCCTTATACCATCCTCCCTCTCATTTTCTTTACTAAGAAAAAGAAAAATAAAACAGTGGGGGTTACTGATGCTTTGAGGTTGTGTTTCCTGATAAAGCAACAATGGAACATACTATATACTATAGTACTTGCAAATGGAAGCTTTAAGCAAGAAGGATATTGAAGGTGCTCAGAATTTGTTCAGAATCGGTTAAAGCATTAAGTTATGTAATCCTGGCATCTGATGACTTGAGAGATCTTTTGCCTCCAGATGATCCTCTTCTGCAAAAATGCATTGATCCAATAGGATTCATTGGTTAAGTCAATCATCAAATTTGCCCAATCTTCTGAAATATCCATAACCCATGTAATGTAATGCAATCAATGAATTTTAAGATGTATATATATATATGATCATGGTTCCTTTCCAATTGTAATTAATTAAAGATTTTCTCAGCATAATTCTTTATCTAGATTCTTGTTAATTTTGAGTTATTTTATCTCTATTAATAGTTTAAAAATTATCACTGTGATATTAAAAAGAAGAAGGCTACATAATAAGTGAAAAGTTTTCTAGTAGAGAAAATATTTTGAAAATTTAGCTAAACTTTTATTAGAGTCAAAAGTTTTAATCGTATGAATTACAAAAGTGTATATTTATATATAGAAGACTAATTAGGAAAAGATTAATTATGAAAAAAGACTAATTAGAGATGAGGAGAATCCTTGTACATATAAAAGGATCTTGATTCTTCTTAATTTCTTCCCTAATTTTTTATATTTGAAATCTTGATGATTGGAGTTTTGATTGATCCTCTTCAATACTTTCTTGTCTAGATTGAATCTCCTTAAAACTTTCCCTATCACTAAGCACCATCAAAGAACAAGATTTCTTTGACATACCGTTGGCATGACATCCAACTAAAATAAGCTCTAAATACATATTTTATTGGAATTTTTTTCCTCGATTGAGCGTAGGTTTAGGGTTTTTTTTTTTTTACATTGTGAGAGGGAATGTGAATCTAACACATAACCTATCACATAGTAACGTGTGCTTCTACCAACTGAGATACCACGCTGTCACATGTTTGGGGAAGGTTTGAAAACAAGTCTAATCTAAATGAGTTAGAAAATACATCCCATTATATATAACGGTAAAGATTGTCTCTTTGAATTCGAGGCAATTAATTTCTCTTCAGAAGAAATTAATCGTCAATAAGACGATAGTCCCCCTCGCGTAAAAACGAGGGAAGTGAGTCAAATTCATCAGGAAGTCAACTCGCTTTCTCTATCTTCTTTCATTCTATCACATCAATTAAGAGAACATTAATTGAACATATTATTCTTTTTTTTTTTTTCTAAACTAAGAGTATAAAAGGAACGAAGAGTATCGACGATTTTGCAAATCATAACTTCAAAAAAAACAAATCGGATTCTGATATTCTCTCATCGATACTCAGTTCCAGCTTGAGAATGAATTATAAGGGAGGAAAATCACATTTCCGAATCAGGAGGCGAGCTGACGTTGAATGATGGTAGCAGTGAGGAAAGCGAGCTAAGGGAAAGAGAGGAAGACTTGACGTATTCCACTTATTTTGTAGATTATGAGGGAAGCAAGAAGCTGAAGAACTCCAAGAACCAAGAGGCTGAGAAATAGAGCAAGTACTCTCTATAAGCATCGGTAAATATTTCAACAACATTGACAAGTTTTTTTATTCATATCAGGCATATTAAAAAAGTAAGGGTTTTAGTGTTACTAAAAAATCTGGTTCGAAAGGAACCGGTCCTTTTAGAAAATATCAAGCTATTAATTGTGATAGAGGTAGAAAAGCTAGCACTTATAAGCGGTCAAAGAGGATAGGATGCCCTACTCGTCTTTGTGCAATTTTGAGTGACAATGGAATGTGGAAAGTCTCAAAGGTTGTAGAACAACACAATCATGAATTACACATCTATGTCTAGGTTTATGCTTACTAATAGAAGTCTAAATTCTAATATGAAGAGGAAACTAGAAACGTACGACACAATTGGACTAAGGCCCAGCAAGAGTGTGAGAATTTTGAAGGTACAAGCTAGAGGACTGGACAAATTAGGATGTCTACCTAGAGATTGTAGGAACTATGTCTAGAAGGTGAGGAGATCGAACATTGGAGTTGGGGATGTTGATTGCATAAATATAATGTTCATTAGAATGCATCAAAAGAATAATGATTTCTTCCATTTGATTCGCATGAATAATGAAGGTAGGCTAGATAGTGTTTTTGGGGTGCACCCTCGAAGTAAAGTAGCTCATGAAGAGTTTAATGATGTAGTCTGTATTGATTCAATGTATCTTATTAACTGATACAAGATGTCGTTTGTGAGTATTATTGGAGTCAACCATCATGGCCAATCCACATTGTTTGATTCAAGACTCCTATCTCACGAGGACATAGAGACATATATTTGGTTTTTTCAGTACCTAGCTTGCAGCAATGGGAGTTCAAGTGCCTGCTACAATTATGACTGATCAATGTGAGAGCATGGTGAATACAATTAAGAAAGTTATGCCAAAAACAATTTAGCGGTACTGCATTTGATATATAATGTGCAAGCTTCCAAATAAATTTAGGGGTTTAAGGGAGCAGCTTCAAGAGGCAAGAAAGGAGTTCATATCTCTTGTTTATGACAGTTTTACAAATTAATGTTTGAGACTCATTGGAATCAGTTTGTTGCTAAGTATGGACTTGAAACAAATCAGTGATTGATTAAGCTATACAGTGAGAGAGAACACTAGGTTCATGTATACTTTAATCACATGTTTTGGACAGGGATATTGTCAACTCAGAGAAGTGAAAATATGAATGCCTTTTTTTATGGATATCTCCTTTCAACTATTGATGAGCTAGCTAGCCAATAGAAAAACTTGACTATGGGTTTCGGCTCATGTTTGGGCCGAGGGATAGGGTGATGGATATTGTGTAAGGCTAAAAGGATAGCAAGAGAGTGTAGCACGAGCGGTATAAGAAGAAGTGAGGGAGAAGCCCGTTTCTTCGGATTCCATCGGGATGGAATCCTCGGAACGGGTTTAACTCAATAACTCCTTCTCCTGCTAGGTATAGAACAACTTCGATCGTGCAGTTGCAAAGAAGTACATGGAGCTTTGAAATCGTGCTTCATTCTAAGTATCTCACGTAAAGGCAGCGTCTTGTTTGGTCGGAAGGTGCGCTACACTCCTAACAGTTGGTAGAATAACATGAGATTGCAATCAGGCATAAGGTGGAGAAAGAAGTGTATGTTAATTACAAATCGAGCAACATTTTAGTCAGAGCGATCACCTTCTTTGATTGGGAGAAGCAATTCCGAGATGCATACACTAACAAGCTGTTTGAAAATTTTCTAGATGAAATTAAGAAGAAGTTATACTATAATCAATTGGTTAGAAATAGTAATGAGGATATTGGATTTGAGGAAGAGAATCTGGTCGAAGAAGAGTTTGAGAAGTTTAAGATATTGTAGACTACTTTAGTGAATAACTTGTTTGTTAAGGAGTTTGTGTACACCGTTTTCTACCAGGAGGAGGGACGTATTTTGAAGTGCAATTGTAGACTGTTTAAGTACAGTGGGCTATTGTGTGCTTACATATTACAGGTTGCTTCAATTAAGAGAGTGAATAGATTTCCAGAAAGATATGTACTTCGAAGATGCAGGGAAGATGTACACCGTAGGCACTCAAGGATTTTCTTCAATGAAGGATATCCCCAAATGACCAATGAGTTTGAGAAGATCAAAGATGTTGAGAAAGCTTTTAATGAAACTGTAGGCTTAGCAATTGTAACCCCTGAGAGACTAGTGAGACTAAGGCAGGCTATTGAAAGCACCAGAGATGAGTTATTGAATTGGAATGCACTTGATTGCACGGACAATAGTGGTCCTCGGGTAACAATTTCTTGGGGTAGGGAGGAAAGGGAAATTCGGGATCCTCGGGTGCTTGTCTCTCGGGAAAGACCTCGAAGAAAATCGTTTAAGGTCTAACAATAATTTGATGTCTGTAGATACTAGGAGGCCAGCTCCTGCCGTGAATACTAATTCTGAGGGACAAGAAGATAGGATAATGAATTCTAGCAGGAATTCTAGGCGTACTAGAAGAGGTGGCGAGCAGGTATATTTTGGTCATTTAAAATGCTTTTTTTCAAATTTTTTACTATCACAAGCTAACTTGAGTTGTGTTGTATGTTCGTATCGGATTTCTAACGTTGAAGCGCAAGTTCCAATTCCTTCTTGTAGTATTCTAAGGATGCAACTAGCATTTGAAGAGGAAAATAAAGTGACTGTTGATTTGGGTTTAGGACTATGAGTTTTACTAAATTTAGAACTCATATTGTAACAATATTTTATGAACTGATATCCAGTAGGCTTATTTAGTTCATTGGATGCATACATTTGATAAGCAGAGTTAATAAATTATGAATCGGCACCGAGATGGCTGAGCTGGATGACTTTTTTTTCGCCCAAAAAGAAGGTCCGAGTTCTATGTCTCTTTTCACTCTGGCCAAGCTACAATCAAATGGAGTTACTAAATTGTAAACCGTCACTTATTTTTTTCTAGAATTATAAACCGACACTTGTTTTTTCTAGAATTATAACCGTCACTTGTTACATTAGTAATACCATGCTTGCGTTCCATAACTTGGATGTAAACATTAACGTTTGGGGACCTAGCTGACCAACCTATATGGGTCCTTTCCTCAGCACCGAACTTGCCTAGCTATATGAATTTGTTTCGCGCAAAATGAATGTCCTTATATGGAATTACACACTTGTACTTGTTATATTATCAATACCATACTTACTTTCTGTAACTTAGATCTAACCATTAACATTTGGGGACCTAGTTGAGCGACCTACTTGTATGGATCCTTTTATGTTGGACTGAGCTGCCCTAGGTGTATGGCAATTTTTTTCGTGCAAAACCAATGTTTGGGTTGTATGGCTCTTTTCTGTCTAGCCGAGTTTTACTTATATTGAGTTATGCACTTATACTTGTTACACTATCAATAGCATGCTTGCTTTCCATAGCTTGAATCTAAACATTAACGTTTGGGGACCGAGCTTGCCTAGCTGTGTGATCGAGTTGTATGGCTGTTTTCCCTCTGGCCGAGCTGGCCTTTTCTTTGTAGATAATTTTCCTTATATCTTGCCTTCTCCAATTTTCTTTTGTATATTTGGCTAACTAACTCCAAATTGAATGGGTCACTAAGGTAGTATTCTATGTCTACTCTTTCCATGTATATTACTTCTGCCCAACTAGGGTTTTAGGCAAAGAAAATAAAAATCAACATTCAAAGTACGAATGACTGAATAAAAATTCGAAAATACATTAACCATCCTGAACACCAAGTATTTTAAACAATATGATGAAGTGAAATACTAAACAGACAGAAATTGATATCATCCACTTCTTTTGTTGGTGGTATCAAATATTCTGCAAGCAGAAATCTAGATGGAAATCTATTCGTTTAATAATGTCTAAAATATCATTCTTCATTCTTTCGTGATCGACCTTAATTTTAGCAATTTCTCCTTCATTTGAACAAGCTAAAGTTGATTATGAACCATATTTGAAGGATTATTATCAACATCAATATAGGCCTCATCAAGCCACTTGAAAAATCCACATGATCTCTCAGATTCCTATGAGAAGGGAGATTACGAATAACTGAGTTGCATTTCTATAGTTATGATTAAGGTAAATGACATTAATTGAACAGTTTCTACACCTTGAAATTGCCACATACAATAAACTTTCTTCCTCTTGTCTTGGTTGTTTTTGAAGTCAATATTGGACCTAGAAACCCACACCAAAATTTCAAAGAGGAAGGGATTGTGAGTCCAGATGCGGAGTTTGCTATAGATGAGGATGAGCTTTTTTCTTGATCATGGCCATTTCTCTTTTTCTTTGATGGAGTTGATAGAGTATTCGGATAAGAACAGAGAAGTGTTAAGGGGAGCAAAGTAGAGTTGGAGCGGGTGCTATGAAATTATGAGGTCGTAGAGTTAATGAAGCTGATTTGATGCAGTAAAAGTTGGATACCTATAGTTTAGTTTTAAGTTAACCACAGTTCAGATTTTTTGTAAGTATAGTTTAAGGTTAGGGTTTAGTTAATTACTCAAGTAAAAATAAAAAGATGATGAACATAATCACAATCCTACATATAAATAAATTAAAATAATAATATAATCAAATAATAAGTCAATATGTAACGCCCTACCCCATAAACACCTAGCATGACTTTAAAAGTACGGACGTTATGAAATAGAGTTTGGATCTATATTGGTGGGATATAGTATTTTTGACACTTAGTAGTATTTTGGGATGCTTAGGAATAAGAATAAAATTTTATTATATTGAAGTTTTATTATTAAGGTTTATAAGTGCCTTTAAGTGGATTTTATTTTTAATACCTATTGTGTACATTTTAGAAATTTAAATATGTGATACCCCCAACCCTACCACTAAGTCAACTGCGGCTGAGTAGGGTATCTGCGTGCCTCTCGGCACTAAACTATAAGTCTAAAAACAAGAGTATAACCCCCTGGGCAACACTTAGAAGTATATATACAATATGCAGTGGAAAACTAAATAATCTGAACACTAAAAAAGACGCTCAAAATATAGGGTTCAAGAAAACTTCTTATCTTATGTAATTCCGATACAAAGATAGAAATATTTTACAAACAGCTCGAGTACAAGAGAGCAACATAATAACATGTCCTTCCGGAGAGACTTGAACCAAAATTCCATGCCTAAAATTTCAACGGTTTATTGTATCCCTGACGGTCCTGAGTTAATCTGAGAAGAAAACATGATATGGAAAAACGTTAGCGCGAACGCTCAGTGAGTCCACGTGTGTGTGTGTGCGCTATAGTGATTTCTTGAAAACAATGATAATGTAATTTCACAAAGCAGTACTTGCAACATTATAAGAAAACATTCTCTTTTAATGTTTTAACAGAACTGATACTTGAACCTACATGAGGGTTTCGAGCGCAGCTGGGAAGTTTGAGCGAATAAAGACATATAAGCGCAGCTTCTATGCCCCGAATTTAAAAGAACATGTTATGCAATAGTGGGGCTCCACGGACAAAGTCCAGATCCCCAAAACGAGGTCATCAGAGCCAAGTTCTAGTCAATACCAGCCAAACACCATACAAGCGCTCAATTACAAACAACCGCACTCCTATATCACTAGTCAAAACAGGCTACAGACTTTTGGGGCACCTACCAGGTCTGTCCTGGGGCCAACCTCAGTTTCGAGCACCTCCTGACTCTCCACTAGGCGACTATCCCACTGCAGAGCATGATGCAATGTCAATGTAAATACCGATTGGGCTACGCCCTCCAGGTACTACGCCCCTTTTCAAGTGGATCCACCCTCAAAGTCAAAAACCCGTCCACGTCATTGGAAGAGGCCTAAGTACGGGAGACTAGCCACGTACAGTGCAATCCGCTAATGCGTCCGTTCACTTGATTTTCACCAAACTTTAACCCTGCTCGGAATGAGGTTTTCATATGTATTTACAAATCGAAAGGCCAATTGCCCGACCATCATAACAGATTCAAGTCATAAACATTTCAGAGCACCAAAAATCCTCATCCGCCAATCATCACATGCTTATGCAAATTTCACAATTATGCCAATGCCAGGCCTTTATTTATGCATGTTGAAACATGTAACTTTTCAGGACCAAAGCATTCTCCAGCTTATGCAGATTTTACAAACATGCCATGTTTACATTCATACATGCCAAATCATATAACTTTTCAAAAAAAAGTATTTTCCAACTTATAAATATTTCCAGAAAACCCGTGCACTGACTAGTTCTTTTTCACAACAATAATAATCTGTTTTAAAAAGATAACACCTATATAGAGCACTGGCCCTATGCATTTCTAATGAACATGTAACACATCGTGGAGAACATCTTCAATTAAGAAAAACATGGCACGTTATACCGTTTCAAAAATAGTAGATATTTTATGATAAGTTTAGATACCATATTTATATAGCCCATAACTTTTGAAATAATATAATAAAATAGAGTTTGTGGACTCACCTGAATGTAGATCTAGTGCTAAGATCCTACAAAATAATAATATGAAAATACTTAATACTTGGGTACTGATCAAATAGTCCTATTCCCTAAATAATATCGAAATCCTACGAAAGGAATTTTAGGATGTATATATATACCTATATAATGATATATACTTATAATAATTCTTTAAAAGATCGAAAGTCCTATACTCTTAAAAAAATATACTCTCCCAAAAAACCATAATTAACTATATACTATATACTAAAAATCTATTTAAAAATATTTAATCCTAAAATAAATAACTAACTTAAAATATATACTTATATATATAATCTAACTAGAAATAAATCTCCCTATATACCAAAGAAAACAAACAAACAATACACCTAAACTATATATATATATATATTCTAACAAGATTAAAAGGAAAAGAACTTTCAAGGAAAATAAAGAAATAAAATACCTAAATTACTAATCTTTAAGTATCTAATATGGCTGCCAACAAAGATCATTAAAAAAGAAAAAAAGATGACACATATATATATAGAGAGAAAACAAGGCGGTTCTGAGGCCAAAAGGAGAAAAGAAATAAAGGGGAGTGGTGACGGGTGGCTAGTAGCGGTGGCAAAAGCTTTCTTAGTCATTAAGTTTTTTTTTTTAAGCACTATTTGAAAATCTTATATGAAAATGTCAAGTAATTAAATTTCTAAAATACAAATATTAGGTATTCTAAAAACATTCCCACTTAAAGGCACTTATAAACCCTACTACTAAAAGCTCATAATATTTTACTCTCATTCCTATTTATTTTCAAAATACCACTAAGTATCAAAACAATATACTCCACTACATTTGATCCTAAATTCTACTTTCATAACGCCCACAATTTTTGGAGTCATGGTAGGTGTTTATGGGGTAGGGCGTTACAAAATCCTTGACATTTTCATATAAGGATTAAAAAAAAAAAACTTAGCAATTAAGAAAACCTGCCACTACCTCTCTAGCCACCCGTCGCCCCACCAATTTCTTCCGTTTCTTTATCTTTTCTTTCTCTCCCCACTAATAGCCATAATGTTATATATATATATATATGGTTTCCGTGACATTTTGTTTTGGCAACAAAAAAAAAAAAAGGGGGGGGAGGGGGGAAGGGTGGAAGAGGAAGTAGACTTCAACCTCAGGTTAGTATTTTCTTTTTCTTTTATTTTTATTTTTACTTCCATTCCCATTAAGACTGTATAAGTATATAGGTATATATATATATATTTAAATTGGTTACTTATTTAAGGATTTAAATGTTTTAAATGAATTTTTAGTATATAATATATAATTAATTATGGTTTCTTGGGAGAGTATATATTTTTTTTAAGAGTACAGGATTTTCGATCTTTTAAAAAATTATTATAAGTATATATATATATATCATTATATAGGTATATATATATATATATGCATCCTAAAGTTCATTTCGTAGGATTTCGATATTATTTAGGGAATATGACTATTTGATCGGTACCGATGTATTATGTATTTTCATATTATTATTTGTAGGATCTTAGCATCAGTTCTAAATCAAGGTGAGTCCACAAATTCCATTTTATTTTGTTATTTCAAATATTACGAGACATATAAATATGTTATTTCGAACCATCACAAAGTGTTGCTATTTTTGGAAGGATATCACTCAGCGTGTTTTTGGAGATGTTCTCCACAATGTGTTACGTGTTCCTTAGAAAAATGCATAGGAGCGGTGTTCCATATAGGTGTTTCTTTGAAAACAGATTATTACGGTGGTGAATAAGAAGTTTGTTGTACACAGGTTTTTCCTGAAAATATTCATAAATTGGAAAATATTCTAGCTTGAAAAGTTACGTGTTTTGACATGCATGAATATAGATCTGGCGTTGGCATAATTGTGAAATTTGTATAGACATGTGATGGCTAACGGATGAGGATTTTTACTACTCTATAATGTTTATGACTTGAATTTGTTCCGACGGCTGGGAAAATAGCCCTTCGGTTTGTAAATACATGTTAAAACCTCATTCCGACTAGGGTTAAAGTTTGGTGAAAATCAAGTGAACGGATGCGTTAGTGGATTGCACTGTAAGTGGCTAGTCCCCCGTACTAGGGTCTCTTCCAATGACGTGAACAGGTTTTTGACTCTGAGGATGGATCCACTTGAAGAGGGGCATAGTACCTTGAGGACGTGGCCCAATCGATATTTACGTGGACATCGCATCATGCTCTATGGTGGGACGGTTGCCTAGTGGAGAGTCAGGAGGGGCTCGAAACTGAGGTTGGCCCCAAGGCAGACCTGGTAGGTGCCTAAGGAGTCTGCAGCCTATATTGACCAATGATATAGGAGTGCGGTTGTTTTGTAATTGAACGCTTGTATAGCGTTTGGCTGGTATCAACTACGAGATGCCGGAACTTGGTTACGATGGCCTCGTTTTGGGGATCTGGACTTTGTCCGTAGAGCCCCACTATTGCATTAGATGTTTTAAATTTGGGGCGTAAAAGCTGCACTGATGTGTCGTGATTCGCTCAGACTTCCCAGCTGCGCTCGAAACCCTCATGTAGGTTCAAGCATCAGTTTTGTTAAAATAATAAAAGAGAATGTTTTCTTATAACATTGCATGAATTGCTTTGTGAAACTGCATCATCGTTGTTTTAAAAGAAATCACTACAGCACAAACACGTGGACTCACTGAGCGTTCGCGCTCACGTTTTTCCATATCATGTTTTCTTCTCAGATTAGCTCAGGACGGTTTGGGGCCCAGCAAGCCACTGAAGTTTTAGGCCAGGAGTTTTTGGATCAAATCTCCCCAGAAGGGCATATGTTTATGTTTTATCTTTCCTAGACTCGAACTGTTTGTAAAGTTTTTTTCTTTTTATGTTGTCGTGTAAAGTTGTTGAAGCATGATACTTTTGTTTTTATATTGAAACGATCATGGGAAGCTTTTTAATCTTGTGTTCTTAGCGCACTAGTAGTATTTAATTTACTTAAGTTTTCTGCGTACTTTGTGTGTATACCTGTTAGTGTTGTCCTAGGGTTGTGTTTTATTGTGGAACTTATAGTTTAGTGCCGAGAGGCACGCAGATGCCCTACTCAGCCGCAGTTGACCTAGTGGCAGGGTTGGGGGTATCACAGGTGGTATCAGAGCATCTAGGTTCGATACTAGGTTTGAAACGTTGGTTTTAGACAAGCTATAAGAGTCAACTGTTTAAACTTTAAAGTCAACCATATGATTTATTGGTTAGTACTGACCCTGAGATTTTTTTTTGTAAGGACTAGATGGCGCACCACCCCCACAGATGGATATATCAAGAGGGCACACTCGTAGATGAGCCTAGCAGGACTACGTTATCATCATCATCATCATCATCATATTTCCTTTGGGAGATTGTCCCAGAGAGGGTACCAATTCCGGTGATTGACCTTTCCGATGATGAGTCAGTAGAAGGACCAGAGATAGCACCTTGGCACCGGGAGTAGGGCTTGGAACATCGATAGAAGAGGACCCTAGTGAACCCACATCAGACTCAGAGATGACGCCCGAGCCAGAGAGAGCTGCACCGGCGGCCGCTGGGGATATAGGTACCTCTGTAGGAGATAGTTTGCCAACAGCAGCATCCCTAACCCCTACCCGTGGAGTCTGTATCTTTTTTTCCAACACTACCATCATTACTTCGGGATGGGGTCAAGGAGCATGACATCTATGGCTATTGTTTGTAGAGTGAGCAGCGGGTTGAGGCCACTGGACAGTAGATTATGGAGCTGAGAGAGGAGATTTCCCGGGTAGATGCCCTATTCTATACGGCTCGCCAGGCATATCGACAGGCAATGACGAGGGCTGTTATGCTAGAGGCAGAGCTTGTTCAGGCGCGAGAGGCATACGCGGCCTGAGAGAGAGAGAGAGAGAGAGAGAGAGAGAGAGAGAGAGAGAGAGAGAGAGAGAGAGAGAGAGAGAGATTATGGAGCTGATTGACGAGCGGACTGGCTTAGGCAATTTATCGCCCAGTTCCTTAGTACTACTAGAGATTTAGTGGATAGGGCCGGTGTCGAGTTAGAGTCCCGACCAGGATATTCTGGTAACCAGTGTCCTCAGGCGGAGTAGGTGTTGCATAAAGTACATGTAGATTTGTATATTTGGTCACTTAGATAGGTGCGAGTAGTGTTTTTGTCGATACTTGATGCAGTAAGCTTAGGGTCGTAGGTATGAGGTCCTTAGGTTTTCGACATGTATAGCAACCCGGCCATATATTTTTTAGGTGGTAGGACCAAGATGATCTGACTGTATCTTGACAGTACTTGTACTAGAAAAATCCTCATTTTGAGTTATATATATATATGTTTATAGGTAAGTATTGATGTTAGTGCCTAGGATAAATTTATGTTTACTTGTTGTAGAGTATCTGTAACCTTAGAGGTTTATTAGTGTTGGAACTTTTTGGTTTTTAGAGACATGTCAGGTTCACAATCCCCCAATCATGCAAATGAGGCTGCGTCTGAAGTTCTCAAAACAGACAGTCTGAGCCTATGTAGGAGGCCACACCTTGTCCAGAACAAGCCACGCACAAGGTAATTGAGAATTTTATGATCAAGATGACAGAATTGTTAGAAACTTCAATGGCCACAAGAAGAAACGAACGAGTACCGGTCACTGGAGCAGATGAAGCACCAGAACGATTTCTCAAGTTTCGACCCCTGGAGTTCTATGGAGAAGTTGAGCAAGAAATTAAAGCTGAACTGTTCTTTGAGCAGTTGAATGATATTTATGATACCCTTAAGTAAGAATGTTTGCAGCTTTTAGACTCTGAGGAATGGCAAAAGATTGGTGGCTTTGAGCTTCCGAAGCTTGGACACTTAAGAACCAACCATGGACCTGGAACGATTTTCAAGAAGAATTCAAAAAGGAATACATACCTCGTTGGGTTCGTGAGCAACGGGAGGACGAGTTTCAGCAATTGAGACAAGGTAACCTGACAGTTGCCTAGCATACAGCAAAGTTCAATAGGTTAGCTAAGTATTGCTTAAGGTTGATAGACACTGATGAAAACAAGACGTGACAATTTGTGAAAGGATTAAGGGTTGAACTACAACGAGCATTGGCTCCCTTGCCACCGATGGGATTCGCGGCCACAGTTGAAGCGGCCACGCGAACAGAGATAGCTGATCAAGCAGTTATACAGAGGAAATCAACCATTAGTTCAATGACGACTCCATATAAACGTCCTAGACAAGGACCATGGAAACCTAGAGATTTCAAGAGATGCCGTAGTGAGCAAAGGACTGGAAATGAAGGCCGACCAACTGTAACCCCTGGAGGAGCCCATAGAGTATGTACATACTATGGACGAAGTGGACATGTGGCTGAAATGTGTTATCAGAAGTCAAAACTATGTTATCAGTGTGAAAAACCAGGGCATGTTAGAGACCAGTGCCCTGAGATGCAACAAGTACCTCCGGAGACGTCCAAAAGGGCAGGCCGACCCCCGGTTATAAGAGGAGCAACGGAAAGAAGGAATAATAAGCCACAAATAAAGGCTAAAGTTTATGCATTGGATGGATTGCCTGTAGACACTGAAGCAAAAGTAGTTGACGGTATGATACAAATCTTTTCTCAACCAGCAAGAGTACTCATTGACCCTAGAGCTATGCATTCTTTTGTGAGCTTACATTTCATAAAACATATTCCTATACCTTCTGTTAACATGCATTACCATTTGATAGTTAGCACTCCTATGGGCATGAATAAGATCACTGAGG
Organism: Catharanthus roseus; assembly: GCA_028651295.1. Taxonomy (NCBI): domain Eukaryota; kingdom Viridiplantae; phylum Streptophyta; class Magnoliopsida; order Gentianales; family Apocynaceae; genus Catharanthus; species Catharanthus roseus. The sequence continues at coordinate 5,469,878 of JAPQWS010000086.1, read as the reverse complement.
TAAAGTACCATGATTGTGACATCTGTGTTGAGAGTGTGGTTTTATCCGGAGATTTAAGTTGGTTAAGTTTAGCTGACCGAGTATGCCAATCCTAGTGTTTCAAGGGAAGCGAACGAAATGGGAGAATCTCTTTTTGCCTGGCATAAAATCCAGAAAGTTACTATGGAAAGGATGTCAAGGGTACCTATCATATTTACTCAACAAGCCTAAGGAGGAGGTAAATTTAGAAACAGTACCAATAGTGAAGGAGTTTGTGCATGTTTTTTCTAAGGAGTTAACGACGCTACCCCCGGATTGAGAAATGGAGTTCGGCATAGAATTAGTACCTGATGCTAAACCAATATCTCGAACTCCATATTGGATGGCACAGGAGGAGTTAAAAGAGTTGAAAAAGCAACTACAAGAATTGTTGCAGCAAGGATACATTCGTCCAAGTACATCTCCTTGGGGTGCGCCAGTTTTGTTTGTAAAGAAGAAGGATGGAACCCTCAGGATGTGTATAGATTACAGAGGATTAAATAGTGTGACAGTCAAGAACAAATACCCACTACCCCTCATTGATGAGTTATTTGACCAACTTCGAGGAGCGGGATGTTTTTCCTAATTGGACTTGAGACAGTGGTATTATCAAGTCAGGATAAGAAAAAAGGATATTCTGATTATGGCTTTCAACACACGATATGGGCATTACGAGTTTGTGGTTATGCCATTTGGATTGACTAATGCACCGGTGACATTTATGGACTTGATGCATAGAGTCTTTAGTCCTTACCTGGATATGTTTGTGGTGATTTTTATTGATGATATTCTTGTTTCTTCACCCAACCCTGAAGCTCATGAACAACATCTTCGAAAAGTGTTGCAAACTCTACGGGAGCATAAGTTGCATGCTAAGTTTGGTAAATGTGAATTCTGGATAAGTCAAGTCACTTTCCTAGGACATGTTATCAGCCAGGAAGGAATCTCGGTAGATCTTGCGAAAGTAGAAGCAGTGACCCATTGGACGCAACCCAAAACACTAACCGAAGTACGTAGTTTCTTGGGTATGGCAGGATACTATCGAAGATTCATAAAAGACTTTTCTAGGATTGCTGGACCTCTAACACAATTAACACGAAAAGCAACCAAGTTTGAGTGGACGAGGAAGTGGAGAGGAGTTTTTAAGAATTGAAGAACCGACTAACGTTGGCACCAGTGTTAACATTACCCGATCTGAACAAGGAATTTTCACTGTATATCGATGCTTCAGGGAAAGGTCTAGGAGCTGTGTTGATACTAGATAGGTAGATTATTGCATATATTTCAAGAAAGTTAAAGGATCATGAACGGAATTATCCGACACACGATTTGGAGTTAGCAGCCATCGTGTTTGCACTTAAGAAGTGGCGACACTACCTGTATAGGGCTAAGTATGAGATATTCACTGATCATAAGAGCTTAAAGTATCTGTTTTCTCAAAAGGACTTGAACATGAGACAACATCGATGGATGGAACAGCTGGAAGAATATCGATGCCCGATTAACTATCATCCCGGAAAGGCGAATGTGGTGGCAGATGCATTGAGTAGAAAAGCAAAGATATCAAGTCTTAGCTTCACATCCACCCTACAACAAGATATTAGAAGCGCCCAAAAGAATAATGAGTTCCAGGAGTTCAAAAACTGTGTGGAAGCTAAGAAATTGGAAGATTTTCGAGCATTAGAAGCTGATGGGAGCATATACTTTTGGAATCGGTTGTGTGTACCCAATGATACTGAATTAAGCGTGAGATTCTAGAGGAAGCACATAGAGGTAAGTATTTAATGCATCCTGGAGAGAATAAGATGTACAAAGATTTAAAGCAAAAGTTTTGGTGGAACGGAATGAAGAGAGAGACTGCATAGTACGTAGCAGCCTATCTTACATGTCAAAGGGTTAAGGCGGAACATCAAAAGTCAGCAGGACTACTACAACCGCTACCTGTTCCCGAATAGAAATGGGATCATGTGACAATGGACTTTGTCACAGGATTGTCCAAGAGATATAAGTATGCTATCTGAGTAATCGTTGATTGTTTAATAAAAGTGGTTCATTTTATTGCCATTAATATGACATACCCTTTGGATAAGTTGGCACAGATCTATATAGATGAGATTGTCTGACTTCATGGGGTGCCTGTTGATATTGTATCCGATAGAGACCCAGGGTTTACCTCAAGGTTTTGGCCTAAGTTCTAGGCAGCTACGGGGACCAATCTAAGTTATAGCACCACAGCATATCCCCAAACTTATGGACAGTCTGAAAGGACAATTCAAACCCTAGAGGATATGTTAAGATCTTGCACCTTACACTTTGGAAATAAGTGGGTTGACAATCTCGCTTGTGCTGAGTTTGCTTATAATAATAGCTACCATTCTTTGATCGGAATGACACTGTTTGAAGCATTATATGGTAGGAGATGCAGAACACCTTTGTACTGGGATGAAGTCGGAGTTCGATCCCATTGGAGATAAAGAAACTTGATGCCAGAACTGGAGGAGATGCAAAAACAAGGTAGGATAATTCAAGATCGCTTCGGACAGCTAAAAGTAGACATAAGAGCTATGTCGACAATCGAAGAAGGGATCTGGAGTTTAGTGTGAGAGATCGAGTTTTCTTAAAACTTACACCACATCGTGGAAAACTGAGATATCTGAGGGGAGGAAAGTTAAGCCCCCGATATATCGGACCGTTTGAAATTATTGACAGGGTTGGTAAAGTGGCATATCGGCTCGCCTTGCCAAATGAAGTGATGGGTATACATGACGTGTTGCATGTATCACAATTAAAGAAGTATCATCCTGCACCTGATCATGTTCTCAATGATGACCAATTGGAATTACAAGCCGATCTGTCATACAAAGAAAAACCAACTGAGATTATAAAACGAAGCGTAGAAGAGTTACGCGGGAGACAGATTCCATTGTGTAAAGTGGTATGGAGACATCATGGGATCGAAGAGGTAACCTGGGAAACTGAGGGGTACTTGAAGAAAAAGTATCCAGAGCTTATAGGTACGTAACTATTCAATTTCGAGGACAGAATTTCTTATAAGGAGGGTAGAATGTAACGCCTTACCCATAAGCACCTAGCATGACTTTAAAAGTACGGATGTTATGAAAATAGAGTTTGGATCTATATTGATGGGATATAGTGTTTTTGACACTTAATGGTATTTTGGGATACTTAGGAATAAGAATAAAATTTTATTATATTGAGGTTTTATTATTAAGGTTTATAAGTGCCTTTAAGTGGATTTTATTTTTAATACCTAGTGTGTGCAATTTAGAAATTTAAATATTTGACATTTTCATATAAGGATTTAAAAAAAAAACTTAGCAATTAAGAAAACCTGCCGCCACCTCCATAGCCACCCGTCACCCCACCAATTTCTTCCGTTTCTTTTCCTTTTCTTTCTCCCCCACTAACCACCATAATGTTGTATATATATATATATATATGGTTTGCATGCCATTTTGTTTTGGCAAAAAAAAAAAGAGGGGAAAAGAGGAAGTAGACTTCAACCTCAGGTTAGTATTTTCTTTTTCTTTTTTTTTTTAATTTTATTTCCATTCCCATTAAGACTATATAAGTATATAGGTATATATACATTTTAATTGGTTACTTATTTTAGGATTTAAATGTTTTAAATGAATTTTTAGTATATAGTATATAGTTAATTATGGTTTCTTGGGAGAGTATATATTTTTTTTAAGAGTATAGGATTTTCGATCTTTTGAAGAATTACTATAAGTATATATATCATTATATAGGTATATATATACATCCTAAAGTTCATTTCGTAGGATTTTGATATTATTTAGGGAATAGGACTATTTGATCGGTACCCAAGTATTAAGTATTTTCGTATTATTATTTTGTAGGATCCTAGCACCAGATCTACATCTAGGTGAATCCACAAACTCCATCTTATTATGTTATTTCAAATATTACGAGACGTATAAATATGTTTTCCGAACCATCACAAAATGTTGCTATTTTTGGAATGATATCACTCAGCGTGTTTTTGGAAATGTTCTCCATAATGTGTTACGTGCTCCCTAGAAAAATACATCGGAGTGGTACTCCATATAGGTGTTTCTTTTAAAACGGATTATTATGGTGGTGAATAAGAAGTTTGTTGTACGCAGGTTTTTCTGAAAATATTTATATGTTGGAAAATGTTCTAGCTTGAAAAGTTACGTATTTTGACATGTAAGAATATAGATCTGACATTAGCATAATTGTGAAATTTGCATAAACATGTGATGACTGGCGGATGAGGATTTTTACTACTCTGTAATGTTTATGACTTGAATCTGTTCCGACGGCCGGGAAAATGGCCCTTCGGTTTGTAAATACATATGAAAACCTCATTCCGACCAGGGTTAAAGTTTGGTGAAAATCAAGTGAACGGCCACGTTAGCGGATTGCACTGTACGTGGCTAGTCCCCCATACTAGGGCCTCTTTCGATGACGTGGACGGGTTTTTGACTCCAAGGGGGATCCACTTGAAGAGGGGCGTAGTACCTTAAGGGCATGGCCCAATCGGTATTTACGTGGACATCGCATCGTACTCTGCGTTGGGATGGTCGCCTAGTGGAGAATCAGGAGGGGCTTGAAACTGAGGTTGGCCCCAGGGCAGACCTAGTCGATGCCCCAGGAGTCTGTAGCCTATTTTGACCAGTGATATGGGAGTGCGATTGTTTTGTAATCGAGCGCTCGTATGACGTTTGGCTGGTATTGACTACGAGATGCCAGAACTTGGTTCCGATGGCCTCGTTTTGGGGATCCGGACTTTGTCCGTGGAGTCCCACTGTTCCATTATATGTTGTTTTAAATTTGGGGTGTAGAAGATGCGCTGATGTGTCTTAATTTTCTCAGACTTCCCAGCTGCGCTTGAAACCCTCATGTAGGTTCAAGCATCAGTTTTGTTAAAATAATAAAAGAAAATGTTTTCTTATAACATTGCATGAACTGCTTTGTGAAACTGCATCATCATTGTTTTAAAAGAAATAAGTACAGCACATACACGTGGACTCACTGAGCATTCGCGCTCACGTTTTTCCATTTCATGTTTTCTTCTCAGATTAGTTCAGGACGGTCAGGGCCCAGCAAGCCACTGAAGTTTTAGGCCAGGAGTTTTTGGATCAAATCTCCCCAGAAGGGCATATGTTTATGTTTTATCTTTCCTAGACTCGAACTGTTTGTAAAGTTTTTTTTCTTTTTATGTTGTCGTGTAAAGTTGTTGAAGCACGATACTTTTGTTTTTTTATTGAAACGATCATGAGAAGTTTTTTTTTTTAAATCCTATTTTCTGAGCGCACTAGTAGTATCTAATTTACTTAAGTTTCCTGCGTACTTTGTGTGTATACCTGTTAGTGTTGTTCTAGGGTTGTGTTTTATTGTGGAACTTATAGTTTAGTGCCGAGAGGCACGCAGATGCCCTACTCAGCCGCAGTTGACCTAGTGACAGGGTTGAGGGTATCACACGATATATATAATACATATATTTTTATCGTATAATATTTTATTTCAGTTAATTTGGTATTTCATAATGTTTGATTGATACCGAACACGATATGGTTTAATTCATAATTAAGTTTTACTAATTCGAATAAAAAGTTACTAATTATTAAAATAATACACATGTAATCTTTCATTTCACAGTTACAATATAGTATTATGATTGTCAGCACCGTGTCATGAATAAAATTAATTATTATTAATGTTTATATATGATATATACTAAATGAGTTATTAAGAAAATAATAGATCATATTTTCATTTATTTACATTCATAATATATATATATACAGTAAATGAGTTATTATGATCATCTTATATATTAAGTGAGTTATTGTACACATTACAATGAAGTAATTTTATTAGTGACACAGTAAATATATTCGTAATACTATCTTGTTAAGTGAAATAAATGATTATATGATGTATTATTTTAATAACATGATTATATTATTCACAAAATAACTTGATTTTTGTCTAGAAACTAGAATTTCTACTATTTTTCTATAGATTGCACTTCTAGTACTATGATTTCAACGGCTTAAATAATTTCTAAATTTTATTAAATGAATTACTTTTGTTTTAAAGAATTTATTATTTTAAGTCATTTGATATAATAATATAATTATATTATTCGCAAAATAACTTGTTTTTGTCTAGAAACTAGAATTTTTATTATTTTCTATATGTTGCACTTCTAGCACTATAATTTCAATGACTTGAATAATTTCTATATTTTATCAAATAACTTACAATTGTTTTCAAGAACTTATTATTTTCAATCATTTCATATAATAATATGATTATACTATTCACAAAATAACTTGTTTTTCGTCTAGAAATTAGAACTTCTACTATTTTCTATATGTTGCACTCTTAACACTATAATTTCAATTACTTGAATAACTTCTATATTTTATCAAAGAACTTACTTTTTTCCATAAGGAACTTATTATTTTCAATCATTTGATATCATAATATGATTATACTATTCACAAAATAACTTTTGTTTTCATCTAGAAACTAAAGTTTCTACTATTTTCTATATACTGCACTTCTAGCACTATAATTTCAATGACTTAATAATTTCTAAACTTTATTAAGTAACTTATTTTTTTTTTAAAGAACTTATTATTTTAAGTTATTTAATATAATAATATGATTATATTATTCATAGAATAACTTGTTTTTTTGACTAGAAACTAGAATTTCTAGTAGTTTCAATATATTGCACTTCTAGCATTATAATTTCAATGACTTGAATAATTTCTATATTTGATCAAATAACTTACTTTTATTTTAAAGAAATTATTATTTTCAATAATTTCATATAATAATAAGATTATATAATTCACAAAGTAACTTGTTTTTCGTCCAGGAACTAGAATTTTTACCATTTTCTATATATTGCACTTCTAGAACTATAATTTCAAGTACTTAAATAATTTCTATATTTTATCAAATAACTTACTTTCTTCATAAAAGAACTTGTTATTTTCAATCATTTGATATAGTAATATGATTATATTATTCACAAAATAACTTGTTTTTCGTCTAGAAACTAGAATCCGTTTGTTTTCTATATATTGCACTTCTAGTACTATGATTCCAAGGACTTAAATAATTTCTAAATTTTATCAAATAACTTACTTTTTTTTAAAGAACTTATTATTTTAAGTCATTTGATATAATAATATGATCATATTATTCAAAATATAATTTTTTTCGTCAAGAAATTTGAATTTCTATTATTTTCTATATATTGAACTTCTAGCACTATAATTATATTGCACTTCTAGCACTATAATTTTAATGACTTAAATAATTTCTAAATTTTATCAAATAATATTTTTTTAATGAACTTATTATTTTTATTCATTTGATATATTAATATGATTATAGTATTCACAAAAGAACTTTTTTTTTTTTGTCTAAAAATTAGGTTTTCTAATATTTTCTATATATAGCACTTCTAACACTATAATTTCAAGGACTTGAATAACTTTTATATTTTATCAAATAACTTACTTTTTCATGAATAAATTATTATTTTCAATCATTTGATATAGTAATATGATTATCGTTTTCAAAAAATAACTTGTTTTTGTTTAGTTATTAGAATTCTATCTATTTTCTATATATTACACTTCTAGCATTATAATTCCAAAGACTTCAATGATTTCTAAATTTTATTAAATAACTTAAGTTTTTTAAGTGAACTTATTATTTTAAGTCATTTGATATAGTATTATGATTATAGTATTTACAAAATAACTCATTTTTCATAGAAAAATTGAATTTCTACAATTTTCTGTATATTACACTTCCAACACTATAATTTCAAGGACTTAAATAATTTATAAATTTTATCAAATCACTTAATATTTTTATAAGAAATTATTTTAATACATTTGATATAGTAATATGATTACAGTAATCATAAAATAATTTGCTTTTCGTCTATAAATTGAATTTTTACTATTTTCTATATATATTTGTGCTTATAGCACTAAAATTTCAAGGACTTAAATATATTTGTTACGAATAACGAAACCATTTGGTAAGTGATCGATATAGGTTTTGCCAATTCGAAGATATTGGTTACCGAATGGTTTTGATATTCGTCTAAAATTATAATTTCTATTATTTTCTATATATTGCACCTTTATCACTGTAATTTCAAGGACTTCAATAATTTCTAAAATTTATTAAATAACTATATGAGTTGTTTTCGTTAATAACATACTTGATATAATTATGATAATATGTTTTTAAGTCATTAATATGATATATTATAATGTTAATTATTAATTTTAATTTGTAAAAAAATACTTTTAATTAGTATTTCCCTCCCAATTTTCCCACCAAAATATTTCCCTCCAAAATCTTTCCCTACAAAAAATTAAATAATTTTCACTCTTTCCCATTAATTAGACAAGCCTGTATTCATCTTCATATAGGGTGCCAAATTGAGGATAGAGTCAACAATTTGAAGGGTGTGTTCACACTCATTTTTCTGAGAGCTCGCAAGTAAATATAGTTTTTAGAGAAGAAATTTTGGTCGACATGTTTTTCTCACTTATTTCGTTGCCGATTTGTTTGCTTATTTCTTGGTCGCCAAGTTTTTGCTTACTTCTTGGTCGATAATTTTTTTTTTCATCTTCTTTATTGTTTTTAACGAGTTAGTATTCGTAAAAGTGACTTGGTGTTATATGGGTTATCAGCTTCATGATTCTTAGTATGAAAAATTACAAATAACTATTAATATTAAAACTAGAGCACACAGTAGCTTCTTGCATAGCAAAAAACTTAACATAACTAACTAGTATTACATAGTCTCACTCATCAACCTTGTTAGTTACTTTTATTAATTCTTGGCCTCTAAGTTTTTTGCTGACTTCTTGGTTGCCAAGTGTTTTATCACATTCTTTATCATTTTTTATGAGTCATTATCCGTAACCATTCACTGGTTGTTATATTGCGAGTATTAAGATTGGACTTATGAGCTCGCCATGTGACCTTGTCACTTTCCATAGAATCCCCATGTATCTTAGCCTAATGTTTGTTTCCATTAGCAACTCATCTATATTATTAAGACTGAAATGAACAGCTCGCCAATTTCTGGTAAACTTTAACTCGTCTGTTCCTATTGAACTTAAAGATCATTTTCTTCTCCTTCCTTTTTTTATTTCAATAAAGTAAAGTTATTTCAGAGTTAATACAATTATAATGAAACTTAATACAAGCAATTAGCCTCATTTTTGTTTGCTCAAGCTAATATTTTATAGATGGATAATGTGAACCATTGAAATTTTTTTTATTTTTTGCTTTATTCCCTTGGAAACTTAATAAAAGCAAGGAAAGATAACTTAGAGAAAAATATATAAATGGTAAAATTTCATTAATATCCAATAATGTTTCAGTACAAAATATGAACCCAAAAAAAGAACCCAAAATAATATGAGCAAAAACAGAAAAAGAAAACATAAACAACCTAGACATAAACTAAGGTAAGGGGGATGTCAACATCGATTCTGAAGGAGTAGAAGCAGCAACAACAGAGGAGCACTAGTTAGAGTTCCCTAATGATTCAGAGGAATTTCCACTCATAATATGTCTCCTCTTCCTTGAAGTTTCTTCCCAGCGAATAGCCTCCATGAGAGCTACATCCTCATGAGTTGCCTTTGCCTTAACAGCCTCTGGAGATATACCTTCCAGGTGAGCAACCTCTGCCTTTGTCTCCACAATCTCCTCCTGCACAATCTTTTCCTCGATTTCTAGTACCATCTTGAAGAAGTGCCTTATCTATGATGGTCACGGTCTTGGTGACCCTCACACCCCTATCCCTTACCATTCACTCAACCAAATTGCTGCTCTCAAGCCTAAGAGTGTTGAGTTCTTGCCTGAGCTACATGTTGTCGTGGCTCTCACCCTCATATAGGATGTTAAGGATTAACTGGGAGATAGGAAGAGGGTCTGGTTGAAGAACTTGCATTGATATAGGTTCTTCTTCGTTTCTAGACATTCCTAAACTGTTTTTAAGTATCTCTACTCGAAAGATCTCAGGAAGGAAGCGAGGATTAAAATCCTCAAACTCAGGCATAAGTTTTACTGTGTGGACTTAGGTATCTCGCCTCACCTATAAAGATGAGAATGTAGGGGGAAGCTGGCGAGCCAAAACTTCTGAGGAGAGAAGATATGACTCGACGCTTGAGGATAGAAGATACGAACGATGTCTATGTCTATGTGGCGTGTACCACAGTCTTTCATTTAATGAACTTCAAATCGAGTCAGTTTTTGCACGTAGCTATGATCACGTGTGTCAGAGACGTCGTTTCGTTTGAAAACTTTAGTCCTTTCTTCTTCTTCTTTTTTATTCCTTGATTGTAGATTACCTTAGATATCATGGATTGCAAAAGCTCAAGAAATTTGTAATTTCTTCATAAGAATTAAATTTAATGGCAGTAATTCAAATTTATAAATGAAAAATTAACACAAAAATAAACTATAAAATTTCACTAATTTTATTTAAGATTTTGAGTGAAATATAGTTAAATGCAGAACAAGTCTAACTTTTTGTGGTTAAATTTGCACTAAATATCTGCTTTTCAAATGAATAGTAAAAAAATTTAATGTTTTGTTAGATATAATATTTAATTTTTAAAAAATAATTTAAGAGGTTAACCTAACACTACAAACATTATAAATCTATTGTAAACAAAAAAAAAAAAAAAAAAACAAAGCATAGTTTTTGGTTGGATGTATAATTTGACACTGAATGTCTACTTTAAAAATCAATTTTTATGACGTTAACTTGAAAATAAATATCTAATCTTAATTGAATCATAAACAAAAAAGATTAATTTTTAGTTGGATGTAAAATTTAATAAGGAAAAAACATTATAGAGGTTGTCTTGGCACTAAATATCTATCTATTCCTAAACAGTTAAAAGAATAAATAAAAACTTAATTTCCATATCAATTTTTTAGTAGGAAATAAAATTTTAATGAAAAAGAATTTAGTGGTGATCTTTGCACAAAATCTAACTTATAAATTAATTGTAAAAAAACCTATTCATTGAAATTAATATTCTAGTATAATGTAAAATATATTTGAGGGAAAAATATTATATCTGAGTGGAAAAATTGGCCTAAATTTTGTTAACAAAGCCCTAAAATGAGTACCTACATTATAAGTGAATTGTAAACAAAAAAAAAAGAAGAAAGAAATTCATTGCCGTAAAGCATAGTTTTTAGTGGGATGTATAATTTAACGAAAAAGACATTTTAGGGGGTTAAATTAGTTATAAATATCTACTTTTTAAATGAGTTGTAAACCCAAAAAAAAAAAGGGGGAAAAGCCTAACTTTTATTTGGATGTAAAATTTAAGTGGAAATTTTATTTAAAAGGTTAACTTGACACTAAATATCCACTTCTTAAATGGATTGTAAACAAAAAAGCTTAATTTTTATTTTGATGTAAAGTTTAATGAATAAAAACATTTTGTGGGTTGTCTTGGAACTAAATATCTATTTATAAATAAACTGTTAACAAAAAAGTAACTAAATAAACATTCTAGTATTTCTGTGTATCGAATAACAATTTTGAGGTTAACTTTGCACTAAATATCTAATTTACAAACTAATTTGTACGAAAAAAAACCTATTCATTGAAATTAACATTTTAGTGTGATGTAAAATATATTGGAGGGAAAAATATTACATCTGAGTCGAAAAAATGACTTAAATTTCGTTAACAAAACCCTAAAATGAATAGCTATCTTATAAGTGAATTGTAAACAAAAAACAAAAAAAAATTCGATACCGTAAAGCATAGTTTTTAGTTGGATGTAGAATTTAATAGAAAAAAAAATTTTAGGGAGTTAAATTGGCAATAAATAACTACTTTATAAATGAGTTGTAAACCAAAAACAAAAAAAATGGGAAAAAAAAGCCTAACGTTTAGTGGATGTAAAGTCCAAGGGGAAAAACATTTTAGGAGGTTAACTTGACACTAAATATCCACTTCTTAAATGAATTGTAAACAAAAAAGCTTAATTTCTATTTTTATGAAAAATTTAATGAATAAAAATATTTTATGGGTTGTCTTGGAACTAAATATCTATTCGTACATAAACTGTTAGCAAAAAAAAAAAAAAAAAACTAAATAAACATTTTAGGATTTCCGTGTATTGAATAAAAATTTTGGGGTTAACTTTGCACTAAATATCTAATTTATAAACTAATTGTAAAAAAAAAAAAAATATATTCATTGAAATTAATATTCTAGCGTGATATAAAATATTTTCGGCCTAAATTTTGTTAACGAAGCCCTAAAATAAGTACCTACAATATAAGTGAATTGAAAAAAAAAATCATTGTCGTAAAGCGTAGTTTTTAGTTGGATGTAGAATTTAATGGGAAAAAAACATTTTAAGGGGGTTCAATTGGTAATAAATATCTAATTTATAAATGAGTTGTAAACCAAAAAGGGGGGGAGGGGGGGAGCCTAACTTTTTGTTGGATGTAAAATTTAAGTTAGAAAATATTTTAGGAGGTTAACTTGACATTAAATATCTACTTCTTAAATGAATTGTAAACAAAAAAACTTAATTTTATTTTGATGTAAACTTTAATAAATAAAAACATTTTATGGGTAGTCTTGGAACTAAATATCTATTTATAAATAAACTATTAACCAAAAAAATAAAAAACTAAACAAACATTTTAGGGTCTCTGTGTATTGAATAACAATTTTAGGTTTAACTTTGCATGAAATATCTAATTTATAAATTAATTGTAAAAAAAAAAAAAACCTATTCCATGAAATTAACATTCTAGTGTAATGTAAAATATATTTGAGGGAAAATATTATATTTGAGTAGAAAAAATTGGCACTAAATTAGATTTATAAACCTTAAAATGAATAGTAAACCCGAAATTTGCCCTAACTAACGGGTGATATACATTTTTGTATTTTTGCACTTGAATGCTTTGAGTGTTACAGTAATTAATATGGTTTGCTTGAGAAAAAAATGAGAATATGATCCAATCACTTATTTGAGTTTTTCGAGCCAAAAATTAAAATATCTTAACACCAAGAAAAGCACAAAATACAAAACAAACAGAAGCATATGAGCATAAAAATTTTACAAAAGAAGGCCATTCATTCATAAACAAAAGCACAAGATATAGTTGAGTAGTATCTAAACATGGATCTAATATCCCTATTTAAGATAAACGAAAATCCCGTGTAAACGAAAAAAAAGAAAGAAGAAAAAGAAGAAAACACAACAAACTAGGTACTACTCGGCATCCACAGCAGATAATGTAATGTGACCTTCTCAAAAGTAAACCCTCATCCGGTTGTCAAGGGCTCCCAATAGAGTCTCAAGCTTATTTGATGTACAACCGGTGAAAAAACCCTCCTCCTCTTGTTCGGGGTCTCCTAACTTTTTTGTCTGTCATTTAAAAAGTTGAGCGATGAGTCTAGCTCAGGCTCCTCGAGGAAGAGCTTCTCAATGATATCTGATCCCTATTAAGGGATTGTCCTTTCAAGCACAACCCTCAGCTCGTTCTTTGTTCGAAGGTACCTATCCCTCAACTCCCAATACAACCTTTGTCAGGTATATGGAGAAGCAATTATGGGTGAAGATGGAGACCCGTTAGTGAGCTTCAGAGACCGGCGATTTCTCGCCAACGGTAGGGGGCACATTAGCGATAGTTCACGTACTAGTTTTAGAGTGAGTAGAGAAGATAGAAAAAATTTTTTAGTTGAGTGTGTGTTATCTACCTCAACATTTTTTATATAGGCGAAAATGGGACTGACCCTGAGTCCCCACCACCATCTCTCTCTCTCTCTCCATCAGATGCGACAACCATCCCACTTTTTGGGCAGTGCAGCAGGGCCGTGTCAGTACATCACTTAGCTGTTACTTCAAGTTTAATATTCGATCTTTTTTAGTCCTCTTTTTTGTTTTATCTACTCTCCAGGATACATATTCATAACTGAACGAGCTCTAAAATACGATTCGTGTATACATAACATAAGAGACTATATCATTTAATGTTCCAAAAAAAAAAGAAAAAAGAAAACACTATACGTCGAGTTGAGGCTAGAGCAAGCTGGTCATATGCCAAACAGGTTTACTCGCGCGGTAGGAGGGTTGGATGTTTGTGAATTATTCTTGGACAAAATTTGGGAGGGATTTAAGGAATCTGCTTGCTCTCCCAGGTTGGATGAAGTGTATGCGATTGCAGCATCGCCTAAGACACCATGTGCTTGTTTTATGCACTTTGCCCATCCAACAATAATATCTTCATATATTTTTTGAGCTGCTTCTTTATCATCGATCTAATAGGATTTCCCAATGCTCAACTCGTCAAACTTAATCTTCTATAGCTGTGTCTCTTGAGTAACACAGGCACATACATCTGTAAGCTCCCTTACACGAGATAAACTCCACTCCAACGACGATTCATCTGCTTTCAATTCCTTAACAAGCTCGGCTAGCCGGCGGCCCTGCTTGGAAATATTTTCTAGCGTGTTTTTGCGTTTTGCCTTGATGTCGTGGAAAGCACTTTCCAGCTCGGTCAACTACTTTGTCACGACATCTGTCTCACTGAGTTTCTTATTGGCAACCTACAAAGTCTTAAGAAGCTAACTTTGGTTCTAATGAAATATCAAAAAGCTAACTTTGGTTCTAATGCGATCGCATAGCGATCGGAGGTCTTGAGACATATATTCACTAAGAAGTCTAAAGAAAGGATTTCTCACCCGAAATTTCCATGGTAGTCACAAAGGGTCGTCTTCTCAACATTTCTATAGTGTATGGGGAAGATGGATCTTTCTCACTTGATTCCGTTGTTGGTCCTGATTGCACTACCGCCTAAATGCTCCTAGTGAGATCAATTTTAAGAACTTCAGTCCAAGAAGCAGGGAAGGCATCAGACGGAGATCATTTTTTACCAGCCTTATATTTATCTATAACATTTAGGCACGGGTCGAATTCAAGAAATCTAAACTCTTTAATCCTTTGTTTAATCTGCTTCACCTTTGCAATTAATTGTTTCCTTGAAAATATCTCATCCCGTCTATCCCCTCGGCCTTCACAGTAAAGATAGGGACGTCCTGTATGAGTCAGAATTGGCGAGCAAAATAGTGCGAGTTGTATTCGTATGAGGACTTGGCGGAACGAGCAAAATAGTCCCTTTCAAGATATCCTTGGAAGCCAGATACTATGCCCAAGCACTGGTTACCTGTGTGAAATCGCAATTTCTATTAAACGATTTTAATTTTACCCAATCTGATCCGACATCCCATTTTGAATAAGGAGCCAACAAAGAGGGAGGTCACGTTGGATTTTTATAGATATATTGGAAGATAACTAAGCGAGTATCTTCTTCATTTTTAGGAACGCGAATCTCCAGCAAGGAAGATAGTCTTTGTACATAGCTCTATCCTTGAGTTTAATTCGGTTTATGCCATACTCCGTGATGTATTGTTAGAGCCATATTTGAATAATCCATATAGGTTCTTTAAGACTTCTTGTTTTTGAAACTGATTTCATATCTTTGTAAATATGAAACAAAGACCTATATATCATCGAAAGGATCAAAGAAGTAAGACCGCCGGTGATGTGAATCATGTTGACCAAACCTAATGAATTGATTTGTGATTTAATCCACTAGAGTAAGGCATTTGATAAGCTTAACTAAAGAATGGTTGTTTTGATTGAAGAAAATGGCCAACTTGTGAAGAGTAGATCTGCCTCTGGACAGAACAATCTTTGAAGGTCGCACCCTACTGCGTCCGGTAGGTTGCACCCTTGTAGGTAGAGCTCGGATGGAAAATAGACTATGTAATTTTTAGGCAGGATTTTATTGCTTGAACTTAATTTCCAACTTTTAATCAAGGGCTTAATAGGTACTTTGAAGCCGTTAATCACTAGATAGGTTAGGTTTAGGCCTTAGCCCATAAATACCCAATTATAAGCTTAGCGTAACTAACTTTGATGAATTTTCTGAATTTGTGAGAGAGGATTCTCTTTGTCTCTCGGGTTCTTCACCCTTCTTAGTTAGCTTACTAAGGGTTAATGTCCTTAGTTTGTGAACAATTATTTTCCTTAGATTTTCGAATCTATAGAATCAATTGATCATCCAATTCCTTTCTTTAATTGAGTCTTAGAGTTCTTGTTCTTAGATTCAATTAATCTTAGGTCTTCCAGTTTGTGTAGTTGGGGTTTTGAGGCCATAGTTTCCTCAAGGTTCTTCCTATCAAATTGGGAATGAGTTTTGCCTCTCAATATTGGGTTTATGAGGCTTAGATCCTCATAGGTTTTCTATTGGAGTGTTGAAACTACAAAATCCTCAATAAAGTTTCTTCATCAAAGGAGGTGATCTTGGAAATGTGTTGTATCAGATAAACCTCCAAATGGAGGTCAATTTGTGCTGTAAGTGTTTAAAATTCATTGAAAAAAAAAAAAAAGAAGTACTTGATGATTTATAAAAAATACATGAAGATTATGCACTAGTAGTACAAAAAAATTGTTCCGAAAATCAATTGAAAAATCGAATGAATTATGAGGTGAATTTGTTGATGATTTGTGATGGAGATGTTCTCCTTTAAGCTATGGTTCAAGGGAAATAATATTTACTCGATTTGGAGTTTAATTGATTGCTCAATTTGATTGAATTGTGAAATGTGTTTCGAGTTCGCGACTGCAGAAAAAAGTGTTGATTAATCCGATTATATCTTGTGTTATACTGATTCAATTCGAACAAAATTTGCACTTAAATTCATGCTTGTCAAATAAGGGATCTTGTGAATTGGTTTCATCTGATTTGGATCTATAGTTTTCATGTTATCATCATTTTAGTGTTAGGGTTTCATTATTCCCAGTTTCCTCGTGTTCTTTGTTTAGCTTAATTGTTTTGAATTGCTTTGTTTTTTACTCATAACTGTTTCTTTGTGTGTTCCTAATCTTTTGCTGATGATCAATTATGTTTGTTAGCTCTTTTCTACATATTACATTCTTTGAAATTCTTACACCTCAAGTATTTGAAACTTTCCCTATTTGAACACTTATCCAACTAAGTGCATTGATTGATTACTTGCTTGGAATTGTTGCTCTTGGTTTGAGTTGGCTAAGAAGTTTGAAGGATCTTATAGAGACTTAAGTGTTGAGTGATTGGAAAAGGCAAGAGGGTGAGCTTATCTTGATAAAAGACAATAAAGAGTGTTAAACACGAGTGAAATGAGTGATTATCATAGTGTAAAGACTTAGGGAGTGATTAGAAGGTCCGTTGTTTTGTTTTCTAACCATTTTTTGCAGGTATAGACAATAAAAATAAATGGAGTTCAATTGGTCTAATCCATCACGGAAAAAGATAGAAGCAAAGGGCAAACAAGAGGATTATCAATCTAAACTTGCAAGAGATATGCATAATTTTCATCATGGTGGTGACAATGGAGTCAATGCTTATGGTAAGAACAACCATGGAAAAGCAGACTTCATTCCTCGAAGATATAATGGAGTTGGTAATTTCTCTTCTCATGCTAAATCTTATAGGGATACTTCTTATGATGATTATGGGGATTATGTTAGAGATAATGCTAAATATGATTATTGTGAGCATAGTCCTTATGATTGTCATGAAAGGTATTATCATAGTTATGGTGGAGAATTTTACTTTGAGATCTTATATGAAGAAAATGTCTATGGGAGGAAGAATGAAAGTAAGGATGTAGTCTATCTCAAATGCCTTATGGAAGAAAGTTGCTAATCTTATTGTTGATGGTAGTAGTTGTGCTAATGTGGCTAGTACTTACTTTGTGGAAAAGTTGAATTTGTCTCTTCTTGAACATCCTAAGCCTACATACATCATTGGTCAAATGATAGTGTTGAGATCAAAGTCACTAAGCAAGTTTTGGTGTCTATCTCTAAAGGAATATATAAAGATGATGTGTTATGTGATGTAGCATCCATGCAAGTGGGGCATTTATTGTTTGAAAGTCCTCGGATAAATGATAGGGAAGGTATATACAATGGGGACAAGGATTTGAACAACTTCACCAAAGATGGCAAGAGATTCATTCTAAATTCTTTGGTGCCTCATGACATTTATGAAGAGCGAAAGAAGTTGAAAGAAAGGGTAAGGATATTTGATCTAGAGAAAAAGGAAAAGAGCATTATAAAGGCTAAAAGATGTGGAGAAAAACAACTTTCTATGCCATCTCGAAGAGTTGCAAAGGTTAAAATCATGAAACCTTCAATGATTGAAGAATTTTCAAAACTAAATGAGCTTCCACAAGCTCAAGAGGTAGTTGAAGAAAGTATTGTAATTCATGTTGTGGAAGAGACATTTATTGAGAATTCTTGTGATAACATGAATGAGAAGAGCATTGAAAAAGAAGAGTGGAATGAGTTTAAAGAAAAAGAAAGAATAGAAGAAAAAGAGAGATTAGTAGAGAGATTATGCATCTTTAATTCCATCTCTATCATTTCAAAAGAGAGTGAACATTTTGAGTGTTCGAAAGAGAAAGAAAGTGAGCTTGAGAAAAGTGAGAGAGTAAAATAAAATGAGTGCTTCATTGAAATACAAGAGAGTAAAAAGAAGAGCAAAGAGAAAAAGAGATAGTTGTACTTGAAAAGAGTGAGGAAGTGAATTTCTATGCTAATGACACTAACTCTTTCTTTGCTAGTAAATCCTTATGTGTACAGAATTTTGAAGATTCAAGTAAGGATGAAGATGGAAGGCTTGCCTACAAGTCCATCAAGACCATAAACTTCTTTCTTTCTACTTACTACTTGAGCTTTGAGATTTATTTTAACGAAATTAATTTGTTCTCACTTGTTTTCATGGAAAATGGATATCAATTTTACTTTCTCAACTCTCTTGGAACTTTATTGGAAAAGAAACAATTTATAGAGTTTAATTCCAATTCTTGTGCAATTCCTAGAGTTGATAAATGCCATTTCAATATTGCTAATTATGTTTCTTGTGTGCTAGGAATTGAAGACAAAGGAAGGAACATGGCGAAAGAGCTTGACAATTTTCTTAAAGATTTGCTAACAAGTCCATCTCTTAACCCTTCTCTCATGTGTTATGAAGTTCCTCTTGTGGAATTAGAATTTTTTTTAGAGTCTTATCTTTCTTATGTGAGCATGCATGGAGATCTTTGTGCTATTTCTTTTGGTGGCGGTCTCTTTCTTGTTGTACCTTATGTTTCTAACTATCTTTCTTCTTATGGTTTTCTTGAGTATTCATTGTTGCATAGTGGTTCTATGTTTGATCCTTCTTGTTATGGTTTTGGAATGCTAGATAATGCTTCCTTTGTTGATCTTAACATTGTTGGCCTTGTGCTTGAATGTGCTTTATTTGATGTTCTTCATGATAAGTCCATAGGAAAGTATGTTGAGCAATTTTACTATGTTTTAACTAGGAGTTTTTATGAGGAATATCAATGGTTTTATTCTTTTAAACCAACATGAGGTCCTTTCGAGTGAGAAAATAGCATTTGTTAGTGGTAAACATGAGCTTTCAATAGTGTTAACAACTTTTGAAAATTTGTTTGAAAACACATTTGGTTTCAAATTCTATTATTTACATTTTAAAGACTTCTTATTGAAGATTTTGAGAATCGAAGGTAGTTAATCTTGAGTTGTTCAAAGTTAATCCTTTGGCATTTGAAAACTCTAATTTGATAAAAGAAGACTTTAACAGCTTGAAAAGAATTTGTTGTTAGATATCTTTACTACCATAAGCCTTTCAAGGAGTGGTTTTTGAAGAACAACTTCTTACTTGCATTGTCTTTGAACAACTCTTGTGCATTCATTTTGAAACATGAATTTGAAGATATGTCGTTTATTCATCTAAATTCTAAAGAGTTCTTTGATAAAATGGTTCTCAAAGAGGAATGTAGACCATTTTGGAAGTTTAGAAATTTAAGTCTACATTTCCTCATCTCCTTTGTAACATGATGAAATTTGAGACTCATCAAGGTTATTCTTCCATGTTTAATGCCATAGTAAAGATCATTCAAGCATGCAAGGTTATTTTCACCAAAAAGGAGACTGGTAGACTTCATCAATTGAGAGAAATTGAACATCAAACTGATTCAGTTACCTGTGTAGCATTGAAATGTGCTACTCACGATAAAGAGTCCTATGCATTATTTTTCAAAGATCAACTAAAGTTCAACAAGTGGTATGCAAGATGGATGAAATTCATAAAGACATTTCTAAATATCAATTGGTACAAGAGAGGCAAAGAAAATGTTGTAGCTAATGCATTGTCAAAAGGGTACATTTTATTCTTTACTTTACAAGTGCAATTACGTATTTTTGATGTTTTAGGAATTACATGTTAGTGATAATGAGTTCAAGGACATAATTGATTCTTGTTTGGTTGGGTATAATGACGAGTACCTTATACATGATGATGTTCTTCACCATGAAGGTGACTTGTGCATTCTTTCTTGTTACTTTAGGTTGTTGTTAGCTAAAGAAACTCATTGTGGTGGTTTGATGGATTATTTTGGTATTTCTAAAACTTATGACATTTTACATGAGCTTTTCTTTGGGCTTTGCATGAAAAGAGATGTAGAAAGATTTATTGGTAATTGCTTAAAGTATGAAAGAGCTAACTCCAAATCTTTGCCACATGGACATTATATTTCTTTGAATATGCCTAGAGAACCTTGTGTAGACGTATACTTAGGTTTCTTAAAGGCATGGCTTCTCTATTTGTTGTGGTTTATTTGTATGACATTTTGATTGATAGCAAAAGTTATGCATATTATTCGCATCATTTTAATCGAGTTTTGTTTATTTTGAGGAATGCAACACTATATGCTAACCTTGGGAATTATGAGTTTTGTGTAAAAAATGGTACTTTCCTAGGTTATCTAGTGAGTTTTTAAGGTTTCAAGTGGGTGCAAATAGGGTGTAAGTAATCCAAGATTGGTTATTTCCAAGAGTGCATTTGAAGGGAGACGCTTCCATGGTTTCCAAAGATTTCATAAGAAATTCATCAAGGACCTTCACCCTACTGCTACCCTTTTGATGGGTGTACTCAAGAAGATGTTTAGATTTATTTGGAAAATTTGTTTCTTAGTTACTGAGTTTGCTTCCAATCAAGTTCCTCATTCTCCTGCTCTTTATTCTCCTTTGGAAGTGAATTATGGTGTCAATTTGCTAATGTCTATTGATTTGATTCCTTATTCATAGGTCATGCTTTGAGATTTGGTGAAGTGAAGAAGATGGAGTATTTCTTGTATATCCATTTTAAGAACCATGGTGTTATTGCAACCATCTACAAGATGTTTGAAAAGAAACAATTAGTTTTGATCTCCAAGGTTGGCTTTCAGGCGCCTTGGATTCGAACGAGTTTTTTCTCAACATTAGTCTAAGCTTGAAAACAGTAGCAAAGAGCTTTTCCTCATTCTTGAATGCTTTAGTGATTATATTGATCTTTCAATTGAATTTTATGCTGTTGCTACCCTCCATGTTTCGATATGTCTTTATTGATGTAGGTGAAGATCTGAGGACGAATCTTTTGAAAGGAGGGGCAGATAATGTGAATCGGGTTGACCAAAGCTCATGATTTAATCCACTAGAGCAAGGACTAGAAGAGCAAGGCATTTGACGAAGCTTGACTACAGATTGGTTGTTTTGATTTAAGAAAATGGACAACTTGTGAAGAGTGGACCTACCACTGATGGTAGGCACTGTACCTACCGTCACTGGTAGGTTTCTGGACAGGACAATCTTTGACGGTCACACCCTATGGCATCTGGTAGGTTGCACCCTACTGTCGCCAGTAGGGTTCGGATGGACAATAGCCTATGTAATTTTTAGGCAGGATTTTATTGTTTGAACTTAATTTCTAGCTTTTAATCAATGGCTTAATAGGTATTTTGAAGCCATTAATCACTAGATAGGTTAGGTTTAGGCCTTAGCCTATAAATACCCAATTATAAGCTCATTGTAACTAGCTTTGATGAATTTGATGAAATTTGTGAGAGAGGATTCTCTTTGTCTCTAGGGTTCTTTACCCTTCTTAGTTAGCTTGCTAAGGGTTAATGTCCTTAATTTGCGAATAATTGTTTGCCTTAGATTGTGAAATCTATGGAATCAATTGATCATCCAATTCCTTTGTTTAAATGAGTCTTAGAGTTTTTGTTCTTGATTCAATTAATCCTAGGTCTTCTAGTTTGTGTAGTTGGGGTTTTGAGGCCATAATTTCCTCAAGGTTCTTTCTATCAAATTGGGAATGGGTTTTGCCTCTCAATATTGGGTTTATGAGGGTTAGATCCTCATAGGTTTTCTATTGGAGTGTTGAAACTACAAAATCCTCAATAGAGATTCTTCATCAAAGGAGGTGATCTTGGGAAGGTATTGAATCAAATCTACAATTAATTGAAGATTTACATCAGCCAATTTCCCCTTTCACAACCCTCACCCTTGCCAGAAGGAAAGCTTTATGCTCCTCTTTCGTTACCACTCCCAATCTTTTATTTGATTGGACATATGTAGTTATATTTTTCGATGACAAATTTGTTTCAAAATCAGTCACGATTGGGTTGTCACAAATTTTTGGAAGGCTGGCATGAAGGCTGAACATGACTGACAGGTCATAAATCGATGCGAGATCATGCCAAAAGGGAATACAAACCCATTGATCGTCGGGTCCCAACAAGGCAAAATGACATTGAGCAGTGTATGATCTATCTTAGGTATATGCTCGGTAATGGCTATAATGTCATAAATTTCTCATCTTTGCCAAGTGTCACCAAATCGCTCTGTTACCCTCCACAACCATTAGATGTATGGCAAATTAGATTTCAGCCAGCTACGTAATGTGGAACTCAACAGATCTAATTTTCATCTGGGGTCGTGTATGAGCAGTTTGGAACCAGGTAATTCTTCACCAGTAGTATAGACATGGACTCAGTTCACGATTAGGTTAGGACCTAATATAGCGGGATGGATTATCAATTCATCACTGGTGTGGATCAAGATCTGAGTATCAATATGGGTTAAGGTCGATGAAGAAGTCATGGGCGGTCGATGTCGGTGACGATAGATCATTGTAAGTACAGACAGAATTCAACCTTGACTCACGGTGGGTGAAATATGATTTTAACCATAGGGTTTCAAATGTAAGTCCTTATCTATGAAGCCGAATTGTAATGAATGACTTTTCCCTTTTTTTTAAATTTATTTTATTAATCCCAAAATTGGGATTCATCATATGTAACAGTCAAACTATGAGACTTTCACCTACTCGATAATCGAGAACGGTAAACTTAAACTCGACACTTGTATTCTTTTTTGAACATTCATTAAAACTTTAGCTCGTCAAGTTACTTGTTAGCTGATCTACAGTACTAAAACTATATGCCTGCCAAGTGCTACATAAGTGTCCACACTTATAGGGCGACCTCACCATGTTTCCTTTCTTATATATCCAAAGATAAAAACAAAAAGAATAAACCCTAAGCCCTAACCTAGAAGAGGATAAAAGCCAGAAAATAAAAGTTCAGAAAGGGTAAAGACTCAAGAGTGAAATCCACATTCATACATTTAACCCGACAAAACAAAGGGAATAGATTCTCGCACTACTGAGCTCAGTCTCTACATCGGGAGATTATGAACTAGAAAGTAAGAAAGAAGGAGGTAAATCCCGATGAGTTACGTAAGGAGAAATCTCTTCTATGCTTCCATCTTACAAATTGAAAATTCCACAGTCGTGATTAACTCCAGAGCATTCCCACTCTTCATATTCATTGGATGCTTTTCCCCAAAAATCATCTGTTAAATATATGGAATTCTTCTTCAATCCTCCACCTTCTCCAACATCATTCTCTACAGTACTATATGAAAGAGATTCATTTCCGCCTAACAACAGAGCCACATTGCCTACACTTTCTGCAAGAATACATGTTTTAGAATCAGAATCTAACTCACACACATAAAAGTTCTTTGATTGATAGTGCGTTATAATGTGTGGAAAAAAATATTCTTCCACTTCATGAAAGATTTCTATCCATCTCACCACAAGTAGTAGACTTTCTTTGCACCCTGAAATATAGAAGTGCTGGACTTTGTTCGGCTTTTCACATTTATTGCAGTAATCAAAGCATCGCATCTTAATGCACATCCTTCGAACTGTGGATAGTTGGCCAGCTGTTAAAAAGGTAGTGAAGATAATAGTCTTGCAAATTCTTCAGAACTGCATAGAATTAAGGAATGGCATAATTAAATAAGCGGTAGTTTTGATTAAAATCTATCCCAACCACATTGCATTAAATATAGTAACTATGATGCGATGTTTCGCTTTACTAATTTCTGATTGGTAGATCAACAGATGACTCAATCGACCTCGTCTATTACATTTATTGGTTTCGGGAGATTGCTTGCTTATGTTGCTTTATGTTTGGGGAGCTCACCTACTACAATTGTATGCTTTTTTGAAATTTGATTAAAAGTTTAACTCATCAAGTTACTTGTTTGCTGGTCTACTGTAATAAAACTACATGCTCGCGAAGTTTCCTTTCTTACATGCTAAAATATAAAAACAAAGATAATATTCCCCCCAATGCAAACTCGGCTTCTATGTCGGGCTGGGCGTATTTACGTGGCAATTTTTCATATTTTAAGTTCAACTCATAAAGCGTAAAAAAAGGAAGTAAAATTTTCAATCAAACAAAAATATACCAAATAGTACAATAAAAAAATAGTGGTAATTAAAGAGTACAGTTAAAGATACCAAAAAAAAATTCATACAGCATTAAGATACAAAAGTGAAATTGACATTCATACATTTAACATAAGTGTCACACTTATAGGGCAATCTCACCAAGTTTTTTTCTTACATGTCCAAATATAAATACAAAGACTTCATTCCATATACTCCCGAACTCGGTCTTTACATCAGGACAGAGTGCTTGTGGTCATAACTTAGAAATTTTTTAAGTTTACGTTAAGCTCATAAAGCATAAAGATACAGAAGTGAAATTTTCAATATTTACTTCATTAAATGCAGTAAATATTTCCCGCACTCACGAGCTCGATCTCTACATCAGGACATAGTGCTTGTGGTCGAAGTGGCCAATTTTAAGTTTTACGTTCAGCTCATAAAGTGTAAAGATTCAGAAGTGAAATTTTCAATTAACCTTTCTATTAAAGAAAAAGATACCAAGTAGTTCAATGAAACAACAGATCATAAAGCGCCAAGATACGAAAGTGAAATTTCAATTCATATATTCAACCTGGCAAACAAAATAAAAGAGATCTTGGGTTAAAAAAGAAAGCAGCTAAGCTGCATAATAAAGAGACGAGTTGCATTGCCAACAAAAAAACAAATATAACATTCCCAGCACTGCCGAGCTCGGTCTCTACGTCATGACATTAGGAAGGAAGATAAGAAGGCGGTGAACACCAAAAAACTTACAAAAGGATAAATCTCTTTAATACTTCCATCTTCCAAATGAAAAATTCCAATGTCATGCTCAGCTCTATTGCAGTAGCACTCATCATATTCACAAGGCCATTTTTTCCCAAAAATCATCAAAAAAATATATGGAGTTCTTCTTTAATCCTCTTCCTTCTCCAACACTATTCTCTGCAATATTAAATGAAACTGATTCATTTTCGCCTACAAACAGAGTCACATTACCTAAACTTTCCAAAAGAACCCATTTTTCAGAATTAGCATCCGATTTATAAACATAAAACCTATTTGTCCGATCGAAGTAGATACTGTTCAAACTCTATGGTGGTGGGTTCAAGAGATCTTCCCCTTCGGCACCAAGTTCAAACCATTTCACCACAAGTAGTAGACTTTGATCGAATCCTGGAATATAGAATTGCTAGACTTTGTTCAGGTTTTCACATTCTGGCATATCTCTGAGAAAGGGCACATTCATCTCCATGGTTCTCTTGGGGACATAATTGAAAAAATTCCAGAGTTCTAATTCGCTTTACTTAGACAATGCTATGATGGAATCTATGCATGCACTGCAGGTACTAAAGTCACAATATTTTTCTTCTCCAAGAAAAGTCCATTCACAGTCTTCATTCTTGACAAAAGCCAATTTCCACTAAGTCCATACTTAAATTAGAACTCCACATTGTTGCTGCTGCTTATGGGATCATCAGGGCCCTTATGACTCCCTTTCTCACAAATGTTTTCGGGAAATTGACAATAGAAGGCAAATGAATTTAGATATCAATTAGCAGATTAAACAGTGATAATAAGACCGAATTAAAATGATGCATTAGATGCCATCTGCCCCAGCATGATCCAACCATTTTGTTTTGAATTTGCCTATTCGTCACTAATGGATTTAATAATAGATCCTCTTTATCAATCCTAATCACAAAATCAACTTCAATGCTTCCCTCTTCCTCTTCTTTGGGGTCATGGTCTTCATTTCCGAGCAACAACAAAAGTGGTAATTTCGCCACCGAAGCTCTCAACAAATAGGAGATTCCAGCCTTTGCTAAATCACGCCAAGGACTACAAACAGATTTGAAGTGCATCTTGTCCGGAATGGTGAGACCTTTCAAGATATTCGACAAAGGATCATAATCCAGAGAGAACTCTGCATGGGGTTGAGGTTAAAAAGACAATGGAGATAATAGTTTTCTAAAGCCTATAGATGTATGAAAAGAAAATGCAAAGTAATATGAAAGGGTGCAATTAATGAGCGGTAGATTCGATTAAAATCTACACAAAATATATTGTAGTAAAATATCACTTTACCAATTTTCGATTGGGGAGATGGCTATCTTATGTTGCTTTATGTTTGGGGAGCTCGCCTGTTACAATTGTATGATTTTTTTAACATTCATTAAAAATTTACCTTGTCAAGTTACTTATTAGCTAGTCTACAGAACTAAAACTACATGCTCGCCAAGTTCTACATAAGTGTCCACACTCTTAAGGCGACCTTGCCAAATTTTCTTTTTAATATGCCCAAAGATAAAATCAAAGACAACATTCCCCATACTTCCAAGCTCGCCTTCTACCTTGGGAAATAGTGTTGGGCATTATTACTTGGCAATTTTTTATGTTTTAAGTTCATCTCATAAGCGTAAAGATACGGAAGTGAAATTTAAAATTACCCTTTAAATCAAACAAAAACATAAAAAAAAATTAAAAATATTCATACAACATTAAGATTCAATAGTGAAATCTACATTCATACATTTAATCTGACAAAAAAAGAGAGAAGCGACCTTGCTGTGCTCTCCCAACTTTTCAAACTTCTACTACTTGGACATGGTGGTTGAAGATGAAGGGAGAAACCGCTAGATGAAGGCGGCACTGCTAAATAGTACAAGATGGAGTTCCATTTTGAATTCCGAATATTGGAATTTAGGTATTGTAGTTTTTTTTATCTTTCTTATTTTTTGATTTCTGCCTTAAGTTCGGTATTGGAGTTCCCTATGCCTTAGTATATTTGGTCCTATGCCTATTACATTAATTTTTTCAAGGAGATTGCTTGCTTTTTGATCATGTAAATCGAGATTGCCTAGCTTCGTCATCTCAAAGAATTTACACCCCCCCCCCCTCCCCATGCAATCTCTCGTATACCAGAACTGAAAAAAATAAAACTCGCCGAGATAAATGTCGCACCAAGGACAACACTTTGGCTGCTCGTAGATTTTATCTCGGACAATTTCCTAGTGCAAAGATTACTGGCTTTGCCAGAAGAGATTTCCAATTCATAGGTGTAGATCACGGTGACGGTGGTTCGATTGATGGTTGTATTATTTGTTGAGATTTTGTTAACTTTTATGTTCAGCTCGAACTAAAATTTCCCTTTTAATCAAACAAAAAGATAATAAATTGAAATTTTTATTTAACGTGATAAACAAAAGGAAAGGAGAACAACCTTATGTTATTCCCCGAAAAGGATAAAAGCCAGAAAGCAAAGACAAAATTTCCTGCAATGTCTAGCTCAATTTTTTATTCTGCAGCCTTCCTCTTCAACTAGAACCTCTTTATCTTGATTTTCTCAAGCTCTTCTTGAAGATACTCTCGATTAGAAATATGAAAACTAGGAGAACAAATGCAAAGATCGCCGAATTTCCATTCAAACAAATAAAAAATTTGATATGGAACATGCTCTTAGGTCGTGATTGTGATATAGTGACCATCACACATGCCTATATGCTGCTTCAACTCATAATTTTCCACGTCCACCCCCATAGTCCCGTTTGTACATTTGAAATAAACCTTAGAAATATAGTAAAGTGGTCGAAGAAAAGGCCCTTTGGAACCTCATCAACTTTGCAAGATCAACATGAATGTATTTTACACCATCATGTTCTTGTACATCACAGATACGGAAGTTAGTGTTAGTGAGGAGAACATCAACTAATGACTTAAGGGGTACGTTTTCATCCCGCCATCAGTGTGGTGAAGTCTGGTATTCTGAGAGGCATCCATTGGAGAGAGTAGTTTTACAGAGGATTCAGAATGATAGTTTATTAATAGAGTTCCAGATGCATTATGTATTTATAAAAAGAAGAGAAGATTTCAGAAGCCATGAATCCTCATTATGTAGAAAAGAAGCCAAAATTTGGGTTCCTTATCTATTTTCATGATGAACGTGCAGAGTAAAATGAAACGCCGTAATAAATAACCAATCTTTTCGATTAAAAACAATCCCAACCACAGTGTATTAAATGTAATAAGTATGATGCAGTGTTTCTGATTGGTAGATGATTAGGCAGCCAATACACCTTTTATTAGCACGCTCTTTTTTCTGTATGAGTAAATCAAGCTTGTGTATCATAATTATTTGTTTGTGGAGACGTCTTACTTTTTGTTGTGTCTATATTGAGACCCGCTTTATGGAAATTAACTGGAATTTTTCCTGTTGCTTTTACAACGTCATATATGATAGAAGAATTAGAGAGTAAATAGCCATACAACTCTGCAATTTATGTCGTCTCATTATTTTCATTTATCTCATCTATCTTCATAGTTGTGTGATCATCGATATCCATTTAATAAAATTCCACCTATGATACATCAAATTAGTATTCATATACTTACTTAAGATTATTCAATTACATGTATTTGTTTGGGGATATGACTTTTTTTTAATTTACATGTAAACCGAGCTTGCAATTGGATAGTTCGTCAATACTTGATTAATTAAAAAAAAATATAAACTTACAGGAACAACTCGCATACATGATTCTGTTACATATTATAATTTCTTGTTTCTTGGATAAATTCCTTAATTTCTTAATTTCTTGGATGTCGTTTGTGACTATTGTTAGAGTCAACCATCATGGCCAATACTTTTAAGCATACAAAAACATGGCGAGGAAGAAGTTAGGAAACACTTGTAGACTCTAAAATAACTTTAATTTACTGTAAAAAATTAAGGAGAATAAGTGTGAGAAGATTATTCAAATGTATGGTTGCTAGGTGAGCAGTAAGCCTAATCTCCACGTTGGGCGAGCTCATTAGCTCGATATTGTAAATGAACTTTCAACTAACTTTACTGAGAGAAAATGAAGGAGAAGATAATGAATGGTGTGGTGATGGGAAAGAGGGTGAATTAATGCATTGGAGTAGACATATGATTTTGATGTGATTTGCAATGAAAAAGCTAACACAATTCAAAAGAATAGGTGCCGTGCCGAATACTTCTGTTCAAAATTCAGATGCTGTGAAAATTCGATATGCCAAATTTGTAAAAGGGCAATTAAGTAATCTTCACAACGATTTTTGGGTCATTTTACCAAAATAACCCTATCCGAGGCAATTAATCGCCTTCAATTCGAGCAGCTATCACTATATGTATAAATGGTACTTAAGGTCCCCTGGATTAGATTTAGCCTCACTTTTCTTTTGGATTTTAAAAGCAAATCTATAAAAATCACTTGGATTGGCCCATCTTTTATTTTAGAATAAAAAGGAAATGGATCAAAGTATGAGATTTTCCATTTTTTTTTAACACTTGAATCAGACAAAATCTATCTATTATAGGTAATTCATCAACAACCTAATTATTACCCCACCTACATTTCTCAATTCCCAAATTGAATACATCTACTGCCATTTTCCATACACCGTCAAATCTCTCTCTCTGTTCTTCATTTTTTTCCCCACAAATCGATCTTTCTTTATATAGCCATACCCATTATCAAATGTGTCACAAACCCAACGTTGGAGGTCTGCTCCCCATTTTTCCAAACTCCATCTTTCCAAGTGAGCATAGTGAAGAAATCTCAATTCTAGTACATTTTTTCCAAGGATGATGACGACAATGCTGATTAAAGAACTATGGAGTTTTCGAAGAAAGGTCAAGTTTTTATATCTGTTATTTTCATATTTGGCTATTTTTATTTTGATTGGGTGTGTTCTTTTTTTTTTTTTGTTTTTGTGATGTCATGTTTTTTATTTCGATATAATGGCGAAGTTATGAAAAATGTAGTTGCCGAAATCTGATTTTTCATCATAGAAATGTAGTGACGAAGTTATGTTTTTCATTTCTGGTAAGGTTTTTATTTCAATGTAATGGAGATGTTTTGAAGAATGTGATATTGCTTAAATTTCATAGCAACAGAAATTTGGTTTCAATTCATATGAATGACAATGGTCAATTTTGTGATAATCACCTGAAATTCATGTGAAAAAACTTCTTATAAATAAGTATTAATAATTAGTGTCGAGAGTAAATAAGTATCATCAACCATGTTAACACAATGAAATGGGAGACTTAAAACATGTCAATTTTTATGCTTCAAATTTTTTTTAAAATTTTCAATAACTACTGCAGACATGATTTGATATGAGTGTGCAGCCTTATATATTGAAATGGGAAACTTTGGGTACATGTACACCACTTTTACTTTTTCTTTTTTCGTAACCAAGTAGATACTTGGTTTTGAAAAGGAATGTTAAAAAATACTTTTCTTCCATTTACAATTGAAATATAAAATTCATTTTTTTTTTCCTTATTTTTAAACCAAGAGGAACTTAATCTCATATACTCTAAAGTTATTTTTCATCTTGCCAGTAAATATTTTTCCATAGTAATGCCTTAAATGTAACATAATACTTGCAAATACTAATAGTTCTAATTAAATAATACTTTACAAAAATTAGCCAAAAATGCCTTTCAATTAAATATAAATATATAATTAAGAAGAATATAAAAGCTGTAAAGGTACTGCATCCCATACCTGGAAGAGTATTTCAAAAGGATTTAATATTTTGTCTAAAGGGCTTCACTGGTCACAGATGCATCAGGCACATTGGGAGTTTAGAGATGCGCTAAAATTCTCGCTCAAGGCAGCCCATGATATTGGCTGCAATTGGGTGCAAAAATCGGCTGAGGCGCAACATTGGTTGGATATTTGGCGATTTAAAGGTCCTCTGAAGCAATCCCTACATCTAGGGTTTATTCGACAAGATAGGCTAATCACCAACAAACTTCTACATCAGCATGGCATCCGCCTTGATGGAATTTGCAGTCTTTGTGATTAGTTTGCAGACACCACTCTTCAGGCATTAATAGATTTTTTTTTGGACTCGGGAAGTATAAGTTCACCTGGTGCATCCGGATCACTACATGGAAATTTTCCAATCTGGCATGCTTAACTTGGCTGGATTTGAATTTACAATAGGAATTGGGCAGGAGGCATATCAATTGGGAATGAAAGCATCTCTTTCGACCTCTGTGATTTCAAACTGTGAGAATCATCTCCTATTGAAGACTTCAGTTTGTTTATCATCCTTAGGTTTTTTTCTGGGTTGGGCCCAGCTTTTTGAAATGGGTACTAAAGAGGTCCATTTTTTTTTTAATTCTGGATCAGGCGATAACGCACAATGGTTCAGATAATTACGCCTTCTTCATTAATCAGCTCATGTGGCTGATAAAGCACAGCTGTTGTGCGTTCTGATTAGGCAATAACGCACACTCGTTGTGCGTTATCAATCACGTAATTTTTTAAATTTTTTTAATTCTTTTAATTTTCTTTTAATGAAATTTTTTTTTTTTAATGAAAATTTCTTTTGAGAAAACTTATAATTGTATAATTTTTTTTAAATTTTTTTTAGTGAATTGTTTTTTTAATGAAAATTTCTTTTGGGAAAACTTATAATTGTATAATTTTTTAAAAAAGACTGTATTTATTATATTTAACTTATTTTAATTGTATTTATGATGATACTATTTATA
The DNA here is from genome assembly GCA_028651295.1 of Catharanthus roseus. Classification (NCBI taxonomy): domain Eukaryota; kingdom Viridiplantae; phylum Streptophyta; class Magnoliopsida; order Gentianales; family Apocynaceae; genus Catharanthus; species Catharanthus roseus. The sequence continues at coordinate 5,437,615 of JAPQWS010000086.1, read as the reverse complement.
TCGTTTTCTTGGAAAATACATTTAACTTTTAACCATTTCATCTCAAGTTATTTGAAGAAGTAATACTAAAGATATTGTAAAAATTTAGAGCAATGATGTAGTAAATAGAAGAAATTGAAAGCAAATTTTCATTAATAGAAACATGTTTTATAACAACAATTTCAAGAAAATGTCAAACTTATACATTGCTCGGTCCGAGGTTATTACAATTTTTTCTATTATGTCCCAACATGCAACATCTGCCACATTTTGGGGGAGAATCCGGATTTCTATAATCCATTTCCCCCTGAAATCGCTTGCCCTGTTTCCTACCCCATTCATTTTTCATGTTTGGAGGATAAAATGTTAAATTAAAAGGAACATCCCTCCAAAAGTTCTCACTCAAGACCGGATGAAAATTCACTTGGTAAGTTCTTCTGTACGTTTGTCGCGAATATATCTCTGGCACATAAGTATCTGTTCTTGACCCATTTTCTCGACACACTGCAAGAACATGAGAACAAGGCAATGTATATATTTGCCATTTTCCGCAACTACATGATTCATTATTTAGCCGTAATGTATAGACGTTGTTGCCTGTACCAGAAACCCGGATTGGAGATTTGGCCATGTATATTCCCTCTCGCGGATTGTAAGTTGTAACTTTGTGTTCTCTTGATTTCATTTCAATCTGCAAGAACTTGTCAAAAATTCGAGTTGGAAATGGATGCACACAATTTTCAGCCTCTTCATAGTGTTACTGAAAGTACTTAACTAGTTTGTTAAATATTAGTTCAACCAGGGCTTTTAAAGGTAGAATCCTAACTTTCTTCAATACACTATTAATTGCTTCAGAAATTTTGGTTGTCATGATACCGTGTCTGTGACCACCATCACACAGCAGTGTCCATTTCTCTGGGTCCAACTTCATCAAGTAAATGTAAGCATCAACATTTCTTTCTTGAATCTCTTTCATTACATGGTCAAATTTCTATTATTTTGTTTCTGTTCCGACCTGCCACATCAAGTTTTTTAGGTTTGTGTTCTTAAAAGTTTTGTTGAAATTTACTCGAATGTGGTGTAAACAAAATCGGTAAACTACAAATGGTGGTTACAACAAAGGTTGACTTTGAATAGCAGAAAAAATACCTTTGTGGCGATCAGAAATGAGGCATACGTGGCGATCTTTAACAATGTATTCTCGCAAGTTTTTAAAGAACCAATTCCAACTCTCGGAGGATTCCTTATCAACAATTGCAGAAGCAAGTGGGAACAAGTGATTATTTGCATTCCACGTACTTGTAATTAACAGTACGCCCTTGTATGGTCCCTTAAGTATGTTTCATCCACAGAAATCATCTTATGTAAACACGTGTGATACCCCTATACCATCTGATGTACTCGTCACTGTTGAGCTCCGTAGGCAAAAAAAAAAAATAAATAAATAAAACTACGGAAATCCACCAACAGGATCTGCACATACTAGAAAAACCGATTGGATAGAAATTACCTCAATGTTTTTATTGTTCGTTGTGGAGGCGCTGCTTTGTACGCTTCGCCCTCTACTGGTATCCACGCGACGAACTCCTCTGCAAGCGATCGGGATGCTAGCCCCTTCTGTGTTCTAAAAACTGTTCAGAACTGATCCTGACTATCTGGTAATCGGTCGTATTTCGAAGAGAGGAGGCTAGATACTATATCGCCGTTCTAGGGTTTAGGGTTTGGTTTTTCTTTAATCAGATAAAGGACGGCCACCAAGAAAAGGTTAACATAACCTTTTATAGCTATCAATATCAAAACCCTAACTGTCATCTAATGACAGTTTAATCTCGTATGTCTATTCCTATAATCATCCAATGGTTGGATGAGTAATATTAAGTAATTAATTTCATTTATTCGATTAAATAAAATTAATTACTTATTAACTTACCAGAAAATACAATATTGAATCTGATTCCCCTTTTGTATACGTTCAATGAATCTGGACACAATCCAGATTCATTGAACGTGGACATTACGCTCAGAAGATCGTCTATGCGTGTGACCCTATAGGTTCACTTAACGTTGGCAGTGAATTAAAAATGTACTAGACATTTATTCACAAAACATAAGCGGCCTCTAGCAAGACATTATGCTTACCCAAGTTAAGTAAATGTAATAATAACCTAGCATCAGATTTAATATTTAGTCCTTTTGTCACACAATATCCTAATTAAGTATAAGGCATGGACCAAGTCATCCTTATAAAACTTAATTAACCATTTACTTGATCACCAGGCAGACTGTTCCAACAAATAATATTAATGACCCCTTATTAATACTTATTTGACAATGGCCATGCATATTTTCCAGTCTTCCTTATCAAGGGGCCCATGGATATCTCTCTCTAAAAAGAGAGGGACAAGTCCCTTTCACTATCTCCAATATTCAAGCCATGACAAGAAAATAAGCCAACCAATAGTCATAATAATCACCTAATTAAAAGTGATGTTTGACTATGTCAAAACATATTTTCTCCCCATGCAAGAAACATTAGAAACATCAGGTCAAAGGACACCAAATATAAAACTAAGAAGAAATACTTATAACTTAAACCATACAATATTTCTTCTTCACTTTGGGTCATGTCTAATACAATATTCTCAATATGTATTTATGAATTGATTTTATATCTCATATTCATGATCAGTAAAACTTGACCATCAATCAACTTCACACTAGTTTACAAGATGTAATAAACTAGGGACAAATAAGAATAGTATTTTATTAGCTTATAAGGGTTTTACTATCAAGTCACAAACTTGATGACCAAGAGCATAAAATACAATTCAAAAAATACATGCTTCATAAATCATAAATGTGAGTCAATTGGTCTTAGGGCATATACTAACAATCTCCCACTTGCCCTACCACCAATTTGACATGACTCTCAAACCCATTGACCTAGTATGACTCTCATGCTTAAGTTGTGGGAGTGGCTTTATCAATGGATCTGCGACATTGTCATTGGTGTCTACTTTGCAAATTTTAACATCTCCACGCTCAATAATTTCTCGAATGAGATGGAAACGCCTGAGAATATGTTTGGATCTTTGATCAGATCTAGGTTCATTAGCTTGTGCAATGGCTCCTGTATTATCACAATATAGGTCCACTGGGTTCACAATGCTAGGAATTACACCTAGTTCTGTGATGAACTTTCTGATCCAAACTGCCTCCTTGGCTGCATCAGAAGCAGCCACATACTCAGCCTCTGTAGTAGAATCTTACTTTGAACTCTTCCAGCTCACAACACCTCCATTCAAACAAAACACAAATCCAGATTGCGATCTAAAATCATCTACATCAGTCTGAAAGCTAGCATCCTTGTAACCATTTACAACAAGCTCTCCTTCCTGACCTCCGTAGATCAAAAACATCTCTTTAGTCCTTCTTAAGTACTTGAGAATGTTTTTTACTGCAGTCCAATGTGGTTCACCAGGATTTGACTGGAATCTGCTAGTCATGCTTAATGCATACGAGACATTTGGGTAAGTGCATAACATGGCGTACATGATAGATCCAATTGCGGAAGCGTAAGGAATCTTACTCATGCGTTCTGTATCCTCCCTTGTGGTAGGACTTTGAGACTTACTGAGTTTAATGCCATGTGACATTGGCAAGAATCCTCTCTTAGAATCTTGCATACTGAACCTTTTCAGTACCTTGTCAATATATCCACTCTAACTTAGGCCAATAAGGTTTTTAGATCTATCTCGATAGATCCTAATGCCTAGAATATAGGCTGCTTCGCCTAAATCTTTCATTGAAAAACACTTCCCCAACCAAGTTTTTACACTTTGCAAAGTGGGGATGCCATTCCCAATTAACAAGATGTCATCGACATAGAGTACTAAGAAGACTATTGCATTTTCTGTAACCCTTTTGTAGACACAAGGTTCATCATCATTCTTGATGAAATTGAATTCTTTAATTGCTTCATCAAAACGAAGATTCCAACTTCGAGATGCTTGCTTCAAGCTATAAATGGATCTTTGAAGTTTACACACTTTACTAGAATTCGAAGGATGAATAAAACCTTCAAGTTGTGTCATATACACATCCTCCAGTAGATTTCAATTAAGAAAAGCAGTTTTTACATCCATTTGCCATATTTCATGATCATAATATGCTACAATGGCAAGTAGAATTCTAATTGACTTAAGCATTACAACTGGAGAAAAGGTTTCATCATAGTCTATATCATGAGTTTGTCTATACCCTTTTTCTACCAATCGTGCTTTGTAAGTGTGCACATTGCCATCCATGTCAGTTTTCTTTTTGAAAACCCATTTACACCCTATGGTCTTGCAACCTTCAGGTGGATCAATCAAAGTCCAAACTTGATTATCATGCATGGATTGCATTTCTGATTTCATAGCCTCTAGCCATTTGCTAGATTCAGGACTATGAATAGCATCTTGGTAGGAATTAGGTTCACCTTGATCAATAAGATCAATATTATGATCCTCAGTCATAAGAAATCCATATCTCTGTGGTATCTGAGAAATCCTACCAGACCTTCTTGGTCCTTGTGTCAAAGGTTCAAGCTCAGTATGAATACGTGAGTCCAACTGAGTATCCATACTCGGTTCAGAAATGGTCTGCTGTCCTTGAGCTTCTTCAAGATGGATTCTACTCCCACTAACTCTTTTGGAAACGAATTCCCTTTCAAGAAAAATTCCGTTCCGAGCAACAAACACTTGGTTTTCAGATGGAAGATAAAAGTAGTATCCTTTAGTTTCCTTAGAATATCCCACAAACAGACACTTATCAGATTTGGGTGCTAGTTTTTCAGATAATGATCGCTTCATATAAGCATCACATCCTCAAATTTTGAGAAATGCTAAACTAGGTTGTTTCCCGGTCCATATCTCATATGGTGTCTTCTGAACAGCTTTAGATGGAACTCTATTTAATATGAATGCAGCAGTTTCTAGAGCAAAACCCCAAAAAGAAATTGGAAGATCTGTTTGACTCATCATTGATAGAACCATATCCAATAGAGTTTGATTTCTGCGTTCAGACACACCATTCCATTGTGGTGTTCCTAGTGGAGTTAATTGTGATAATATCCCACAATTTTTTTAGATGTTCGTCAAACTCTTGGCCTAAATATTCACCACCTCGATCTGATTGAAGTAATTCGATACTCCTTCCAAGTTGATTATGTACTTCATTTTGAAATTCCTTAAACTTTTCAAAGGAATCAGATTTATTTTCATTAGATAGACATAACCATATCTACTGAAATCATCTGTGAATGTAATGAAATACTGAAAACCTCCTCTGGCTTGTGTGTTTATTGGCCCACATACATCAGTATGTCTAAGTTCTAATAAATCAGTAGCCCTTTCACTTTGCCCTGTAAATGGACTTTTAATCATTTTGCCCAATAAACAAGAATCACATTTTTCATAAGACTCAAGGTCGAATGAAGATAAAAGTCCATCTTGATGGAGTTTGGATATGTGTTTCTCATTTATATGGCCCAAACGACAATGCCCGAAGTAAGTTTGATTTAAATCATTAGATTTAAATTTCTTTGTATTTATGTTATAGATGATGGGCTTACTAATGGAATCATGTAGGTTAAGAATGTAAAGTCCATTACATAAAGAGGCATCCCCATAGAAAATACCATTTTTATAAATAGAACTATTACCATTCTTAGTATTAAACTCAAAACCATCAATATCCACACAAGAAACTAAAATGATGTTCCTACTCATAGCAGGAACAAATAACAATCTTTAAGTTCAATTATAAGCCTAGTAGGCAAAAGTAAATCAAATGTCCCTATAGCTACAGCAGCAACTTTTGCTCCATTTGCAACTCGTAGGTCCACCTCTCCCTTTACCAAAGATCTACTCCTTTTGAGTCCCTGTACATTTACACAAATGTGAGCTCCACATCCGGTATCTAATACCCATTAAGTAGGAGTAGACATATTAATTTCTATAACGAAAATACCTGAAGCGACAGTCTCACTGGCGTTTTGCTTCTTCTTTTCTTCCAAGTAGAGCTTGCAATTCCTCTTCCAATGACCAGGTTCATTGCAGTGGAAGCAAGTCCCTTCCTTTGGTGGTTTAACCTTGGGCTTGGGCTTCTGCTTGCCTTTACCCTTTTTGGCCATATCCTTCCCTTTCCCTTTCCCTTGTTCTTCTTGAACTGCCCCTTCTGAACCATCAGAACATTAGGAGTAGACTTCCTAATGTTTTGTTCAGCCTGCTTGAGCATCCCGTGCAATTCATTTATGGACTTTTCTATATTATGCATATTGAAGTTCATGACAAATTGATCATAGTCAGAGGTCAAAGAGGCCAAGATCATATCAGTAGCCAAGTCATGACTTACAGGTACTCCAAGTTTTTCAAGCTGATCAAAATACCCTTTCATCTTAAGGACATGAGCACTAACTGAAGTGCCAGGGGTCATTTTGCAGCTATTCAACGCCTTAGTGGTAAGACATCTCTCTTGACGTGCCTGCTCTTGGAACATTTCCTTGAGCTGTTTTATCATCTCATAACCCTCAACTTCCTCAAATTGCTTTTGTAACTCAGATTCCATCGTAGCCAACATGAGACATGTTACATCGTTAGAATCATCCTTGTGCTTACTATAAGCATCCTTTTCGACTCTAGGGGCATTGTTAGCTGGTTGATTAGGGATAGGGTTCTCAAGTACATATAGCTTTTTTTCCTGTTTAAGGACAATCCTTAAATTTCGTGCCCAATCAAGAAAGTTAGTCCCATAAGCTTATTCTTTTCAAGCACGGATCGCAACGAGGTGTTTGAATTGTTTGAGGCCATTATTTACATAGAATTTGCAAAGTAAAATTAAATAAATGAAGCATTAAATTTTCCCTGAAATATTCAACACTTGATATAAATCATGGGTATAAGAATTGATTTTATTCTAATCATAAGTAAGCTTTGGCTTAACACCCATAATTAGAGAAAAATGTATTAATGGGATTTACATCTATATGTACCGGCAAAATCCCATATGATGTCCTAGGCTCAAAACTGTTTTGATAGCCTAGTTAAGCCAAACCATTCCAAGCATATGGAAATCACCATTTTCCATCTTTCCCTACTTAGGTAACCATTTATCTCTTGCTTTGGCAATGAGACAAAATGATAATCCAAGCATGGAGAAGTGCTTATGATCATGGAAGGCATTTTACGACTTAATTTTTACATGGTTTCAAAAACCTTCTTCCTTTTATTTGTATATTATTTCACAAAACATATATCCAAAAATAAAAGGAAATAAACTAAACATCACATGCATAATATATACATCAAGTAAAACGTGTCATAGCATGGCCTCAATCCTATATTAACTTCCACGAGCCTCATGGAAGTCAAAGGTCAATCTAGGTAAGTCTTCATCTCCATCAGCGGGCGGAGTCAAGGGGCAGCACTCTTGTGGGGGTTTGAGGGGGTAGCGCCCCCGGAAAGAAAAACGATTTTTCCTTTCTAACTCATTGAATGAGTTACTGCCGTCATAAACCCTAAGATCATGCCGCCAGAAATTTTGTTTAACAGTTAAACATTAAATTATGTGATTCTGCATATTAGTTTAACAATTAAATTGCACAGATTACAGACTGTATGCCAAACAATTTGGCAGTAACAACATTCTGTTTAATTAATCGCATTAATAAGTAAAACAGAATATGATATATGCGAATCCTATAATTCAATTTACTCTGATTATTACACTAATCAGAAACCTTACTATAAGGCCGATTGAAAACAACACATGTAATCAAAGCAGTAACGGATAAAATCAGTAAAACTAGTATGTACGAGGCTCTGATACCACTGTTGAACTCCGTAGGCAAAAACAAAAAAGAATAAAACTATGAAATCCACCAACAGGATCTGCACATACTAGAAAAACGGATTGGATAGAAATTACCACAATGTTTTGATTGTTCGTTGTGGAGCCGCTGCTTTGTACGCTTCACCCTCTACTGGTATCCACGCGATGAACTCCTCTGCAAGCGATCGGGATGCTAGCTCCTTCTGTCAAAACTGTTCAGAACTGATCCTGACTATCTGGTAATCGGTCGTATTTCGAAGAGAGGAGGCTAGATACTATATCGCCGTTCTAGGGTTTAGGGTTTTATTTTTCTTTAATCAGATAAAGGACGACCACCAAGAAAAGGTTAACATAACCTTTTATAGCTGTCAATATCAAAACCCTAACTATCATCTAATGACAGTTTAATCTCGTCTGTCTATTCCTATAATCATCCAACGGTTGGATGAGTAATATTAAGTAATAATTTCATTTATTCAATTAAATAAAATTAATTACTTATTAACTTACCAGAGAATACAATATTGAATCTGATTCCCCTTTTGTATACGTTCAACGAATCTGGACACAATCCAGATTCATTGAACGTAGACATTACGCTCAGAAGATCGTCTATGCGTGTGACCCTATAGGTTCACTTAACGTTGGCAGTGAATTAAAAATGTACTAGACATTTATTCACAAAACATAAGCGGCCTCTAGCAAGACATTATGCTTACCCAAGTTAAGTAAATGTAATAATAACCTAGCATCAGATTTAATATTTAGTCCTTTTGTCACACAATATTCTAATTAAGTATAAGGCATGGACCAAGTCATCCTTATAAAACTTAATTAACCATTTACTTGATCACCAGACAGACTGTTCCAACAAATAATATTAATAACCCCTTATTAATACTTATTTGAGCATGGCCATGCATATTTTCCAGTCTTCCTTATCAAGGGGCCCATGGATATCTCTCTCTAAAAAGAGAGGGACAAGTCCCTTTCACTATCTCCAATATTCTAGCCATGACAAGAAAATAAGCCAACCAATAGTCATAATAATCACCTAATTAAAAGTGATGTTTGACTATGTCAAAACATATTTTCTCCCCATGCAAGAAACATTAGAAACATCAGGTCAAAGGACACCAAATATGAAACTAAGAAGAAATACTTATAACTTAAACCCATGCAATATTTCTTCTTCACTTTGGGTCATGTCCAATACAATATTCTCAATATGTATTTATGAATTGATTTTATATCTCATATTCATAATCAGTAAAACTTGACCATCAATCAACTTCACACTAGTTTACAAGATGTAATAAACTAGGGACAAATAAGAATAGTATTTTATTAGCTATAAGGGTTTTACTATCAAGTCACATACTTGATGACCAAGAGCATAAAATACAATTCAAAAAATACATGCTTCATAAATCATAAATATGAGTCAATTGGTCTTAGGGCATATAGTAACAGTCACTGGGGTATGACAACACCTCAGCAGCTACAGCAAGGCCATTCCTAACGCGAAGTTGTCACTGGTACCAGGCCTCAATATGACTAGCATGTTGTGTCCTCCAGTATGTGTGATCATTCCCCCTAAGATGGATCTGGTGCAAGTCCAGACAAGTATCACATGCATCTGGAACTATCTGAGCCTGTGCAAACTGGCGCATCACATGCCCGGGATAGTGGTACTCCACTATCTCATAACAGATGAACGGGACCTCTGCCCGCCACAGGTCAAATAAAACTAGAGCACGGTCAAGATAAGGTAGCAATATAAACTGTCAAGTCAAAATCCAAAATCAATAAAAATTTAAGTGCATAAAAAAAATCTCAATTAATTACAAATAATACAAAATATTGTAAAGCGAACCTGATCAGATGGCATGAAATCTAACTGGTCCTTGTAGGTCACGAGAGTGTGCTTAGGCAGTTGGCTATAGTCAAAGGATGTGCACCACATAGTACCAAGAGGAGCAAGAGGGTCGGCTTGAATATCCGTAATCAGATGAGGCTGCAATGCAAGTATGCGCGACCATGCCCAAATCTGTACTAAAACTAAAGTCCCTCCCCCCAGATATGTCGTGCACTCCCCAAAGCTGCCGCGCACAACTGCCTATACAAAAATCCAAGTACGCAGCTACCCCAGTTATATGTCCTGATAGCATCAATATCCTCTAATAAACTGAGGTAGCGCACATGAACCAAATTCCTTGAGAAGTCGGGAAGCATATGTCCGCCAATGAATAAGAGAATAAATCCACGAGCCCGCAGGATTAGATCATCATCGGTCTCTGAACCGGTAAACGATCTCAGGATCCATGCTTCCATAAGTTCCTTCTTCACCTTGTATCCTGAAAAGTGGCTGAGAGACAACCGAACACCAAGAAGTCTCTCGATAAGCTCAATCCAATACTATTTGGGGTGTACACTCCAGCTAGGGCCGGTAATGGCCATACCGTCTATCCCTAAACCCTACAGTGCATGTATATCCTGCATTGTTATTGAGACTTCACCACACGTCAGGTGAAATGTGTGAGTCTCCGGTCTCCACCGCTCTACCAATGCAGTAATAAGTGCATGGTCCAACCCAATGAAACCACATCTAAAGACTCCCCCCAACCCAGTTCTGTCAATAAGTTCCACCAACCTATGGGGAGCCGTACTGTAACACTAGAATAGGTTCCACCCAAAACGCCTACACTGAAGATCAGTATAATATTACGTAGTTGACAGTTTTACGATTTAATGTTTGAAATATTCAGATTTTCGTTTTTTTAAGGGTTTACTGTTACAAAGTTTACAGTTTTATGGTTTAGTGTTTAAAATATTAAGATTTTAAGGCAAGAGGGATTACTATTACAACGTTGACAATTTCACGGTTTAATGTACAAAATATCAATTTTAAGATTCTTGGGGTTTATTAGGGTTTACTATTACAAAGTTTCTAGTTTTATTTTTTAATGTTTCAAAAATCAATTTTAAGGGTTTTTAAAGTTTTTATAATATACCTTATAGAATTTTAATATTATGATTTTGGCTTTTTCAGGTTTATTGTTAAAAAATTTATAGTGTAAAATTTTGTATTTTAATAATAGATTTTTAAGTTTAAATAAAAGTTTAAAATTTTTAAGTTTTTTAAGGTTACTTATAGTATATTTTATAAGTAATTACTTTACTACTTCGTAAATTCACCATTACGGTTTTAGAGTTTAAATAAAAGTATTAATTACTAAAATATAAATTTCCAAGTATCGGTTCCACTATTTAGAAAAAAAAAATAACATATGAGAAAAATACCAAATTACAGGTTTCAATTTTTTATACTCAAAAATTTATACGAAATATGCAAAATAATTAAAAAAAATTCAAATAATCATAAAGTAAGGTAAAAAATTAAACCCTAATTATACAAATAAATTCATGAAAATAATACATCACCCTAAGATCACTTTTTAAATGCAAAAAATAATTATACACATAAAATTATCAAATTTATACAAATTTGTTAATAACATCAATTTTAAACATAAATCCAAACCTCAGTTTCATAAAAAAAATGAATTAATTCAAATTAACAAATAAATTCATAAAAACAACAAATAACAAACCCAAACACACAATAATTAAACTTAATAAATAATACACCAAAAAATTTAAATAACTAAAAACTTACCGAAAATTAAAAATGCAGCTCTAGTCTACCGTTTTCTACTTCAAATCTTTAATAACCTTCGTACTATAAAGAAAGTCTCGCAGATTTAAATTTTTAACTGTAAATTTCAAAATAAAATACAAAAGTATTAGAAGAAGAGAAGTCAAAGTATAATAAGAAGTGTAAAAATAAAAGGAAGAGGAAAATAACTTACCGAGCGGCGGCGGTGACGGAGGAGCTATAAATTTTTTCAGGCGGCAATAAAAAAGAAGGAAGTAAAGCGAAAGAAAGGAAGAAGGAGAGAAAGCAGAAAAATTGAGGCGGAGGAAAGAGAGAGAAAATTTGAGGCTGAAAAAATAGAGGAAGAAGAAATAAGGAAGAAGAAGAAAAGGGAAAGAAGGAAGGGGGCGGCCCGGGTGTGCCTAGGGTTTATAACGTGATAACGCACACGCACAATCACTGTGTGTTATCAATCTTAATAACGCATAATGACTGTGCGTTATCAAGGATGATAACGCACAATGGCTGTGCGTTATCGCCACTTCAGCGCCAGATCAGAGCCACATCAATTTTTAACGCAATTAGCACGGCTTAACGCGGTTTAAGCCACGTGATTAGATATAACGCACAATGACGCAAAAAAAAAAAAAAAATGAACCTCTGTAGTAGCCATTTATAAAATCTGGGCCTAACCCAAAAAAAACCTCATCCTTATAATTGTACTATGTTTTTCTGTTGTTTTTATATAAAGTTATGGGTCCTATTTTACCCAAACACAAAAAAGATGAATCTAAAATTCATTGAACAATATATCTTGTGAAACTTTAGTTTTTATATGTACGAAAACTACTTAGATTGCTATGTTTTTTAACTTTTACTTAACTTTTTACTTTGAATCCTACATTACCTTTAATCTCGTAAAAAATTGACTTTCATAAATCTCAAAATAAAACTAGACTTTATTTATAAAAATTAAAAAAAATAAAAAAAAAAAACCAATCCAAGTACAGCTTAATGGATTGGAATCCGGTTAAACGGAAAAAAAAAACATTTGTTCCTGATCCTGATGATTTTATTCCAATTCAATACAGGTCCAGGAAAACGGACCGGCCCATTTTCAGGCCCAGTTTGGGGAGGGGCAGGGGGATTTGCTAATGCTAATTCCATCCCGAGAATGTCCTCCTCTGAAGGGGATCAATACAAGGACCCAGCCGTGAAAAAGGCCTGTGCGAAGGTGGAGGAAGACAGTAGTCCCAATAGCCACTCTGTCCTTTATAATCACCGTTGTTGCCAAGCCCTCCACCACCACCACAGTAACCCCCATAAGCATAGCACGGATCATCTCTGCGGGGAGTAAAAGGCGGTGGCGGCATATCCAAGTAACTAGAACAATCTCCATATTGCAACCAAACAAGTTCTGCACGATTCCCAGCTTTTCCTATCTTATTCAAGAGAACATAAGGATCGATCATCCCGGAAACTTGAACAAGGCCATCCACATCCATTTTGAAGTTGTAAACTCCGCGAATGCCACTTAATACTTTCCTCACTGTCCTTTGCCATCCTGAACTTCTCGTGTCCACTCTCAGTTTGCAAGACATGAATGAGTAACCAAATGTCTGTAAATTGTGGCTTCCAAAAGGGGCCCCCATTGTTAAAAAAAATATTGGCTATGGTGATTATAAATGAGTCTGTGCTATTCTTTTCTTTATATAGAGGTCTTACGAGCATCCAAATGGTAATAATCTAGGGTAGATAAAGTTGAAGTTTTTATATAAGCTCTGCAAATATTTGGACAATCAAGATAACATCAAAGATCAAGCCAGGACTCAATCAAGGATAAAGGGAAGGGAAACGTTCCTATTGATTCCAAGAAACCAAGATTCTATAGCACGAGGTAAAGGCAGATAATCCTTGACACTAATTCACATTCCTTTTTTCTTTGTTTGACAAAGATTCCAGATCAACTTATATCTAGTTTTCTTGGAAAAAAATTGTTGTCTAATAAAATCCCAACAAATCATTTCTATTCAATTCCATTTGCAAAACGTTATAAAATCAAAATATTTCATAATTCAATCCAAAGCCCTCCTTAACTTGAGGTTCCAAAATATATTTCAAAATCAAAAGAAAAGCAACAGATATTGTAAAGGAGAGCTGTAATTGCCAACTAATAGCATTGTATCAATATCTCAAAAATGAATTTGTTAGTGACCTAAACAGAGTCAATCCAATCAGCATAGATACCATTGACCTGCTTAACATCAGTCCACCAGATTAAGCGCTTCCTGCCGTTCTCCAACTGCTCATAAGCAATCTTGAACCCCTTCTTCGTTGATGTCGCACCCTCTGTAGCATCAGCATTGGTTCCTGCAGCAGCCAAGGCTTTTCCAGAATCTTGAAGAGGGACTGAGCAAAGCATTTTAGTTTCTGCATAATTGAATACATTAATATCAGACGAATAGTCAAAGAAAACCTCCTGCAATCAAGAAATGACAATCATATGCCTTCTTGTTAAAGTGCTGAGGATTGAGAGATTAATGCTAAAATGTCATATAAATTCCAACATTTGAGAATTCTGCTACTACATTGAGGATGCTAATTGCCTTAAAGTAATCATTTTGCCAAACTGGGATTTTTCACAAGCAGAGGAGTCAAGAAATCAAGATGGGATTCAGTTGATTTTGGTTTAGTTCGCACAACAAAATAATACTGATGATTATCAGAGCTGAAGCATACTTTCTGGCAGTATATTAGTCCATAGTAGAAAGCAATAGATTGAAGATAATTAACATAACCAAAAACCCTTAATTTATAATACCAGTAGAAAAAAATCATAGCATAATAATACCTGCTTCTCCATGAGCAAATTTGCAATGAACTCCAAATGGGCAGCTACCAGTTCTTTGCCAGTTATAGCAAGGCCTTTTCTTCATTGGAGCCTGAAGATTAACCAGCGTTATCGCATCATTCTCTCGTTTCAGAGCTACAGTTTCCTCAGTATTTTTACCAGCATAATATGAGCTTATTCTCTCATAATTTTCCCGAGGATCAACTAGCGTTATCGCATCATTTTCCCGATGCAGAGCTAAATTTCCGTCAAAATTTTGAGCACCTCCGAATCCAGAATGTGGTCTTTCTCTGATTCTCATTGCAAGTCCCTCCGAACCCAGAATGTTCCTACCATCCCTAGTGCCGTCATCATGGACAAATTTGCAGTTTACACCATAATAGCATTTGCCCCTTTTGAATTGCAAACATATTTGGGCCCTTTTAAAATCGGTGCCAGAGTCTTGCATAGGTTTACGCGTGCTTCCTGAGCCAAATGACCTAGAATTACTAGCCCTCGTAGACATTTTTGTGCAATAAGGGGTTTTTCGAGAAATCGTCAAGACCAAAGAAATTGGTCTTTCTTGGGGTTGAAGAGCTGAAATCAGAGGGAGCCCAGATGAGATTCAGTAGCGAAGAACCTGAAAATAGAACAAAATCAAAGAAGAAAATGGATTTATCTTTCGGGTTCTATGAAAACACAAGATGTAATAGTCGGATCAAATTGAAGATTGGTGTTCAGGAAAACAACTGAGTAGTAGCGATTTCAGGAATTCTTGACTAAGAACCGCTGGAGAAAGATCAAATCCACAAGGAGAATCTTTTACAGCACTTGCAGACGATGATCACTGATATGAGCAAGTACAAGAACGAGATTGAAATTGACAACCGTACCCTCTTCTACCTCTCACAGGAGACCTTGGGTTGTGATTGCCCGCCAAAAACCAGAAGAATAAACGACAAATAAAGAGCAAGAAGGAAATAAAAGGGTGAAGCTAACACATAAAAAAAATAATAAATAAAAATTTAAAAATTAAAAAAAAAAAAAAAAAGGGAAAATAGAAACATAGAGTAAAGACTAAAGAAGGAATGAATTGATTGACCCAAAGAAGCAAAGTGGGAAAGGAAATATCCACATTCATTTTCAGATTCATCTCATTAAAAAAAAAAATTCTCAAAATTCTATTGGAAAATGTCATATTTCTCGTCCCATCACTAAACTTCATTTTTTCACTTTAAAAAAATCACCATAATTGCCTGTCAACAATCTATACTTTTTTTTCACTATTAAAGATAATTTTATGCGAATGAAAATACAAATTTATTGAATACTGTTAGAGATATCACATCAGTATGTGATTCTCCTAGATTATCTCTTATTCTATAAGAAATTACTTTGTTAGAATCCTATATTGATTATAATTAGGATACTTTATATTATAATATTATTATAGCAGTATTCCATATTAGTAGTTGGTTAGAATCCTATATTGATTATGATTAGGATAGTTTGTAGCCTATAAATAGTAGATCATAATGAATAAGAATACAATCAATTGAAGCATTTAATATTCTTCTTCTCTGTGCCCTAAATTTCTTAATATGGTATCAGAGCCATAGCCAGGTTTGAAGAAGAAAAAGAAAAAGAAAATCTTTCACATCTATAACTTTATTCTCTTTTCATTCAGCTTGAACAATTCTTTTCGTTCAGTTTGGACACGTTTTTTTTAGGTTTCTAATATTTCTTCTAATTTGCTTCAATAAAAATTTAGGAGATTATATATATATATTTTTTATAAATCATATTCAAGTCAGGTAGCTTCATCGACAAATATTTGAAGCACCTAAATTTAGAAATTGAAATTGGAAATTGATGGTTGTTTTATCGAAAAAACTCTAAAGTGACATCAAAGGAATTTTCGATGATGGATTACGGAAGCCACTGCGACTGATGGAAGAAAACCACAACGACTGCGACTGATGGAAGAAGATCACAACGACTGCGACTGATGGAAGAACTACAGCGACAGCGATTGATGACAAAAAAACCACAGCGACGGCGATTGATGACAAAAACCATAGCGACAGCGAGTGATGGTAAAGACCACAGCGACAGATGGTGGAAGACTACCAGATGTGCAATTTGCATGTTACGAAAAAAATTGAAAATTATGGCAAGTTGGATATACAATTTTGCACGTTCCAACTTGAGGGAGGGTGTTAGAGATATCACATCAGTATGTGATTCTCCTAGATTATCTCTTATTCTATAAGAAATTACTTTGTTAGAATCCTATATTATTATAATATATTGATTATAATTAAGATACTTTGTATTATAATATTATTATAGCATTATTCCATATTAGTAGTTAGTTAGAATCCTATATTGATTAGGATTATGATACTTTGTATCATAATGAATAAGAATACAATCAATTGAAGTATTTAATATTCTTCTTTGCTGTGCTCTAAATTTCTTAACAAATACTGAGTGAAAAATGGACAAAATTAGCATACTTAACTTGTATACATTAATTGAGAGTTTTTCTTTTTCTCCATCAATATTATCCGTCGATCCAAATTCGATTAATGTACCGAATCCGATCTATATGATCCGTGACCTTGCTCAACTAACACGTCAACTACAAATAAAAGATCAAAGTTATTTCCCCCAAATTTCTTAAATATAATAGACGCGTTAATTTACTTCAACTAAGAAATCAAATTGGTTTGTCCTAGATATGACCCAATCAATTTCATTCATCCCTCTATACCCTTCTTCCTTACCTTGAAGCAAGAGAAATTGAAGGCATTTTAGAGTTTGCAGAAAGCATTCAAAGGAGACGGAAATTTGTTATAATTAAGAGAGAGTGAATGAGAATCGAGTTTCGATATTTTTTCTTTACTTCTAGAAACTTCAAAAGTCAGGGAATAAGTTTCTTTTGATCGATTGCAAACGGGGTGCTCATCGAATCAATCAAAGTAACCACATTCCCATACCTATATTCATCCAAATTTCTGTGCAAACTAGAAAAAAGAACATGCACATAAAACTGAAAAAAAAGGGGATTTTTATGCGCAACCCCCAAAGTGCATTCAGTTTTCGATTTAGTTTCCGATATAGAAATTTAATTTTATTCAGTTTGATAAAAACAAATTTTTAAAATCGAACCACATTATATTTAGCTATAAATAAAAATAAACTGAAAATTTTCGATTTAATCTGTTCTATTCGTTTCAAAACGAAATTTTAGATAAAAGACAACACATCTTATACATAATTAAAAAGATTTTAAGCAAATTTAAACTTTTAGTTTGCAAATAACGAGATTTCAAGAATTTCATAAAATTTAAAAGCATTAACATCATAAACTGTTAAAATTAAATTAAAATAATATATATTTTTAAAAATTAATAATTAATTTAATTATTTCAAGTTTTCCGTCTGTGAACATGAAAATTGAAAATGAAGCCAAATAATTAAACACTTTAAAAATAAAAAAATCAATCAAAATACAAAATTCAATACAGTTTGATTTGATTATCGATTTAAACCGAATCCTGAACACCACTATCTCAAACCTCCATTCCTTCCTTAACCTCTTTCTCTCACAACTCACAATTCTCTCTAATTTCTATCTAAGAATTCTAACACAAAACTAATGATTTGAAATAATTTTAGATGATATGAACAAAAATGTAAATATAAACTATTAAAAATATCAATCTTCAAATTAAAATATTAAATTGAATTTTTTAAAAAATTCACCAAGCTAGAGTCGGTTTTTAAAAAAAAAAAATTCAAAATTTGGGTAGTCCAACGGTGTCCGAACGAGCTATGGCCAGGCTCCTGGCCCACGGTTCGTTCGTGCTGCTGCCCGGGCTACCCAAAAAATTTTCCATACTTTCTTATTTTGCACTTTTGAACTTGATTTTAATGGTTTGAATAAGTAAAAATGAAAAAAAAAAGGTAAAAATCGATATATTAATTTTCTGTTTTGCAAGATTTCACGTAAAACAGTCCCGATTTGATGATTCAAATTTGAATTTTTTTTGGAGAAAATTTTAGTAGAAAAAGGTAAATAGAGGGGGAGGTTTAGGGAGGAATGGGGGTTTGGGGGTTGCACAAGAAAAAATGGGATTACAAATAGAAATTCCTGAAAAGAAAACCTTAAAATTTGAGCCCATTAACCTTCTTTCTGGGTTCAAATCAGTCGAAGATTTGCGAGTTTTTATTGATCAGTTGCAGATTGCAAAAACTAATTTGCAAAAACAGTAGCAAATTGTACGTTTTCTTGTGCTATGAAAATTCTTCGAAGATGTGGAAGAATTAGATGTTAAGAGGTTTCAATCAAGGTTTAGGGTCTAATTTAAGTTCTTTCTTAGAGGGAAGAGAATTTTGAGGGAAGGAGATGGGTTCATCCAAATGGTGAAGACGAAGAAGATCGTCTTTGATGGAAAGAGATAGGCATTTATTACCGTTGTAGATAGGGAAAAATAATATGGATTTCTTAAAAAGCCCATCTAATTTTGGATTCACAAAAAAGTCCTCCGCTGATAGCACGTGAGTTTGGTATTCTAATCTTGGCCATTTTTCATTGGATATTTAATAAATTGAGATATTTAGTCACATGAAAGTTGTTTTTGACATAAAATAAAGAAAAAATATTTATGGGTAAAAATAAAAAAGTATAAATTATTGATAGAAAATTATGATGGATTTCTCTTTTACTCTATTTGCTATTAAGAACAATTTATGTGCTCTTGATGTCACTCCAATACCTCTTATGTTGTAATCAATTAGATTTGGCATGCCTAACTAATGTGAAAGGAGTTTGTAGAAGCTACTTAACCCTTGATAATATCTTATGTATTTAAATTTCGTCGAATTCCATCAGAATGGCAGAAGATCATATAAAAATTAGCCAGTGATAGAAAAATTAAAATAAAATTTAGTGGCATAAAGGAAAGAAAAAACTTTCTTTAGCGGCATCTAAAGTAGTTCCAATTTTTTGGATGAATTTAGAAAAACAATACTCATAATATTAGTTTAGTGCACAACTTCATGTATGTATATACTTAATTTTATATCGATTAAGCTAAAATATAAAATATAATGAATCTATATTTTTTTAAAGTTCAGTGTATGGAAATGTTATGAAATTATTACTTTTTGTGTATGTTCATTATAATTAGAGTATAAATGGATTCAAACTCTCTGAGTACTCCCAGCTCCAGACTTAGACCTGTATAGTGAAATATGGATCCAAACCCATACCTTTTAGGTATGGAATTTATGGACTCATACCCGAACTTCCAGGGTCTAGGGTAGGATCTGAACATACCCGTATGACATTTTTATATTTTTTTCCTTGTTAAACAAAAATATATATAAAAAAAATTTTCAGAAAATCTAACCCTAAAAAATCATGCCTCTGTTATTCGCCTTTAGAACAAACAACCACTAGTATAAAATTTTGAATGAGAAAAACAAATATACAAGAAACATCTAATGGAGAAAAGAGTAGCACTAATGTCTCCAAGAAGAAGAAATCTTGAAAAAGATTTAACTTCTCTAAACTATAAGACCCTAAGAAAATTATGAGGCCCTAAGAGAATTTCTATTCTCTAAACTATGAGGTCCTAAGAAATCTTGAAGAAAATTTCTCTTCTCTAAACTATGAAGAAAGTTTCTCTTCTCTTCTCTAAACTATGAAATAAACCACTCAATATCATAAATGTATCAATTATGTATTAATAAAAATAATATAATATATATAAATATATTATTATTTTACTATAACGGATATGCAGGTACACAGGTATGGGTATCATCGTACCCTATCTAGACCCATTTAATAGAATCTATAAAGGTACGAGTATAGGTACGGATCCGCAGATATAAAATTTTAACTTAACCTGTTATAAACGAGCATAGACTCGCACAGATACGGATAAAATCTGTCCCATTTATGGCCCAAATTATAAAACTCTCAAAGATAAGGTCATCCTACCTTTTTTACTAAGCTCATGGATGAGTTTGTTTTTACATTTTCCTATGTGATGGCGTCTTCTATCTCATCCGTTCGTTATTAAAGGATAAAGCTTATGCCCTTATTTCCTATGATGTATGTCCCCGATGTACGTAGGAGTTATAGTTGAGGAAAAATTGATGAAAATAAATAAAAAGAATTACACTCTCTTTTATTCTACTTAAGAATTTCAATAATTTGTTCAACATGTTATCAACATGAATCTCTATCGAAGATTAGAAGTTGTGTTAAATATTTCTTAACTCCTTATGAAAATTCTTTCCTTTCAAATTTCTTACAAAAATTCATTTTTTATGATCGATTTGAAGGTTGAAGTAAGTTTTCCTTATCAAAATTTCTATTTTCATAAATAATTTTTTCAAATTTGGGTTTGTTACTCTTCATGTTCTTAGAAGAAATTATCTATTAAATATGAATATTTGGTGGTAATTCATTTGGATATGGTAGTTCCTGAAGATACCAAAAGAAAAATAATAGAGCATCAGAGTCAATTAATTACTCTTGATATTTCAAAGAAAATATATACAATCATTAGAAGAAATGGTTGTCCTACAATCACTGTAGGTTGTAATGGGTTATACTTGTGGCTACAAAACAGTATATCTATTAGTGTACATGAGTTTGTGATTTTAAGAGTTTCTCCCAAATCAAAGCTATATGAAAGAAATCATTATTTGTTAATGTGATTGAGAAAATCTTATTCTTTTCTCGTATCTCAATTGATATGCTTTTGTGGTAGTTATATTGGAGAAACTTTTTTCAAAATCTTTTTTTGAACTAATCTCATATCTTTCTTGAGGGTCAAGGGTTCTTTCAGACTCAATCATGTTATCTTTCTTTTTATCATACTAAGCTTATTAGGTCTATCTGTTATTCTATCTGGAGAGGCAAAATATGAGGGTTATTTCCTAGTGAGGTCGGGTTAGCTATAGTAGCCCGTTTGGAAGAAGTAGATGTGGTGGCTTTACGAGGCATTTTGATTGATAGCGAAAAGGGTAAAGGCAAGGTAAAGGGGTAACAACAGAACCAATGAACAACAAGCACTAAACAACCACGGGCAACAACTGACACATGAATGAAAGTTAAACAAGCAATTGGAGAACAATAAAAAATAAGCCTAACAAAAATCCTCCAAATGCTTAAAACAACAACACTTAGAAAAATAATGGAATGAAATAAAGAAAACAATGTAGCTCGTGTGTGTCTAGTGTAAAGTTTATGCAGTATAAGAAATAAGTTGCTTCCCCAAAATATGTAATTCAAGTAATGGCAACTCAGATAACCAAAAACCAAAATTAAACAACACTAGGCTGCACCCCTGACAATTGAATAAATTGTACACAAAAACTAAACTAATCAAAAAGTTAGTTAAAGAAACTTAGCTCGATTAATTGTGAAACGAACCACCGTATCCGGAATGCCGAAATTCGGAGTCGCTCTACTCTCATCCTTTACTGCCGTTATTATCTTGTGTCACCGAATTCTCTGCCGCAGCTTCCTTCTATAAAGAGAAGAGACACCGAGGAAGAGTGAGCTGTATTTGTGCGTGTGTGACTAGATTTTAGGGAAGAAGGATGAAATTAGAAAAATTTGAGAAGGTGGTTTAGGGTAGTTCTTGGGTGAAATGTAAGATTAAGAGAAGAAGAAGAAGAAGAAGAAGAAGAAGAAGAAGAATTGGAAGGAGGGAGATGTGTAAAACAAGGAAAACCGAGAGGTGGTAATCGCAAGAACAGGAAGAAGGAAGGAGAAAGGACAAGTAGAAAAGGGGAAGGAGAGGAAGGGAATGGTGATCGGAGGTGGTGAGGTTGAAAAAGGTGACCGAAGGGGAGGGGGAAGCAGTAGGGAAAGGGGATCAGGGAAGAGAAAAGTAAGGATAGAGGGTTAGGAATTAGGGATTTGGTTTAGTGAGATTTGGGGAAGAAGCTTAAAATTGCCGTTAATTTGAGTGGAAACTAGGGTAACCCACGAAGCGACTCAACCCGAAATGAGATTTTAGCCCATACCCACTAGGTGTTCTGAATAGTGAGGCTTTTCGAACCTGGATAGTTGAATTTGTGAACCCTTTGCCAGTATCATGTTCCGGAAAGAGGGACTTTCCTGATTCTAATATTCTCAGTTGGAAAGCTTTCTAATGCTCGTGTGTCTATCTAGATTTGGATAGGTGCTTTCCATTTCTAGAAAGCTCTGTTCCGTGCTGGAAATTTCTGATTTCTGGGTGATTTCGTTTGTTTTCTTAATATTTTTAACCTGCGCATAGAATATAAAGCTTGAGAAATATATTATAGGGATACTATAAACTCTCTTACTCGCCTTAAAAACTTTAATGATAGCAAAACAAAACTACCTGAAGCTAACGTAAATTTATAAAAAATACTAAATTAAACTTAATGTTACCACAACCAAATGCAAAAAAGAAAAGCAATACTCCCTCTTAGGTGCCGCTAACACCTATTGGATCATGAGAATCTGAGGATATTTTTACCCTTCCTTTCTCTTTTCGCAAGTAGGCAACCTCATCAAACCTTTCTTTTTTTGTTTAGGAAAAATACTCTTTTCCTTGCCTTTTAATTTCTTAGGCTTCTCGAATGAAGTACACTTTTTTTCCTGCAATAGATGAGGCACAACATGATTTAATATGATCTATAAGAAATAACGTGTAATTGTTATTCAAAGAGGGGTTGAAGTTATCAAGAAGTTAAAGATCTTCATTCTCTCCAGCCCTCATGCTTAATTTCCCTTTTTCTATATCAATTAAAGCTTTAGAAGTATAAGTATATAAGAAAGATTGTCCTAATATTAAAGGGAAATTAACATCCTTTTCCATGTCGAGGATCACAAAGTCTACGGGAAAGAAACAATCTTTCACCTTTACCAAGACGTCTTATATAACCTATTAACATTCTAGAGGGTTCTAGGTTTCCTAAGCCTAGTTTTTAACATATATTATAAGATATAACATTTATGCTAGCTCCTAGGTCGGCTAATGCTTTATTAATGGAAAAACTGCCTATCATGCAAGGGAAAGAAATAATCCCTTCGCCGTTTAATTTTCGTGGCAACTTTTCCTTGTTGATTAGTATTGCTGAGCATTCTTCACCCAAAGTGTATGTCGATGCTTTGTCTAAGCTCCTTTTCTTTGGAAGAATCTCCTTCATGTATTAAGCATATTTGGCTGTTTGGAAAAGCAAATCACAAAGAGGTAACTTGATTTTTAATTGTTTAAAAATGTCCACAAAACTTCCTCATCTCATCCGTGCTTCTATCACAATGAAAGGCCGCCAGATAAGAGATTTTAGGCTTGTAAGCTTCAAATTTCCGGCCACTTATTCATCTTTCCTTGGTCTTTTAATTCTTATTGGGATGTGGAGATAATAAGTGTCATCATATCTTCTTTCATAGAGCTTATTTCTTGAGTCGCCACCATACTATCCTTTTCAAGAATCTCTTCATTGTACATTTCCCAGAATTCAAGATCGAAATAAAATTCAAAACTAAATTCTTTTCCAAGTACATACACATTTCTCATTCATGGAAGCACAATTAAACACATTTGTATACTATCAATTCATATAAATTGATACCTTTCTATCTAAAAGAATAAGTTGTTCTCATTTGAAGAAGGTGAAAGTTTCCAATGGGGAAAACAATCCAATGTTTTCTGTTTCATTAATGTGAAATATTGTACATTATATAGATTGTCCATGTGACAAATCCTAAACAGATTATGACTAGGAAACCTAACTAATTACAACTAGGTAACTAAAATATAATTATACATAGTTTAGGATTTATAAGAATAATACTCCTATTTTAATTATACATGCTAATCCTTAACACTCCCCCTCAAGTTGGAGCATGAAGATCAGAAATGCCCAACTTGGGAGCTAAACGATGAAAATGTGTGGGATGAAGAGCTTTAGTGAGAATATTGGTAGGCTGAAACTCACTGCGAATATAGGCGGGGAAAATAAAACCGTCTTGGAAAACATCGCGTACAAAATGACAATCAATTTCAATATGTTTAGTACGTTCATGGAAAACAGGATTTTCAGCGATGTGAAGAGCAGCTTGATTATCACAATGTAATGGAATGGGGTGAGTGACAGGAACATGAAGATCATGCAGTAGAATGGGGAACTAATTTAGTTCACATAAAGTCATTGCCAGAGAACGATATTCAGCTTCGGCCGATGAACGAGAAACAGTATATTGTTTCTTTGTCTTCCAGGAAATAGGAGACTCACCAAGTGAAATAAAGTAGCCAGTGATAGAGCGTCGAGTTATTGGGCAGGTAGTCTAATCTGAGTCACAATATGCAGTCAATAAAAGTGGAGAGTCAGATTGAAGAAGAATGCCGCGACCAGGACTCCCTTTAAGATATCAGATAACTAGGATAGCAGCATCCCAATGAGCACGGCGAGGGGCGTGCATAAATTGAGCAAGTGAATGTACGTCGTAGGCGAGTTCAAGTCGAGTAAGAGTAAGATAGATCAGCTTACCTATGAGTCTGCGGTAGCGATCTGGGTTATCAAATAAAGATCCAGAAGCTTTTGCCAACTAATGATTAGGTTCAATAGGAGTAGATGCTGGTTTTGTCCCTAATAAACACGTTTCAGAGAGAATTTCCAAGGTGTACTTTCGTTGGGATAAAAATAAACCCGAGGGATTTCTTACAATTTCAATGCCCAAAAAATATTTGAGAGGACCAAGTCCTTCATGTGAAAGCATTCATGCAATGAAGCTTTGAATTTATTGAGGGTGGATAGTGAATTTCCAGTTATGAGTAAATCATCCACATAAATGAGAACACATAAAAAAATATTTTCTCGAGAGTAGATAAAGAGAGAATAATTTGCATTAAGACTAAGAAGAACCATACCGATGAAGAGCAGTAGTGAGTTTCGAAAACCAACACCGAGGAGCTTGGTGAAGACCGTGTAAAGATTTCTTCAAGAGACAAACTTGTCCTCGGAAAGATGGGCGAAAACCAGGTGGGGGTTGCATATAGACTTCTTCTTGTAAATCACCATGAAGAAACGCGTTGTGGACATCCATCTGATGGATAGGTCATTTGCGAGCAGTGGCAACGGAAAGTAAGGTGCAAACTGTGACCATTTTAGAGAGCAAATGTGTCTGTGAAGTCAATACCTGCCATTTGTGTATTTTCCAAAATCAACAAGCGGGCTTTATATTGCTCGATGGTTCCATCTGCGAAAACAATCCAATGTTTTTTGTTTCATTAATGTGAAATATTGTACATTAGATTGTCCACGTGACAAATCCTAAACATATTATGATTAGGAAACCTAACTAATTACAACTAGGTAACTAAAATATAATTATACATAGTTTAGGATTTATAAGAATAATACACCTATTTAATTATACATGCTAATCCTTAACAGAAGGCATTTGAAAAATCACAATTATTAGTGGTTGGATACTTATGATAACTCTAAACCATTTTCATTAATATATATAGCCTTATCTGGAGAATATAACACAGTACGGTCATCTTTCTTTACTTCCTATGAAAAAAACGGATTTTCTTGATGAATCTCTAGTGAGTAACAGGTTCTTCTAATCTTCTTTGGTAAATGTAAAACCAGTTCTTGAAAACTATGAATGCAAAGAGATCAATAAATAAATGTGAACAAGACTTGAAGAAGAAAGACAATAATCAAAGAAGTCTATGGGTTGGTACTGAAAGCAAATGTATGAGCCTGTGCGTTGGGAGATGCTATTTCAGTTTTTGGTTTTTGAGAAAAATATTAGTATAAAGGATGTTATATATGTGCTTAGTCTAAGGCAAATATTGGTCTCCATTTTCCAATTGATAAGGGATGGATATTCAATGACTTTCCATACGGATGTTTATATGAGTAGAAATGGAAAGTTCATTTCCTAAAGCAGTGCATATGGAAAATAATACATCCTATCTCAAACTAAATAAATAACATAGTATCAGAAGAAAATAAAAGAGAAATTTTTGTTCCAGATGACTTCTTTTTATGGATCTTAAGTTATGATTTAGCGACTCACCCAAGATGCGCCTTTGGGCTCATTGAAATTGGAAGAGTGGCCTCAGTATGAATCTTGCTTAAAGGGAATGACGTCTAGTAGGCATTTACCCATAAAGTATAAAAGTCAAAGGAAATACTAAGTCATATCCATGTATGTGGTGTAATACTACACAAGAGGCTACAAGTACTTCATCACCTTAAAAGATGGTTACACATATTTGGTTATGTTTACCGATAAGACACTACTCTAACTGTTCTTAGCAAGGCGGAAATGGAGTGTCAAATGGGTAAAGAAATCAATGGATTTAGCCCATAATGTGATAGATAGTAGGATTACTTGGTATATCATGGGATAATATCTCAGCTTACCATGCAGGGTATACCTTAATGGAATGGTTAAACGGAGAGGAGGAACAAGAAAACTTAATGAAAAGGTAAGAAGCATGATATCTCATGCACCTCTACCTATCTCTTTTTGTATATATCCTAGAAAGTAAGGCATACATTCTGAACTTGGTGCTTTCCAAATCAATACACAGGACATTATATGAGATGTAGACTGGTCGCAAGCCCAATATGACTCACCTTAAAATATGGAGTTATCTTACTTATGTACTGACTAAAGGAATCATGCTAGAACCAAGATCAGGAAGCTATATTGGGAATCCTAAGATTCAAAGAGGAGCAAATTTCTATCATCCTAATTATATCTCATATTCATGATCGGTAAAACTTGATCATCAATCAATTTCATACTAGTTTAATAATACAAGATGTGATTAAACTAGGGACAAACAAGAATACTATTTTATTAGCAAGAAGGGTTTTACTATCAAGTCTCATACTTGATGACCAAGAACATAAAATACAATTCCAAATACATGTCTCATAAATAATAAATGTAAGTCAATTGGTTTAGAGCATGTTCTAACGCATAAGTAGTCGAAGGATATAACTCTACCTTCAATTTTTCCTCTCTAGATGTTTCCACACTCAATTCTTTTTCTCTCTTCAATACTCTTTTTCCTTTTCTCACTCTCCAATCTCTCTTTTTCTCTCATTTTTCTTTTGTTCTACAAGGACTTGACTAGGAGTCAAGGGATTCAACTTGAACTTTTCCCCATCCTTTTTCAAAAGTATAGTTGTTCTTAGCCTTTCTATCATATTGCCAAGGACGTCCCAACAACAAATGCCCGACTTATGTAGGAGCCATATCATAAAGAAGCTCATCATTATATGACCCCTTAGGAATAGACACAACACTTGTTTGTTGACTTTTACTTCTCCACTATCATGCAACCAATGAAGCTTATAAGGCTTAGGATGCTTGAGAAGAGGTAAGTTCAACTTTTCAATATCTCACAAGGTATGATAAGGCTATTTTATATATTGATGTTGATAAATGGCAAGAGCGCCATAAAGCCTATGATTGAGTATTTTAACTTTAATCAAGTCTAGGATCTTATCCCAGATAGTATAAGACCCATTAGGTGCAAGTAGGTTTACAAGATGAAAAGAGGTATAGATGAGAAAGGTACAAACCTATAAAGCTACGTTGTTGCAAAGAGCTATACTTAGAAAGATGAGGTGTCAATTATGAGGAAACCTTTGAACAAGTAGAGATGCTTAAATCCATCAGTATACTCCTAGCCATAGTGTGTTATTTATGACTACAAAATATGGCAAATGGATATCAAGAAGGCTTGCCTAAACTGCATTCTTAGTAAAATGTCCTAATGGAGTAACCAAATGAGTTCATTGCCAAGAAAATATAGTCTGCAAGCTTAAGAGCTCTATTTATGGAAAGCAAGCATCTAGATCAGGGAACGTACATTTTGATGAATCAAGTCTTGTGGTCTTATACAAAACATGGATAAACCATGTGTCTACAAGATATTAGATGGAGCAATGTATCTTATTGATTCTATATAATGATGATATCCAACTGATGGAAAATGATATAGGAATGTTATCATCTATAAAAGTTTGACTTCTTTTCAAGTATGAAGGATATGGGAGAAGTTAATTATGTTCTCAGTATCAAGTTTTTTAGCAACAGAAAGAAAAAAACATTACACATTTTCTCAAAGACACGTATATTAACAAGATTTTCGTAAAAGTTTAGCATGGACAAGGATAAGGGAACTTCCATTCCCTTTAGGCATGTCTAACTTTATGTTCTAGAAATGTGTCTTTCGACATAAGAAGAGAAAGAGAGAATGAGAAAGATTCCATACGCTATTGCGATACAAAATCGGGGGAGCTTCACTACAAGTTGATGACTTTTAAACAAGGCAATAAAAGTGTTGAGGAATATAGACAAGAGATGGAATCGTACACTTTGATATTGAGCTCGGAGGAAGACAAAGTTGCTTATCTAGCCTCCCTCTTTCCGAAAATTCCACGAACTACCAGATAGTCCAAATTAGTTTTGAAAAGTTTTCAGAATACAGAAGGGGCTAGCATCCCGATCGCTTGCAGAGGAGTTTGCCACATGGATTCCAATAGAGGGTGAAGCATAAACAGCAGCGCCTCCACACCTAACGGCAGAAAACATTGAGGTAGTTTCTATCCAATCAGTTTTTCTAGTATGTGCAGATCTTGTTGGTGGATTTTCATAGTTTTTTATTTTGTTTGTTTTTCCCTACGGATTCCAACATTATGAAGATATATGCCATTCGGCTACCAAGATTGAGAATCAAAGGAAGAGGTTTGGTTTCTCTAAAACTAATGTTCCTTCTTCAAGAAGTGTTGTATCTAAACCTCAAGCATCAGCCTACAAGAGTTGTCCTAAGAAAGAAGATACACTTAAGATGATTTCAAAAATCATTCTAAGCCTAAGGTGGAAGAGAAAGGAAAGTTGATCACTAATCCAACAAGGTGCTTAAAGTGCAATAGAGTGGGGCATATTGCTATCAATTGTTCTACCAAGAGAACTTTGGTTTTTAATGAATAATTAAATGGTTGGATTAAGAAGAGTGATGATGATTGCCAAGAGAGAATTGTTGACAAAGATGAAAATAGTGAAGACCAAGATATTGCCTCTTTTGAAGCCAGATTCTTAGAGCTTTGTCTATCCAAGTCTATGAGGAGGAGACTAGCATTCAAAGAGAAAACATCTTTCATAATAAATGCTTAGTAGAAGGTAAGGTTGCTTTACCTTATTGTTGATAGTGGTAGTTGCACTAATGTGGCTAGCACTTATCTTGTTGAAAAGTTAAACTTACCTCTTCTCAAGCACCTTAAGCCTTATAAGCTTCATTGGTTGAATGATAATGGAGAAGTGAAGGTGAACAAACAAGTGCGAGTATCTATTACTAAGGGGTCATATAAAGACAACATTCTTTGTGATGTGGCTCCTATGCAAGCGGGGTATTGGTTACCAGGACGTCTTTGGAAATATAATAGAAAGGTTATTCATGATGGCGTAAAGAACACTTGCACTTTTGAAAAGGATGGGGAAAATTTCATGTTGAATCCTTAGACTCCTTGTCAAGTCTATATAGAACATAAGAGAATGAGAGAAAAAGAAAGAGTAGAGAGTGAGAAAAAGTGAAATAGCATCGAAGAGGGAAAAAGAATTGATGAAAACGATTTTAGTGTGGAAAGACCTAGAGAGGAAAAATTGAAGAGACACAAGAAAAAGAGTGATAGCTTAAAGGGAAAGGAAAGATATTACTATGCACAGGAGAGTGAGATCATAGAAGCCATTGAAAAAGAAGAGTTAGTTTTACTTCTATATTGCAAGGTGATAGTTGATTTCATCATTTTTAAGTGATTTTAAGGTATAACGTATGCATTTAAGTATAATATCTCTCATTTGTATCTTAGGTGCTTATTGAAGGAAGTACAACGAAGAACGATCGATAACGGCTTGAAACGAGTAAAAATGACACAAAATAGTGACTAGGTATCAGCCACCGCCGACGTTAGGCTACCTTACCGGCAGCGGTAGGCATCTTGGCAGCAAACAAAGTAGAGACAGAAGCCCCTTACCATCGACGGTAGGCGCCAGGCAACAAAGAGGAAACTGAAGATAGAGACCTACCAGGGACGGTAGGTCCCAAAATCAGCTATACCTACGCTAATAACACTTTAGGAAGCAAATTAGGGCGATTTTCTGTGACAAATTTTCCCCAATTCTCACCTTAATTAGGTTGGGTTTAGATTAGAAAGCACAAACTGAAGGATTACAAGTGGAATCAAAGATCTAAACAACATATTCGGGCTTCGTTGGAGCAATTCAAGAGAGGCGCACAAGTGCAGTTCGGGATCACAATCAGCCATCAATTCTACTCCTAAGCCTTTCTTTTCCTTCTCTATTAGTTTTAAATTAGTTTAATTTTAGTTTTATACAGTGGATTAAGGGCTGAAGCCTATTTTTTTTATTATGAAATTGATGAAATGGGATGTTGCTATTGAATAAATTGTTCTTCAATTATTTAATTCGTTGCAATTTGAGTACCGTGAGCTTGAATTAATTGCACGGGTGTTTGGAATTGAAAAAGGAAGAACACCCGAGGGCTTTCAATTTGGGGGTTAATTGGAGCATTGAACTAGAGATAGTTGATGCACTTCTTGGTCAATAATCAGTTGTGTATATTGTATTCATAACTTTTTAGGGAGAGAAGAGATTCTCATCTGGAAGTTATAGTGAATAGCAAGGCTTTCGCCTAGAGATAGGGATTTCCCAACAATGGGTGTGATGACCCAATTCATTAATGCAACTACAATGGTTATTAATTCCAGTTAATTGTAGTGACAAGACTAGGGAGATCTCGAGATCTGAACATCCGTTTTACCTATTTCTTAGAATATTTGTTAGTTGATTTTGATGTTTACAGTTTTGTTCGTTCATGATTGTTTCAACATGTTTAAGACTAAAAATTGAAGTAATGGTTGAGTAATTGAACCTTGCCTTCCTTGAGAAAATTGACACTCGGGGTGAGCCCATTTATAGAGTGTTAGGTCTGCTTGCCTTGCACCGTAGCCTTGGGAATTTCTATCCCCTTTTATTTTTCACACATCACAAGGGTACATTTATTTCTACTAATGATCATTTGTCTTCTATGTCTAATGTTATAGTAAAGGTTATTGAAGAATTCTAGGATGTCTTCCCCGAAGAGATGTCCAATAAACTGCCTCCTTTAAGAGGGATTGAGCATCAAATTGATTTGGTACCCGGAATAGTGTTGCCAAATAGACCGGCTTATAGAAGTCCTCCTAAGGAGAACAAGGAGCTAATAGGAAAAGTTGAGGAATTGCTCTCTAAAGGTTATGTAAGAGGAAGCTTGAGCCCTTGTGTCGTTCCAATTTTATTAGTTCAAAGAAAGATGATACATGTCATATGTGTGTAGATTGTAGAGCCATTAATAACATAACCATCAGGTGTAGATATCCCATTTCTAGATTATGATTTGCTTGATGAGTTGCATGGTTCTCAAATATTTTCAAAGATTGGTTTAAAATCGAGTTACTATCAAATTAGAATGAGGGAAGGGGATGAGTGGAAAATGGCTTTCAAAGTAAATTTTTATCTTTATGAATGGCTACTCATGCCTTTTGGTTTAACTAACGCTCCTAGTACATTCATGAGACTTATACATATGTGTTGAGGAATTTCATTGGTAAATTTGTTGTTGTCTATTTTGACGATATCTTGATCTATAGCAAAACTTATGAAGATAATTTGCATCATCTGAAATAAGTTTTTTTAGTTTCGAGAAGCGAGAATTATATGCTAACCCTGGCAAATGGGAGTTTTGTTTGGAAATAGTGTCTTTCCTAGCTTATGAGGTGAGCTTTCTAGGCCTTCAATTGGACCAAAGAAAGGTGAAAGCAATCAAAGAATGGCCTATTCCCAAAAATCCATCCGAATTGAAGATCTTTTATGGATTGGTGACAAGTGCCTTTTTGTCTATATTTTCTATATGTTAATTTCATCGTTTCGGTGTTTTTAAAATGTAAAAGCATATATTTCAGCAAAATATCTCTTATTCTTTTCTAGGTACCCTCCGGAAGTGTTGGATTCCGTAGGCAAAAATAAAGTAAAATAAAACAACGGAAATCCACCAACAGGATCTGCACATATTAGAAAAACCGATTAGATAAAAATTACCTCAACGTTTTGATTGTTCGTTGTAGAGGCGCTGCTTTATACGCTTCGCCCTCCACTGGTATCCACGCGACGAACTCCTCTGCAAGCGATCGAGATGCTAGCCCCTTCTGTGTTCTGAAAACTGTTCAGAACTGATCCTGACTATCTGGTAATCAGTCGTATTTTGGAGAGAGGAGGCTAGATACTATATCGCCGTTCTAGGGTTTAGGGTTTTGTTTTTCTTCAATCAGATAAAGGACGGCCACCAAGAAAATGTTAACATAACCTTTTATAGCTGTCAATATCAAAACCCTAACGGTCATCTAATGACAGTTTAATCTCATCCGTCTATTCCTATAATCATCCAACGGTTGGATGAGTAATATTAAGTAATTAATTTCATTTATTCGATTAAATAAACTTAATTACTTATTAACTTACCAGAAAATACAATATGGAATCTGATTCCCTTTTTGTATACGTTCAACGAATCTAGACACAATCTAGATTCATTGAACGTGGACATTATGCTCACAAGATCGCCCCTGTAGGTTCACTTAACGTTGGCAGTGAATGAAAAATGTCCTCGACATTTATTCACAAAACATAAGCGGCCTCTAGCAAGACATTATGGTTACCCAAGTTAAGTAAATGTAATAATAACCTAGCATCAGATTTAATATTTAGTCCTTTTGTCACACGATATCCTAATTAATTATAAGGCATGGATCAAGTTATCCTTATAAAACTTAATTAACCATTTACTTGATCACCACACAAACTGTTCCAACAAATAATATTAATAACGCCTTATTAATACTTATTTGAGCATGGCCATGCATATTTTCCAGTCGTCCTTATCAAGGGGCCCATGGATATCTCTCTCTAAAAGAGAGGGACAAATCCCTTTCACTATCTCCAATATTCAATCCATGACGAGAAAATAAGCCAACCAATAGTCATAATGATCACCTAATTAAAAGTGATGTTTGACTATGTCAAAACATATTTTTCTCCCCATGCAAGAAATATTAGAAACATTAGGTCGAAGGACACCAAATATAAAACTGAGAAGAAATACTTATAACTTAAACCCATGCAATATTTCTTCTTCACTTTGGGTCATGTCCAATACAATATTCTCAGTATGTATTTATGAATTGATTTTATATCTCATATTCATGATCAGTAAAACTTGACCATCAATCAACTTCACACTAGTTTACAAGATGTAATAAACTAGGGACAAATAAGAATAGTATTTTATTAGCTTATAAGGGTTTTACTATCAAGTCACAAACTTGATGACCAAGAGCATAAAATACAATTCAAAAAATACATGCTTCATAAATCATAAATGTGAGTCAATTGGTCTTAGGGCATATACTAACAATCTCCCACTTGCCCTACCACCAATTTGACATGACTCTCAAACCCATTGACCTAGTATGACTCTCATGCTTAAGTTGTGGGAGTGGCTTTATCAATGGATCTGCGACATTGTCATTGGTGTCTACTTTGCAAATTTTAACATCTCCACGCTCAATAATTTCTCGAATGAGATGGAAACGCCTGAGAATATGTTTGGATCTTTGATCAGATCTAGGTTCCTTAGCTTGTGCAATGGCTCCTGTATTATCACAATATAGGTCCACTGGGTTCACAATGCTAGGAATTACACCTAGTTCTGTGATGAACTTTCTGATCCAAACGGCCTCTTTGGCTGCATCAGAAGCTGCCACATATTCAACCTCTGTAGTAGAATCAGCCACGGTATCTTGCTTTGAACTCTTCTAGCTCACAGCACCTCCATCCAAACAAAACACAAATCCAGATTGCGATCTAGAATCATCTACATCAGTCTGAAAGCTAGAATCCGTGTAACCATTTACAACAAGCTCTCCTTCCTGACCTCCGTAGATCAAAAACATCTCTTTAGTCCTTCTTAAGTTCTTGAGAATGTTTTTTACTGCAGTCCAATGCGGTTCACCAGGATTTGACTGGAATCTACTAGTCATGCTTAATACATACGAGACATCTGGGCGAGTGCATAACATGGCGTACATGATAGATCCAATTGCGGAAGCGTAGGGAATCTTACTTATACGTTCTATATCCTCCCTTGTGGTAGGACTTTGAGACTTACTGAGTTTAACGCCATGTGACATTGGCAAGAATCCTCTCTTAGAATCTTGCATACTGAACCTTTTTAGTACCTTGTCAATATATCCACTCTGACCTAGGCCAATAAGGTTTTTAGATCTATCTCGATGAATCCTAATGCCTAGAATATAGGCTGCTTCGCCTAAATCTTTCATTGAAAAACACTTCCCCAACCAAGTTTTTACACTTTGCAAAGTGGGGATGTCATTCCCAATTAACAAGATATCATCGACATAGAGTACTAAGAAGACTACTGCATTTTTTGTAACCCTTTTGTAGACACAAGGTTCATCATCATTCTTGATGAAATTGAATTCTTTAATTGCTTCATCAAAATGAAGATTCCAACTTTGAGATGCTTGCTTCAAGCCATAAATGGATCTTTGAAGTTTACACACTTTACTAGAATTCGAAGGATGAATAAACCTTCAGGTTGTGTCATATACACATCCTCCAGTAGATTTCCATTAAGAAAAGCAGTTTTAACATCCATTTGCCATATTTCATAATCATAGTATGCTGCAATGGCAAGTAGAATTCTAATTGACTTAAGCATTACAACTGGAGAAAAGGTTTCATCATAGTCTATACCATGAGTTTGTCTATACCCTTTTGCTACCAATCGTGCTTTATAAGTGTGCACATTGCCATCCATGTCAGTTTTCTTTTTGAAAACCCATTTACACCCTATGGTCTTGCAACCTTCAGGTGGATCAATCAAAGTCCAAACTTAATTATCATGCATGGATTGCATTTCTGATTTCATAGCCTCTAGCCATTTGCTAGATTCAAGACTATGAATAGCATCTTGGTAGGAATTAGGTTCACCTTGATCAATAAGATCAATATTATGATCCTCAGTCACAAGAAATCCATATCTGTGGTATCTGAGAGATCCTACCAGACCTGCTTGGCCCTTGTGTCAAAGGTTCAGGCTCAGTATGAATACGTGAGTCCAACTGAGTATCCATACTTGGTTCAGAAGTGGGCTGCTGTCCTTGAGCTTTTTCAAGATGGATTCTACTCCCACTAGCTCTATTGGAAACGAATTCCCTTTCAAGGAAAATTCCGTTCCGAGCAACAAACACTTTGTTTTCAGATGGAATATAAAAGTAGTATCCTTAGGATATCCCACAAACAGACACTTATCAGATTTGGGTGCTAGTTTTTCAGATAATGATCGCTTCATATAAGCATCACATCCCCAAATTTTGAGAAATGCTAAACTAGGTTGTTTCCCGGTCCATATCTCATATGGTGTCTTCTGAACAGCTTTAGATGGAACTCTATTTAATATGAATGCAGCAGTTTCTAGAGCATAACCCCAAAAAGAAATTGGAAGATCTGTTTGACTCATCATAGATCGAACCATATCCAATAGAGTTCGATTTCTGCGTTCAGACACACCATTCCATTGTGGTGTTCCTGGTGGAGTTAATTGTGATAATATCCCACAATTTTTTAGATGTTCGTCAAACTCTTGGCCTAAGTATTCACCACCTCGATCTGATCGAAGTAATTTGATACTCCTTCCAAGTTGATTCTGTACTTCATTTTGAAATTCCTTAAACTTTTGAAAGGAATCAGATTTATGTTTCATTAGATAAACATAACCATATCTACTGAAATCATCTGTGAATGTAATGAAATACTGAAAACCTCCTCTGGCTTGTGTGTTCATTGGCCCACATACATCAGTATGTATAAGTTCCAATAAATCGGTAGCCCTTTCACTTTGTCCTGTAAATGGACTTTTAGTCATTTTTCCCAATAAACAAGAATCACATTTTTCATAAGACTCAAGGTCGAATGAAGATAAAAGTCCATCTTGATGGAGTTTTGATATGCGTTTCTCATTTATATGGCCCAAACGACAATGCCAGAAGTAAGTTTGATTTAAATCATTGGATTTAAATTTCTTTGTATTTATGTTATAGATGGGCTTACTAATGGAATCATGTAGGTTAAGAATGTAAAGTCACATAAAGAGGCATCCCCATAGAAAATACCATTTTTATAAATAGAACTTTTACCATTCTTAGTATTAAACTCAAAACCATCAATATCCAAACAAGAAACTGAAATGATGTTCCTACTCATAGCAGGAACATAATGACAATCTTTAAGTTCAATTATAAGCCCAGTAGGCAAAAGTAAATCAAATGTCCCTACAGCTACAGCAGCAACTTTTGCTCCATTTGCAACTCGTAGGTCCACCTCTCCCTTTGCCAAAGATCTACCCCTTTTGAGTCCCTGCACATTTACACAAATATGAGCTCCACATCCGGTATCTAATACCCATGAATTAGGAGTAGACATATTAATTTCTATAACGAAAATACCTGAAGCGACAGTCTCACTGGCCTTTTGCTTCTTCTTTTCTTCCAAGTAGAGCTTGCAATTCCTCTTCCAATGACCAGGTTCATTGCAGTAGAAGCAAGTCCCTTCCTTTGGTGGTTTAACCTTGGGCTTGGGCTTCTGCTTGCCTTTACCCTTTTTGGCCGTATCCTTTCCCCTTTCCCTTTCTCTTATTCTTATTGAACTGCCCCTTCTGAACCATCAGAACATTAGGAGTAGACTTCCTAATGTTTTGTTCAGCCTGCTTGAGCATCCCGTGTAATTCATTTATGGACTTTTCCATATTATGCATATTGAAGTTCATGACAAACTGATCATAGTCAGAGGTCAAAGAGGCCAAGATCATATCAGTAGCCAAGTCATGACTTACAGGTGCCCCAAGTTTTTTAAGCTGATCAAAATACCCTATCATCTTAAGGACATGAGCACTAACTGAAGTGCCAGGGGTCATTTTGCAGCTATTCAACGCCTTAGTGGTAAGATATCTCTCTTGATGTGCCTGCTCTTGGAACATTTCCTTGAGCTGTTTTATCATCTCATAAGCCTCAACTTCCTCGAATTACTTTTGCAACTCAGATTCCATTGTAGCCAACATGAGACATGTCACATTGTTAGAATCATCCTTGTGCTTACTATAATCATCCTTTTCGACTCTAGGGGCATTGTTAGCTGGTTGATTAGGGATAGGGTTCTCAAGTACATATAGCTTTTTTTCTTGTTTAAGGACAATCCTTAAATTTCGTGCCCAATCAAGAAAGTTAGTCCCACTAAGCTTATTCTTTTCAAGCACGGATCACAACGATGTGTTTGAATTGTTTGAGGCCATTATCTACATAGAATTTGCAAAGTAAAATTAAATAAATGAAGCATTACCCTGAAATATTCAACACTTGATATAAATCATGGGTATAAAAATTCATTTAATTCTAATCATAAGTAAGCTTTGTCTTAACAACCATAATTAGAGAAAAATGTATTAATGGGATTTACATCTATATGTACCAGCAAAATCCCATATGATGTCCTTGGCTCAAAACCGTTTTGATAGCCTAGTTAAGCCAAACCATTCCAAGCATATGGAAATCACCATTTTCCATCTTCCCTTACTTAGGTAACCATTTATCTCTTGCTTTCGCAATGAGACAAAATGATGATCCAAGCATAGAGAAGTGCTTATGATCATGGAAGGCATTTTACGACTTAATTTTTACATGGTTTCAAAAACCTTCTTCCTTTTATTTGTATATTATTTCACAAAATATATATCCAAAAATAAAAGAAAATAAACTAAACATCGCATGCATAATATATACATAAAATAAAACGTGCCATAGCATGGCCCCAATCCTATATTGACTTCCATGAGCCTCATGGAAGTCAAAGGTCAATCTAGGTAAGTCTTCATCTCCATGAGGTTGCCTCCAATGTCTTGGCCTTCTAATCTTGTTACATAGTACAGAAAACATACATAGGAATAGAAAATAGAATTAACCTATTCTAGTAAAGCTTGATAATATTACATCAATGAAAACAACAACACGCAGGCCGTATTTAAA
This sequence comes from Catharanthus roseus, assembly GCA_028651295.1. Taxonomy (NCBI): domain Eukaryota; kingdom Viridiplantae; phylum Streptophyta; class Magnoliopsida; order Gentianales; family Apocynaceae; genus Catharanthus; species Catharanthus roseus. The sequence goes on along the minus strand of JAPQWS010000086.1, from coordinate 5,399,024 downwards.
AACATACAACCCATTAACAAAATAAGCCAATCAATCACAAGAGGTAAAGGGCCATGCTATGCACCATGCATCTAAAGATAGGAAGAAACATGCCAAAAACAACAAGGGGGTTCCGGGGACGAAGCCCCCGGAAGAAAACGGCGGTCCCTAAAATCATGCCGCCAGAAATTTTATTTAACAGTTAAACAATAAATTATGTGATTCTGCATGTTAGTTTAACAATTAAATTGCACAGATTACAGACTGTATGCCAAACAATTTGGCAGTAACAATATTCTCTTTAATTAATCGCATTAATAAGTAAAACAGAATATGATATATGCGAATCCTATAATTCAATTTACTCTGATTATTACACTAATCAGAAACCTTACTATAAGGCTAATTGAAAACAATACATGTAATCAAAGCGGTAACAGATAAAATCAGTAAAACTAGTATGTATAAGGCTCTGATACCACTGTTGGATTCCGTAGGCAAAAACAAAGTAAAATAAAACAACGGAAATCCACCAACAGGATCTGCACATACTAGAAAAACCGATTAGATAGAAATTACCTCAATGTTTTGATTGTTCGTTGTGGAGGCGCTGCTTTGTACGCTTCGCCCTCTACTGGTATCAACGTGACGAACTCCTCTACAATCGATCGAGATGCTAGCCCCTTCTGTGTTCTGAAAACTGTTCAGAACTGATCCTTACTATCTGGTAATCGGTCGTATTTCGGAGAGAGGAGGCTAGATACTATATCGCCGTTCTAGGGTTTAGGGTTTTGTTTTTCTTTAATCATATAAAGGACGGCCACCAAGAAAATGTTAACATAACCTTTTATAGCTGTCAATATCAAAACCCTAACTATCATCTAATGACAGTTTAATCTCGTCCGTCTATTCCTATAATCATCCAACGGTTGGATGAGTAATATTAAGTAATTAATTTCATTTATTCGATTAAATAAAATTAATTACTTATTAACTTACCAGAAAATACAACTATGGAATCTGATTCCCTTTTTGTATACGTTCAACGAATCTGGACAAAATCTAGATTCATTGAACGTGGACATTATGCTCACAAGATCGTCTATACGTGTGACCCTATAGGTTCACTTAACGTTGGCAGTGAATGAAAAATGTCCTAGACATTTATTCACAAAACATAAGCGGCCTCTAGCAAGACATTATGCTTACCCAAGTTAAGTAAATGTAATAATAACCTAGCAACAGATTTAATATTTAGTCCTTTTGTCACACGATATCCTAATTAAGTATAAGGCATGGATCAAGTTATCCTTATAAAACTTAATTAAACATTTACTTGATCACCACGCAGACTGTTCCAACAAATAATATTAATAACACCTTATTAATACTTATTTGAGCATGGCCATGCATATTTTCCAGTCTTCCTTATCAAGGGGCCCATGGATATCTCTCTCTAATAAGAGAGGGACAAATCCCTTTCACTATCTCCAATATTCAAGCCATGACGAGAAAATAAGCCAACCAATAGTCATAATGATCACCTAATTAAAAGTGATGTTTGACTATATCAAAACATATTTTTCTCCCCATGCAAGAAACATTAGAAACATTAGGTCGAAGGACACCAAATATAAAACTGAGAAGAAATACTTATAACTTAAACCCATACAATATTTCTTCTTCACTTTTGGTCATGTCCAATACAATATTCTCAGTATGTATTTATGAATTGATTTTATATCTCATATTCATGATCAGTAAAACTTGACCATCAATCAACTTCACACTAGTTTACAAGATGTAATAAACTAGGGACAAATAAGAATAGTATTTTATTAGCTTATAAGGGTTTTACTATCAAGTCACACACTTGATGACCAAGAGCATAAAATATAATTCAAAAAATACATGCTTCATAAATCACAAATGTGAGTCAATTGGTCTTAGGGCATATACTAACAAGAAGTAGAAACAATGAAAACAAAACAAAAACGGAGCAAAAATGACGAAAACAGAAGTCGTCGTCAAAACAGCTGCACCTACAACAGATGGCAGGGCAACCTACCATTGACGGTAGGCGCAAGAGCCGTCGAGCAGCTGTAACCTGAGACCTACTGTGAACAGTCGGCCTCACCCTACCGTCAGCGGTAGTAGGCTGGCATGGGCAAGAATCCAATCCTTTTCAAACTCGATTTTCTTAACTCCTACTCCAATTTTAGCTTGAATTTCTTGTACTTTTACCTCTATATATAGGGCTTTTGTCCAGCCATTGTAAGAGACAATCCATACAATTTAGAATAGTTTAGAATAGATTAGGTTTAGGTTAGATTAGATTTTAGATTAGTGTAGATTAATTAGGTTAGATTAGTTAAATACTCTTTTAAATTTTAGCTTTTATATTTTCTTTAACTAATTGAATTTCAAGTTGTGTGCAAGATTTACTTTCTTGGATGCAAGTATTAAAGACTTTGATTCAAGATATCGATCTTCGACTTGGTGACTCGAGAGACGATCTTAGAAGACGTTCGGAATTTGACTTCGGCTTCAAGACTTACATCCTAAGCTTTCTTTTACTTTTCTTGTTATTGAATTCTTCTAATTACTTTTCAGTTTTATTAATTGAATAGTGAGTATTTTTCTTGTTTGGATTCGGGATTAATCCTAATTCTAACTTATGAAGTTCTTGGTTTGATTACTTGATTTCGATGCTTATTTTAATTTAAGTTGTCTTCAAATTGCATTTATTCGGTAATTTAATTGTCGCAAGATTAGATTATTCGAAAGGTTGTATGGAATTGAAAAAGGAAGAAGAATCTAGGGCAACCAATTGGGGGTTAATTGAGGCAATTGACTAGAGGTACGATATTGCACTTTCAGGTCTTTTTAAATCACCTAAGTTTATGGCACTCATAATTTGTTAGGGAGAAAAGAGATTTTCCTCCAAGTGTTAGTGAGCAGGGTGGCTTTCCTAGAGATAAAGATTTCTCGAGTTTTGAGTGATGACCCAACTTAATTAATTCAAACATCATTTTCACTAAAGTCTTTTCCAATTGAGCTAGTAACAAGGATTAGGGGGATTCCAACAAACCAAACCCTTGTTTTTATTAATCTATCAAGAATTGTTTTAATTGATTTCTTTTATTGTTTTAAGTTTTTCTCAATGGTAACCTTTTTATTCGGCTAAAAATTAAAGGCATAAGTAGTACTTGAACCTTCATCCGTCCTTGAGAGATTCGACACTCGGGTTGAACTCACCCCTACTTTTTTAGGTCCACTTTTCTAGCATATGTAGTGATTAGAATTCCCCATTTTATTATTTATACATCCAATTTTTGGCACCATTGCCGGAGATGGTAAGTTTAAGAAAAATCGTTTATTTGGTGTTTTAGTCACTTTTGGATTTTGTTGTTTTACACTGTGCTAATTTATTGTTGCACTTGGGTTTTTGTGGTATAGATATTGTGTATTTGTTTTATTACCTGTAGAACTTGTGTTAAATTGCTTCATGATTGGTTGTTTTATGTAAGATACGAATACTAATTACACCATGGAATACCAATGGGCATCAATATTAGAACAAAGAATGGAGAACATGGCCTTTCAATCTCAATATACATACTATCAATCAGCCACATTGCAAGAAAACTTGAAGGGATACAATACATATTCTGACCAGTACCACTTGGAGTAGAGGACTCAGTCAGACGTTTTTTGGGGAGACTATAGTCAATATTCAACATACGGTGATGATCCACTGGTACACATATCACTCCCATGACCTACTCTAGAAGATCTCTTGTCAAAGTATATCGATTCAGCGAATGCAGGGGTGAAAAGAATTGAAGCAGTTCTGAGAAGCCAAACAATTTCCTTCCAAAACATGGAAAATCACATCGAACTAATAGCAAAGATGATCGTTGAAGAACCGGCTAGTCATATACCTTTTAATACAGTCACCTTGTGGGATGTAGAAGAACAAGTGATGACGTATCCAATGTTTATGGATGACGATGATGAAACTCCTCAAGAGCCGGAGGAGTTTTCTTTCCCCGAGGAAGAGGAGGTTCAACAAGAAATAATGGAAAGGAGGCTAGACAATCTCCCATCATTCGAAGAAACTCCTCAGATTACAAGTGAAGTGGAAGAATGTAAGAGAGGTGAGTGCTTATAGGAGAATAAAAACAAATTTGAGAAAGGTGAGCCAGGAAAGGAAAACGAGAATTTTGTGAAAAGTCAAGAGCATCACATAGAAGAGCGATAAGAAACAGAGGAAGAGGTCATCGAAAAGAATGAGGAAGTAAATTCCCTTACTAACAAAACTAACTCTTTTATTGTCAAGAATTCTTTAAGTGTGCAGGCAGTATGGAAGCAAACTATGGAGAACATAATAGGTTGGAGACATTCTCATAAAAATCGAAAGCGATTGCAAGAACGTTGAAAGAAAATGCCCCTTAAACTGTAGAAAATCACGAATAAGTTTTTCTTCAACCTTAGCTCTCATTAATTGTCAGTTTTCTTTTAAAGAATTAAAATTGTTTGAAAGTATAATATATTTCTTAAGCTCGATCTTAAGTTTTTAATTTCTCTTCTTGTAATGGGTTTCAAATTCTATCGTTTTCATTACAAGGAGTTTACTTTTCTTTTTCTGATCTCTTATTTCTTTTTATATTTTCTGTTTTTATTTCTTGTTTTATTTTCTGCTCTTTATTTGTTTTTTTTTCTTTTATTTGCTTTAGTTTTATTTTTATATGGGGATGGCTTCCCATTATGTTTATCGCTTTATACCTGTAGGATTAGTTCCCACGTTTATGTTTGTTGTTATGTTTTTCTTTTAGTCTAACTCCCACATTGAGGACAATGTGATTTAAGTAGGGGGGAGGGTATTTTCTTAATTTATTTCTTTTCCTTCTTTATTTTTAATTTTAATTATCTTCTTTGAAAAAAATAATAAAATTAGAGAAAACTAATTTTTTTTAAAAATTTTCTTTTCTTGCTTTTTTTTTTTAAAAAAAAAAACCAAAAATATTTTATTTTCATCACTTTTGATAGAGTTCATAACTAAAAAATTCCTAAAGTTTTTCGAAAAGGAAAATTACTTAATTGCTTTGAAAACCATATTTGCTAACTTTCTTACTTGAGCAATAGTTTTTATGCACTTGTGAATGTTATTGAGCAATAGAAATTTAAGAATCTTGAGTAACTAGCACTATGATAATAATTTTTGAACTTTACCTGCAATTTCATGATTTTTCTGTCTTTAAAAGCAAAGAAGTCTAGTCTAGGATTGTCCTAGAGATGATAGTCTTAGGCCTTCTTTGAACCAATTAAGTCTTTCTTATCTTATATCCTTTATGAAATCAATCCCTAGTTCCCATTTTGTGCCTTCATGCAGGGGTTATACTCCCTTGTTTCCTTTGTTCTTTTAACCTCACAATATATAGAACCTTAATGCGTGAGCTAATGGTTAGTTTCGACTTTTGACCGTTTTGAGTGAAAGAAAAGAATAAGTGTGGGGGAAAAAGTGGTAAAGAAAGAAAGAAAGAAAGTAGCAATGTAAAAAGAAAAACGGTATTGTTGGGTATTTTTCATGTATTTGGTGATTTTAGCTATTGAAGAGAGAAAAAGGAAAATGTATTGATGCTTGAAGGAAAAAATGAAAAAAGAGAAAATGCCAAAAAGATGAAAAATTGGCAGAAAAACGATGAAAAATATATATGCTATATTTTAGAGAAAAATCTTGAAAAAATCAAGCATCATCTCTCTCTCTAAATTACTTTGGTCACTATTGAAAATTTTGGGGAAAAAATGTTAGATGGGGTTGTTATCAAAGAAGAATGAAGTTAGTTGTACAAAGATAAGTGAGAAAAGCGAAAACGACAGCTAGAAAGTGTACTTTTATTTCATTATCTTATGCCTTTAAATTGTGTTAGCTCTATCTCGTTTATTTGTCTCATTTTACCTTCGTTTGTAATCTATCTATGTCCCTAGCCCAACGTTACAAGCCAAAAAGTCCTACCTAATTCAAGAACGACCTAAACTACCCTTTATTGTGACTGAATGATAGAAAAGTATGAATTGTCTTTAAAAATATTTCTTATATCTAATCACTTAAATTTCTCCTTTTTCTATGAAAACGGCAAGAGCAAAATCACACTTACACACTGTTGATTAGTAATGATTTTTGTAGATTGTGGTTAACTTAGTAATTTTGTCGTTTGACATTTTTTTAAATGTAACTTCGGAATTGGACGTTAATGTGCTCTATTCAAGTGATATTATTCATTTATTTTTCCAAAATTTACTTGGTTTTGTTTTTGTTTTTGAAAAGCTTGTTTTGGAGTATAAATGCTTGAAATCATTTTTGAGTTATATATTTTATTCGGCTTACATTGTTTTCATTTTTAGCATAAAAAGTATTTAAATCCTTCGTTTTCCTATTTAGTTTATGTTGCTTGAGGCTAAGCAACACAAAAGTGTGGGGGTAAGTGATAAGTGCATTTTTGTCTATATTTTCTATATGTTAATTTCATTATTTTCGGTATTTTTTTATATATATAGAAGTACATATTTTAGGTAAATATCTCTTTTTCTTGTCTAGGTACCTTCTGGAAGTAGAAATGATGAAAACGAAATGAAAACGGATGAAAATAGAGCAGAAACGACGAAAACAAAAGCCGTCAGCAAAGCAGCCGTACCTACCGTAGATGGCAGGGCAACCTACCATTGCCGGTAGGTGCCAAGAATGGCCGAGCAGTTGGACGGTAGGCCTCACCCTACCGTCGGCGGTAGGGTAAGTGGCATGGGAAAAAATCCAATCCTTTTCAAAACTCGATTTCCTTGACTCCTACTCCAACTTTAGCTTGTATTTCTTGTACTTTCACCTCTATATATAGGGCTTTTATGCCGCCATTGAAAGAGACAATCCATACAATTTCAAATAGTTTAGAATAGATTAGATTTAGGTTAGATTAGATTTTAGATTTGGAGTATATTAATTAGGTTAGATTAGTTAAACACTCTTTAAAATTCCAGCTTATATATTTTGTTTAGTTAATAGAATTTCAAGTTTTGTGCAAGGTTTACTTTCTTGGATTCAAGAATTGAAGACTTGGGTTCAAGATTTCGATCTTCGACTAGTTGACTCGAGAGACAATCTTAGAAGATGTTTGGGATTCGACTTCGACTTCAAGACTTAAATCCTAAGGTTTCTTTTACTTTTCTTGTCATTGAATTGTTTTAATTAATTATCAGTTTTATTAATATGAATAGTGAGTAGTTTTTCTTTGTTTTGATTTGGGCTTGAACCTTAATTCTTGATTATGAAGTTCTTGGTTTGATTTCTTGATTTCGATGCTTGTTGTAATTTAAGTTGTCTTCAAATTGCATTTATTCGGTAATTTAACTGTCACGATATTAGATTATTCGAAAGGTTGTTTGGAATTGAAAAAAGAAGAAGAGTCTAGGGCAACCAATTGAGGGTTAATTGAGGCAATTGACTAGAGGTACGATATTGCACTTTCAAGTCTTTTTAAATCACCTAAGTTTATGTTACTCATAATTTGTTAGAGAGAAAAGAGATTTTCCTCTAAGGGGTAGTGAGTGGGTGGCTTTCATCCTAGAGATAGGGATTACATGATTTTTCAGATGAGCCAACTTAATTAATTCAAACATCGTTTTCATTGTGGTGGTTTAATAGGACATTTTGGCATTATTAAAACTTATGATATCTTGCATGAGCATTTCATTTTGCCTCACATGAGAAAAGATGTTGATAGATTTATTGGAAATTGCTTAGAATGTAAAAGGGCTAAATCTACTTCTTTGCCACATGGTCTTTATACTACTTTAGATGTGCCTAAAGTTCCTTGGGTTGATGTTTCTATAGATTTTATTCTTGGATTGCCTAAATCACCTAAAGGAATGGATTCTATCTTTGTTGTAGTAGATAGTTTTTCTAAAATGGCTCATTTCATACCATGTAAGAAAACCAATGATGCTATTGAAGTAGCAAAATTGTTCTTTACTCGGGTGGTGCTATTTCATGGTATACCTAGAACTATTATATCGGATCGTGACACCAAGTTTCTTACTATTCCCACCTCATGTTCATATGAAGTTTTTACCTCAGTTGTCGAATCGGTTCTATCAGCATTTTTTGCGTGTTTTGTGGAGAAAACTTGGAACTAATTTGTTATATTTTATAGATTGCCATCCACAAACTGATGGCCAAACAGAGGTGGTCCATAGAACTATTGAGCAACTTCTTATGACCATCCTTAAGAAGAATTTTTGCAATGGGAAGAGTTCGTTCCTCACATTGAGTTTGCTTATAATAGGGCTAGACATTCTATTACCTCTTATTTTCCTTTTGAGGTTGTTTACGGTTTCAATCCCTTGCCTCCATTTGATTTGGTTCTCTTTTCCTATAGATCATGTTGTGAGCTTCGATGGAAAGCGGAAGGCAGAGCTTGTCCAGTCCATTCATGTAAAGGTGCATGATGCGATTAAGTCCAAAAAACAAGAAATTAGTGGCAACGCAGAATATTGGAAGGAAACTGATGTAAATTTTCAATTGCATGTAGATTTGATTCAAGACCTTCTCAAGATCACCTACTTCATGAAGAACCTCTATTGAAGATTTTGTAGCTTCAACACTCCAATGGAAAACCTATGAGGATCTAAGCCTCAAAAACCCAACATTGAGAGGCAAAACTCTTTTCTAAATTGATAGGAAGAACCTTGAGAAAATTAAGGCCTTCAAACCCCAACTACACAATCTAGAAGACCTAAGATCAATTGAATCAAAGAACAAGAACTCTAAGACTCAATCAATGAAAGAAATTAAAATGATCAATTAAATTACATAGGTTCATCAACCTGTGGCAATCAATTGTTCACAACTAAGGACATTAACCCTTAGCAAGCTAACTAAGGGAGGGTGAAGAACCCTAGTGACAAAGAGAATTTCTCTCTCAAAAATTTCAGCAAAATTCATTAATTGCCTTAACAATGAGTTCATAATGGGCTATTTGTGGCCAAGGCTTAACCCTTTCTTTGCCTTCAAACCCTTCCAACTTGATCTTCAAAGCTTCCTCCAAATCCTCCAAATAAGCAACCATGCCATTGTCTTGCATAGCTTTGAGTTCCCTTCTTTGAGCTCTAGTGATTGGTCCATTCTTGGCTTCAGGTGATTGACTTGTCCGATTCACATCATCCGCCCCGCTATTGAAAAGATTCGTCCTCGAATCTCACCCATGAAGATCAATTATATATGCATTATCATTAAGACGCTCAAGAACTTGAAAAGGCCTATTGCCACAAACATCAAGGTTAATCTTGCATTGAGAAGGAAATCATTCTTTCTACGATCAATCCGAACCCAATCATCATGTTCAAAGACAACACGTTTCCTTCTAACATTCCGTGTAGCCACCAACTTCTTATTCTTAGACTCAATAGGCCATACACATTTGCATGAATAGACTTAACAAGCTTCGTTCTCCACTTTACATCCAAGCTCACAATGTGATATATAGGCAGAGGAACTAAGTCAAAAGGAGTGAAAGGATTAAAACCATAAACAACCTCAAAAAGAGAAAATGAAGTAGTAGAATGTTTAGCCCTATTATAAGTGAACTCAATATGAGGAAGAACTTCTTCCCATTGGTGCAAATTCTTCTTAAGGATGGCCCTGTGAAGTTATCCAATGGTCCTATTAACCACATCTATTTGGCCATGAGTCTGTAGATGGCAAGCTGTAGAATACAACAAGTTAGTACCAAGTTTTCGCCACAAAACACGCCAAAAAATGACTAAGGAATTTGGTGTCATGATCCGAGACAAAAGTCTTAGGAATCCACCAAATCGCACCACCCATGGAAAGAACGAGTTCGCAACATGGCTAGCATCATCGGTTTTCTTGCAAGGTATGAAATGAGCTATTCTAGAAAACCTATCTATTACAACAAAGGTAGAATCCATCCTTTAGGAGATATAGGCAAACCAAAAAAAAAAAAAATCCATAGAAATATCAACCCAAGGTACTTCAAGCACATCTAATGGAGTATAAAGACCGTGAGGCGAGGAAGTAGATTTAGACTTTTTACAATCCAAACAATTTCCAATAAACCTCTCAACATATTTTCTCATGTGAGGCCAATGGAAATGCTCATGGAAGATATCATAAGTTTTAGTTATGACAAAATGCCCCCATTAAACCACCACAATGAGGCTCTTTGACCAACAACAATCTAATAGAACAAGATAGAATGCACAATTTCCCTTCACAATAAAGAAAACCATCATGAATAAGGTACTTATCACTAGGCACGCAAGCAATTCTCAAATATATGCTTAAAATCTCAAGCACTAGCATACATTTCTTTAAGCATCTCAAAACAAAGAATTTGAGCATGCAAAGTAGAGATAAGAGTGTACCTTTTTGATAATGCATCGACTACAATGTTTTCTTTACCTTTCTTATACGGAATGATGTATGGAAATATCTCAATGAACTCCATAAATCTTGCATGTCTCTTGTTTAACTTTTGTTGTCCTTTGAGAAATTTAAAGGACTCATGATCAGTGTGCACCAAAAACTCCTTTGGCCACAAATAATGTTGCCAATGCTTTAATGCCTACACATGTACATAGAGCTCCTTATCATATATTGCATAATTTATTCAATGTCGCACCGGTCAACTTTTCACTAAAGTATGCCAAGGGTATTTCGTCTTGCATCAATATTCCTCTAATGCTAACACCTGAGGCATCACATTCTATCTCAAACATGTTTCCGAAGTTAGGTAGTGCAAGTAAGGGTGCACTACTCAACCTCTCATTTAGTAGCTTGAGTTTCTTCTCTTGACACTCCTCCCATTTAAATCCATTCATTTTCTTTAAAGCATCCGTCAAAGGACTAGCAATTCTGCTAAAGTCCTTGATGTACCTTCTATAGAAACTTGCCAAACCATGAAAACTCCTCACTTCGGATTCATTTTTGGGGGTAGGCCATTCTTAGATTACTTTCACCTTCTTTTGATCCACGTGAAGGCCTTGAGTACTCACCACGTAACCTAAGAAAGTAACTTTTTCCAAACAGAACTCACAATTTCCAAGGTTAGCATATAACTTCTCACTTCTCAAAACTAACAAAACTTGTTTAAGATGATGCGAATGATCTTCGTAAGTTTTTCTATAGATCAAAATATCATCAAAATCGACAACAACAAATTTACCAATGAAATTCCTCAACACATGATGCATAAGTTTCATGAATATACTAGGAGTAGTAGTTAAACCAAAAGGCATTACTAGCAACAAATAAAGACCAAAATTAGTTTCGAAAGCCGTTTCCCACTCATCCCATTCCCTCATTCTAATTTGATGCTAACCCGATTTCAAATGAATCTTTGAAAATATTTCAGAACCATGGAACTCATCAAGCAAATCATCTAATATATGAATAGGATGGATGTATATACTTGATAGTTATATTATTAATGGCTCTACCATCAACACACATACACTATGTACCATCTTTCTCAGGAACTAATAAAACGGGAATGACAAAATGGCTTAAGATTTCTCTTCCATACCCTTTGGAGAGCAATTCTTCAACTTGTCTCCTCAACTCCTTGGTTTCTTCAGGAGGACTTCTATAAGCCGATCTATTTGGTAACACCACTCCAGGTACCAAATCAATTTGATGCTCAATCCCTCTCAAAGGAGGAACTCCATCGAGCATCTCTTCAGGAAAAATATCTTTAAACTCTTCAATAATATCTACTATAGCATTAGACAAGAAAGACAAGTGATCATTAGTAGAAACAAGTGTATTTTCGCAATGGAGAAGTAGCACCAGGTCTTTCTATTCAATAGCCTCTATAATCTCACTCTCGTTTACATAAAAGCATCTTTTCTCTCCCTTGCAACTCTCATTCTTTTGATCACTCATTTTCTTGTCTCTCTTCACTTTTTCCTCTCTCTATCTTTCCAGCACTCAATTCTTTTCCATCAAATATTTCTCTCTTCAATACTCTTTTGCTTTTTTTCACTCTCTAGTCTCTCTTTTATTCTTACTCTATTTTTCTCAACAAACACTTGATTAGGAGTCAAAGGATTCAACATGAAATTTTCACCATTGTTCTCAAAGAGTGTAGGTTTTCTTCACACCATCATGAATAGCCTTCCTATCATATTGCCAAGGACGCCCCAACAACAAATGCTTTGCTTGCATAGGAGCCACATCAGAAAGAATTTCATCATTGTAGGACCCCTTAGTAATAGACACTAGCACTTATTTATTCAAATTCACCTCCCCACTATCCAATGTAGGTTATAGGGTTTAGGATGCTTAATAAGAGACAGATTCAACTTCTCAACGAGATAAGTGCTAGCCACATTAGTGCAACTACCACTATCAATAATAAATTTAGCCACCTTACCTCCCACTAAGTATTTAGTGTGAAAGGTGTTTTCTCTTTGAATGCTTGATTCTTCCTCATGGATTTGAGTAGACAAAGCTCTAACGGTCACTAAGCTCATTCCCTCTTCATCAGCTTCAAAAGAGGCAATATCTTTATCTTCACTACTTTCATCCTTGTCCACAATCCCTTCTTGGAAATCATTATCACTCTTCTCAATCCAACCATTTAAATCTTCACTAAATACCAAAGTTCTTTCGGTAGGGCAATTGATAGCTATGTGCCCCACACTATTGCAGTTGAAGCATCTTGTTATATTAGTGATTAACCTTCCTTTCTCTTCCACCTTAGGCTTAGAATGATCCTTGAAAGCAACCTTAGGTATATCTTCCTTCTTTGGCCAACTCTCTTAGGTTGATGCTTGAGGCTTAGGCACCACATTCCTTAAAGATGGAATATTAGTTTGGAGAAACTAACTCTCTTCCTTTGATTTTCTATCTTGGTAGCCAAATGACACATGTCTTCATAAGTGGTATAGGGGTACAACTCTCATTGATTAGTTATATCCCTATTGAGACCACTTAGAAATCTAGAAATTGAAGCATGTTTATCTTCTTTCGAACTTAATCACAAGATGTACAACTCCAACTCTTGTCTATACTCTTCAACATTTTTGCTCCGGTACAAATCTTTCTTTCATAAGAATCTTCAACTTTGCCAAGTTTGTACCGGTTGTTTTCCACTTCTCAACCTTTGGGTAACAACTCTTTCCCACCAATAGAGTGCATAACCCGAAAATTCGGCTATGACTAATTTCATCTTGACAATGTCACTATAGTTTCTCACCATAAAGAGGTTCTCTACTTGTCGTTCGCAATCAAGGAACATTGAGATCACTCTCACCCTTAAAGCTAGGCACCTTCCACTTGATCTTGTCTAGCGCTTTATCCCTTTGATGATTACCATAGTAGCCACCATGGAATGCTTGGCCAACATTAGGATTATCTCCATAATCTTCATAGAAGTTGTCATCATGCCATGGTTCTTGCCTTGGATACTCTTCTTGTGGCCTATGGTATCCTCTTCCTCCTAGACCTCCTCTTCTACCACCTCTAACTTGTGGCCTTCCTTTATATCCAATGTCATGAAATGGATGAGAATGTTTAACCGGCATGTCATGGTATCCATAAGTAGATACATTATGATAAGGTCTTTGATAGTGAAGTGAATTGAAACCACCGAGGATATCACCAACTCTTTGCTCCATAGTAGCACTACTCCTGCCCTTCTTAAGCTCTTCAACATATCTAGCAACACTTTGAAATTGTCTTCCTAGTCCTTCAATAGATTATTACCTCAAAGTTTCATTGAGATTCATCCTTGAAGGATCACTAGGACCTTCTTAATGAGATTGAGTAGGCATATGACCATCCATAGACATGACTAAATTTGCAATTTAGAAAAAGAAAACAAAAAAAGGACCTCCCAATCACTTCCTACGTGTTTCACTCTCTGATGATCTCTCAAGTTCGCTTGTGTTTACACTCTTGTTAGCTTTTATCAAAATAGGCTCACCCTCTTGCTTTTTTTCCAAACACTCAACACTCAAGTCTCTTATAGATCCTTCAAACTTCTTAGCCAACTCAAACCAAAAGCATCAATCCCAAGCAAGGAAACAATCAATGCACTTAGTTGGAAAGTGTTCAAAGAGGCAAAAGATCAAACACTTGATGTGTAAGAGTTTCAAAGAATTTAGTCTATGGAAACGAACCAAAAAGCATAATTGTCCATCAAAAAATGATTGAAAGTACTCAAGGAATCATGTAGAAGTGAAAACAAATCAAATCAAAGCAATATAGCTAAACAAAGAACATAAGAATTCAAAAACAAAATTTCCAGGAAACAGGGGAGATTGACATCGCGACACTAAAACAGTAATAACTCAAAAACCACGAAACAGAATCAAATGCGACTAACGCACAAAGCTTCCTTATGCAAATATGATGAAATTGAGAACAAATTTCATTCAATTTGGATCAGTAAAACACAGTTTATGTTTGGATTAAACAACACTTTTTCTGCAATCGCGAATCCGAGAGACATTTCACAATTCAATCAAATTGATCTAGCAAATAACCTCCAAATTAAGCACAACCTATCTCAAACAATTAAAAACTCATAGAAGAACATCTCCACAAAATTTCATCATCAAAGTCGAACATATCACAACTGAATTGCAATAGAGCTTTGGCACAATGTTTCTGTAAATTTTTCAGTACTACTTTTGCAAGATATTTTTGTATGTTTTTGTTTGATCAACTAGTACTTTCGCCTTTTTTTAATTCATCGAATTTAATTCACTTACAAATAAATTTTCATTCAAATTGAGGATTCTCTAATACCAATTGTTATGAATCCTCTTGCAATTGTTGAATTTGGATACAATCTCTCCCAAGATCTCCTCCTTGATTTGAAGTACCTCTATTGAGAATTTGAACCTCCAACTAACAATGAAAAAACTATGAGGAACAATGCCTCACAAACCCAAGCATTGAGAGGTCAAGGCTCTTTACTATATTGATGATTAAAACCTGGAGGCAACAAACACCTCAAAACCCAAAACACACAATATAGAAGACCCAGAATCAATTGAATCAAGAACACAAACTCTAGACTCAATCAACAAAATGACTTGAGATGACCAATTGAATTCCATAGACTCATCATCCTAAGGCATTCTATTGATCCCTACTAAGGACTAGAACCCTTAGTGATATGACCCGGTTAGACATGCAAGAACATCAAGGAGTTGTGACAAGAAACAAGGCAAAACAACGAAAGAGTCACGAGGATCAAATTGAGCAAGAGAAGGTTCAAGGGTTAAATTTTGATGTCCAAGACTTTATGGGGCAGTATGCTAAAGTTTTGGATAAGTTAGAAATTGAAAATTCACCTGGGTAGATGGTTGGAAGCCATTTGCCCAAGCTGAAAATTGCCTCCTATTTTTGGCAATATGTTGACTAGTGCTCTAGAATAGTCCAAATGCAATTAAAACACCTTTATTGTCTTATTAACTGAATGCATAGGTTATATTTATCCTTTGGGCTGAAAATATGGGAGGATTGGAATATCTCTTTATGGGCTTAAATTTGGGGCTTAAATTTTGGGGCTTAAATTTGTGGGGCTTAAATTTTCGGCTGAAAATATGAGGTCTCTATAAATATGTAGTCTTCCATTTTGAAGAAATTAATCAAGAAATATTTCAAGACAAAGGTTCTTCTTTTAGTATTCTTAGTTCTTATCTTAGTCTTTTTTCAATCTTCTTCAAGGGTGAACTTCCTTGAAAGAAAAATCACTTTGAAAACTTATTGAAAGTTCCAAGAGCTTTAAGGTTGATCATCAAAATGCCTTCACACTAGTTACTTCACTCTTGTAGAAAACAAGTCTTGCGGTCTTCTTCTTATTTCATTGAGGTCTAAGGTTCCAAATACCTTAGGTTGCTTAAACTTTGAAGAACAGATTTTATTTAAACCTTCTTGAGGTCTTGGAGTTTAACATTTTCAAGGTTGCTAGAAGTTTAACATTTTCAAGTCCTTACAAAGGCACTTTCTCTCTTCTACTTGTTACACTTGTTTTGTTTGTTCTCTCCCTCACTTCTTGGATGAAATTTTATGCTCTTGAAGATCATTCCACGTCATTATGTATCAGAGCCAGCTTCAAGTAAGTGTTTTTGAAATATCTTAATACAAAATCAAAGAAGACAACAAAAAGAGAAAAGAGACAAGATTGCTGGAAAATGGCAACACAAAAATGGAGTGCTTGAACGACCTAGAACATGACTAGATATTTGCAATATTTTTAAATGGAGTTATACCACATTGACCTGGGAAACAAATGAAACAAGTCTCATCTAATTTGGACTTTATTTGATATCTCAAAATAGTCAAAAACTTGAAAGTGCACCTGGCTATCCGCAGAAAAAGGTGCTGAAATGATCTGAGCATATCTTCTTTTTTACATGTCCCTTTTCTTTTATTCTTGAGCCTAAACTCAATAATTTTGAGTGAGGATTCTTTCTAGACAAACCTCATTCAATTTAGACTTGTTTTTTAATACCAGTTTTCTAAAGAAGCCGAGTATGTCATATACTCTGCTTGCTGGAAACTTTTGTTTTGTATTCTTTTGTGTTCTTGAAGTATCCTAGCTTTGTTTTTGTATTTGTGTTTGAATTTCTTTCCCTTTTCAGTACTTATTTCTTCATTTGGTCAATCTATCATTATTGATTCAATGCTCTTGGAAATGTTGTTGAACTTTCTTAAAATGAATGGATGACTCAATATCATTTTCCTTGCTTCTCATATTTCTCAACTAGTTTTTGTTTGTGATTTTTTTTTATTTTGGTTGTTTTAAACTTGAGTACAGGTGTTAAATCTTTAGAACTCTTTGAGATTTGAACCTTAGAAAAAGGCAAGAGTTGTGAGAATATCCTCAGAAAAAGCCAAAGAGAGTTAAATAGGAGAGTTTTGTGAGGTAAACACTGTCAAGATGTCAATCCAAGTTCAAGCACCAACTTCTTTTGGAGAAGAGTGTAGCAACTCTAAACATGATGACACTTTGAGGCTCATAATGCAAAGGTTACAATCCCTAAGAGATGAGATGAGGGATATTAGAAAGGATGTCACTAATCTCTCTAATCAACAAAGGGAGGTTAGTCCTCACAATAGTCTCAATATTACTACCCCAAGGAGCAATGGAACATTCAGTTGCCCTAGGACAAGTGAGTCCCACCGAACTTCACATTTTGATGAAGAACTTCATCCACCTCCTTATGGTGGTAGAAAAGCGGTTTTGGAGGAAGAGGCATGCCTAGACACTTTGAAGAAGTTCTAAGACCACAAGCTAGGCATGGAGAGCGATTATATGATGATCATGAACATGTTCCATATTTTTCCAATCGTGGAAGAGGCCAAGATGACCAAACCTTGGACCGAATGATGTGGAAGCTCCCTAGTTTTAAGGGTGAGAATGACCCTAACATTTTCTTAGATTGGGAAAGGCAAGTAGAAAACATGTAATAAGTTCTTAAAAGTTAGACTTGTAATAGCCTAATTTTCTAGTTATGCTTTATATTAGTGGGAAAAGGTAGTAAACTAAAGAGTTAGAAGTGGTAGACCATCGGTTGATACTTGGAGACAGTTAAAAGCTTTAATGAGAGAAAGATTTGTGCCCGAGCACTACTATAGAGAGCTTCATTATAAGCTCATGACTTTAAAACAAGGTGCAAAAATTGTAGGAGAATATAGACAAGAGCTTGATGTCACGCACTTACTTTTTCTTATAAGTAGACGTGCGGCCTTAGCACTCCCGCAAATACTAAGAAAGCCTTAATTTGCTCAAAATCTCAAAGGCTAGACGAAAACGTTGGAAAGTTGTAGGCAAAGAGTGGTTGTTTATGAAAGAAAGCTTTTATTGCTTGGAAGGAGCTTACAACTCTTTAGAACTCTAAGTTCTGTTGTGTCTTTACAAATGAAGAGGGTGAGCCTATTTATAGGCAAGCACCTCCTCAATGGATGGCTAAGATTATTACATGTGGTAACGATCCAACGGTTGCCTTATATCATTCTAGAACATTCTACATAATGATCTAGCTATGGAGTGTTCTAGAGAATTCTACACTAGTCTACATAATGCTTTCTCTATGGTTCTAGAGACTTCCAGAGGATTCTAGACTTGTGTAAAGACTCCTAAAGTTTTCAAGGGTATTCTAGATAAGTCTAGATCATAGTGGAACCTCCTGGAACGTTCTAGAACTTTGTGGGCTTGTCTAAAAATGTGGAAAGCCCTCTTGTCCTGTAAGTAGGGCGTGACATTCTCCCCCACCTATGCTCGCGATACCCTCATCGCGCCTTCATTGTGGAATTGCTGGATATGATCTTTGAATTGCCAAAGGGCATCCTCGCACTCCCAACTTGCTTCACTTTCGGGCAAATTCTTCCACTTTACGAGATATTCCCGATAATCTGGAACACCTCATCTTCGAATATGGCGATCGGCTAGTATGGCCTCGACTTCTTTGTCAAAAGAGGTGACCACGGCGGTAGGTTCTTGCTTAGACTCTCCTCGAGTGGGGTCTTCCATGTCTTCGTGATATGGTTTTAACAGACTCACATGAAAGACCGGATGAATCTTGAGCCTGGAAGGTAGTTGGAGCTTATAGGAGACCTTCCCAACACGTTTTAAGACCGGGAAAAGGCCCTCATATCTCCTAATTATGCCCTTGTGAACTCTTCTGAAGCTCTTGAATTGTTGGGGAAGAAGTTTCACCATGACAAGATCGCCTTCCTGAAAATCCAAGGGCTTTCTTTTCTTGTCCGCCCATTTTTTCATCCTTTTTGAGGCCTTGTTCAAATATGCTCACGCCAATTCGGCTTGTTCGTGCTATGATTTGGCAAATTTAAATGCCGATGGACTCTTACCTTCATAGCTTGTGGCAAGAGTAAGAGGCGTTGTAGGTTGTTACCCAATGATTACTTCAAAAGGACTTCGGTTGGTTACCTCACTCCGCTGAAGATTGTAGGAGAATTGGGCCACATCAAGCAACTTTGCCCAAGCTCGTTGGTTGGCACTCACGTAGTGTCTCAAGTATAGCTCCAAGAGTGCATTTGTTCGCTCAGCTTGGCCATCAATTTGAGGATAGAAGCTAGTGGAAAAGTTCAATTCTGAGCCAAGTAACTTAAACAATTCCGTCCAGAATCGTCTCGTGAAGCGTGGGTGTCGATCACTCACTATTTTGGGAGGAACTCCCCAAAGTTTGATCACATTTTTCAAGAATAGTCGAGTTATCTTTTCGGCAGTGCAATTTGTAGGGGCTGGAATGGCATACTTGCTAAATCGATCAACCACCACTATTATGCTCCTAAATCCTTCTGACTTCGGCAGAGAAGTGATAAAGTCCATCGAAACACTTTCCCAAGGCCTCTTAGGAATAGGCAATGGGTCAAGTAGCCCCGCTGGTGCTTGTTGTTCGACTTTGTCTTATTGGCATATGAGGCATGTTCTTACATAGGACTCCACCTCATCCTGCATTTGGGGCCAATAAGATGTGGTCTTCAAAAGTGCAAGGGTGCGTTTCATACCTGGATATCCAGCCCATTTGGAATCGTGGCGTTCTTTGATCAATTCACGTCGAAAGTTTCCCCATTTAGGCACAAAGAGTTGGTTTTCCTCTGTGTAGAGCATCCATTCTTTTAGCCAAAAGTTCCTTGTCTTGCCTTCCTTTACGATTGCTACAAAATTTTTGGCTAGGGAGTCCTGTTGTAAGCCTTCCTTGATGCGTCTAAGTAGAGGGCTATCAACTCGACTGATGGATGCGTGCTCTACCTTGCAGCTTAAGGCGTCGGCTGCCACGTTGGCTTTCCCAGGCTTGTATTCCAAGCTATAATCAAACTCCGTGAGAAAGTCTTGCCACCGAGCTTGTTTTGGACTAAGCTTCTTTTGAGTTTGAAAATAACTAGTAGAAATATTATCGGTTATGATGACGAACCTGGAGCCCAACAAATAATGTTGCCAAACTCTTAGGCAATGGATGATTGCAGTCATCTTTTTTTCTTGCACAGTGTAGCGACGCTCTGTCTCGTTAAGTTTGCGCCTCTCGTAGCTATCGGGTGACCATCTTGCATAAGTACGCCTCCAATAGCAAAGTCCGAAGCATCAGTATGCACTTCGAAAGGTTTGGAATAATCAGGCAAGCTGAGAACTGGTTCTTTACCTATGGCCTTCTTTAGATCTTCAAAGGCTCGTTGGCAATCTTTGCTCCATGCCCATGGTCGATTCTTCTTAAGAAGATCCGTCAAAGGTGCCACTCAAGTTGAATAGCCTTTGATAAAGCGACGATAATAGTTTACAAGTCCAAGGAAGGACCTTAACTCATGAACTTTAGTGGGTGGCTCCCATCTTTGTATGGCTCGCACCTTTGTATCCTTCATCATAAGCTTTCCACCCTTTATCTTATGCCCTAAGAACAATACCTCTTCTTGGGCAAATGAACACTTCTCCTTTTTTATATATAGCTCATTGTCTTTTAAGACTTGAAACACTTTTCTCAAGTGTTCCTTGTGTTCCTCCATGGTTTGGCTATATATCACGATATCATCCAAGTAGACTACCACAAATTGATCGAGGTAAGGATGGAATAACTTATTCATTAAGGTGCAAAAAGTTGCAGGTGCATTTGTTAGACCAAAAGGCATGACTAAAAACTCGTAAAAGCCATACCTTGTTATGCACGTAGTCTTGGGCTCGTCACCTTCGGCGATACGAACTTGGTAGTACCCCGAGCGAAGATCTAACTTGGTGAAATACCGTGCATGGCCAAGTTGGTCGAAAAGATCCGCTACAAGTAGAATGGGATACTTATTTTTTATGGTGACCTTGTTGAGAGCCCGATAATTGATACACATTTGTAGGGAACCATCCTTTTTCTTTTGGAAAAAAACTTGGGCTCCGAAAGGGGCTTTGGAGGGCCTAATAAAACCGGCATCTATTAAGCTCTTTAGTTGTTCCTTGAGCTACGCTAACTCCGGTGGTGCCATGCGGTAAGGGCTCATAGCTGGTGATTTGGTCCCTGGCTCTAACTCGATTTGATGATCGACTTCTCTTCTTGGTGGCAACTTCTTCGGTAATTCGTCGGGCATGACATCTTTGAATTCGCAAAGAACGCCTTCTATTTCCTTTGGAATAGTTAGTTGGAGAGGTATCTCCTCATCGTTGTGCTCTTTGAGGATGGCTAGGTAGCTTTCCTTGTCCCTCTTCAAGCCTTTCTCGAACTGCATGGCTGATAGCGCTTGCGGATCGAACTTGGTAGACCGTAGCATTGGTACTATGCAAGTCTTTCCTTCGTCCAAGATGCACATGGTGTTGGCAAAAAGAATGGGAAACGCCTTCACTTGATCGAGAAACTCCATCCCGAGAACCATCTTGAAATCATCCATAGGTACCACGGACAAATTCAAGTAGCCCACCCATGCACCAAGGGTGGTCTTGACACCTCAATCAATGCCTATTGGCATGGCCATAGAGTTGACGGATTTCACAAACCCAATGCCACCAACTATTTTAAGGCCTAGTCTATTGGCTTCCTCTATGGAGATGAAGTTGTGGGACGCACCTGTGTCAAGTAAAGCCTTCATCTCCTTCCCATTGATAGTTGCATTTACGAACTAAAGTCCCTTGGCTTGAGTCTTCGGGGTACTTTGGATGACATTGAGGAGTTGAAGGGAGCCGACTTGAGCATCATCCTTGTGGCCACTTGATTCGTGCCCCTTGTCATCGGCCGTCAAAGCATTGAGTGCTTTTGTCTTTGGACAATCTTGGGTCCAGTGAAGCTCACCACATAAGAAGCATCCCCGTTTAGGGATGGAACGGTCAAAGTTCTCCTTTTGTTTACCTTTATCCTTTGGCTTCCAAGGGCTTTGACCTTGGTTTCGGTTATCTTCCTTGCGGTTGCCTCGCCAATGTTTTCCCCCACCTTTGTTGGGACCACCTTTCTTCTCTTTGGACTTAGATGACTCCTCTTTGCTTGAGTAATCGATCAAGCTTTCGGCTATGGCGATGGTAGTAGCAAGGTCTTGCACACCACAACGCCTAAGCTAGATTTTAGCCAAGCTTGTACACCGTCTATGAAAAAGAAGAGTGAGTCCTTATTGGACATGTCGAGGATTTCCAACACGAGATTTGTGAAGTCTTTCACATAATCCCGGATGCTTCCCAAATGTTTAAGCCTTTGTAGGCGACCACGTGCCTCTTCTTTGGCATTTTCCGGGTAAAATTGCCTTTTAAGCTCGCCTTTAAAATCATCAAAGGTAGTGATGGAGCACATACCTCTCTTGACGTCTTCTTACCGTCGGCGCCACCAAAGCATGGCTCTATCGGTGAGGTACAAAGGTGCGCTCTTGATCTTGGCTCCATCATCTATGATGCCTACAACGTCGAAATATTGCTCTAGCCCCCATAAGAAGTTATCTACTTCTCGAGCGTTACGCGTATCGGCGAAGCTCTTTGGTTTTGGGATATCGACCCGTCGAGATTCCACTATGGATGTGGTTGGACCAGCAAGGACCGCCTTCTTACATAAGGCTAGGTCCCCTCGAGCTTCCTCCAATTGCATTAACAAGCTATTAAGCTCCCTTTGATGGGTGTCTCGCAAACGGGCTACCTCAGCCATAAACTTGTCCCTAAGGGCCTGTAAGTCTACTCGATTTGAAATCACCTAGCTTGGTAAGGGCTTTACTCACCTCTTCATGGGTTTCGGTAATGTTTGCCTCTAGATCTTCCACACGTTGGTCTAGATTCTCTATGTGTACGTCCACGACGCCCATGCCTTCCTCCACTCGAGTTAGGCGTGACTCAAAGCTAGCTGTGAGGTCCTTGGACTTGCCCCTCGGCTTTGGTGTAATGGGGTCACGTTGCTCCTCATGTCCCTGGCCTTGTTGCGATGACTCCACATTGGTGGTGTCGGATCCCGCCACTTGATCTTTAATGGTTTTCGTCATGGCTTCAACCAAAGCTCTGATACCACTTGTCATGCACTTACTTTTTATTGTAAGTAGACGTGCAACCTTAGCACTCCCGCAAATGCTAAGAAAGCCTTAATTTGCTCAAAATCTCAAAGGCTAGACGAAAACGTGGGAAAGTTGTAGGCAAAGAGTGGTTGTTTATGAAAGAAAGCTTTTATTGCTTGGAAGGAGCTTGCAACTCTTTAGAACTCTAAGTTCTGGTGTGTCTTTACAAATGAAGAGGGTGAGCCTATTTATAGGCAAGCACCGCCTCAATGGATGGCTAAGATTATTACATGTGGCAACGATTAAACGGTTGCCTTATATCATTCTAGAACATTCTACATAATAATCTAGCTATGGTGTGTTCTAGAGAATTTTACACTAGTCTACATAATGCTTTCTCTATGGTTTTAGGGACTTCCAGAGGATTCTAGACTTGTGTAGAGACTCCTAAAGTTTTCTAGGCTCTTCTAGACAAGTCTAGATCATAGTGGAACCTCCTGGAACGTTCTAGAACTTTGTGGGCTTGTCTAAAAATGTGGAAAGCCCTCTTGTCTTGTAAGCAGGGTGTGACATTGAGCTCTACATCCTGAGATTGAACTTGGAAGAAGACAAGGATGGTTCAATTGGCTAGGTTCCTTAGTGGTCTCAATAGGGAGATAGCCAACCAACTGGAGTTGTATCCACATACAACTTATGAAGACATGTGCCACGTTGCTAACAAGATCGAATCCCAAAGGAAAAGAAGTGGGATGATGCGATCCTTATTTCCCAACCAAAGACAAGTTGCAACAACAAAACCACCTACTTGCAATTGTCACTTGGATGTAAGGCGATGATGTTCTCATTGCTGATAAGCAGGTTCTCGCGCTACATGCACCTTCCGACCAAACAAGATGCTTCTTCTTCTAACTAACTAATAGGACTTGGTGAACCTCCTCCTTATTTCCCAACCAAAGACAAGTTGCAACAACAAAACCACCTACTTGCAATTGTCACTTGGATGTAAGGCGATGATGTTCTCATTGCTGATAAGCAGGTTCTCGCGCTACATGCACCTTCCGACCAAACAAGATGCTTCTTCTTCTAACTAACTAATAGGACTTGGTGAACCTCCTCTTCATTCTCTCTGCCCCAAACCGGTTTTGAAAGGAATGATTTGTCAAGTTCTACATTTGTTTGAATAAAATGCTTAGCCAATTCCACTTCCAACTTCACACCATGGTCAAAAAGGGAGGAGGCTCCTCAAGGTACTTTCCAACCCCTAACCAAACCAAAGGTAGAAGAGAGAGGTAAAATTATTTCTAACCCTCCAAAGTGCTTTAAATGTAATGGTGTAGGACACTATGCAAGTAATTGTCTAACAAAGAGAGCTTTGATCTTTAGGAAGGATTTGAATGGTTGGATTGAGAAGGAGGAGGATGAAAGTGGCAAATGTGTTGAGGGTGAAGAAAATGGTGAGGGTGATGAACGTGTTGATTTGAAACCTTTAGAAAGTAATGACGATGTCTTGAGCTTAGTTACCATAAGAGCACTTAGTGCTCAAGATTTTGATGATAACATGATTGAACAAAGAGAAAACATCTTCAATTCTAAATGTAAAGTTGAGGGAAGGATTGCCGGCCTTATCATTGATAGCGGTAGTTATGTAAATATGGCTAGTGCTTATCTTGTTGAGAAGTTGAAACTACCTAACAAAACATGATAAACCCTATAAATTCCATTGGCTAAATGATAGTGGAGAAATTAAAGTGTTGAGACAAGTTGTGGTACCAATAGAAATAGGAGCTTACAAAGATGAGATACTATGTGATGTGGTGCCCATGCAAGCATGCCATCTCCTCTTGGGAAGACCTTGGCAATTTGATAGAAAGTCCCTTCACAGTGGAGAGAAAAACACTTATTCTTTTGTGAAGGATGGAAGAACATTCACTATGACCCTCTTACACCTCAACAAGTGAGAGATGAACGAAAAAAGATGAGGGAGAAAGAGAGGGTTGAAAGTGAGCTCAAAAGAAAAATATCGAGGAGGGAAAGAGAGTTGAGGAAAAAAGAAAAGAGTGAAGGAAGAGTAATGAAAAACAAGAGTGAAAAGAAAAAGAGTGACCAAAAAAAAGAGAGTGAGATGAAAGAAAAGAATTGTTTCATTTCAAAACCTAGTGAGGTGATTGGAGCAATCGGAAGAAAAGAAGTGGTGTTGCTCTTGTATTGTAGGGAATCTTACTTCATCTAAAGAACACTCACCCTCTTTTTGAAGTGAAATTTTGCAGGTTATTGAAGATTACAAAGATGTATTTTCCGATGAGATGCCCGGAGGTCTTCAACCAATTAGAGAAATCGAACACCAAATCGATTTTGTCCCCGGGGCAGTCTTCCCAAACCGACTAGCCTGTAGGAGTCCACCGGAAGAGACTAAGGAGCTAAAAAGGCAACTTCAAGATCTAATTTCAAAAGGGTATGTGCGTGAGTCCATGAGTCCTTGTGCGGTTCCGGTTTTACTTGTTCCAAAAAAAGATGGTACATGGAGAATGTATATAGATTGTAGATCCATAAACAACATTACTATTAAGTATAGGCATCCCATACCTAGACTTGACGATTTACTTGATGAGTTGCATGGTTCTAATCTTTTCTCTAAAATTGACTTGAAATCCGAATACCATCAAATTAGGATGAGAGAAGGGGATGAGTGGAAAACCACTTTTAAGACTAACTTTGGTTTGTATGAATGGATAGTTATGCCCTTTGGATTAACTAATGCTCCTAGTACATTTATGAGATTAATGAATCATATATTGTGGAATTTTACTGGGAAATTTATTGTTCTATAATTTGATGACATTTTGGTCTATAGCAAGAGATATGAAATGCATGTTCAACATCTTAGGGAAGTGCTAAATGTCATGAGAATTGAAAAACTTTTTGCTAACCTTGACAAATGTGAGTTTTGTTTGGAGAAAGTTATATTTCTAGGTTATGTGGTGAGCTAACAAGGACTTCAAGTAGATGAAGGTAAGGTCCAAGCAATTAAGGAATGACCAACACCAAGAAACGCATTGGAAGTGAGGAGTTTCCATGTCCTAACAAGTTTCTATAGGCAGTTCATAAAAAATTTCAGTACACTTGCTAGCCCTTTGACCGATGTGATCAAGAAAACCGAAAGATTTAAGTGGGAAACAAAGCAAGAACAAGCATTTCAATTGTTGAAGGAAAATTTGTATAGCAAAACTTTGAGAAAACTTTTGAGGTAGAGTGTGATGCATCCGGCATTGGTATAGGTGGTGTACTTATGCAAGATGGAAAGCCCTTGGCCTATTTTAGTGAAAAACTTAATGGGGCGCCTTGAGGTACTCAACTTATGACAAGCAGCTGTGAAAAACTTTATGGTTTAATAAGAACATTAAAGCATTGGCAACACTACAATGGAGATTCGAGGACGAATCCTTTTAAAGAGGGGGAGGATGATGTGAACTGGTTAGACATGCAAGAACATCAAGGAGTTGTGACAAGAGCTAAGGTAAAACAACTAAAGAGTCACAAGGATCAAATTGAAGAGGAGAAGTTTCAAGGGTTAAATTTTGATGTCCAAGACTTTATGGGGCAATATGCTAAAGTTTTGAATAAGTTAGAAATTGAAAATTCACCTTGGTAGATGGTTGGATGCCCTTTGTCCAAGCTGAAAAATTGCCTTCTATTTTTGGCAATGTGTTAACTAGTGCTCTAGAATAGTCCAAATGCAATTAAAACACCTTTATTGTCTTATCAAGGGAATCTACATGTTATATCCATTCATTGGGCTGAAAATATGGGATAGTTGGCATATGCTTTATGGCGCTTAAATTTTGGACTTAAATTTTTGGGCTTAAAATTTGTAGGGCTTATATTTTGGGCTGAAAATATGAGAATTTTTCCCTCGAGTCTCTTTAAATATGTAGTCTTCCACTTTGAAGAAGCTAATCAAGAAATATTTCAAGACAAAGGTTCTTCTCTTAGTATTCTTAGTTCTTTGCTTAGTTTTTTTCTATCTTCTTCAAGGGTGAACTTCCTTGAAAAAAAAAAACACTTTCAAGACTTGTTGAAAGTTCCAAGAGCTTCAAGGTTGATCATCGAAATTCCTTCATACTAGTTACTACACTCTTGTAGAAAACTAGTCTTGAGGTCTTCTTCTTGTTTTATTGAGGTCTAAGGTTCAAAGTACCTTAGGTTGCTTGAACTTTCAAGAAAAGATTTTGTTTAAACCTTCTTGAGGTCTTGGATTTAATATATCCAGGTTGCTAGAAATTTAACATTTCTAAGTCCTTTCAAAGGCACTTTCTCTCTTCTACTTGTTACACTTGTTTTCTTTGTTCTCTCCCTCACTTATTGGACGAAATTTTATGCTCTTGAAGATCATTCCACATCACTTAGCAAGCTAGACTACACAAAGGTGTAGAACCGTAAGAGACCAAAGAGATTCTCTCTCAAATTAATTTCAGTAAAATTCTCAATTACCCTTACAAGGAGGTTTTTAAGGGGTAGTTACAGACTAAAGGGTGAAGCCTAGCTTAACTAATGTTTAAGGGCTTCAATTAATTAGCAGCTAAAAATCCACTTGCATAACAAATTCCGGCACAAAAAGGCAGTTACAAAGTTACCCTTTCGAGGCCTACCAGCGATTATAGGGTACGATCGACTGTCGGCGGTAGGTGGCTTGATCCCAACTGTTTCATCAAAGTTAAGCCATGGCCTCTTGTATTTTTTAATTTCTTTTTTGCTTTTCATGTGCAATCACTTCCATACTACAATGTTAATACATAAAGAGCCGTGCAATGCACGAACTTTTTAGTCTTGTAACATCATATTTAAATAACAATTTACATGTATATATATTCGTATTTTACGGCAGCTCAAGGAATTAAAAGAGAAAACAAAAGCTTATATTTAAATGGTAAACTCATCTTAGTGTTATTTTCATTTTAATTTTTGATAAAAATGGAAGAGGGTAAAACTATAAGTGTAGAAGGTTGAGGGTCTCTCATAGAGTTTCAATAGATCTTTTCCATAAATTTTTATAGGTTTATATAAATCCCCCCTTGTCCAAAAAAATCCCTATCCATTAAACCACCAATTCTTGTTACCCATTGAAAATTCAAGAACAATGCGTTTACATTTTCCAAATCCCCATTGATATCAAGTGATATACACTCTGAAACAATTCACAATCAAAGCCCACATTTTTTCGATGGCAAAGATCAACGGAAAGCATATTTTGGATTCCTTCACCAATCACTGCAAAAATAAAGTAGTTAAGGTACATGTAAGGTGGTACTATAGACCTGAGGAATCAAGCACTGGTCGAATGCAGTTTCATAGGGCTAAAGAGTTGTCTTTGTAGGACCACCATGATATTCAAAGTGTTAATACAATTGAGGGAAAATTTATTGTCCACACTTTCAAGATTTATAAACTTGAAAATGTTGGACTTGATGATTACTTTCCTAGATTTGAATATAAAGCTACTACTGGGCTTGCATAACAAATTCCGGCACAAAAAGGCAGTTACAAAGTTACCCTTTCGAGGCCTACCAGCGATTATAGGGTACGATCGACTGTCGGCGGTAGGTGGCTTGATCCCAACTGTTTCATCAAAGTTAAGCCATGGCCTCTTGTATTTTTTAATTTCTTTTTTGCTTTTCATGTGCAATCACTTCCATACTACAATGTTAATACATAAAGAGCCGTGCAATGCACGAACTTTTTAGTCTTGTAACATCATATTTAAATAACAATTTACATGTATATATATTCGTATTTTACGGCAGCTCAAGGAATTAAAAGAGAAAACAAAAGCTTATATTTAAATGGTAAACTCATCTTAGTGTTATTTTCATTTTAATTTTTGATAAAAATGGAAGAGGGTAAAACTATAAGTGTAGAAGGTTGAGGGTCTCTCATAGAGTTTCAATAGATCTTTTCCATAAATTTTTATAGGTTTATATAAATCCCCCCTTGTCCAAAAAAATCCCTATCCATTAAACCACCAATTCTTGTTACCCATTGAAAATTCAAGAACAATGCGTTTACATTTTCCAAATCCCCATTGATATCAAGTGATATACACTCTGAAACAATTCACAATCAAAGCCCACATTTTTTCGATGGCAAAGATCAACGGAAAGCATATTTTGGATTCCTTCACCAATCACTGCAAAAATAAAGTAGTTAAGGTACATGTAAGGTGGTACTATAGACCTGAGGAATCAAGCACTGGTCGAATGCAGTTTCATAGGGCTAAAGAGTTGTCTTTGTAGGACCACCATGATATTCAAAGTGTTAATACAATTGAGGGAAAATTTATTGTCCACACTTTCAAGATTTATAAACTTGAAAATGTTGGACTTGATGATTACTTTCCTAGATTTGAATATAAAGCTACTACTGGGCTTTGATACATACTATTGATTTGTTTGGAAATTTGAACTTATAAAGATCTTTTTTATGAAAAATGGCCATGGGCACGCATAGAACGAGTTCTTGTGCGATAAACTTATACCATATTTTTATACGAGTAAAAAAAATTCAAGCTATCACCTCTCGAGAAATATATATATATATATATATAACATCAACAATTCCAATAAATTAATGATTACATGTTTTTCGTGACAAAGGTTATACAAGTTTGGTCTTTGCAGTTCAATTTCAAGTAATGAATTTACGAAAAAAGTAATAAACAAATGGTTATATAACTAATTTATAGTTTGAAATTCAAACTACAGGGAAAATTTTCTCATTCAATGGTACTAAATTGTAAGGAAAATAATGGTAAGGTACTAAAAAATGACATTAAATATAAGGTACTTTCATGTCATTAAAATTTTAAAAATACCCCCTAAACTTTGAATTCCATAGGCTCATTATCCTAAACCATTCAATTGATCCCTATTAATGCTCCTACCCCACCACGCCTGGCCCTTTACCTTACCTTAAGAAGAAAAAAGAGGAGGTATGAAGCGTGGGAAAGAATGCGGGTCACCTTTTGAATTCAGTAGATAGAAGAAACTATTAAATAGATAAGGAGTAGGTGAGTGAGTGAGTCCTCACTGACCTGAGCAATTTCGATCACCTCCGTTTTGTGTTTCAGGGTATATACCCACCTGCGGCCAACCGTATTGGTAATTAAGGACTAGAACCCTTAGCAAACTAGACTAAACAAGGTTGAATAACCCTAAGAGACCAAAGAGATTCTCTCTCAAATTAATTTCAAAAAAATTCTAAATTACCCTTATAAGGAGGTTATTAAGGGGTATTTATACACTAAGGGGTGAAGTCTAGCTTAACTAATGATTTGGGGCTTCAATTACACAAAATTCCCTTAATTAGGAGCTAAAAAAAATCCACTTGCATAACAAATTCCCAGACAAAATGGCGGTTACAAAGTTTTCCTGCTGAGGTCTACCGGCGACGGTAGGGTAGGATCTACTGTCGGCGGTAGGTGGCTTGATCCCAACTTCTTCATGAACCAAAAGCTTTTGTCGACAGTATGGGTGACCCTGCCATCAGCGGTAGGGTGGTTTTCCTCCAAGACTTAGCAAAAATGTGCTTCAAGTTGGTTCCTTCATTGCTCCTTCTCAATTGAGCACTTTGTAAACAACTTGGGATTCTTCGCATGGGGTTCAAACTCCCCATCTTTGCTCTTCAAAGCTTGCATTTTTGAAAAAAGCCTGTCATTATCTGCTTGAAGTTGAACTTTCCCCCTTTGTAATCTTATCATCAGTCCAAGCTTTACTTTATAAAATGATAGATTCATTCGGTTCATATCACAAAATGTATGGCTATTTTTCATATTCATGGTACTAGATCGAAAGAAAGATAATGTGAAGGTACAAAAAAATGACACTAAACATAATGGTACTTTCATGTAATTAACAGTTTTAAAAACTCTCTTAAACTTTGAAATTATAGTTATTTTAAACATTTTCCATTAATGATTAACTTCACTTGGAATAACTTATGGGATAAGAAAATCAAGTGACACTTAAGGATTTAAACTGACCCTCCCATTTCTGGGGATATTTAATTGTCAATAACCCAACCTTGAAATGTGTAAGGTGTAATGAGAAAACAAAAAGGCACTCCACGTCGAGTACTTTATAAAAGTTGTAACTCCTAGAAGAAGAACATACAGAGAAGAAGAACTCTCTCTACTCTTTCATCAAAGTTAACCTATGGCCTCTTTTATTTTGTAATTTCTTTTTTACTTTTCATGTGCAATCACTTCCCTACTATGATGTTAATACATAAAGAACCGTGCAATGCTCGAGCTGTTTAGTCTATTAATATCATATTTAAATAATAATTTACATATACATATATATATATATTTGTATTTTACACGGCAGCTCTAGGAATTAAAAGAGAAAACAAAATATTATTTTCAAATGGTAAACTCATCTTAGTGTTGTTTCATTTTAATTTTTGATAAAAATGGAAGAGGGTAAAACTGTAAGTGTAGAAGGTTGAAGTTCTCTCGTAGAGTTTCAATAGATCTTTTCCATAAATTTTTATAGGTTTATATAAATCCTCCTCTGTCCAAAAAAATTCCTGTCCATTAAACCACCGATTCTTGAAACCCATTGAAAATTCCAGAACAATGCGTTTAGATTTTCCAAATCCCCATTGATATACACTCTTAAACAATTCACAATGAAAGCCCACATTTTTTTATGGCGAAGAGCGGCGGAAAGCAGATTTTTGATTCCTTCACCAATCAAGGGAAAAATAATGTAGTTAAGGTACATGTAAGGTGGTATTATAGACCTTATGAGTCAAGCAACGGTCCAAGGCAGTTTCATAGGGCTAAAGAGTTGTCTTTGTGGGACCACCGTGATATTCAAAGTGTTGATACAATTGAGGGAAAATTTATTGTGCACACTTCCAAGTGTTATACAAAACTCTAAAATGTTTGAGTTGATGATTACTTTCCTGGATTTGAATATAAAGCTACTACTAGGCCTTTAATACATAGTATTATTTGTTTGGAAATTTGAACTTATAATGATCCTTTTTTATGAAAAAGTCCATGGTCATGCACAGAACGAGTTCTTCGGCTAGAAACTTATACTATATTTCTGTACGAGTAAAAAAAATCAAGTTCGCACCCCTCGAGAAATATAAATAAAACATCTACAATTCCAATAAATTTATGATTATATTTTTTCGAGACAAAAGTTATAAAAGTTTTGTTTTTGCATGTCAATGTCAAGTAATAAATGTACAAGAAAATGACAAAAATAATAAACAAAAGGTTATAACATTAATTTATAGTTTGAATTCAAACTATATGGAAAATTTTCTTATTCAATGGTACTAAATTGCAAGAAAGCTAAAGTTAGGGTACTAAAAAATGACACTAAATATGAGGGTCATTTATGTCATTAACCCTTTTAAAAACACCCCTAAACTTTGAAATTGTATTTTTTTTAAAACTATTCCCATTATTAATTAATTGCACATGGAATGACTTATGTTTTGAGAAAATGAAGTGACACTTAGGGATTTAACCTGAGCCGGTCATTTATGTGTATATTTAATTGTCAATAGCCCAACCTTGAAATGTGTAAGGTTTAATGAGAAAACAAAAAGGCACATGAAGTTGAGGACTTTATGAAAGTCGTAGTTGTTGGAAGAAGAACAGTACTACAAGAAGAACTCTCTCTAGTCTTTCATCAAAGTTAATCTCTGCCCTCTTGTATTCCTTAATATCTTTTTTACTTTTCATGTACAACTGCTGCCCTACTATGATGTTGATACCTAAAGAGCCATGCAATGCACGAGGTCTTTAGTTTGGTAACATCATATTTAGATAGCAACTTACATGTGTATATATTAGTATTTTATGCTAACTCTAAGAATTAAAAGAGAATTCAAATATTGATTTTTTAATGGTAAACACATCTTAGTATTAATTTTATTTTAATTCTTGATGAAATGGAAGAAGGTACAACATAAGTACAGGAGATTGAAGTTCTCCCATAGAGTTTCAATAAATATTTTCTCCAACTATTCTAGGTTTATATAAATCCTCCCCTGTCAAAAAAATCCCTATCTACAAAACCCCCGATTCTCGAATCCCATTGAAAATTCCAGAACAATGCGCTTAGATATTCCATATCCCATTGATATCTAGTGATATATACTCTAAAACATTTCTCAACCAAAGCCGTCATTTTTCGATGGCAAAGATTAACAACAAGCGCAGTTTGGATCCATTCACCATTCAAGAAACAAATAAAGTGGTTAAAGTTTTTGTGTGTTGGTGCATCCAGTAGAAAGTGATACTACTCCTCCCTATGTGTCTCTTGTGGAAAAAATTGAAGGTGATAGTAAGAAAAGTGTGAAGGTACATGTAAGATGGTATTATAGACTTGAGGAGTCAAGACGGTTGAAGGCAGTTTCATGGCCTAAAGAGTTTTCTTGTCAGACCACCCTGATGATCAAAGTCCTTATACAATTAAGGGAAAATGCATTGTCCACACTTTCATGAATTATACCGAACTTGAATTGTTGGACTTTATGATTACTTTTCAAGATTTGAACATAAAGCTGCTACTAGGCTTTAACATAGTATAGATTTTTTTGAAAATTTGATCTCATAATGATCCCTTTTATGAAAAAAGGCCATGTTGGTGCATAGAACAAGTTTTTTGTTTAGTAAGTTATACTATATTTCTATACGAGTAAAAAAAGTCATGCTAGTACTTCTTGGGAAATATAAATAAAACATCTAAATATAGAATATATTTATGACTATATTTGTAAATTTCCCAGACAAAAGTTATACAAATTTTACTTTCGGCAATTAATTTTAAAGCAATAAATGTAGCTACAAAAATTAAACTAGTAAATGAATGGTCATAAAGTTAATTAATAGTTTGAACTCAAATTATATGGCTATTTTTCTCATTCAATTGTACTAAATTGAAAGAAAGATAAAGTTAAGGTACTAAAATATGACACTAAACGTAAGGATACTTTCATGTCATTAACAATTTTAAAAATGCCCCTAAACTTTGAAATTATAGTTTCTTTAAGCTATTCCCATTATTGATTAACTGTACATGGAATGGCTTATGTTGATGAGAAAATGAAGTGACACTCAAGTATTGAGACCGACCTGGTCATTTATGTGGATATTTCATTATCAATATCCCCACCTTGAAATGTGTGTAGTTTAATGAGAAAACAAAAAGCACATGAAATTGAGGAATTTATAAAATTCGTAACTGCTGGAAGAAGAACAATACAAAATGAAGAACTCTCTCTGCTCTTTCATCAAAGTTAACCTCTGCCCTCTTGTACTTCTTAATTTCTTTTTTACTTTTCGTGTGCAATTGCTGCCCTATTATGATGTTGATACCTAAAGAGTCGTGCAATGCATGAGGTCTTTAGTCTAGTATTATCACATTTAGGTATTAATTTACATGTGTATATATTCGTATTTATGGGAACTCTAAGATTGAAACAAGAGTACCAAATGATTTTTAAATTAAACACATCTTAGTGTTAATTTTATTTTAATTCTTGATGAAATGGAAAAAGTTACAACTCTAAGTATAGAAGGTTGAAGGTCTCTCATTGAGTTTCAATAAATCTTTTCCCCTACCATGGCTGGTGTAAAGCGACCACAGCTGGTAGGGGGGAGCCTACCATGCGCGGTAGGCTTTTGTCTGCCACTCCTCTTGTTGTCAAGGGCCTACCGCACGTAATAGGGTGGCCTACCTTGGGCGGTAGGCTATTGTCTGCACCGTTCTTGCATTGTTTTCTGTCGTTTTTGCTCTGTTTTAAGCCTTTTTCGTTGGTTCTTTATTGTACTTCATTTGGTAAGCACCTACGATACAAATGGTGGATATTAGATACAAATATACACTTTATATCGTAAAATCACCAAAAAATGATGAAATTAACATACAAAATAATAGCCAAATTAACACCTATCAAATACCCCCCACAATGAGCGTTGCGTGCCCTAAAGCAACATAACTAAACAAAAGGAACGAAAAAGTTAAAAAAGCTTTTTCAAATAAGAAGTTCACAGAAAACAGAACACCGAATGGGCTTTAT